>LR738558.1:10345000-10970000 GCA_902685375.1 Neostethus bicornis | reverse complement strand
AAAGTAGAGAAAGATAAGGAGTGAGAAGTGTAATTGTTGCTGAAGGTGTCCAGGGAATCCAATGATGCAAAATGAAAGCAGAAGAACAGGACGGAGAGCAAGAAGAATAAGAAAGCGTCAGTGAGTAAGATGTGTTTAACTGCAGGGGTTTGTGTAGGAGTGATGGGAGACCCTGCGGGGCCCCGAGGTAATCTGTGGGTTTACGTGCTAGCTCTCCAGGACTTTGAAGGTGTGCTACAGTGAAGATGTCACAATTGTTTTTTTGGTTTCTCTTGTTGATGTTTTTTTACCTGGAATGCATCGGGATCTACAACCATGTTGCACATAAACAAGTAGGCATAAAGATTTTAAGTCTTCTCACCTCACATTGTCATCTCAGAATTTATCTACTTCAATAAAACAAGCCACCATAACCTGGTTTTATTCCTCTATTTTCCCCCTCTAGTACCAACATCCCCCTAGCTGTGTTTGCTAGCGGTATTAACGAAATACTTCTGGGTAAAAGGAGTACTAAAAAAAAAAAGACCATTTCATTAAATTATTGCAAGAATAAGTCCTTGGCTATCTGTTCTTATTCAGGTTGGACTTTTTAATCAGGTGGTGTTGGTTGGAGTGTTTGTGTTTACCCCCAGAGTCATGCACACTTCACTTACAATCTTTGAAAAACTCAAATGGAAAAGAGTTTTTTTTTTTTTCTTCAACAAATTCCAGCAGTGGAATGAGTTCAAGTTCTTCTTTTTCTTGTCCACCTCGGTTGTACTGAATGAAATATAAAAACAATAAGATTTAATCATTCCATTCTCTTCTCACAAACAATTATATCGTGCTTTGTTTCTTCTCAATTTAACGAGGGAATTCGACATCATTCTTCCCAACAATCCACGGTCATACATTATGGAGATGACGAAGCGTGCTTCTGTTAATGAGAATTGACAGAAACTCCGGCAGAAAAACCACAAGCAGATTCCTCCAGCCCCACCCAATACAATGTTCCTCTGTATGTACGTGTGCACACATGCACACACACCATCTTCAATATACAGCAGCAATGGGGCCTCTATGAGACATCCTCATCAATTATGAAAGAGCTTGGAGTACCATCCATTATGTCCAATCAGCTAGAGAAATCACTGTTTTAACACCATTAGCATCTCTCTATTCACCATTAGCATCTCTCTATTCATTAGGAGACAACATGCACATACACACACACTTTTGCAGACAATGAATGCCAGAGTGAATCAGGAGGTAGTAAAAAGTCTAAAAATGCAAAGAAACCAGTTGCATTCACTAGTTGATTCACGACCTAAGTAGTACGTCGAGAAAGCCAGGCTCTGGCTAATGCTAATTAGACAGAAAATGTGCTCGTTAAAAAAAGTTTGATAATGGGGGAGAGAGAAAAAAAAAACACAAAGACAACCTGCAGAAATTGTAGCACACATTTAAGAAGACAAAATTAGATGAGATCAAATTTTCAGAAAAAAACAATTTAAAAAATGAGCAAAGTTGGACAAACTAAGATTTTTAACGACCTCTTCATTTGTCCTTTTGGAACATGTTTAGCTCATTTATGTTCACTGAAAACATCTTTCTCCTTCTTCGACATTTCCCTCCAGGGGTCGCCACAGCAGGTCAGTTTCTTCCATCTAACCCTATCTGCTGCATCTTCTTCGGTCACGCCAACTATCTTCATGTCTTCCTTCACTGTATCCATGAACCTCCTCTTTGGTCTTCCTCTAGTCCTCTTTCCTGGTGGTTCCAAATCCAGCATCCTTCTTCCAATGTACTCTCTCTCCTTTGCAAATGTCCTAACCATCTCAGTCAGGCCTCTCTGACTATCTCCAAAACTTTTAACATATGCTGTTACTCTGATATAATCATTTTTAATCCTGTCCGCCCTGGTCACTCACAGAGAGATCCTCAGCATCTTCCTCTCTGCTACCTTCATCTATGTTTTCTGTCTTTTCCTCAGTGCCACTGTCTCTAGACCAAACAGCATGGCCGGTCTCACCACGGTTTTATAAACTTTCCCTTTCATTTTAGCTGAAACTCTTCTGTCACACATCATGCCTGATACTTCTCTCCACCCGTTCCAGCCTGCCTGCACACGCTTCTTCACCTCTTTTCCACACTCTCCATTGCTCTGGACTGTTGATCCCAAGAGCTTAAAATCTTCCACCTTCTTTATCTCTTCTCCCTGTAACCTCACTTGTCCATTTGGATCCCTCTTATTCACACACGTACTCTGTTTTACTCTGACTAATCTTCATTCCTCTTCTTTCTAGTGCAAACCTCCACCTCTCCAGCTTTTCCCTTACCTCTTCCTTCCTCTCACTACAGATCACAAAACATAAATGAGCAAAACTACAACAATATTTTATATAAGCAGACCAAGTCTTTAGAAGTTCACCAAAACATTTGTCTTTGGCTCTTTTGTAGTGATTGTGTTTTAAGAAACTTATATAATCATTCATCTGTGGGGTGGACCTTATCCTGCCAAGGTTTTAAAAAGTAAAACTAGAAACTTAGGTTACGAAAAACCCCCCAAAAATTCAGGACTTGAGGAGAATAGTTTCTTGACCAATGTCAAACTAAAGGGGTACCTTTTTTCCTTTTTATAGTAACTTTATGGAAGCGGACACAGTTTTATACAAGTCTTGAGAAAAAAGTCTTTAGTTAACATAATCAAAGAGTTTCAATGTGAAGTCAGTGGTGTTTGCATGTCCGGAAAGTCTCATGAACCCTAAAAATCTGCTACATACAATAACCTATATGAAGGTTTTTACTAGTAGATTTGCAAAACCGCTTCTTTAAAAACATAAAGATGAGCTAATGCTCATGTAGCAACACGCCTGTTCTAGTCTATGAATCTACCCTGACATTTCACATTGCAGAGATCGGGTGATTAAATACACCTGCCGGTGGGTTTAAACCATTAGGCCTGAGAAAGCAAGGACCTGTTGTTAGCCAGTCCTCTCAAGACCTATTAACCTAGAATTTAATCCAATACCCCTCAAGGAATATTCAGATACTTTAGTACTTTTAAGCACAAGTTAAACTAAAAGATTCAGATAAAAAAAGACCAGAAGAATATATGAGGTAGCTGCGAGGGTACAATTTTTATGTGGTAGCCATTGGCTTCATTATACATGCCGTATTGAACCTAACTAACAGGTAATCAAGGTAAATCAAATATTCATTGGGATGGATTGGACCGGAGGCAGCAGAGTAACACCAGTCAGAACAACAACATTAGAGCCAATAAACCCTGACAGAATTGGACGGGCTACAAAGACATAAGGTTTAGTTATGGTCAATTCAGAGGGCAATGAGTTTAGGAGCTCTTTTTACTCATTATGTGCCTTGGCCGGATGTCTTTATCTGGAAAGTGGAGCGATGAAGGTGTTTTCCTGCTAAACAACTCTGCAGTGGGTTGAAAACCAGTTGATGAGCTGGAGTGACTCCATCATCACTCCTTTTATCATCATCGTGCCCTTCCATCTCTTTCCCGCTTCTCATCACAGCTCACTTGAGGACTTGCCCCTCACCCGTGGTCAACCTTGATCTTCTTTGTATCCTCTAGTGGGAAATCAACCACATGCACATAAACAAAGCTTCAAAACTCGAACACACCCCCACAGACATCATTTTGCAGCTTCGCGGGGCAGACGGAAACTTCTATCAGCGCCGCTTTGTCTTTCAGGTTGTAATTAGCAGCCATTGTTGCAGTTCTGCTAATCAGAAATCTTACACCCCGATGAGGGTCATTATCTCTCCATCAGGGGAGAGGGGAGGGGGGAAACAAACCAGCCCTGTTGAGGGCAGATGCAGAGATGTGTGTTTTTGTCTCATATGTGATACGAACAAATTCACAGTCTTAT
Source organism: Neostethus bicornis (assembly GCA_902685375.1). Classification (NCBI taxonomy): domain Eukaryota; kingdom Metazoa; phylum Chordata; class Actinopteri; order Atheriniformes; family Phallostethidae; genus Neostethus; species Neostethus bicornis. Next base: position 10,966,119 of record LR738558.1, on the reverse strand, counting down.
CAAACGAAATTGCAAAATTAGATATCTTTCAATCATTTGCATATAGATCACTTTAATACCAATTATGAGATGAGATTCCGGGGCTCTTCTGGCTAGTCGCTCTTTCAGATGCAAAGATATATTACTGGTCAAAACGCTTTGAGGCAAGCTTTGGTGTGCACAAAGACATGCTGAAAAAAGTGTGATTCAAAGGTTTAAAAAGAGCGGAAAACAAGCTTGAGATGGAAAGTGAGAAGAAATAATGAAACGGCTCCTAATGGATAGATAACACTTCTGTTTTGTTTTTTGTTTTTTTTCCCACAAGGTTCAATCAAATATTTCTAAAATAATAGTAAAAAAAAGAAAAATCCTCCAAACTTCGTTTGTTCGGGAAAATAGTTTAGCATTAAAGTTAAATTTATGCACACAACAAGGCTTGAGCTTATATGAATTAGTCATATTTTTATGCTCCCTAAATTATTATTTTAAAACTAAACAAAAAAATCCATTCCGTTTGTTCCATTCTGACGTCTTCCTCTATTCGGGGCCGGGTCGCCGGGGCAACAGCCTCAGACAGGAATCCCAAGGCTTCTCTCACCCAGCTCACCCGGAAGGATCCCAAGTCGTTCCCCAGGCTGCTGGTAGACATAGTCTCTCTAGCGAGTCCAAGGTCTTTTTCCTGGTCTCCTCCCCGTGGGACGTGCCCGAAACACCTCACCAGCGAGGTGCTCAAAGGGCGTCCTCACCAGGTGCCCAAACCATCCCACATGGCTTCTCTCGACCTGGAGGAGCCAAGTCCAAACCCCTCAATATTAATTTATTAAGAAAAAAGGTGTGCTTTTCTTTCCTTCACAGGACAAAACATTAAGAACTAACTCTTATTGCAATGTTGGTCAGAATATGCTCAACTCTCTTAAAAAGGGAGGGAGAAAGATTACATTTACGAATATATATTCGAATATATAATGTGCTTATGTTACGCTGCCTTTTTGATGCTAAATATACTGTACATTACGTTAACTTGATAGAGTCAATCTAGTGTTTTTATCCATCGATTAGCTCACTGAAGTTTTATCCCAGCTTGAAGACAATTAAAAAGAAAGATTTGTTTTCAATGTGGTTTGCTCCCAGTTATATTACAGAAAATACAACAAAATTTGAGTGGCTGCTGTACATGAAAGCTTTCTTTATGTGGATTATATTTCTGTAGTAGAAGAAGCAGAGCAAAGTGTCTGGTTAGTCACCACTGCAAAAAAAAAAAAAAAAAAAAAAAAAACAAAAAAAAAAAACAAGAAACAAGACCTCTAACAAAGTCCTATTGTTGTCACCCACACTTATTTCTGTGAACTGTTGTCCTACAGTATGTCGATGACGGAGAACCCAACACTCAATTTCAAGTAAGTCTTTCTGTTCGTTTTGCTCTCAAACACTAAAAATTACCCTGATAATCTGTACTTTGTCATGGATGAATCAATCAATGACCGCTTAAAAAAATAGCAATATGTAAATGCAATCCAAAATTTAAAAATGGATGTTTTTAGATAAATGTTTCAAAAATTGATTTTTTTCCCCACTCAATTTGTAAAATAAGGATACGTACTCGACTGAAAATCAAACCATGACAACATGTTGAGGAAAAGTTGAATATTTTTATGTATTTTGTCTGAAAATTGAACTAAAAACTAAAAGTTGCCTTTTTTGCTACATGAAATAGAATTGAAGTCTCAGCTATTGTAGCGGGTCCCAACCTCGGCTAGCCCAGCGGGTCCAATGCCACAATACACTAGAGCACTTTTGAGAGAATCTCTGGGTCTTCTGACCTTCAAACTTTAAATTAATATCCATTTCCAAAACATGCAATGGAACAATACTTTTAAGTTAGTCAAGACTCCGTTATGTCATTTGCCTCGAGATCACATTCTGATTAAACTGATTTTTGGTCTGCGTCTCCAAAAAGAGTTGTATTTGCAGTTAGCTTAGCCAATAGGATCACAAGAAATTAATTGAAAATGAAGTATAGTAGAGCATTTGGTGGAGTTGTCTTTCATCGAGTCTCTTGTTGACCAAATTAACTGATGATGCTAATAATTAAAGCATTACCCCCAGTCAGTGATATCCCAACTGATTAAAGGCAACAACACAGATACATCTGCCCAAGGACGCAGAAACTTCAGAGGACAAACACTTCCTCATCCTATATACTCTTTGCATATTTAACCAGTACTTGTTTGAACGCCTTCCACTTTCTTCCTTCTGCACCCCGTTGGGTTGATAACTTCATTTAAAGCAAACAATCTTGAGATGAAGGTTACTTTGAATGAACAGTCTAGATTAGAATGGGAGGGATAAATAAATAATGGCCTCAGAATGAGGCAACAAATTGCACTTGTCTTCAATTCAAATCAGTTGTGTCCAATCTATATGTGTGTGTCCTTGGGATGATGTGGTTTGAGGAGCCGCGGGGCAACGTGGTGTACTAGAAATTGCTGAGTGTCTCGTGTGGTGTACTGCTGGTCACTCAAGGGAGCAAGCTGCTTGCTTTAATAGGATGGTCAAGGTCTCGGCGCACGGAGCTGAAAGCCAAAACGAGAACTTGAGGTTTGAGGTCGTGAGATGGTCCAGCAACTTTCTCCTCTCGTTTAAAGCAGCTTCCTTGATGTGATGAGAACTTAGGCACTGGGTCTCAACATTTCTAATTATGTACATTTTTCTTTGTCATTTGTTATGTAGTTTGTTCCCCTTTGGTTCACGTTTGATTAATTATGTTTGTCCTTGCCTAAATAGTAAAACAAGGCAGGTCATGGGGGTTTAAAGTTGTTATGGTCTGATTTTATTTTTGTGGGTCAGGTTATACAGAAAAAGAAAAAAAACTTGAGGTTTGGGAGTTTGCTTGATCCAAAACAAAAGTCCCTTAAACCGCATTTTCTTTGTAACCTCGACCTTAACTAATCACCGGTTACCCTACAAATGCTGCAAATTGCTTTTGGTATTTGGTAGAAATGAATGAAATGATTCTTTTTCCAGTAGAGAGACAGCATTTCGGAAGTTATTTTTTACATCCTTAAGATTCGCTCCAGGGGTACACCAGCACATCCTAATGAAGATGAATTTTAGATAAAAATGATCAAAAGTTCTGGGTTGCAAAGAAAATTGTGACCCAAGACTAAGTCATGTTGCCAACATGTTGAACGTAGATCTTCCATTTTATGCAAGCCGCTGGATTCTATGCCAGGTATGCATGTTAGACATGAAGGCTTGTTTTTAGATCTCTGAGAGCATGTCCTCAAAACAGTCAACAACTTAATTAAATTTTATTTGAGGTAGCTAAGCAGGTATTTCCTTTAATGTTTTTATCCCTTTGTTCCGACACAAAGAGATTTGAGTTGTGTGGTGCTGAGGTAATTGATACCTGCTTCTATTGCTGGAAAATCAATCGGGCTTTTCCAAAGCTTGCTGGCAGAATAACAGCTTGAATGAATCGCCGTGTGAAGTGAAATCTGCTTCCATCGGCAACTAGAAATTGTTAGAGTAAAAACGTGAACGACTGTTTGAAGGTGTTGAACAACTACGTAGTTTTTACGTAGTCTCATCTGGTATCCGATTATTCCAAGCATAAAAGGGCAAAAAACTAAACTAACTTCGGCATCCGTCTGTTTTTTGTCTCAACTGTTTATATTCCGATACTCGGTCAGTAGCCTTCAACGTCAGGTTTTACCTCTAATTCCTCTTGTGCTTTGGGGTGAAGTCTGACTTTCACTGATGGCTACAGTCAGAGTATCACCCACCACCTGGCAATAACTGACAGCAAGCAGCAGTGGGACTGTTCACTGCGCATCACAATGTCATGATAAAAGAGTTACTTATCGATTCAAATCTGGCCCAAAGGGTTTTTGATTGAGCTTCATATTTTGAAACGTGTTGATCTCAGAACGTGGGCTTTAAAATTCATGCATCCATCCATTTTTTAAACATGCTAGTTACAATTACACGTCACGAGGGAGAAAGAACATTTTGTAGTGGCTTGCTTGTAATTTCGCTCACGTTTTATTCATTCATGTGCTAATCAAACTCAGGGCTGCTTGTGGGACCAAGCCTATTTCAGCCATTAGCAATTAGAAGAGGGGAAGGGTGCACTGTGGACAGTGTGCAAGTTCATGGGAGCATGATAATAAAGACAAGAAACCACTTCTATCCTCTTATGGCAAAATTCAGTGACCAATTGATCAAAAATCGAAAGTCGTTGGCCATTGGAAGAAAGTGAAGAAAAGTATGCAAACTCATAACAGAAAGGCCAGTTTCAAAGTTTTTCCTCACAAGTTTCAAGATAGTGACTCATGCCACGATGCAGCCTTACGTTTTTTAAATGGACTCCAGAAATGAATTCTGCTGAGAAGTTGAGGAATTTTGGTACAGTCCTTCAAAACAAGATTGTTCATTTTCCTGTGAACCCAAGACTGTCCTTTTAGTCAGATCAGACTACAAGATTTATTAGAAAGTCTTATTTTATGTCAAGTAACTCTCTTGCTAATGGAACTTACGCACATTAGAAACCAAAAGTTAGGTTTTAGAATGTCCATAACACAATGAAGTCATTGATTTTAAGAATCCCAAATCCTTCCAAAATTTGACCCAGTGCATACTCCGCCCAACTAAACAAAGATTTGCTTTGTGTTTTCTTTACTTTGTCACTCTGATTTATAAAACATCAATTCATCAATTCATTTCTTCTTCTTCTTCTTCTTCTTTCAGCATTTCCCTTCAGCGGTTCACCACAGCAAGTCAGTTTCTTCCATCTAACCCTATCTGCTGTATCCTCTTTGGTCACGCCAACTATCTTCATGTCTTCCTTCACTGTATCCATGAACCTCCTCTTTGGTCTTCCTCTAGTCCTCTTTCCTGGTGGTTCCAAACTCAGCATCCTTCTTCCGATGTACTTTCTCTCTCTCCTCTGCACATCTCCAAACCATCTCAGTCTGGCCTATCTGACTTTATCTCCAAAACCTTTAACAAGTGCTGTTCCTCTGATTCTGTCCATCCTGGTCACTCCCAGAGAGATCCTCAGCATCTTCATCTCTGCTTCCTGTCTTTTCATCAGTGCTTCTGTTTCTAGACCAAACAGCATGGCCGGTCTCACCACGGTTTTGTACACTTTCCCTTTCATTCTAGCGAAAACTCTTCTGTCGCACATCACACCTGATACTTTCCTCCTCCCGTTCCAGCCTGTCTGCACACGCTTCTTCACCTCTCTTCCACACTCTCCTTTGCTCTGGACTGTTGATCCTAGATACTTAAAATCTTCCACCTTCTTTATCTCTTAATGATTAATTGTTTTGAAATTCTTAATATGTAGATGATAACGTTGTTTATTTACTCGATGTTTATTAGGAAAGTTTTGACATTTCCTCCTCTGTGAGCTCTTGTAGTAACGTTGCAGTAACGTTCTCTTGTCTTCAACCAAAAAAAGAAGGAAAGAGAGTGCGCTGATTGAGGCTTTAAAGACCCAATCTCAGTAGAAGTGAAATTGCAGAAGCTTTTAATTAGATAAAGCTTGGCTGGTTTGAACACATACTTTACTGTCATGTCAGGCTAAAAGGGTCTATGTGTCGTAAATATCACCAGAGACATTAATAGAATTGAGATTAGAAGGGGGAATGTGAGGATCAGCGCAAAGAGGCAGCCGGCAGTAGGACAACTTCATCCACTGAGCTATTTATAGCTACTAAAATGGACAGCCCCATTAATATATGGCTTACCCTTTCTGGAAATGTAAATCACCCGGATCATGGCTCATCGTGCATGTTATACAGCTGCAGTATGTCAGAGTTAACAGTACAGCTTGCCTGATTTACAAAGGCCAGGAATACAGTAAGGAATATTACTTCATTTTTGTAAACTATCCTTCAGGACATCTAGAGTGTTCATAAGTAAATACGTCTTGCCTCTTAAAACGGGCGAAGATCCAAGATATGTCAAAAGCTGCGAGGAATGCATTTTAATTGGATGACTGTTTCAAAGAGGAAGCTTGAGGATGAAGACGTGCTTCTCCTTAGACAAAAAATCTAATCCATATAACGAATGAATAACGTGGCATTATAACCATGAAGGGTCCTGTCGTTCATCGTTTCTCTCTATCACTTCTTTCCTTGATGTTTAGATTATTATTCCCTCCAAGAGACAAAGACAGAATGAAAGATCAGATTGCATCCTCAATGGACACCTCTACAAGGCCAGAGGCTGATCAATAAGTCGCATATTTCAAAGGTGCATTGGATTATTCTTAACTTTCCCCCGTGAACAGAATCCTGATTTAATTGAGAAGCATCTCACGTCTAATCAGAGGGTTCATGTCTGTTCTTTTGAAACGACTTGTCATCTGTTCTTTTCTTTCAGCTGCGTATCAGTTGCTCTTTTACTCTCTAATCCCCCCCAAAAACACCCCCTCGTAGTCTGTCTAGCTGTCATTGTGTGAATGCTGCATACAGCTCAGGTGCTCTGCTACTGTACATCTCTGCATACTCATATGTGTATGAGTCAGAACTCACTGGAAAAACCATTTAGGATGTTTACGCCTCTGCAAGCAAATGGGATTCGTATCTCAAATTTGGTCATTAACAGACTATTTTCTATCTGTTCCAAAGTAATCAGATCAAATTTGCAAAACTAAATTCCAACCACATTATGGACATAGTTGCTGTGGTAACTGTATTTATCAAAACCTGCTCCACAAACACAAATATCTATCAAATTTCTTCAAGGTTTACGGAAAACTCAGACTGTGGGGGATTTGAATATGAAACACATTTGTCTGCTAAACGACAATAAGCATCCAAAATGTGTTTGTTGAAATTCCTTCTGCTACGTACCTATTTATCTACCAAGAAAGAAAGGAAGGATACGACCAATAAATGATTCAGAATGTACTTTTTCCAGAATTTGGTTGCTTGCAAAAAAAACTTTGAAAACTCGCGTCTTAAAAATAGCTCTTTACATCCCTGAAAAAATGGGTATTGTGTTGGACATCCATAGAAATGTATTCATATGTTTTTAAAAAAGTCGTTTCACCTGTTTGAACCACAAATTTTAACTAGGTTTTTTGTGATCCCAACTATTTCGTTCCGTCGTCTTTCGCTTAACCGGGGCCGGGTCCCGGGGGCAACAGCCTCAGACGAGCCTCATCCAAGCTGCTTCCTCCAGCTCACCCGGAAGGATCCCAAGTCATTCCCTGGTCAGCTGTGAGACATAGTCTCTTCAGTGGGTCTGGGGTCTGTCTCTTGGTGTCCATCCAGTGGGACGTGCCCGAAACACCTCACCAGCGAAGTACTCGGGGGGCATCCAAACCACTCCATCTAGGTTCTCTCAACCTGGGGGAGTGGCTCAACACCGAGCTCCTCCCGGATGGCAGAGCACCTCACCCGATCTCTGAGTGAGAGCCCAGCCACCCTGTGGAGGAAGCTCCTTTCGGCCGCTTGTATCCGCAATCTCATTCCTTCAATGATGCCAACCTATTCTGAAATAAAATACCGCCAAAAACTGGAAATGAGAAGTAAAACTTAAAAGTAGGTGAAAATCTAAAGATAACATGTTGGATTTTGTAAAAAAAAAAAAAAAAAAAAAAAAAAAAAAAATCAAACATCCATAAACTATGGTTGCATAACTCTGATTGAGACGAATGATCAAAATTTAAAATCAGTCATTTTAATTAGAAAAAAAAGATTGATAAAGACATTTTAAATAGATTTGTTTCATCTTTAATTAAAAATAAAACTGAATAAAATGTTCGTATATTTTGCTGCATTGAAAAGCTTCATGTTTTCAGTTTAATTTTTAATCCTCCATCCTATGCTAACTAAATGAAGAGCCACGTTTCCATGGTAACCATAACAATTGCTACCCAGTGGCAACAAGTGACTATAATTTATGTTTTTTCATGCAGTGAAGCTACAAACAGGTGGCATGTTACGAGACAAAAGAAAAGGATTTTTTTTTTTTTTTTTAATATGAGGTGCTTGTGTTGCCTGAACCTAAATGCCTCGCGCCAACCGGATGAGATGTGACTTTAAAATAATAGCTGAATCTGCTGGCTTGTGTTTTCCTGCATGTCTAGAACTTTTAAAACAGGCTTTGGAGGTAAATCCTACAAATCTAAACTAGAAACTGCCAGAGAAGCAATAAAGTCAACCTACATGAGGAATTCCAGTTATGTACTCCCATCACTGCGGCCACACAAGCTGCTTGTCTGCAAGCGAGTGATACGGTCAGCACATTAAAAATGCTCATGACTCTGCAGGACTTTTTCACTGAACTCTCCTCCACCATATGGTGACCTTTGGAGAGCATCGGTCTCGAAGGAATAGAAAAAAAAATGCTTGGTAAAACAGACAGAGGACAACAGAAGTAAATGTATATTTGCACAACAGCCCGAAAAACGCCAAGGAGGAGGAGAAGGTGGCACTGACGTTTAATATGAAATAAAGCTTGATTTAAAAAAAAAAAATGGTTCTGAAGAGGGAATGTTGTGCTTTTGTTGGGTAACAAACATGGTATTTTTTGCTAGCTCATAAATGTGATGGTTAATAAAAAAAAAAAAAATAAAAAAAAAAGGTCTTAAGTACATTTGTTCGGTTTCACTTCAGTTTTAGACACAGAAGCAAAGACATCCTACCCAGCCCTCTCACATAAACATACCACTCCCTTTTGGGACTGACTGTGAGCAAGGCATGTGCATGCTGCAAAACAAAATCAATGGCCAAGAACAACCTGGCATTTGAATGGTATTCCAAAACTGGACAGGGGCGGTTGCAAATTACTCAAACATGTATCCATGAAGACAAAACTATTTCAGGTAAGTTTTTTTTTTTTTTAAATTACATTCAAACTTAAGGGAAACTTCAAATTAGCACTAGAACTACCAACACCGTCAATTTGACGGTTCTCAGAAGTTGACGTCCAATTGCTGTAGTTACGTTGATTTTTGACATTCCAGGGCTTTTGACTTTTTCTACATTTTTTTTGTATGTTGCTCCTATTTAACTAAAATAAAACACTAAAAACGAGTTCTGAGTAATTCTTCCTCTAACTCCCACATCCGTCATTTTGACTCCTCCATTAATAACAAAACTTTCCCGCGCCTGACCGTAGCGCGGTTACTGTTGCCAAGTAAATATTGTGGCGAAATCTAGGTGAGCAAAACTGGATTTGAGAATACGTTTGTCAGTCATTGAAGCGCTTCAGTGGATCTTGTCATCGCCATAGCGCTAGTCGTCAAATTGACGGCGTGGGAGTTCTAGTAGTTCTAGAAATCTGGTAGTCCTAGTGTTGGTGGATTTTGCACAAAAGTTAAATCAAAACAGTTGAGAACCAGCTCTATATTTACAATATGTAGGGTAAAAGCTGGAAAATGCAAGAGAGAAGGTATAAAGTCACTTTTGGAATAAAAATGGTCGTAATCACTATATTTGAGTGAAAAAAAAAAAAAAACATTTTAACCGCCTAAAACCAAAGAAGTCCAAAAACTGAATGTACTAATGCGGCAGCTCTATGATTAGAATATAAGGACATGAAACAAAGGACACGCAGCTGGTGTATGAAGCATAATGAAAATAAATATGAATTTTTCATGGAGGAACCTGTAACAATTGCCTACGTGCGCATTTTCCAACCTCTATACATTATTCAACAAAGGCGTGCGAGTCAAAACATGCAGTTTATTCTTGTATTTCACTTGAGATAAAGCAGATTTAGATGTAATTTATGGATAAAATGATGATATAATTGCATATTAATAGGACAAGGACAGATTGGGTCTCCTTCACGCTGAAAAACCTGCAACCTGAACTAAATTGCAAGTCTCTAAATCACAGAAATGTGCCGTTATGGTCACAGAAGGAAAGGTTTCCAATAAAAAACAAAATCCTTAAATATAATGAGCACATTCACTGGGTGGAAAAAAAAAAAACTAAATTACTCTATTCTTGCAACCTGGAGAGAGCAGATGCATCATTAAAATAAAAATAAACCCCAGATAAAAGCTTTCAGCAGCTCTACAGAAAAAAAAAGAAAATCCAATCAAAATGCAAAATAATAAAACTGCAAGAAATATCTGTAATTATCTGTAAACATCAGAGATGTTTATTGCTTTTTGAAACTCCAGATCCATCAAATAAGCCTTCTTTTATTCACAGATTTGTTAGAACACCTTTAGCTTAGATCTGGATGGATTTTCATTTTTCATCTCATTAAAAAGTAGAAAGTTGCCAATTTAAGCAAAAAAAAAAAATGAGGATAGGATTGTTTTTCTGTAAACACATTATATATGACCATAATGTAGAAAATTATAAATGGAGTTTATTTAGATTATGTCTTAAACAAAGATTTAAAACTTAAGTAATAGAATTTTTAATTCATAATGAAAAATTCTTACCTGTGCTTTCCGATTTGCAAATGGTTTGCATGACCCCCAAATAGGAAGAATCCTCATCGCGTTTCAGGTAGAGATTATTCAAGCCTCATTTGATGACTTACAAAGACCTGATGACTGAATTAATTCAACTACAAAGTATAATCATAACCAAAAAAAAAGTTTGTTAAAACTTCTGCTGAGACTATGAAAAATTTTGCTAAATTTCTTTGCAAACTCATCCAAATAATGAGAACCAGTTGTTCCAATCACTTTCACGGTCACAGGTGTTTACAGAGGAACACATGGGCGTGCTGTGATCACAAAAAAAAATCCAAAGAGTTTTTTATTCTCTGGAGCTCAGTGAATTCCATTGTGGAGCTGGATAGCAGCTGTTGGGATATTTTCAAATTTCTTAACATTTCAACCAATTATTAGTTGCATTTTTTTAAAAAAGAACAAAAAATGTGATTGAAACATAAAATCAACTCAGCCAAGAAGTGGTAGGCCTAGAACAGCGTTTTTCAACCAGTGTTACGTGGCACAGTAGTGTTCCCTGAGACATTGTCAGGTGTGCCGTGGGAAATTGCCCTATTTCACCTCATATTGTGATCTGGACTGACCAGTAGCACCCAAGATGGTTTGGATGAAGCTTGGAGTATTGGTCTTTCTGTGTGGGGTTTGCATGTTCTCCCCATGTGCGGTTGGGTTATCTCTGAGTATCTAGGTTTCCTCCCACCCTCCAAAAACATGCATGTTAGGTTGATTGGCCGCTATGAAAATGCCCCGAGGAATAAATGATTGTATATGAGTGGCTCCCGCAATAGACTAGTGACCTGAATGGGTGTACCCCGCCTCTGACCTGAAATCAGCCGGAATAGGCTCTGGCACACCCCGTGACCTTATTAGAGACAAGCAGCCCAGAAGATGAAATGAAACCCATACTTGATATATGCGAGACTAGATTCTTATTATCGTCAATCATGAGTTTGTTTTAAAAAATTGTCTTTATTGACATAAAAAAATTGTCATACACTCAAAAACTCAGAGTTGCAAAAAAGTCAAAAGCTATCTGTCATTTTTAAAATATATATGTCATGGTTTGATAACAACAAAGAAATGAACTGAAAGATATTCCTGAGTGCCATCCCAAATATTGAAATCATTTGAAACCCCATGCTTACCAGTCCCAATGAGGCAACGATTTAAAGTGGACACAAGCGTCATGGATCATTCTAGAAAGACTATACAGAACAAAGTGATATTTATGATGGTGGATACTTCTTTATAAATGTCTCATTAAATCATAGCCTTACTTTTTATTTGACCTGCATTTTGCAAGCTTATCAATGTACCTTGCTTTTAGTGTAAAGATACATTCAGCCTTTAGAATCTCAAGACTTATTCATTTATAAAATTTTTCTTTCACTCCAATTGTTGCATGAATATATTTTCTTCTTCTTCTTTTGGCATTTCTCTTCAGGGAAAGTCAGTTTCTTCCATCTAACATCCTATCTGCTGTATCCTCTTCGGTCACACCAACTATCTTCATGTCTTCCTTCACTGTATCCATGAACCTCCTCTTTGGTCTTCCTCTAGTCCTCTTTCCTGGTGGTTCCAAATCCAGCATCCTTCTTCCTATGTACTCTCTCTCCTCTGCACATGTCCTAACCATCTCAGTCAGGCCTCTCTGACTTTATCTCCAAAACCTCTAACATGTGCTGTTCCTCTGATATACTCATTTCTAATCCTGTCCATCCTGGTCACTCCTAGAGAGATCCTCAGCATCTTCATCTCTGCCACCTCCATCTCTGTTTTCTGTCTTTTCCTCAGTACCACTGTCTCTAGACCAAACAGCAAGGTTTTGTACACTTTCTCTTTTAATTTATCTGAAACTCTTCTATCACACATCACACCTGATACTTTTCTCCACCCCTTCCAGCCTGCCTGCACAGGCTTCTTCACCTCTTCTCCACACTCTCCATTGCTCTGGACTGTTGATGCTAAGTATTTAAAATCTTAATATATAAACATTCTTTATTTTCCATTAAGCAAAGGCTTAGAAACTGCAGAGTTTTACAGACTAGCCAATTCATATGAAACTACACTCAACAAAAATATAAACGCAACACTTTTGTTTTTGCTCCCATTTTTCATGAGATGGACTTGAAGATCTAAAATTCATTCCAGATACACAATATTACCATTTCTCTCAAACATTGTTCACAAATCTGTCTAAATGTGTGATAGTGAGCACTTCTGCTTTGCTGAGATAATCCATCCCACCTCACAAGTGTGCCACATCAAGATGCTGATCTGACATCACGATTAGTGCACAGGTGTGACTTATACTGCCCACAATAAAAGGCCACCCTGAAATGTGCAGTTTTGTCTCACAGCAAAATGCAACAGATGCCACAAGCATTGAGGGAGCGTGCAATTGGCATGCTGACAGCAGGAATGTCAACCAGATCTGTTGCTCGTGCATTGAATGTTCATTTCTCCACCATAAGCCGTCTCCAAAGGCGTTTCAGAGAATATGGCAGGACATCCAACCGGCCTCACAACCGCGGACCACGAGTAACCACACCAGCCCAGGACCTCCACATCCAGCAGGTTCACCTCCGAGATCGTCTGAGACCAGCCACTCAGACAGCTGCTGAAACAATTGGTTTGCATAACTAAACAATTTCTGCACAAACTGTCAGAAACCGTCTCAGGGAAGCACAACTGCATGCTCGTCGTCCTCATCGGGGTCTTAACCTGACTCCAGATCATCGCCGTAACAGACTTGAGTGGGCAAATGCTCACATTCGATGGCGTCTAGCATGTTGGAGAGGTGTTCTCTTCACGGATGAATCTCGATTCACATTGTTCAGGGCACATGGCAGACAGCGTGTGTGGCGTCGTGTGGGTGAGCGCTTTGCTGATTTCAATGTTGTGGATCGAGTGGCCCATGGTGGTGGTGGGGTTATGGTATGGGCAGGCATCTGTTATGGACGAAGAACACAGGTTCATTTTATTGATGGCGTTTTGAATGCACAGAGATACCGTGATGAGATCCTGAGGCCCATTGTTGTGCCATACACCATGAACATCACCTCATGTTTCAGCAAGATAATGCACGGCCCCATGTTGCAAGGATCTGTACACAATTCTTGGAAGCTGAAAATGTCCCAGTTCTTGCATGGCTAGCATACTCACCGGACATGTCACCCATTGAACATGTTTGGGATGTGCTTGACCGGCGTATACAACAGCGTGCACCAGTTCCCACTAATATCCAGCAACTTCTGCCAGCCATTGAAGAGGAGTGGACCAACATTCCACAGGCCACAATAGACAATCTGATAAACTCTATGCGAAGAAGATGTGTTGCACTGCATGAGGCAAATGGTTGTCACACCAGATACTGACTGGTTCTAAGTCCCCAGACTGCCAATAAAGCAAAAACAAAATGCACATTTCAGGGTGGCCTTTTATTGTGGGCAGTATAAGGAACACCTGTGCACTAATCATGATGTCAGATCAGCATCTTGATGTGGCACACTTGTGAGGTGGGATGGATTATCTCAGCAAAGCAGAAGTGCTCACTATCACACATTTAGACAGATTTGTGAACAATGTTTGAGAGAAATGGTAATATTGTGTATCTGGAATGAATTTTAGATCTTCAAGTCCATCTCATGAAAAATGGGAGCAAAAACAAAAGTGTTGCGTTTATATTTTTGTTGAGTGTATTTTATATCTGTGTTTACGGAATTTTCTAGTCTACAACCGTCCTCGTCCTAACTTAAAGTTCCTAGAAAAACTAAATTAGTTCTTCTGCAATCAGACGGATGTTCAGGTTGGCATATTGTGATAGCCAACGTGCTTTAAACTGTCAGCCAAATGGAACTAACTCATCATTAAAGATTAAATTGTTCACTAAAAACAGTATGTTGAGGCATTTTAAAATGTTTATTAATATATTCATGCTGTGCATTAAAATTACATGTGGGGCAGCTGGTTTAAAATGGAATGTGGTTTGAATCATCAACTTTAAAAACACGACTGCTATTGAGCAGTTACAGGTTCGAATACTCGTTGGTAAAAAAAAAAAAAATCACTTTATTAAAAATAAATAATACTGAGTTTGAGCCATGTAGCTAATAGTTTATAAAAATAAAGTTTATGAATCATCATTATTGACTCAACCAGATTTGTTTCTTTAAATTTACATACATTTGTCTTGATTTAAATAAAGGAAATCAAACGTAGGATGAAAATACTTTTTTTTTTTTCAATAAAAGTGCTACAAAAAATAAAAAGTTTCTCAAAGAAACATAAAGAAAAGAAAAAAAAGCAGCACGAAGCGGGTAGTTTGTAATGTTTCTTCTACTCGTGTTTGACAGCTGAACATGCCTTTCTAACTTTGTTTTAAAATATAAATCACACTATGTAGTGCTTGGGTGTGCTTCGTGTCCAGCTGAGGTTTCTCTGACCTCCGCTGTAGCCTGCATCTGTTATCCACGTCCCCTGTGGATCAGCATCTCTCCTCTATAACCAGTTGGAGATCAGTGCCTGGAGTTTGGCTGAACACTTTGTATATATCTGCAAAGTGAGTTCATAAAACTTCTTGGTCTTTTTTTTTTTTCCATCGTTTGGAGTGTTCGAATCAATCCAAACATTTTAAAATGTTATTTTTTTTTAGTCGTTAGTCTTGCGTGCCGTCTTATTCAGAACGGAGTTTAGTTCATTCATTAGATTAGCTGGCATAACACCACCCCCGAGCCCGACTCCTTTTTTGTAGACTGCCTTACTTTGAGGAATGGGTAAAGGCATGGGCAGGAAGGTTCTGGATAAGGATGGTTGTTGGTGTGGCATACAAACATCCACAGAAGTACTTCTTTGTGAGAACTCAGGAATTCTAGGCTTTGTAGAGTTAGCAATAGTTTTGATTTTGAGGGGAATAGTAGCAGCCTTGATGGTCCTCTGATCTCCATCTTCACAGCAAACCATCCTTTTTTCAAGCTGGGGAGAAAACATGAAAAAGTTGTACAGTAGGAAATAAAAAAAACAAAAAGCAACTCAACTGCAGACAAAATATTTAAATGACAAAATTAAAATGAACTCACTTTAATCTCAAAGTGATTTAAACATATACTTTATTTAAGAAACGCTACATCACTCCACTTTGTGCTCTTTGTGCTCTTTCCTTTTGATAAGTCAGAGAGATGATGACTCATCTTCCACTCTCTCTTTTTTACTTGATTTTTCTTTCTTCCTCTAATAGTTTTCTCTTGCCTTTACAGATGAGTCAACACAGATCCACATATAAACACAGTTTTCCACCCTTGTTACATACTCTGATAAGCCGTCACAAAATACAGTGTCCCAAAAGTGAATGTTAGATGTACAACTTTTAAAAAGTGCCATGCAAGAGCAGTTACATCAATTTACATAAATGTGACCGTTAGGTACAAAATGTGAATCTTTGATTACTTCTTTTGTTACAACTTCTTTGGTTACTTCTTTTGTTTTTATCATTCAAAAGTGTCTTTTAGTTTGAAGTGAATCCCAGCAGTGGTCTGCAACTCAAAGCTGCATCATAAAGAGTATTTAAGTATAACCTTGGTCTCCGTTACTATGTAAAAACACACCTTTTTTTTTCACCCTTCTTCCCCCCCCCCCCCCCCCCCCCCACTACTCTGTAAGAACACACCTCTTGTTTCTACAGCTGTGTAAATAAAGTAGACAGGATGCATATCCCCTCATAGACACTCTGGTAAAGTCTGCTGGAGTGTCTACCCTGTCTGACAAGTAAAATCTGAGTTTCTCGTTTTGTTCTCAAGTCCTCACAGCTTTGGGATAAAAATGAATAACTTTTCCATCTAACAGTAACATTGCTGTAGAAATGAAAATCATATCATTAGCCTAAATTTTGAGGTGTTCACCTGTAGGCTGCAGGTGTCTTTGCGTCAGAGGTGAGATCGGGCCTAAAAAATCCAGCCCGACCCGACCCTGCCCCTAGGGTATTAAAACCCGACCCGGCCCGACCAATTAACTTGATTTGACTACATTCAGTGAAGCCAACGCAAGTTTCTGTAGCATTTTGACCAATCAATTTGAAGCTTTTCCACACCTCACTCTTACAGGTGCGTGTTTGTCTTTTCAGTTCTCCTGCCTTTAGAAGTTCTCCTGCCAGAGAACTTCTTGACTTCTTAACTTCAAGAAGTTAAGAAGTTTATTCTTAACTTCTTGCTCCTTCATATTGGGGATACCAGTTCAAAATAGATACAGATTTGCGCAGGGGAGGATTACCAAATTAAGAGGGGGCGTTCACGTGCGCAAAGAATGAGCTGGCTCTGCGGATCCTGTTTAGTAGTAAAACATTACTTCTCTGTTTTATCCAAATTATTAATTCTATAACAAGTATTCCTTAGTTTAGTACATACACCACATTTTATAAACATAAATTTATTTGAAAAAAAAAAGTCAGCGAGAGAGAAGCCCGAGCCCGACCGACCTGAAGTAATAATTGACATTTTAGGCCCGACCCGACCTGAATTTCGGGTCGGGTTTGGGCTCGGGCTTAAGATCTTACCTCTGCTTTGCGTAGTACACCCACAGCGCCACCTAACATGTTTCCACTTGTGGTGAGATTGTCCCCTGCCATTTGTGTGGACATAATGGTCTTTGAATGAAGGTCAGACCCGAACTGAAAGAAAAAACACAAAATAAAGCTGCAAAAACTAACAATTTGCTTTGATTTTCTTTAATACAAGAAACCTCTTTAGATCTTATTGACTTTGACTTTTCAAACATCCTTTGAAGTTGATGACTTTCTCTTTAATCCAAATTTTAAAAAAAAATACAAACACAACTATTTCACTTCTGATCATTTTTGCAGTCTAAAGGAAAATAAGTTACATACCGCTGTGGCAAACTGAAGACAACTTTGTGAAATAGATTTTTTTTAAACTGACGGGATCTACATTGAGCTTTCGATAGAGGACAAGATATAAGAGCTACTGCATGACGCGCAAGTCATACAGATTAGGTCCACATGTCAGTTGAAGCCCCAGGAAGGAAGCATTGAGTTCAAAAACTTTTAGAGCAACAAAAAAAATACTAGAAAGTTGTGTTTTACAGTCAGTTTTGCAAACTGTACGACTAAAATGTTGAGACAAACTTATTAACTTAAAACTGTAAAATGTAAATTCATTCACACTTTGAACCAAATACTAAAACACTGAAGGACAAATGACTAATGCCACCAGAATTTTTTTTTAAATAAATCCTTACATGATGTGGTCAAGCTGAAAAGTATGACCAGATCAGTCCCATCCTCAAATCCCTCCACTGGCTGCCCGTTAAACACAGAATTCAGTACAAGCTCTGCCTCCTCACCCATCAGTGCACACACGGCACTGCACCTGTTTATCTCCAAGAACTCCTAACCCTCCACACCACTGTCCGAGACCTGCGCTCCTCCTACTGCCTGCACCAACCAAGGACCAAACTCTCCACTATGGGGGACAGGGCCTTCCGGGCAGCTTTTCGCTCCCTTCCTTCTCTTAGTTGGGCAGAGACTGTACAGTTAATTTATGACCCGTGCCAAATTTCAGAAGGGAAGCCTGTGCTTTGTCAGGGCTGGCAGGGGGGATGAGCAATAGTCAGACTTTCACACATCCTGGTCAGTGGTAAAGTTGTATAAATCAGTAAAATTTTGTTAACATTATCTGATACATGTTATTAAGACTCAAGTTGTGTTTTTATGTACATGAGCTACAATAACAAGAGTTATTTTACACAAGATGAAACCTTTGAACTAATTTATTAAAAAAACAATTCAGTTTATTTAGTTTCTGGCCAAATAAAAAGAAACACCTTAAAGAACAAGTCAAAGTGATGTCTGTCTAGTCTGCGGCTGTGCTCCAACTCTGTTCTGATCTCCAGCTAAACTTTCACTTTAACAAAGTCCCCCTTTTTAAAAATCACTGTGACCCTCAGACTTACGGAACTGTCTCTCCTTAACAAATCCTCATTTCATCGCTGCCGGGCCGTCTCCTTGGACCTTTCCACCCTCCAACCCGCATCACCACCACCTCCTATTCCACCTTACTTCACAGTAAGGTCCTCCATTGCTAGTTGCTATGGAAACTGTGGAAGTACAATACTTGCTGCCAGGTAAGGGATGTGAAATTGAGACCAGTGAAGCTCTCTGTCTACTTTTTCATCTACACTTTCTCTCTGCCCTTCACAAAAGTCCTGTGTCCTTCCCACGAGGCTCTCGGCTGGAAACTGACAATCCTGATATTTAGAGGATTTGGGAGGAGCCTCCTAATATTTTCAGCCAGTTCCAGTTGGTGAAAGATTTTCTTGTAGCTGTGCTAAGAGCCTCTCCACTGAAATAAACAGCCTTAAAACAAAAATCGCCCTTCCCTTCAGATCAATCTCTCCCTGACAGTGTTGCCCTTTTTACTTGCTAAGTTAAACCAAGGCACTAAAAGGCTTTTACAGTAAGCGCCAGTGATAAACAACACTTTGCTGCAGACGGGTTCCCATAAAAGAAGCAGAGGAGAGTGTTAACGCTGAGGAAATGTGCTGAGCATACAATACCCACTGATTTTCCTGGTGGGGATGAACACCGTGTTCACTAGTCATTTTCCCTAAAAGAAGAAGGAGCCGCATACATATTTTATGCAATTAGAAAACGAGGTGTTATTTCCCGAAGATGATAGCCACGATCAATGTGAGAGTGAGAAACGACCCGAGGAAATGACAGATCCGTAGCAGCTCTCCCCCATGTTTGCTTTGCCCTGCATTATTTATGTCATATGTGCTGTGTCAGCGGCTGACAGCGACAACACAGCGCTCTATCTGGAGGCTAAGTACCACAATGTGATTGTTCCAGTCGCCTTGACCTCATTCTCACAGCTTTTCCACATAAAGTGATTTACGCTATTGTTGAGTGACCTCGAAAACTTCTCGGCTCTTTTCCTGTTCTATATATATATGTATCGTTTTATAGTTTTATCTGCTGAACAGCAAAACGCTTTAAAATAAAAAAGAAAGGGAAGAAATTACACACTCCTTTTTACTTCCAGAGCTACAGTATGCTTCAACACCTACACAATTAACTGCTTCATCAGGCTCTCGCATGAAGAAATGACTAATTCCTGCTCCGACCCTCTTTGCTGCTCATCGTTTTACCTTAATGGCGATGATGTCTGTCACCCAGCTGACCTGCGTCTCCCTCTTGTCGCAGCAAAAGTGCCTGAGGAGGAAAAACTCGGTCACATCACTCACTGATTTTCACCCATTTTATCCAGTTGACCGGATTAGAAAAGAAACAGTCCGGGACATTGTCTCATCTGAGGACACAACCTGGACGATTACTGCAAATGGACTTTGACTAGGGGTGGAGTTTTTTTGTCATTAGCCGTCATTATGTGGATCTGCCAGTGGAAAGTATGCTTTTACATCCCTGATTATTGCCGCAAGTTATAATCTGGAATGATAGTTAAAGTAATACCTGCCACCTGCACAAGTTTGTGCTGCAGGAAGGTGTGCTATTATGGAACCCCCTTCGGGCAAGTTCGTATTTGGCATCCGGTGTATAAATAACACAGGAGGAACTTGTCAGACGAAAAAAAAAAAAAATGACGGTGCTTTAACACTTTTCTTTCCACAGGACTCGATGACCATAATAAACAAGAACCAAGTTTAAAATAAAGTTAGAATTCACATTATTATTAGCATTTATTGTACAATAACAGAGCGAGTAGTATCATACATACTATATCCATTGCTGATTGGGGGATTAGACTTTCTAAGCCTGGGGTGGGCAAACTTTTTGGCTCGCGGACCACATTGGGTTCTAACATTTGACCAATACGCCGGAACAGGAGCAGATAGATGGCATGCTTTGGTAAACAAGCGCACTAGATATGAAAAGCTATTATGGCTGCTACACGCACATAATCTAGCGAGCTAACGTTAAAATCAAGCACCCTGGTACTTAAAAAAAGTGCATCTAGCACGCTAGGTTTAAAATGTAGGTTTGAAATCTCCTGACAATCTATTTCGCATCACGGAAACACACACATTTTAATGGGAGCAGTGTTGTTGTTTTCTCAACAAAGCCAATGTATCTAGAGTGCGCCATCTAGTGAGGAAACATAAGAATTGCAGTGTAAATAAAACATTAACATGGTTTATTTATTCAATTTTTTTGGACCGGATTAAAACGCTTAATGGGCCGCATGTGGCCCGTGGGCCATAGTTTGCCCATGCCCGATCGAAGCTCACCTTTGCTTCCATAAAGGTTTGTTCATGTGTTCGTTTTACTTCTAGATAATTGCAATTTTTCCTGTTTAACTTTTTTTAATTTCACATAATCATTTTAATAACCATCCAGCTTTAATTGCACATTTTCACCAAACCTTCAAATTGTCACGAGATACTCACCAGTGCTGTTTGTCAGTGTAAACTGTAAAGCCCCAGCTGAAAAATAAGACACATGAGTCAGACTTGGTGGTATTTGTGCTACCAAACTACACTTATTTGATATTTATTTAGGCTAAGAGGAAATTCATAGCAAAATTGCCGCCACTATCGATGAGGGCATTCTGTAAAGTTAACCGAAGGTCAACCCTTCTGTACAGTGTAAAAAAAAAAAAAAAGAAGTTCCCTCGTATTACACGGAGCTTAATAGTGCAGCTAATTAGTGTAGTTGTATGCTTATGCATGAGAAGACAATACGCTGTGGGCTAAATAGTACAACACACTGGGAGCGTGCTTCTCACTTATGAGCCTAAAAGTAAACTTTAGATTCACAATCTGTAAACTGTAGCTTTTCAAGTGTGAGAATTCAATCAATGTTTCTATAATGAAGGTCTCGCAATTAAAATTGTATACGCGTATACACATCGTGGTATGCATCGAGCTAAATAAAATGCTTCAAAGTGGATGAGAGTACTTAAATCTATGTGTCCATAAAGTAGTAGATTAACTTGCAGATATTGAAATGCAAGGTGAAAACATCACCTTCTCAGAGCCTGAAAACACTAACGGAAACAAGGCGGGGGAGTTGAGGGTAGAAGAACAAAGCAAAGATGGAGAAGAGATGGAGAAAAGGCAGCCTGGAGCGGCACTGCTGTGAGTTAAGGCAACAGATTCATTGCCGCAGTGGGTTGCTCACAGATAGACGTCTGCCTGATTAGGTACTGAAGCTCCCCTAACCCTCTATCCTTTCTCTCCTCACCACCTCTCCTACAGCCTCTTATTCTTCTTCCTCTTCCTCCTGCGTGATGTAAATAAACCGCTTTACGCTCTCATTTTTCACACTTCCCTTAACTCTAAATCCTGACGTGAAGAAAATGATGAGAAATTACAATTAACTAATTTGAAAAATAGAGTTTGGCTTTTTAAAAACTTTCCCCTTTTGTGTGACCAACAAGAACTGCTCGGGGACTTGGCATGTGTCATAAATTACAATAACAGAAGATCATTAAAATAAAACAGAGGCGGCCATGTTTTCCCGTTCGCAGACGGAGACTTTAATAATTTGTGTTTGTTAAAATGTAATTACATTTAATCAATTTTGCTACTCGGAAAAAATAAGATGAGGTCAAGAGGGGGGCTTCGCTTCGCTCCTTCAGGATGCAAAACTGTAATGGATGATGTATCTTTAGGAGTAAATGGCCAACATGGGAGCAGCTGAGCATATGCACAGTTTGGGAAACTTTGCTCAAGAGAAAAGAGGTGCCACTAAATCGTTAGCAGTTTATTTTTAATTAGAGAAAACCCAGGTTTGTAAACATTTGGCACTCCGATACTTTATTACCTCCCTGTTTTATTACGTTTTATTAGGCCTGGACAGCCGCTTAACAAGCCAGACTAATTTATTAGGCATTGCCGTGCCAAAATAAGCAAACTGGTGACAGTGTTGCTCTAAATTATGTACGTTTTGTCACATGTTTAAATGATTTAAAAGCTTTGTTTTATTGGTGGAGAATTCTTTTAGTTGCAGTCAGTTCCTGATACAGGCAGTATGACATTCATTCATTCATCTTCTGAACTGCTTATTCTGTCGGGTTGTGCCAGGGCCTATCGGTACACCCCAAACAGGTCACATGTGAGATAAATTTTCTTTCGTTTTCTAAATACTTTCGTCAAGCCTATCCTGGCTGATTTCAGGTGAGAGGAAGGCTACACCCCGAACAGGTCGCAAATCTGTTGCGCGGATCTGTGGTGATCTGTGGTGAGAGGAGGGAAGAGGTGGAGGAAAAGCTGGAGGGGTGGAGGTTTGCACTAGAAAGAAGAGGAATGAAGATAAGACAGAGAGATAGAGTAGATGTGTGTGAATGAGAGGGATCCAAATGGAAAAGTGAGGTTACAGGGAGAAGAGATAAAAAAGTGGAAGATTTTAAATACTTAGGATCAACAGTCCAGAGCAATGGAGAGTGTGGAAAATAGGTGAAGAAGCATGTGCAGGCAGGCCGGAATGGGTGGAGAAAAGTATCAGGTGTGATGTGTGATAGAAGAGTTTTAACTAGAATGAAAGGGAAAGTGTACAAAACCGTGGTGAGACCCGTCATGCTGTTTGGTCTAGAGACAGTAGCACTGAAGAAAAGACAGGAAGCAGAGATGGAGGTAGCAGAGATGAAGATGCTGAGGATCTCTCTGTGAGTGACCAGGATGGACAGGATTAGAAATGAGTACATCAGGGGAACAGCACGTTAGAGCTTTCGGGGATAAAGTTCGACAATGGTCGACAATGGTTTGTATCTGTGCAGAAGAGAGAGAGTACATAGGAAGAAGGATGCTGGATTTGGAACCACCAGGAAAGAGGACTAGAGGAAGACCAAAGAGGAGGTTCATTGATACAGTGAAGGAAGACATGAAGATAGTTGGTGTGACCAAAGAGGATATAGCTGATAGGGTTAGATGGAAGAAACTGACTTGCTGTGGTGACCCCTGAAGGGAAATGTCGAAAGAAGAAGAAGGAAGGCTACACCCCGAACAGGTCGCATATCTGTTGCACGACCATACGCACACACAACCATTCCTAGGGGTTGTTTTGTAGCATCCAATCAACCTAACATGCATGTTTTTGGAGGGTGGGAGAAAACAGGAGTACAAGAGAAGCCCGAGGATACACGGAGAGAGCATGCAAACTCCACACAGAAAGGACAATGTTTCAAGCCTTGCCTCCACTTTGGGACTTGAACCTTCAAACTGCTTGCTGTGAAGCCACTGTGTTAATCATTGTGCCTAAATACTCTTTATAAAATGTTATTAAAAAGAACTTAATCTGACAATTTTACAAGAAAAAGGTGTTATCTATGCAGCAGAAAAAAAAAAATCTTATACAAGGAAATCAATGGCTATGCTCACTTATAAGTGCACATAAAGAGGAACTTAAAGTACAAAAATACATAAAAGCCATGTGCACATCTAGTTTACTTTGAACAATAAACCTTAATGATTTAACAGTGTCCACACATCTTTCATCTAGATCGGTTGTTTTTCTTCTATTGCTTCATTTAGATTTGAGTCTGTAAACCATCCAATGATTTGCTTTTGTCTTAAAAACAAACAACACCCATGCAGAGAGACGTGTCTACTTTCATCTTTCACTTAAAAGTCTTCTAATCACCACTTTTTACTTGCTAATTGGATTTTTTTGAAATTGCAGAAATGTGTTGCTTTTTTTTCACAAGTTCTTTTTTCAAAGTGTTAAAACAACATCAGGTGACATCTGTCTTTTTGGAAGAACAATTTAAATGCATTTCTATCAATAAAACTAAAAATAATGCAGCAAAACAAATATTTAAACAGTTTTTCTGCATTAAAAAAGTTTTACACACACGTATAAATACAAACATAGATGCAAATATTTATTTACATAAATAGCTTTGTCGAGCCGCTCCTCCTCCAGGTCGAGAGGAGCCAGATGGGGTGGTTAGGGCATCTGGTCAGGATGCCCCCCGAGCGCCTCGCGGGAGAGGTGTTTCGGGCACATCCCACTGGGAGGAGACCAAGGGGCAGACCCCGGACCTGCTGGAGAGACTATGTCTCACAGCTGGCCGGGGAATGACTTGGGATCCTTCCGGGTGAGCTGGAGGATGCAGCCGGGGTGAGAGAAACCTGGGCTTCCCGTTTGAGGTTGTTGCCCCCGCGACTCGACCCCGGAACAAGCGGAAGATGACGAAACGAACGGAATCTTTATATCTGGCGACATGGTGGTACATTGGTTGGCACAGTTAGAGCAGTGGAGAAGAAGGTCGGGGTTCCAGTTTCAGAGTGGGGATGAGGCTTGAAATGCTGGCCTTTCTGTATGGAGTTTGCATGTTCTCCTGAGTATGTGTACATTTTCTCCGAGTACTCCGGTTTCCTCCCACCCTCCAAAAACATGCATGTTAGGCTGATTGGCCGCTTTGAAATTGTCCCTAGGACAGAGTGTGTGTGTTTGTGTGGCCCCGTGGGAGACTCAACCTGTTCGGAGTGTACTCTGCCTCTTGAGTAATAACAGTCATGATAATCTACAGCATCCCCCACAACCTGTTAGGAATGAACAGTTCGGAAGATGAATGAATCTTTGTATCTATAGAAATATAGAGACTTATACTCTAATTGTACACATATAAAAAAATATATTTATATATACACATGTGTATTATATAGATAGATGTGTTTATCAGAGTTTAACGTTACCCAAAAATCAAGGTTGGTTTTGAGATCACGGTTTGGTTCATTTTTGGTTGGGTATGCTAAACACGCCACTGGATGCAGGTATAGCTTTGGCCCAAACTGAATTGGTACGGACAGGCTGCTTGAATGCTGACCAGCTGTATTTGTCTTTTTTTTTTTGCTCTGGGTCGGAGCAAAATGTGCTGCCATTGAGCGACCCAGCCTCAGCTTTATATTTATCTAAAGCCCTTCCATACAGCCGGCTGCTATATCTCTTTATAATGTGTAAGTTCTGTTTACTTGGTTGGAGGCTTGAGCTTTTTCTTCAGGCCCATGTAACATTTCACACTCTTCAACTGGACCGCCTTCTCTGCTTTGGTGCTCTGGAATGAGAAAAAAAAAAAAAATCAATGGTAAGTGTATGTGTAAGTGTGATATCTATGGCATGTGTATGAAAAATGAATTAGGATCAGAAGGCCAAAGAACAGTTTTTGGGAAGTTGTTTGGTAGAAAGCAACTATAATGGAACCAATAGACTTTCCAAAAGCAAAGATTCAGAGCTACATTTTCTTAAATATGACATCACTTTGGATCCATTGACCGAATGAGGCTGATTTTCTGCATCCAACTAATCAGAAATAGCTTTGAATGAGCTAATCTCTATTTACGAGCTATTGCCTCATTTGGTTTAAATCTCTTTTTAAACTTGGTTTCTTCTCCAAAAACCCCAAACCAACCTCTATATTTTGGTTGAAATAAAATAGTCAAATATTTCTCTCTCCCTTCCCGCAAACCCAAAACACAACTATCAATGGGAGTCGTTAGCAACAGACTTCAACTTGTATGCACCAAAGTAAAAAACAACAAAGCAAACGAAATCAAAGTTGTGGCTCACTTCTGACACCTACACATCACTACCCACCACCCGTTTTCCATTTTATCCCACATAATTTTCTCTAAATACAGACCTGGATAATTGCAGAGGCCAAGAAATATCAATTACATTCCAGTTACACTTGTAATTTCCCTGTATTTATGAACTAATTAGCCATATTCCATCCTCATACTTAGAACCGCTTCTAGATAAAGCAGCACCTCCACACACACTCACATACACACACACACACACACACACATACCCCACCTCCAGCCATTTTGCCTCCTACCTGATTTCTTTGTCCTAAAGCCAGAATTACTGCACCTCCATCAATTATTAACACTTCTTCACAGTTCTTTACGGATCCCATGTTTCAACTGCAGAACTGTGCCAAGCAGAAAATGCCTCCAGAGATCCCAGAAGGAGATGTTATGTGCTTTTTTTGCTTTTAATCAGAAAAAGAAAAGTGGGGTGTGCTGCTATCGGTTTACTTTTAATTCCTTTAAAATTTAACATAGGAAGGCAATACTACTTGCATTGATATGAGAACTCAGACTATGTCACAGAAGATGACTCCCAAATGCAACAACTATTGATTTTCTTAATGAGTTAAATATGTAAATTTCCCAGAAAGTTTGTCGTCTACCCCGAAGAACTTTTGTTTACTTAAAAATAATAGAGCAAAAAATCTCAACAACTTATAGCGTATTTCCTGGAAAGCATATTTAACATCAAGTACTACGTCACATAATATTATGTATTAAGAGCAACCTGCACGCTTCTCTCTATTTTAGTCAATCGAAGCACAATTCTTAAAGAAAAAAATAATATAATAACGTGTTATGGTCGTAAATGCCGGTGCTATCGGTAATGTTTGTGCAAAATACTGAAAAACTAAGGCTTGTTTTTTTTATTATTTTTTTTTTGATTATTTTGAATTACTCTATTCATCCCTCACCGGGGAAATTTGTTTGCTGCACTCCTTACACCGCAGCAGGCTGCCCTTCAACGGCGCCAATGGTGGGAGAAGTGGGGGCTAGGTGTCTTCTCCAAGGACCCTAGACGTGCTCTCCGTGGGACGCGAACCCGCGACCTTCCGGTCCGCGGGCGAACGCGCTAACCACGCGGCCACCGTCTCCACACCTTTTGCGCTGCTGCTTTTAAATGTAAGTGAGGTGGTTCCCTGTTTGTAACCGGTGCAACCATAGACAAAAACACACTTGACTTTGCAATGTTCCAAAGTGGTCGGATGTTGTGTTGTTTGTATGTTATTGTCCGTGTTATGGAATATATGATTTCTAAAGTCTCAATTATCCTTCATAATCAATGAAAACGTGGAACTAACGTTTGCTGACTAAAATTTTACCAGTGAACATAAAAGCAGTACAATAAAATTTTCAGAGAATAAAACCAGATATTGTTCAGTCTGACAAATGAAATCCCAACTCAACTTTCAACAGTCCACAGATTAAAACACGAGTACGCCACATTGTGGTATATCTATCACCACAGTTTTGGTTTTATTTAGATGAACCCAGTCCAAGATGGCGGCCATATTCTCTCTCATATTTCTTGTATATATCTCTTGCCACAACAGCTAATCTGGCATCTGAGATTTTTATGTGTATGTCGGCAACACTCAAGTCAGCTATTATTTTACCTTGTATGGTTGTTTCCTCTAAAAATAGGTGATGGAACAGAGTGTAAAAATATAACAGATCAACCTGAACTGAAACAAAGAATCTGAACCGGAACAGATTAGATCCAAAGACTTTTTAAAGATATCTTTGCCGTTACTCTATAGATTAAATTCCGATTTTCTGAGTAACTACAGACCTCATAGACTTTCTAAAAGGTATCCAAGAGCTGAAAAGGTGCATTTGACATAATAAACCCCCCTTAAGAGACAATACAGTATGTGTGCAAACTTAATATGAAAAACCATCTGTTATCTCTTCTTGTAGATGATCTTTTAAACAATACTTGAAATGAGAAAAAAAAGAAGAAAACAAAATCAAAAAGCTAAAATATTCTTAAGTGTCAAAATGTCTCTTATGTTGTTTGATGTGAATTACATAGACTCGAGAACCAAGCCTAGAAGAGGAAACTTACTTTCTTATCTTTGTAGATTAGAAGCTTCTCAGCGTGGAGAACAACGTATTTGTCCTGGAACTTGTGACACGACAACAGTTTGGAAGATCCAGCGCTGAACTTCATGTGATCGCCTTTTGTGAAATATCAAAACATCACGAACATGGCAAGTTATACTAACAAGAGTTTTATTAGTGTATTGGTGGTTTATAATCTGCTAAAATACTAATAAAAAAGGATATCTTACGGTATTAAAATGACTATTTCTAAGTCAGTTTGGCTTGATGACCGTATTTCTGAACTATTAGGTACTTTTTAAATCCCTGAATTTTCTTAAATATTGATATTCTACCTTAAAATGTGGTGTGCTGAATCTATAAATGAATTCTGGTTGTACTTTCCGATCAAAGAACCAATTTAATGTGTTACACGGTACTCAAAACTCTGGAAATAAAATTCAAGGATAGCTTTCGGTAGAATGCTAAATGGAAAGCCAAAGCATTGCAACCACTGTGGTCAGGCACCTCGTGGAATGATACATACAGTCTGTAACATGGCAGGAGGTCTGTGTTCCAACAATGAGGTGCACGTATCTACTTGATCCTTTTCCATACGTGTAGTCCGAAAACTAAGTCTTAAATAAAGACATGCTTACAGACTGGATTTCATTTCACTGACATTGCATGTTATTTTGTATACCTGTTACAACTAAACAATGTTGAAGGTTAAAATGAAAAATTGAATAAAGTTCGACTTGTATGAGTTTTGTTTCATTTTGGGTGCTACACAACCAACTGTGCTTTGTGAACTGAATAAACAAACATTGAAGATACTGAAAAAGCTCACTGTTTAGATTGGGCATTTGTTCATCAAGCCTTCTTCTTCTTCTTCTTTCGGCTTTTCCCTTTAGGGGTCGCCACAGTAAGTCAGTTTCTTCCATCTAACCCTATCTGCTGCATCTTCTTCGGTCACACCAACTATCTTCATGTCTTCCTTCACTGTATCCATGAACCTCCTCTTTGGTCTTCCTCTAGGCTTCTTTCATAGTGGTTCCAAACCCAGCATCCTTCTTTCGATGTACTCTCTCTCCTCTGCATATGGTTTGGCACTTGTCCAACCCATCTTTTTCAGATGGTTTGGACACCTCAACAAGCTGGGGAGGGGGCAGAAGTCTGGTTGTTCGGGAGAGTGAATTTTGTTCAGATGGTTTGGACAACCATCTGTTCAACGTCTCTTCTCCAAGAGACGTTGAACAAGACATTTAGA
The DNA here is from genome assembly GCA_902685375.1 of Neostethus bicornis. Taxonomy (NCBI): domain Eukaryota; kingdom Metazoa; phylum Chordata; class Actinopteri; order Atheriniformes; family Phallostethidae; genus Neostethus; species Neostethus bicornis. The sequence continues at coordinate 10,936,828 of LR738558.1, read as the reverse complement.
CAAGTGCCACACCATGACCTGACTTGACCAGAAAGGCCAGGTCAGTTTGGCTGATCTGACTTTCTCTCCAAAACCTCTAACATGTGCTGTTCCCCTGATGTACTCATTTCTGATCCTGTCCATCCTGGTCACTCCCAGAGAGATCCTCAGCATCTTCATCTCTGTTTCCTGTATTTTCCTCAGTGTCACTGTCTCTAGACCAATCAGCATGGCCGGTCTCACCACGGTTTTGTACACTTTTCTTTTCATTTCAGCTAAAACTCTTCTATCACACATCACAACTGATACTTTCCTCCACCCGTTCCAGCCTGCCTGCACATGCTTCTTCACCTCTTTTCCACACTCTCCATTGCTCTGGACTGTTGATCTTAAGTACTTAAAATCTCACACCTTCTTTATCTGTTCTCCCTGTATCCTCACTTTTCCATTTCGGTCCCCCTCATTCACACATGTACTTTATATGTTGAAGTTTGTTTCTTTTTATGCTGGTTTACTTTTTTTAAACTATAATACTAGCTATTATTCCATGTTCGTGTTGTGATGACACGTCATCCGAGTTTGATTTCACCAGAAGTTTTGAGTTTTGAAAAATCATGTTGAGACCAGTTGGAGTCTTCTGTTCTTTTTAATGAACACAGTAGAAATGAACCTAATTAAATTTGATTATTTCTTTGGTGAAATTTTAACCAAACAAAACCAAAAATTGCTCAATTTTTAAAAGAAATTGTTGTTTCATACTCTACCTTTAAAATCCACATCTCTTCTTGTTCCTGCAAACTTTTTCAAAACTAGAAATGCGGAGCTCGGGCTTTCTAAGGTGCTCCACTCCAACACCTGCTCGAGAATCTTCTCGCTGTGGTGCAACGGTCGTTCTATTGAACAGCAACAGCAGGGGAGAGAAAAAAAATATTTAATGAGCAAATGTAGAAGGAAATGGATGTTCTGAAAGGAGCCAAAAAACCAATAACAAAGCCATCAGCCTCTGGTTTTCAATCATTTCTTTATATGTGAAACAAATCCGTAGCCTTGCAGCACAAAAATCCATGACTGAATCAGGCTAAATTACCAAATTATGTTGTTGTTCCTCCGTTTTCATCAAGGAGCAGTTTAAATTATCTACAGCATATCAAAACCCGATTATAAAAACACACTCATGTGCAAAATAGACCTATTATCTCTTTCTAATTGGCGAACAGGGTGCACGCTGTCAAGCAAAAAAAAAAAGCAGATAATTTGTGTCCCGCCACCCCTGCTCCAGTGCTTCCATCTCTATACTTCCATGTTTTTCATAACTGAAGAAGGTAAAAAGAGCCACAATGGCATAACTTATTAATAACAGAAGGCTTATCATCTCTTTGCAATCTCTGCAGACCTCGGCCACGGAATTAGCTCCTCATTTCCCAACAAATATTAGCTCCCACTTTTCTGTCCGTTGTCCCCGGTAACAGTGTTTATCTGGAGCTCTCTTCCGAAATAACAAATTAAAGCTTACTCTTTTCCTTCTTTATGGATTTAAAAGTAAAACCTGTCACGCTTCAGCTTTCAAAATAGCTTGACTGTTTACTCTTCCCCCCCGTCGTATTGTTTCGGCGTGGAAAACTTAGCGAACCGTCGGCAAATGTATTCATTATTCAACACACCTTCGCTTTTAGGAGAGGACGGCGTGTCCTCTGAAACTCTTGAGGAAAAACAAACATGAGAGCAAGGTGTAAACTCTCAGTGAACTGATAAAAAAATAAGTGCACGGGGACACCTTTGTCACAAATCAGACTTCTTTTTCGTTTGCTTCTGAAATGATCAAATGCAGATGCGAGAGGAGCCGTTGGTGCGTATTAATGCGGGACGAGGCGGGTCAGCTTTCTGGGTTGCTCATGCAAGAAAGATGAAGGTAATCTATGACATATGATGGCAAAGATAATTAATGTGCATATCATCAAACCAATGATGCTTGAATAATTTCTCAGTATGCTGCCACGTTCACAGACACTGGTTCATTAGAGAGATAGCGTAATCTTCTAATCACGACAACCAATGGTTAGGAAGAAATGTGATCATTTAATGGCTACTTTAAAGAGGGCTATGAAGCTAAATGGATTTATAGAAAATAAAAGTGGAAAATATTCTGTCATGACTTCTGGTTTTGTAAAACATTTCATTTTAACGTTCATTATTAAAATGAATTAAACTGTTTTTTTCTGGTTTGACATCAATTGGATTTTAAGAGGTTGATTAAATAAATAAAAAAACTTCTGAAGATCAAGTTAAAGACAAAACAGTGAAGATTATCTGACTGTATAGCGATACATAAGGACGCACATAATTTTTTTTGGTCGAGTACTCAAATGAACACCTGGCGACGATACTTGGTGCTAATCGAATACTCAAATTACAACCTGCCTCACTGCATGGCACAAGAATTTTGACTACATGTACATATTTCAGCTGATTTAAACACAAGTTTGTCTTCTTCTAAATATATTAGAGTGCACTTGTCACAATATCGGAATTTAATGACTTCACAGGTCACAAACAAAATGCTGGATGAGAAAAAAAACCCGAGCAGGATCCCACATTATCATCAGCCTGCAGCAACCAGCAAGAAGTGATCAAGGTCACGACTGATTTGATGCTCTCAGTAGTACAAAATGAGATAAAACAAAATATTAGAGCACGTCTGGTCACCAAATGCAGGTGGTGACCAAAAGAACGAGATCACGGATACAAGCGGCCGAAATGAGCTTCCTCTGCAGGGTGGCTGGGCTCTCACTCAGAGATCGGGTGAGGAGCTCTGCCATCCGGGAGGAGGTCGGTGTCAAGCCGCTCCTCCTCCAGGTCGAGAGGAGCCAGATGGGGTGGTTCGGGCATCTGGTCAGGATGCCCCCCGAGCGCCTCGCGAGCTAGATGTTTCGGGCACATCCCGCCGGGAGGAGACAGAGGGCCAGACCCCGGACCCGCTGGAGAGACTATGTCTCACAGCTGGCCGGGGAAAGACTTGGGATCCTTCCAGGTGAGCTGGAGGATGCAGCCGGGGAGAGAGAGGCCTGGGCCTGGGCCGTTTGAGGCTGTTGCCCCCGCGACCCGACCCCGGAACAAGCGGAAGATGACAGAACAGAACGGAACAATGACAATACACTAAAACCTTTTTTGAATACATGTACTTGTTTAAATATCTCTGATCATCAGAACTAAGAGCCTTTAATTTACATGTAGAATTAAAAAAAAGAAAAGTTTTGTCCAAGTGTTTGTCAAAATGAAAGATAGTCCAGCACTCTAAAGTATTTTCTCTAACATGTTCTGCCAAATTTGGCTCTTCTTCCATCTGTTCACACTAATTTAACCGTGAACTCTTCCCCTCTGAATTGACCTTGTTGGGACTTTGTGCAGCTTTTTGGTTTTACTTTGAACACTGGAAAAATGTCACCTTCAAAATCTATTGTAGGACAGAAAGACTTGCTTATTTATCAGGATAGTAATGAAACATAGAATTTTGTTAAGAACTTTATCTCCTCAATGGGCATGATTAGATTTTTAAGAAAGTAACTGAACAGTTTATCACAATTTGGTGAAAAGCAGCCATATTGAAATTGATTTGAGCTTAATTTTGTTAATTTGAGTTTCGACAAAGAAAATTTAAAGAAAAATTCAGTTGAAATGACTTCTGGATGAAGCCTAAATGCTGCATCTTTCAAACCTGAACTATGCTATTGTATGTTTCAGATAGGTTTAACTTGAGGATTATTTTGGCCACTCAAAAAATAAAAATTATTCTCTAACAGTTCCGTTCTGTCGTTGTCTTCCGCTCATCTGGGGCCGGGTCGCAGGGGCAACAGCCTCAGACGGGAAGCCCAGGCTTCTCTCACTCCGGCTGCATCCTCCAGCTTACCCAGAATGATCCCAGCTGTGAGACATGGTCTCTTCAGCGGGTCCGGGGTCTGCCTCTTGGTCTCCTTCCGGTGGGACATGCCCGAAACACCTCATCAGCGAGGCGCTCAGGTGGCATCCTGACCAGATGCCCAAACTACCCCATTTGGCTCCTCTCGACCTGGAGGTAGAGCGGCTTGACACTGAGCTCCTCCCGGATGGCAGAGCTCCTCACCCAATCTCTGAGTGAGAGCCCAGACACCCTGCAGAGGAAGCTCATTTTGGCTGCTTGTATCCGTGATCTCTTACTTTTGGCCACCACCCACAGCTGGTGACCATAGGTGAGGGTGGGAACGTAGATCGACTTGTAAATCGAGGAGGAGTGGAGGAGTTTAAGTATCTCGGGGTCTTGTTCTCTAACAGTCTCCAATTAATTTCTAACTATGTTGCCGAGACGGAATTTTAATGTAAAGACAATGATCACCTGAATTTATTCAGAAAATATTTATGTAACTAGTGCTTGATACTTTTTTGATGCTTAATCGGGAGTAAAGCCATTTAATTAATCTCTCCAACATAAAAGAAATTGAAAATTAAAATGAATTTAACAGGTGCTCTAAACTAATTAAGGTTGAAAAAGCCAACAGACTCTTTCAGGTACTTTAGTCCCATCACAATCTGAAATATGAAACATGGAGATGAAAGTCCTCGAAAAGCATTGACAAAAAAATAAATAAAACTTGTATCTCAAACATGATGCCCTCCAACTCGGATTAGGAGTGTTGAAAATAGTCAATCATCACTTTCTGAGTGGGAAGAATGAACAAGTATGAATCAGTGTTACATGATGTAGACCGGAGGGGACCAGAAAATCCTTCATACCTAGTTCTCCATTTTCAATGACTTCAAAGGTGGTCCAGAAGTCATCGGCTTTGAAAGTGTCATTCCTCATACTCAGCGCAGACTCTGCAAGCTCTGATGGCCGCATACTGGGAGAGACCTGTACCAGCAAAATATAAAAGCAACTATTACAAACATTGTGAGCTTGAAAAAAAACATTTTAATGTGCAGGATTCAAAAAGTAACATGTGCAAAAAACAAATTAAGGTCAAACTTTGCAGCTTTATAACCTCCTCTGACACGGCCGCTGCATGAATAAAGTCTCTAACCAGCAGCTGCCTGCAACGCTTACAAAATGCAATTACTCACACCATTTAAACTGATTTTTTGATTAGGTTGCATATGATTAATTTCTCTAGTTAGAATCCCATCAGGTTAAACCACAGATGGCTCTGCCCTCTTCTATCAACCTCGTCTTTTCTCCTGCTTCACCCACAACCTTTATCTCCCCTTCGTCTTATTTCACCTTCCTAACAGGACACAGGAACCACACAGCCTCACCTTTATCAAGCAGCACCGCTCTGGCTCTTTCTTCTCAAGGTAAACCTCAAAGATCAGATCCCCAGCAGGACAGAACTGGATAGGAAGAAACAGTAAAAAAAAGACATCAGTCAGATGAAAATCCAAACAGCTGGATGCATTTGAATAATTTTCTTAAAATTTCAGCCCATGTGTGATCAGAATAGATGTGAGAACCGGTAAGAGATATTTTTTTTTTCCCCCTTTTAGTGCTGGAGCTGAATAAATAGCAATAGTGTTGATGGAATGCAAAACCAGGCTAAATGAAGCAAACACGTGTGAGAAAAACACCGGGAAAATGGAAAGAGCAGAATGAATGTTTCACTTTCACTACAAATAAAATGCTTTCCGCATGCGTTACTTTCAGGTTTGCCATGAGTTTGAAGGGAAAAAAAAAATCTTTTTTAAAAGCACACCTGACAAATACTCGCATGGGGAAACAAGCAGAGATACCGAGCAGAGATACTCAGTCTCCCGTAACAAAAAAATCTATGTTTATTTTTAGAAAAGTGTATAGAAAAAAAAGCAATTTGTAAACCAATCTCATGACCTCTTTACATCTCAGAAAAGAATTCACCTTCAATCATTGTCTTTCATGTGCATCTATGCCTGAATAGTACATCTATGTTTATTAATTACAAATCAAAAGGCATGCTTTATGAAGCGAGAATACATATTTGCACGGCTGGCTCTTCCTCCACTTATTTGAGGATAGCTCATGTTTGAATCGACAGAAAAACACCTTTGTTTGTGAAATATGAAGTTAATCATTTGTTCTTGAAAATGCAAAACAGCAGATTTAAGTTTTCATTTGCAGTTATGAATGGTCTTTTGATTTCTACAAGAAAAAGAAACTAAAAAGGACTATCAAGTGCAGGGGTGCACCCTAAAAAAAAAATGTCTGCCCAGCAAACCAACAAGACAAATCAAATGTTTAAATACACATGCATTGGGAAACTGTTCAAACTAATGGAATTGGTAGTATAAGCAAAACTTTTCCCCTTCTTTTCCAAACCTCTGAATTTAAACTGGCCTTTGGGAAACATTGTAGGACTATTGCAACTAGTTGGCGTTGGGTACCCCTAGTTTTGTTCCACCTGGTCGGTTGGAATGATCAAACATTTTTTAAAAACATTTTTTTCTTTTTTGCAATCTTCCAGTTTCATGACACTAAAATACACTCCAAATTGTGCAAACATGTGATGTTGTAAGCATTAGACGTGTGTAGAAAACTTGGCAGCCGTTACCTGGTTATTAATCTTATTGGTTATTATATTTGTATTTACAGGTATCTATTTTTGGACCTTTTTTGTGTGTATGTCATTCCATTCCGTTCCGTCATCTTTCGCTTGTTCCGGGGTCGGGTCGCGGGGGCAACAGCCTCAAACGGGTAGTCCAGGCCTCTCTCTCCACGGCTGCATCCTCTAGCTCACCCGGAAGGATCCCAAGTCCTCGGTGTTGAGGAGCGGCTCAACACCGAGCTTCTCCCGGATGGCAGAGCTCCTCACCCGATCTCTGAGTGAGAGCCCAGCCACCCTGCGGAGGAAGCTCATTTCGGCCGCTTGTACCCGCGATCTCATTCTTTCAGTCACCACCCACAGCTGGTGACCATAGGTGAGGGTTTGAACGTAGATCGACTTGTAAATCGAGAGCTTTCCTTTTCGGCTCAGCTCTCTCTTTACCACGACGGACCGATGCAGCGTCCTAGTTATTGCTGATGCCGCACTGATCCGCCCGTCGATCTCCCGCTCCATCCTTCCCCCACTCGTGAACAAGACCCCGAGATACTTAAACTCCTCCACTTGGGGCAGGACCCTGTCCCTGACCCGCAGGGGGCATTCCACCCCTGTGGGTGTGTATGTCATGAAATTGAAATTTTCCCATTGTGGGACAAACAAAAGATCTCTTATTCTTATAACCAAACTTTCTCTGTATGAGGTAATCAAAGAAGAAATGTTCTGATTTGTTTTGGTTATCAGGGGATGAAATGTTATGTTGGCTTATTGAAAATGAAACTTTCTGTTCTCTTTTTCGACAAAGACATGGACAATAAGAATGGACAGCTTGTATTCCATTAGATCCCGATTGGGTTGTATTGTATGCATGAGGCTTTGTATGGCCATCTTCTCTTTATCCACATTTATCAGTGCCATGTGAGACCATGTGGGCTGGGCATATGAATGAATGGCACTTAGAAACCCAACTAGACTTTGAGGCAGTTTGGGTCCATTACCTTGGGTATAAACCAGTCAATAAAATCAGAGAGGCATGTGCCTTCAACAATCTCACTCCTGGTTGAAAACATGATTACCAAGGTGGTTCCCATCTAAACACTGACTTGGACCAATGACTGCATATTTAAGACTCCACTAATTCCAGTGGTGGAACATAATGAAGTAAATGTACTTCGTTACTGTACCTAAGTAGAAAAATTGTGTATCTGTTCTTTACTTAAGTAAAATTTAAGACCGGTACTTTTACTTTTACTTCACTACATTTTTAGAGCAAATATTTGTACTTTTACTTTGCTATTTTTTAAAAGTGTGTTTTACATTTTTCGTTACATTTTCATTCAGGAATTTGAAAAATACACAGGTTTTTTAGCGCATCTTAAAGCTGCATCGCCAAAATCAAAAGAAGCAGTTGATCGGGAGAAGAAGTAATGAATCGAGAAACATTTTCCGCATTCATTCAGCGCCAAAAACCTAACATCAAATATAGTACAAATTAAAAAGAGTCAGAAGATCGTTGTTCGTTGTGTTTACTTCTAAATAAAAAGTTGAGCCATCATTACACAGAGCAGGGGCGGATCTAGAATTTTCCAAAGGGGGTGGGGCTTTGGCAAAGCCAATATATAGTGACTGGGGGCCTCCCCCCCAAAACATTTTAAAAAATAAGTGTAATTTTCCTTCATTTTTGGGCCCATTCACTGGCCCTTCTAGAGGATAGCTTGACTTGTCCCCTTTCCTTTTATTTATTTATTTTTTTTGTGGACCAAAAGAGGCGGGAGAGGGGCGTCACACCCCTGCAGAGTATTTATCCTGGTTACCATGGTGACACCTTATAGCACAAAAAATAACATTTGAATTATGGTCGAATACTTTTACTTTTTACTTAAAAAGTACAATTTACACCAACTACTTTTGTACTTTTACTTAAGTAGATTTTTTTTTATTGATACTTTTACTTTTACTTAAGTAAATTTTTTTGCCTAATTATCTGTACTTTTACTTAAGTACAAAAAATGAGTACTTCATCCACCACTGACTAATTCAACATGGCGCCATTACTATTGGCTAAAAAATGGCAATTGAATTGGCTTCATCTGGTCTGAGCTAAAGGTTAAATGTGACATCATTACATGACTCATTGTGTCCTCCGCTTGTTGAAAATGTGAACGCTGATACATCTTTAAAAGATTAAGAACTTTAAGAACATTCTGAGAGGAATTGTCTTTAAGCTTTAGCAAAATTACAACAGTGTTTTCTGTTGTCACGTTGAAGTAAAAATCTCTATTATTAGCTCGAGCCTTTGTACAATAAAAGGGGTCAGGGTCTGTCATGACTTAATAACCTTTGAAAAGACAGAAATTATAGTGGTTCAAACCCACTAAGAGAAAAGCTGTAATTGTAAAAATGCCACTGATAAATAAGGAGCCATCTTGGTTGTCTTCTTTTATCCTTCCAATGTAGTGTGAGAGGGAAACCCAAGAACTATTCACAAAAAAAAGGAAGTATGAGAAATAAAGCGAGCTAACAGGAATCATAGCCATTCTGATTTTTGTAATCAAAGCTGCCAATGCTGGATTTTTAAAGCCCTAACGCAAACCTAGAAGGCATGACACTTCCTCACACCTTACTATGTCACTGAATCACTTACTTTCCTACTGGAAGTCTAGCCATCACAAGAACGAATCCCTCTGTGCCTTTAGAAGGAAACAAACGAGGTCAGAACCTCCACCTGTGGGCTAAATGTCAAAAGCACTCTGTCATGGTGCTCAAGTGCAGACCCAGAAGTAATTTGTACAGCAAAGCAATCGGCCTGTTACTTTAACTCCAACCTTGGCTGAATAGTTAAAAATAGCAGGATGTGCCGGTCTGACGGGTGCACTTGTTCAGACTAAATATTTAAGCAGCTGCTAAAGAATCAGCATGAACTTTGTCACACAACTTTTCACTAGCATCGATGACCTTTATCATCACTGGTTTTGAATGAAAGTTACAAATGGCTCTTGTGGAAAATTACTGTAGAAAAAGACATCTCTGTCCTCGCTTTGGGATTAACTTTAAGACCATCTAAAATCGGCTCAATCATAAAATCATCAATGTAACATGAAATAGTGAGCTTTACAAATTAAAAGCTACAAGTTGTGGTTAGGTAGTTAAATAATTACAGAGGAAATGCAGTAAAAAGACTAAAAGGACTCCGATTTCAACAATGATGCATGAAAATAACCCCCAAATTGTTCATAAGCTAAAGTAACTACATGAATATATCTTTTTGTTTTATGGTTTAATTTACATCCAAGGTTAACTTCCTGTTTCACATATATTGACACTTTTATTTTGAAAATACTGCTTGATAGAGGCACAAGGAACGTTTGTTTCGTTCGTTCTGTACGTTCATCTTCCGCTAGTTCCGGGGTCGGGTCGCGGGGGCAACAGCCTCAAACGGGTAGCCCAGGCTTCTCTCATCCCGGCTGCATCCTCCAGCTCACCCGGAAGGATCCCAAGTCTTTCCCCGGCCAGCTGTGAGACATAGTCTCTCCAGCGGGTCCGGGGTCTGCCCCTTGGTCTCCTCCCGGCGGGATGTGCCCGAAACACCTTGCCAGCGAGGCGCTCGGGGGCGAACCACCCCATCTGGCTCCTCTCGATCTGGAGGAGGAGTGGCTCGACACCGAGCTCCTCACCCGATCTCTGAGTGAGAGCCCAGCCACCCTGCGGAGGAATCTCATTTCGGCCGCTAGCACCCGCAATCTCATTCTTTCGGTCACCACCCACAGCTGGTGGCCATAGGTGAGGGTTGGAACGTAGATCGACTTGTAAATCGAGAGCTTTGCTTTTCGGCTCAGCTCTCTCTTTACCACGACGGACTAATGCAGCGTAGTTATTGCTGACACCGCACCGATCCGCCCGTCGATCTCCCGCTCCATCCTTCCCCCACTCGTGAACAAGACCGCGAGATACTTAAACTCCTCCAATTGGGGCAGGACCCCGTCCCCGACCCAGGGTTGAACTATTGTTGTGAAAGAATTATTGTAACCATTTTTGTCACTTAAATGTACTTATATTGAACTTATATTGAAATTTTCAATTCAATTAACATTGTTAATGAACAGAAATGCTTTGCAAATGCAATCTTTCAGAGACAGTAGTTTCAGAGAAACTTTTGCAAAGTTTCTCTGAAACTACTGTCTTGTGATCTGACGTTATACAGTTTAAAAATTTAGACTTGTTTTTCTCCTTTTAACTCCTACATAAATATGTTCACAGCTGCTGTGTGTGTTTAAAGCTGTGGGCATAAAGAATAAAAAATTACTCTGTCGAGCAGGTGAGGGGTCAGAAACACCTGGTGTTTTCTAACATATTTTGGTTTTAAACGAAAAAAAAAAAGTCATACAGAGCACCTGAAAAATAGTTGAAACTAATAGAAAGAAAAAAGGAAATTTTGCATTGAAGCTGTAAAAGTTGTGCATTTAATTTTGTACCATCAGCCAAGAAAATTTGGTTGAGTTTTTGATCTCTTGTTAACCTACCGTATTTTCCGCACTATAAGGCGCACCTAAAAACCTTAAATTTTCTCTAAAGTCCACGATGCACCTTTTAACCCGGAGCGCCTTATATATGGATTAATATTGAGCTACAACAGGTGTTGCAACTACGGTAAGCAGCCGCCGACTCCATTTCCCCCGTAGAAGAAGTAGTGCGCGGTGCATGCTGGGATAAATCAAAGGGCGTCTCATTTCCATTTGTGTGTTTGTGTAAAGACCCTGAAATGGCTCCTACCAAGAGACACTGTTACACCGCAGAGTTTAAACTCAAGGCGATCGGTCACGCAGTAGAACACGGGAATAGAGCCACAGCCAGTGGTGAGATCGGGCCTAAAAAATCCAACCCGACCCGAGCTTAAGATCTTACCTCTGGCCGCAGCGACAGAGTTTAACATCAATGAATAAATGGTGAGGAAGTGGAGAAAGCAAGAGGATGCGCTGCGCCAAGTAAACAAGACTAAACAGAGTTTCCGCGAAACAAAGCGAGATGGCCGCAGTTAGAGGAAAAAGTTGAACAGCCTTTACTGTAGCGCCTAATAATGCGGTGCGCCTTATATGTGGAAAAAGGTTTTTAAAATAGTCATTTGTTGAAGGTGCGCCTTATAGGGCGGAAAATACGGTAAATTACAAAATGAAGATATAAAAACATTCCAAATATAGTCTTAAATATGTATCTTGTGAAGCTGCACCATATTTTCTCTTCTGAACATGTAGGACCTAAAAAGCTAAAAAGTCATTCCTAGCAGTCTGTTGAATAAAAAGGCCAGTAAAGTTCTGTTATAAATTATGTCTTATATAAGCTTCAGACACCACTATGAATAAACTGAATGCATACATAACCACAGCAACGCAACCTTTTCAAACCTGTGGGTGGAAAATTACCTTTTCACCAACTTTTTTATTTTTTTTCTCTCCCATCTTTTCAGACAGAGAGCCACAGCATCAGAAGGCAGCAAAATGGATTATTATAAATAATGTTTTTTAGTTTACAACTTTTAATTTCCACTTATGAATGAGTGCTTTTCATGACAGCTCTTAACTCAGTACTTATCTTCCCCAGCAGACAGACTATGTCAGTGGCTTTGACACAAAAAAAGTCAGGGAGTCATGTTGATTGGTATTAATTAAATTTTATTATATTTATGGGCTGCACGGTGGAGCAGTGGTTAGCACAGTGGCCTCACAGCAAGTAGGACGGGGTTCGAATTCTGGATGGGATGAGGCTTGGAACCACGGCCTATGTGTGAAGTTTGCATGTTCTCCCTGTGTATGTGTGGGTTTTCTCCAGGTACACCGGTTTCCTCCCGCCCTCCAAAAACGTGCATGTTAGGTTAATTGGCCGTTACAAAATTGTCCATAGGATTGAGTGGGTGTGTGGATGGTTGTGTTTGTGTGGCCCCACAACAGACTGGTGACCTGTTCGGGGTGTACCCTGAGTCTCATCTTAAATCACCAGGGATACGCTCCGGCACACCCCGTGACCTTGTTAGGGATAAGCGGTTTCATAGATGAGATGAAAATGTATTTGTATATGACTCAATATTACAACAGTTGTTCATACTTTCACCTGAGCAAAAATAGACAAAAGGACACAACTAAACTGAGCAAAGCCAGGACGTCCCTCGCTCTCTCTTTTGAGGAAAATGTAAAGTAAAGGGTACCAGAAAAAGAAGAGGTTGAAAAAGAGATCAACTCTTCAGATGTGCAGACAAAATGTACCTGGGACTGTCATCTTCTTATCCGTCTATCCCTTTCGGGGTTGCGGTGGGTGCCGGAGCCCATCCTGGCTAATTTAAGGCGAAGGGCGGGGTACACCCCGAACAGGTCGCCAGTCTGTCGCGGGGCCACACACATACAACCATCCACACACACACTAATTCATTCATTGGGGCAATTTGTCACCGGCCAATTAACCTAGCATGCATGTCTTTGGAGGGTGGGAGGAAACCGGAGTACCTGGAGGAAACTCACGCAAACACAGGGAGAACATGCAAACTCCACACAGAAAGGACAGTATTCCAAGCCTCGCCCCCACCCAGGACTTGAACCCACGACCTTCTCGCTGTGAGGCCACTGTGCTATCCACTGCGCCACCGAGCTGCCCTACCTGGGACTGGTATCCAAGAATTAGCTGATCAAACTCTGCAATAACTATTCTGGCCTGGCCACACACTTTTCTACAAAATCTTATTAGGACAATCAGTATAGTAACAGAGGGGAAAAAGGACATTAGAAAAATTTCAGGCATCAGAAAAAAACTTGCTGAGAGAAGCGTTTTTCAACCAGTGTTCTATGGCACACTACTGTGCTGTTAGGGATCGACAGATGTGCCATAGAAAATGATCTTATTCCACGACATACGGTGATCGTGATCTAGCGGTAGCTCCCAAAGATTGTTTTGGTTGATCTTATGGTGTTTGTGTAAAAAATTGAATTTAAGCTTATTTAAATGAATGAATTACTCTATTCATCCCTCACCGGGGAAATTTGTGTGCTGCACTCTTTACACCGCAGCAGGCTGCCCTTCAACGGCGCCAATGGTGGGAGAAGCGGGGGTTAGGTGTCTTCTCCAAGGACCCAAGACGTGCTTTCTGTGGGACACGAACCCGTGAACTTCCGGTCCGCGCGCGAACGCTCTAACCAATGAGCTGCCGTCTCCTCTATTGACTTATTTATTTACTTATTTAATTATGTCTATCAGTATGAAATCTTTTTATTTAGAGATAGTCAGGGCTGTCCTGTAACCATAGCAACTCACTCTTCTTTTGTTGCATGCTGCTGTCTATCCCGCCCAAAAAATACCCCACCTAGTGGATCGAATTTTCTACGTTTTTGAAACATTAGGAGGAAAATTAGGTTGCGTTTGTATATTGTTAAAATAGGCGCCCATAGAGAATTGTTTTTAACATTTTTGGTTGCTGGTGTGCCTCAAGATTTTTTTTTTTTGATGAAAAAAAAGTACCTTGACCTTAAAAAGGTTGAAAAACACTGGCTTAGAGAAACAAAAATACAGTAAAAGACTGAAGTCACCACTTTGTTTGGAATCTATTTCTTTTTTAAATCCTCCCTACTGCATCTTGGCTGATACAATCCCTGACAGTAAGTCCTTTGTATTGACTGATCTTTAACATTGTTGAGTTTAGAATTTAAATCAGGGTCAATAAGATTAATTCATTTTGGTTAAACAATGGAAATGCAAGTGTGTTATTTCATCTCAGTAACATTTCTTGGCTGTTATTTTTAAATCATGAGTAAAAGTGTTTGAGAGGTCAAACATATATGAATATGTTTGTTTGCTATATTTTGTGGCAGCGCAAGGTTCTTTCTCCGAGATTTGTTTTGCATGCATAATACTGTATACATCACCTATGCTTACCTCTTCTTTTTCTTTCGGCATTTCCCTTCACGGGTCACCACAGCAAGTCAGTTTCTTCCATCTAACTCTATCTGCTGCATCTTCTTCGGTCACACCAACTATCTTCATGTCTTCCTTCACTGTATCCAGGAACCTCCTCTTTGGTCTTCCTCTAGTCCTCTTTCCTGGTGGTTCCAAATCCAGCATCCTTCTTCTGATGTACTCTCTCTCTCCTCTCCACATGTCCGAACCATTTCAGTCTGGGCTCTCTGACTTTATCTCCAAAACCTCTAACATGTGCTGTTCCTCTGATCCTGTCCATCCTGGTCGTTCCCAGAGAGATCCTCAGCATCTCCATCTCTGCTTCCTGTCTTTTCCTCAGTGCCACTGTCTCTAGACCAAACAGCATGGCGGGTCTCACCACGGTTTTGTACACTTTCCCTTTCATTTTAGCTGAAACTCTTCCATCACACATCATACCTGATACTTTTCTCCACTCGTTCCAGCCTGCCTGCAAACACCTCTTCACCTCTTTTTCACACTCTCCATTGCTCACCTCAATTGATATATTCCTAAAAAATATTTCATTTTCTTTTACTTTTTTATTCATCTTTGCAGGAGGTTTTACATTTGCTGCATAACAGTGTTAAGCCTTGGAATTTAGAAGTAGTTTGTAGCAGATGGATTTGATCTAGATTGTGATCAGCTTCAGTAGCAATATAAGTAATTGATTTATAGAATTTAAAGCACAATGTCATGGCAGACTTCACATTTGACTGCTTAGTAACAGCACTTCCTTTCTGTTGCCTATACCTCCGGCCTGACAACAGTAGACGTGCTCTGCAACCCGACGGACAAACCAGAGAAACCGTAGTAAACAACTTATTCCACAATTCAACAGCAGCGGCGCCATGTGATTCCTCTCAGTTATCTAAACCGCCTGTTTTTCTCGGCATCCAGGCATAAAGTACCTGCTGTAAAAGGTTAACAAGAACAAGGACCTTTTTTCCCCTCAATCACCTTCTTCTACTCTCTCAACGTCTGTTTTTATTTCTGCCAGGACGAAAAAAAAAAAAAAAGAACTAGGAATCCTCTTCAAATAAATCCCACCTTTGAGACCCTGGCTCGCTTGTTGATGCATGTGCGTGCACCACATTGCAGTTGCAGACAAAATGAAGACGCGCGTTTCAATTCGGGTTTCGTAGGGTGACTTACTGTGGTGTCCTTCTTGTCATTCCAGCGTGTGATGAAGCTATTCTCTCTCTCCATTTGTTGCACTTGGTCCTCATTGACCTGTAGGAAAAAACACAAAAAACACTTTCAGAAGGCCACAACAAAAATTTCATCGTCTAGCAGAAGTTTAAAAGACTACAGATAGTAGAAAAAGTTTCAAAAAAGTCTTCTGGACAGTTTAATTCTTGATCGAGACGTTTCGACTTCCATCCGGAAATCATTTTCAATCTGATAGAAATGGACTGGAAACTGGATCTATATATACTAACATAAGTAAAAGGTAAAAAATAGTAAGAAAGGGCTTGACCAATGAGCCAGTGTTACCTATGATGGCCGTGAATGGCTCCTATTGTAGCCACAGACCAGTAAACGAACCCTATTATAAAAATGCTAAAAGCCTAGTGAATAGAAATTCCTGCTAACGAGAGGCGTGAATCTGGGTCACGAGGTGTCCTCTTTGGTCCAGGGCTTCAGAATGCTGCTGTAAATCCTTACTATTTTTTTTACCTTTTCCTTAGGTTAGTGTATATAAATCCAGTTTTCAGTCCATTTCTATCAGATCGAAAATGATTTCTGGATGGAAGTCGAAACGTCTCGATCAAGAATTAAACTGTCCAGAAGACATTTTTTAAACTTTTTCTACAATGGATCACTCCTGGATGAATGAGGGACTACACGGACAAAACTACAGATACTTTAAAATATTAATTAAATAACTCAAAACTAGAAGTAAACCCAACTAACAATTTAACGTTCCCAGAACGTTCTGGGAAGGTTTTTAAAGATTAGAAAAACATTCTTTGAAGGTGAATTTTGGTTCAAATCAAAAGTTTTATGACAGTTGTGAAACATTATTTTTTGGTTTTCAGAACAGTCCTATAACCATTTTAATCGTAACGTTTGGAATTTGGTTCTCTCAACGATTTGGGAAGGTTAGATTCTAACATAACCACCATCTAACATTTAGGGAACGTTAGTTTTTGGTTAGGTAAAAACAAACCTTTAGAAAACTTCAGGCTAACGTTCCCTGGAGGTTCTTTGTTTGCTGGGAACACAGTCTCTCCATTCAAGATTAGACCTAAAATATTTCTTTGGAAAAGCTTATTAGGAGGCCAGCTAGATCCTAGTTTGTCCTCATCTTCTGTGGACTGGTGAACCCTAACTATACTCTCCTTTCTCCCCGATACGGGCCATCTCCTGAATCATACTATTGTAAACTACAGTATGTTAGTTGCATTTGGTATGCTCTTGACTTTCCGTCTAAGAAGGAATATCTGCTTTCCTTCTCCGAAGAAATCGCTTATTTTTTGTCCACATCTGGTTAGTTTTTAAGAAATTTTTCCACTTTGATGTGAAAAAAAAACAGCAATTGTTTCAGGTCTGTTTGGTTTCGATACTACTTTAGAAGATTTACTTGTGCTATAATTTGATAAACTTGGATCAAATTAATCCAAATCTATCAAACCAAAATTCAAGCTGAAAGGATCCATTTCTTAAAATAATTTCTCAGTAAAAGTCTGTTAAATGTTAGACACTGTTCAGCACCAAGTAAAATCTTTTTCATCTGTAGTCTCGGATATGCCATTTCATATTTGAATGTTATTTTTGTTGATTTAATTTTTTTTCAAACTCTTATTATTTTCAGGGAATGATTTGCTTTGTTGAAAGTTATGTGCACGGTGGATGAGATTGTGGCACACTCGCTTATTCATTGTGTGTGTTTGGGCCTGATAATGGGTCCCTTCTACGACATCCAGCACAGAACCGGCACTTTAATTAGCGGGAGTTTTCACTCGTTTTATGTCACAGTAAGTGTATTCATTGCTTTTGGGCTCATGATTGGCGGAGCTTTATGGTTATTAATTATACCAATGATGGCATCCCAAAATGATTTGGAGAGAACATTCCTTCTTTTAAGGCTTAAACAAGAGAAATATAGAAAATCCCATGAGGAATAAGAAGCCGCTCTGGTGTGTGTCCAATAAAGAAGGCCTGTGCAAAGTCGGTCCTAAAGTCTGTGTGTATATCCTGAATTTATATTAAAGTTGGGGAAAAAAAATGGGTTAACGCAGTGCACCAATTTATTAATTTAATTGTGCTCATTTCAATTGATGCATTGATTAATTTAATCACAAAAAAATTTAAAACACCCCTTATAGAAGCAGCAATGTGCCACGTCTACAACACAAGCAAGGTTGTATGTGAATTCATAACGAGGCTATTTTTTTTTTTCAGATCTGCAAATAATTAGTCATTTTTTTGTAAAATCGATTCATGATTCGAATGTTGTAAGAATAAATAACCACATTACGAAACCAAACGCATCAGAAACTGTTTTTCATTATTACTGATGTTGTGTGGCTGGAAAAAAAAACAAAAGAACACAATATTCTTGACTCACACTGAAGAGCGAAATATAGTTGCTGATTAGGTCATGAACCACACTAATTTCCTGTGGGGTTTGTCCCTGAGTCTGGAACAAGCAGGAGGAGAAGACCGAGGCCAGTTTTTCACTCAGCATGCTGTTGAGGTGGGAACACTGCTGAATCCTGAGTAACAGAGAATAATCTGATTAGGAGAGCTGTGTAGCTGCGTACACAGTCACAGATCAACACCAGCAGTTCACATACTGTACCTCCCTCACTCAGACTTTCTCTATTAGTCCTAGCAGTACAAACATATACAGACTTTAATAAATAAGATTGTTTTTCTTTAGCCAAACTCAGCATTGAGACAATTATGTTTTCTTAAAACAAGATTTATAGCTGACAGCAAAATGTTTGCATCAAGACATGGCTTTTAATGTTGACCTTGTGGTACTAAGATTCCTGCAAGAGGGATCTCAAGTTGTGCAACGTTAACACAGCAGATCTTGAGTCAGTGACTTCTGACCGCGATAGGTGGCGTGCAACTATCAAACTTGGTATCAAGACGGCTGAAGAGAACAGAGAGATCCAGTGCAAGGCCACAAAGACCCGGAAACAGGAAAAAGTCAGTCTGCCACTGCTCCCCCCATGACTCATACTACTCATATTACATTTGCAGAAAGTGTGGTAGGAGCTGCAGTTCCCGCATCGGCTTATTCAGCCACATCAGACGGTGCACAAACAGATATATGGGTCATTTTCAAATTTCTTTCCATTTTAGCTAGTGAAAAAATAAAATATAAGTATATCCATAGGTTCCTACTCTCTTTTGTTTTTGATAAAGGATTGATTTAGAGACCCAAATCTGCCGATGACCCCTTTTTTTACAGATGTACTTTTAATTACATTTGTATGATGTATTATGTTACCTTTGTTTTAGTAACAGAGTGGACAGTAACAGAGTGGACAAATTTTGTTTCTTCTGTTCACTACAGCTAGGAAAGTTGATGTATTATCACTCACATTACATCATTTAAAACTATTTCACAAATATTATCACCAGTAAATGGCATTTCTCGTATATTCTAGATAATCTATATATTATGCTGGTAACAGAGAAGACATTTCAAAATGAACCTTACCCTTTTCAAGATTTGAAACCTTCATAAACTTTAGCCAAAATACTTTAGCCACATGGCTTCTTCTCCAAAAGTTACTTCCTGTCTGCAGCAGTGAATCCTGGTGGCAGTTGTTGGAACTTGATGAACATTATGATGTACAACAATATGGTAACAGAGTAAAAGTAACAGAGTGGACATCATATTGAGGGACAGGTCTTTTTGCGTGTATTATGTCATTTTTTTGTAACATTTTCATGCAAACAGTTAAGAGGGTCTATAACCTTAGATGACCTTGTTTATTTAAGGCAAAAAAAATAATATTTTTATTACAGAAAAGATTCTTGATATGCTACTGAAAGATAAGCATTTTATTGAGGGACATTGAAATTTGGCTGGGTAGAGATTTTTGATCATCACAAAGTGAATAAAATATTTATCCTATGACAGTTTTAAATAAATGTGTATGCAACATTATAGTAGCAGACTTAGAATTAACAGTGAAATCAACTTTTCAATCATTTAGATAACTGAAACTTTGACACAAAACGGAAAGAAATTTGAAATTGACCCATATCAGATGTACAGAAGTACCTGGGTGCAGACTCCCATGTCTCTAGAGACAGAAGGATGCCAACAACAACTACTGTAACTATAGTAATCCTTCTGCATGTCATCAAAGAAATGTTTTCCAATATTTATTACAACAAAATTTGATACATTAAGCTTTTTGTTTGAAATATAATGAGAAAGGAGTACAAAAATGACCATGTTTTTAAAATAGTCACTCATTAATAAAATGGAACAAACCCAAAACCAGCTCTGCTCATAATGAAGCCTTTAGAAATACTGTTTGTAATTGCTTAAATTTCAAAAGCAAAACATTGAATCAGTCTTTTCCCGGAAATAAACCTAAAAAAATATTAATCATATTTAACCCAAGGCCAAAGTTTTTTGGGTTCTTTTGGTGACACGGAACCTTTTCTAATTATTTTTCTAATTTGTAGTACAGTGTGCATCTGGTAGAAATTATGACTGAGGAAACTGTGTTGCTAGATTAGTGAGTAAATAGCCAATTAAATGAAATTAGAAATCAGAATGAATCATTCAATGGAAGAGTGGAGGCTACATGATAATCAGCAGGTGACATTGAAAGCTAAAGGACCGTACTTGGTGCATTGCCTTTGAGTTGCTCTACTGGTTCATTTGCATCTATTCAGCTACAATTGTACAACCAGTAACTGGGTCATTAGAGAACATTAAGACAAACCAGACCTGTCAATGTGATCATTTAAGAGCTATCAATGGATTATTGGCTTTTAGCAGCCGTCGCTACAAACACAATGACTGCCGCGGTGAGCTGAGTGGTTTATTAATTAATCACTTTTAATGCAAACAAAACAGAACAATACTGATAATAACTGAACAGCTTCGTATTAAAGACACATTTATCAAAAGTAAAATATAGACGTAATTCCTTTTGTATTGAAAAATAAAAAGTAACATATCGTATTTCCATCAGTTTTTAAGCCCAGCTTATTAACAAACTATTATATAGTTTAATAACCCGTTTAACAGAAATTAAACTTTCCGTTCCGTCATCTTCCGCTTGTTCCGGGGTCGGGTCGCGGGTGCAACAGCCTCAAGCGAGCAGCCCAGGCCTCTCTCTCCCTGGCTGCATCCTCCAGCTCACCTGGAAGGATCCCAAGTCGTTCCCCGGCCATCTGTGAGACATAGTCTCTCCAGCGGGTCTGGGGTCTGCCTCTTTGTCTCCTCCCGGTGGGCCGTGCCTGAAACACCTCGCCCGCGAGACGCTCGGGGGGCATCCTGACCAGATGCTCGAACCACCACATCTAGCTCCTCTCGACCTGGAGGAGCGGCTCGACACCAAGCTCCTCCCGGATGGCAGAGCTCCTCAACCGATCTCTGAGTGAGAGCCCAGCCACCCTGCGGAGGAAGCTCATTTCGGCTACTTGTACCCTCGATCTCATTCTTTCGGTCACCACCCACAGCTGGTGACCATAGGTGAGGGTTGGAACGTAGATCGACTTGTAAATTAAGAGCTTTGCTTTTAGGCTCAGCTCTCTTTTTACCACGACGGACCGATGCAGCGTCCTAGTTATTGCTGATGCCGCACCGATCCGCCTGTCAATCTCCCGCTCCATCCTTCCCCCACTTGTGAACAAGACCCCGAGATACTTAAACTCCTCCACTTGGGGCAGGACCCTGTCCCTGACCCGCAGGGGGCATTCCACCCTTTTCCGGGCGAGGACCATGGTCTCGGATTTGGAGGCGCTAATTCCCATCCCATCTCAAATTAAACTGAAATAAAGAATTAGATGATAACTGAGAGGAAACAGTTTTCATTAGAATCAGGCTATTAGGTGAACATCAGGTACCACTGATCAACCACAAATACTGAGATGTTCCTCATCTCATTTGACCAACTTTTATGTGGGCAGAAATGTTGGGAGTTCGTTGGTTTAGAGCAGGGGTGTCCAACCCCTTTTTGTCCCAAGATCTACTTTTCAAGTATCAAACCTCCTGAGACCTACCAGTCCAGAGTCACCATCACACACAAATTCTTTTTTCTTAAACACACTCACACAGACAAATTCTGCACGCATGCAGTCCTTTGGGAGGTGGAGGTGCCACAACAGCATTAGGCGCTGTTCATTGAGAACTGGCTTAACAACATTCTTTCTCATTACAGACTCCAAAAACTCCAATAACAGTAATAAGCTGCTCAATAGTAGTTATTTTGAGGAAAAAAATAAATAAATAAAAAGAAAAGAGGCAATGGGAGAGGGGGTAGCTCAGTGGTTAGAGCGTTTGCCAGAGGACCGGAAGTCAACCGGAAGAGTCCATGTCTAGGATCCTTGGAGAAGACACCTAACCCTCTATTTCTCCCATCATTGGCGCCATTGTGGCAGCCTTCTGCAGTGTAAGGAGTGCAGCACACGAATTTCCCCGGTGAGGGATGAATAGAGTAAAAAAAGACTCTGAATACTCCCTAAAAATAGCGTCACAGTCACTGAGTTGGGAACACTGACTTCATTTCATATATTTTTTTTTCCTACACACCTGGCAGTCGACTTGGGTTCAATCCGCGGGCTACCAGTTGACCGCAATCGACTGGTTGGGCACCCCTGGTTTAGAGGGTTCAAGTGTGTAGAAAATCAGTAGATACATTAAATGTGATTTTTCATAAACTGTTTTATTTTTGCCCGACTCTTCTATTTTATTGTTTGGAACACAAAAAGAGAAAAGCGCTAGTTTCAAACATCTCTTGGAACATGCATCTCTGGAGGTTTAAGTCAAGGTCAGGAAATGTATCAGCAAAGCTCCTTCGAAGATAGATTTTCATCTTGAGGTGGTTCATTTGAATACAAGTGAGTAAACATGTCTGGAGTGTGAAGGAAGTGTGAGCTTGTGGAGTGCATACCTGTACAAATGCTGGAGCAATGCGTTGAGTGTTGACCTGTTGATCTTCGGCAAGCTTTCTATGAAAGTTGAGTACTTCTTCACTCTCTGCCTCTTGTCTTTCTCATCTAGAAATTGTGAACAAATCTACTTTTAGAAGAAAAATGGTGTGCTACCCACTGCATTTTTCAATTGAAATGTGTTTTAATTTGAAATTTTAACATTGTACTTTTTGCATACCTAGAACCGACACCCAGAACGGGTAGAGCTCCTTGGTTAGCAGAGCATCTTCTGACTGGGATAGAAATTGCTTTAAGGTGTCCGTTACATCCTCCAAACGGTGCTCCTTCTTCCTTAGTTTAACATTTCGGGCATCCCGAGTGAATTCGTTCAACAGAGCGGACACTCGTGTAGGGTCTCCAGATCTTTCGTAAACCCCTTCACGGCACAAACCTGACAACAATATTTAGAAGATAATGAATTAGCAAATATCAAAGCGTTTTTTTTTGTTCCATTCCGTCATCTTCCGCTTGTTCCGGGGTCGGGTCACGGGGGCAACAGCCTCAAACGGGCAGCCCAGGCTTCTCTCCACCCAGCTGCATCCTCCAGCTCACCCGGAAGGATCCCAAGTCGTTCCCTGGCCAGCCGTGAGACATAGCCTCTCCAGCGGGTCCAGGGTCTGCCCCTTGGTCTCCTTCCGGTGGGACGTGCCCGAAACACCTCGCCCCCGAGGTGCTCGGGGGGCATCCTGACCAGATGCCCGAACCACCCCATCTGGCTCCTCTCGACCTGGAGGAGGAGCGGCTCAACACCGAGCTCCTCCCGGATGGCAGAGCTCCTCACTCGATCTCTGAGAGAGAGCCCAGCTCGGGGTTGGGTTTGGTCTGCTTTTACTTGATTTGGTCTGCTTTTACTTGTGCGGGGTCTGCCCGTGCGCAGCCTTACTACAGAAGCCCAGACTTCCTTTACCTTGGCCACATCTTACAATTCATTCAAGAGGAAACAGAGGACATGTTCAAGAGGATATCTCGCTAACTGCAAGACGGAGTTACTCCAGCCGGTCTTCATGGTCTCTTCCCGGTGATACAATGCATCTCACAGGGATTCTAATCAGGTGCCCAAACCACCTTATCTGGTTCCTCTCAATAGAGGAGCAACAACTCTACATCATGCCCCTCCTCGATAGCGGAGATCCTTATCCTATCGGTACGTGCTGATTCCTAACTCGGCCGCTTTGTCTCTTTTTTTCCGTTCGGTTCCGTCATCTTCCGCTTGTTCCGGGGTCGGGTCGCGGGGGCAACAGCCTTAAGCGGGCAGCCCAGGCCTCTCTCCACCCAGCTGCATCCTCCAGCTCACCCGGAAGGATCCCAAGTCGTTCCCCGGCCAGCTGTGAGACATAGTCTCTCCAGCGAGTCCGGGGTCTGCCTCTTGGTCTCCTCCCGGTGGGACGTGCCCGAAACACCTCGCCCCCGAGGCGCTCAGGGGAAATCCTGATCAGATGCCCGAACAACCCCATCTGGCTCCTCTCGACCTGGAGGAGGAGCGGCTCGACACCAAGCTCCTCCCGGATGGCAGAGCTCCTCAACCGATCTCTGAGTGAGAGCCCAGCCACCCTGCAGAGGAAGCTCATTTCGGCTGCCTGTACCCGCGATCTCATTCTTTCGGTCACCACCACAGCTGGTGACCATAGGTGAGGGTTGGAACGTAGATCGACTTATAAATCGAGAGCTTTGCTTTTCGGCTCAGCTCTCTCTTTACCACGACGGACCGATGCAGCGTCCTAGTTATTGCTGATGCCGCACCGATCCGCCTGTCGATCTCTCGCTCCATCCTTCCCCCACTTGTGAACAAGACCCCGAGATACTTAAACTCCTCCATTTGGGGCTGGACCCTGTCCCTGACCCGCAGGGGGCATTCCATCCTTTTCCGGGCGAGGACCATGATCTCGGATTTGGAGGCGCTAATTCCCATCCCTGCCGCTTCACACTCGGCAGCAAATCGATCCAGCGAGAGCTGGAGATCACAGTCTGATGAAGCCAACAGAACCACATCATCCGCAAAAAGCAGAGATCTAATCCTGAGGTCACCAAACTGGATCCCCCCAACGCCTCGGCTGCGCCTAGATATTCTGTCCATAAAGAAGATGAACATAATCGGTGACAAAAGGCAGCCTTGGCGGAGTCCAACTCTCACTGGAAATGGAATCGACATACTGCCGGCTATACGGACCAAGCTCTGGCTCCGGTCGTACAAAGGTCGGACAGCCCGTACTAAGGGCTCCGAGACTCCGTACTCCCGGAGCACCCCCCACAGGAGTCCCCTCGGGACACGATCAAATGCCTTCTCCAGATCCACAAAACACATGTAGACTGGTTGGGCAAACTCCCATGACCTCTCCAGGATCCTGAAGATGTCTCTTTTTGTTAGATAAAAATGCACTAAAAGTTATTAAAATTAATTGCAACTAATTAAGTTATTTTGTAACTAACCTTTTATCCTTCTCTAAAACATTTTAACAAACATAATAATTAAATTTTATAATCATTGATATAAATAAGATATCAACGATTTTATTCTCTGTAAAAGTGACATTTTCAGAAAGAATTTTTTTGGGTTGCCCAGGCACTCTGTACTTTTTTTTTTTTTTTTGTGTGTGTGTGTGTTTATATTTTATAGAAACATTCTCCACAGTAACAAGGTAGTGAAAAGTTGGACAGCTTTTTCTACATTTCTAAAAATATGGTGAAATTGAAGCGGGTAATGTCACTGCTTTGTGCCAGACAGCATTAGTAAGTATGAAATTGTAACGCAATGTATCGGATGAATCACCATCTCAAGGGAAAATCGGGATATTACTCAAGTGGAACTTATTTTTCCTAACTTTTTTCAACATGTATGTGTGTTTAAACTCACCGTACTGGGTGACAAAAGCAATGCAGCTGTCGACAATAATAGGGACCCCGTTTTTAGTCAGCTGTTGGTTGTCGAGCGCTTTGCCATCTGTTCCTGCAGCTTGTGTGATGGCGGCGTGCCATAGAGAAAAGTCCATCCTGTTGAATCCGTGTATGTACACTGTTCTGTAAGATACGGATGGATGTCAGTTGGAAATAAAATCCAGTTACATCACAAAGTTGAGTGTTTTAACACCTGAAGTTAATATTTGGAGACCACTTCGAAATTATTAAACAGTCTAGGGCTGAAACAACTAATCGAATTAATCGATTATAATCAACTATTGAAATAGTTGCCGACTAATTTAGTCATCGATTAATCGTTTAGGAAGTTTTTACTGTCAACTGCACTTAATATTACACAACTTGATACTTTTTTGTGAATTTTTACTCATGTTAACCTAGGCCATTTTTGTTTGGTACTATACCTCTGAACAAGGTTAAATTTGCAAATCTAAAACTGTTAATGATTTCTTGTTTTTAAATTTGATCCTGGATGGTCAACAGTTTACATTTTATGTTTTTTTAGCCAGTACTATAAAACACATTTTATGGGTGCTCGTGATTTACCTTTACTGTATACAGTAAGTAGATTTATTATTTTATATTTGCTGTAGAAATGGTAATATTCTCCCTCTTTATTTCACAGAAAGATTAACATTTTTACTTATTAGAATGAGCCCAACGTGTTGTTTGAGTGGTTATGACTGTGTTTTGCATAACTACATTCAATAAAATGCCAAAAAACTATTATTTATTAAGTTGCCAATTTTACCCGATTAATCGATTAATCGAGCCAATAATCGCCAGATTAATCGATCATCAAAATAATCGTTAGTTGCAGCCCTAAAACAGTCAATGTGATTAAAAAAGTGCCTCTGCAGAGCATGCCTTTAAAAAAAAACTCATTTTTCCCATGAGGTTTGATCAAAAACTCACAAACAAACAGCAATTAGCTGAGTAAACACAAAGTCTTGTAGAATTACTCTAAAAAGGATTTGAAAATTTTTAGCTTTTGAAAGCAGTGCTGACTAACCTTGTTCTTTCCAGCCCTGGCGAGCTGTCAAGCTTGGTTTTAATTACTAAAAACTGAAATGCATCAGGACTAACAAGAGAAAACTTAATGTCAAAGACATTTGTTGGTGTGTCGTAAATGCTTTTAATTAGAAAAATCTCCTTTCTTTTTTTGTTTTCTCCCCAAAATCCTACCTTCCACACTCCACCATCAGGAGAACTTGAATCTTGTCCTCGCCCTCAGTGTGTGTAGAGACAGCTGTGAAGAAAAACGACATCAAGTTGTAGCTAAAAATTGTTTTTTGTAATCATAGTTGGAATAAAACAGTAGGCTTTGACTTGTATGCGACATGTATCGTGAATGCAAAGTAGAGAGTGGTTTAGAATTTGCAGTGCTTTGAAATCTGCAAAAACAAATCATGTAAACCTTTGCTATTACATATTTTTATTCACAAGCTGTTCATTCAGGGTGTGCATTATGTGACCTATGCAGTGTGCAAAATACACTGTGTGAAACTGCCAGTTTTGATTTTGAAATGTTTATGTGCCTTTTCCTTTTTTATTTGGGAAATAATTAAGAAAAGTTACACAGAGGGCATTTCATTCTGCATGTCCTTGAT
Organism: Neostethus bicornis; assembly: GCA_902685375.1. Classification (NCBI taxonomy): domain Eukaryota; kingdom Metazoa; phylum Chordata; class Actinopteri; order Atheriniformes; family Phallostethidae; genus Neostethus; species Neostethus bicornis. Next base: position 10,909,698 of record LR738558.1, on the reverse strand, counting down.
GGGTAGATTATGAAAAAAAAGAACATTTGGAAACCTAAGTTATTTTTAGAACCCACAGATAAAAAGCAAAAAATTTTTCTCATTCATTTAATTCTTTTTGTATACTTTATTCATCCCTCACCGGGAAAATTTGTCTACTGCATGACTGCACCAATGGTGGGAGAAACGGGGGGTTAGGTGTCTTCCTCATGGACCCTAGACATAAACTCAATGGGATGCGAACCCGCAAACTTCCGGTTAACTTCAGGTTAACTTTCACTACCACTAAGCCTCTCATTTATCTCCTCAAATCTAATGGGACAGTTGCATCTATGGCTGCCAAAAAGGGGGTTTCTAATGCAAACTTTCACAACCACAACTTACACTTTTTCTTGATAAATTATTTAACATAACCAAATTTATTGTTTTGTTCAATTAAAATGTCTTTTCAACTTATTATGTTGATCCTAGTTGAGCCAGTTCGAGTTATTTTTTTTTTTATTTTTAAATACTCTACTGTAATCTCATCGGGGAAATTTGTGTGCTGCACTCCTACACCGCAGCAGGCTGCCACAACGACGCCAATGGTGGGAGAAATGGGGGGTTAGGTGTCTTCTCCAAGGACTCTAGACGTAATTCAGTGGGAATCGAACCTGCAAAAATCTGGTTAACTTTCTGCCCGCGGGCGAACGCTTTACCACTGAGCCACCGTCTCCCGTCTTATCACAGCCCAAATGTTTGTTTTGCATAAGTTTCAGCAGTCATTCTAGTCTTTCCTTATCTCAAATTTGGTAACTTTTTGGGTTGCCTGTCCCTTCCGTTTTCTTCATAAGTCATTTTTTTTTTTTGCCTCTGAGAATATTCTTTGGTTTGTAACGTTGGGAGAGGCAATAGCTCAGTGGTAGAATGTCCGCCTTTGGACCGGCAAAAGCCGGTATAAATCCCACTGAGCTCATGTCTAGGTCTCCTTGGGGAAGACACCTAACCACCCATTTCTCCTACCATTGGCACCATCATTAGCCGCCTACTGCGGTACAATCACAGAAATGTTCCTATTGAGAAATGAATATAGTATGTTAAAATAAATAAAAATATAACACCAATTAGGTATCTCTCAAAAATCCCAGCTCTTCCAAAATTGTGTTTCTATTCTCTTCAGAATCTAAAGGAAAGGAAACTGCAAGTGCAGGCAGCTGAAAAATAAGAGCCCATGAATTATAAACATGCATAGTTCCCAAGGTTACAAATTGGTTAGTAGAACCAAAGTGGACTTTACAAACTGGGCACATGGCTGAATTAAAATTATTAAGGTCACAAAAGAAAAACATAAAAAGGCTTTAATGCAACCCATCTTTAGATAAGTGCTTTTGTAGCAAGACAAACAATGCTATTCAAATGCACGGTAGAAATTCTGCACTTGACTAGGCTTCTAAAAAGTACAGGTATACAGTAAAGAGAAAAAAAAAAAGCGAGTGAATAATTTGGGAATGGAAATGGCCAAATGCACTCTAGTGGGTTTAATGGTGATTCTATGTTGTAATGGGCAACTCGAATCCAGGCTTTGTGCCCATCTTTCTGATGATAGATAAAACCAAGGGGGTAGTAGGCTGTAAACACTACAATTATTTGTTCTCAATTTTTGTCGAAAATATCACAATAAATAAACAAAATTCTTTGTTCGTAGTGCTGGTTTAATATAATGAAATACATAAAACCAAATATGTACTATTAAATCACTAGAAATCGGAATAAGTGAGCAAAATCTAGATGAGCTGTGCCGAGGGACCCAGAAGCTCAGCCATAATCTCTTTAGGGGCTTCAAACAGATGCTTGGATCATGGCAACAATCGCACAGAAAGTACAAAAAAAAGAGACGAGGTTTTGTTCAAATCGCCTAGCAACAACATCTGGTACTTTCATCATGCACAAGCACTGGTTGTTCTCAAGTGATGGATCTAAAGATAAAGATGCAGATTTTTTTTATCTTAAATTGATGATTGAGGTGACCTCTTTCCTTCTTGAAATATCTACAAAAACTAAAGTCTTGGCATCAGTGGGTGTAAATTTATTCACTTTTTCATTTATCTTTATTTGATCATTTAGCGTAAAAAAAAAAAGAAGCTTTACAACAAGTGTAAAATACAAATGGATAATTTGCTGCTACATAAAGTTTAATTTTATTATTGGCACGGTGAGAAAGAGTTCCTTTAACTGACAGGTTTTCATCTGGAGTCTGTGTTTTAAGCCAAACATAGAAAACAATTAATCCTCCAAAGTCTCTTCAAACAAAAATGAGCGTTTTATTATATTTGGCACCATTTCAAGGGTGCAGCGTCTCTTTTTGATTCGAATAATTTGAGAAGAAAACCAAAAAGAAACCTGAGAGATTGACTTGAGGGACGCTTATTAACAGTTTTATCAGGTGAATGCACAACATTTGTCACAGTTGTTTGAACAAACGCTGAAAAATCCAGTTTTATCCACTTAATAACTCAGAAAAATTTTCTTTTTAATACTTAATTTAAGACATTTTTCATAGGCTTCTATCAACAAAATTAGATTGAGTTTTTTTAAATAAATATTCATATTTTACTCTATTCATCCCTCACCGGGGAAATTTATGTGCCGCACTCCTACACCGCAGCAGGCTGCCCACGACGGTGCCAATAGTGGGAGAAACGGGGGGTTAGGTGTCTTCTCCAAGGACCCGAGACGTGCACCGAGTGGTATGCGAACCCGCGAACTTCGCATACCACATAAACATATATTTTGTTTTTCTTTTGTTTTCTGAATTGCTCATTCTTAACGAGGTCGCGAGGAGTGCTGGAACCTATTCCATTACATAAAGAAACTTTGTTGGTTTTGGTCAGTGATTAGCACGGTGGCCACACGGTAAAAGGTTCAGTCATCTTCCGCTTATCTGGGGACAGATCATGAGGGCAACAGCCTCAAACGGGTAGCCCAGACCTCTCTCACCCCGGCTGCATCCTCCAGCTCACCCGGAAGGATCCCAAGTCTTTCCCCGGCCAGCTGTGGGACATAGTCTCTCCAGCAGGTACGGGGTCTGCCTCTTGGTCTCCTGCAAGGCGCTCAGGTGGCATCCTGACCAGATGCCCGAACCACCCCATCTGGCTTCTCTCGACCTGAAGGAGGAGCGGCTCGACACAGAGAACTCCTCACCCGATCTCTGAGTGAGAGCCCAGCCACCCTGCGGAGGAAGCTCATTCCGTCCGCTTGTACCCGCGATCTCATTCTTTCGGTCACCACCCACAGCTGGTGACCATAGGTGAGGGTTGGGACGTAGATCGACTTGTAAATCGAGAGCTTTGCTTTTCGGCTCAGCTCTCTCTTTACTGCGATGGTCCGATACAGCGTCCTAGTTATTGCTGATGCCGCACCGATCTCTCGCAGCATCCTTCCCCCACTTGTGAACAAGACCCCAAGATACTTAAACTCCTCCACTTGGGGCAGGACCCTATCCCTGACCCACAGGGGGCATTCCACCCTTTTCCGGGTGAGGACCATGGTCTCGGATTTGGAAGCGCGATCCAGTGAGAGCTGGAGATCACAGTCCGATGAAGTACTGGAGAGGAGGGTCCGTCGGATTGTCGAGTCTCGAATTACTAAAGTCACACATTTAAAATGGAACTATTTCTATTTACAAAATGTTTTACATTCAAAACATCACATATTTCTTTAATATACTTTCACAGATAATATTTTGGTTCATTAAATCTTTTAATGAAGCGTTCCTAAAGTGTTGATTTGTAAAAATAAACAGTCCAGGCAAATTATAAAACTTTTTTTTATGCACTCAATTATCTGACCAAAAAAAAAAAAAAAACTAATTTAAAAGAAAACATAATAACAATAGGTTTTAAATGATTGGTTGTGGAACATATTGTTCAGAAAATGAATAGAGTAATTCAAAATAAAAAAAAAAATAAATAAAAAGTAGAAAAGATTAATTATGAACAGACTGGACTTATTAAAATGATCGTGCGGCTTCAACCTGAGTGACAAGCTTCCAACTGTGCAAAGTTATTATAAACTTTATTTCACTCCATTTTAATTTTGTTGCTGTAATTCTAATATTTGTAATATTATTTTTCATTTAAATTAATTTTAGTGGTGACATGAGAAATCCTAAGACCATTGATGGCCTCAAAGCAACATACAATTTGTCAAGATCCACTTGCAGAAAAGAAAATTGAGATTAAAATGAATGGAAGTCAGATTTGAGCTGTTTATAATAAAAATAAGAAAACCACATTTCCATATGTATGTTACAGCCCGAGGCCAAATGAAACCAGGACCAGAGCAACACTCAACTTAAAAAAAACCCTCCCTCCATCGTCTGAAGTGAAGAATGTTGGAAACATGTTGTGATTTTAATTGAAAAGTGTGTTTATTTAATCCCTCTGTGGTACACGGGAGGCACCTTTCATGTGGTGGTGTCACTGTAGAGGAAATAACAGTTAATCCCATGCCACAGACTGGGAATCCAAAAGCGATCCATTCAGTGCTTCGCAACCCACCCATTCCCTGACAAAACATAGTCCCTTCTGGCTCCAACGGATCCCCGGCTGTGACAAACATGGTTTGTGAAAGCTGGGAATAAAAATGAACACCGCTGCAGTTCTTTATACCGCCCCAGGTGAGAAGATGGGGCGGCACTTTGCACGATTTGATCCATGTCGAGCTATAAGTAGATTAAAAAAGATCCATTGATTCTCTTCGCCTTCTGTTCCAACGTCACACTGGTGCAATCGATTGAAAGGTTCAAAATCCTCATCATCTGTTAAACTTCAGATTCTTTTGCTCTGACCATTCTTTACACACACATATCAGTTTCAATCGTAGACATTCAGTCCTGAAATGACTTATAATACAGACACATCCGTGTGTGGCTGGAGGAGTTGGTTCAGTCATGGGGGAGCTGAGGAGAAAGAGTCAATCTAGAGGAGGTGTGGAGAAGGAGACGGTTTAGAGGAGGTGCTTTGGGCCCTGCGTTTTTGCGGTTTCAATTCAATTCAATTTTATTTGTATAGCCCAAAATTACAGAATTTCCGTCTCAATGGGCTTCACAAGAAAAAGAGGAATGTATCAACACAAACACACAGCAAGAAAAATAACTAACAAATGCTAACTAAACAAGACTAGCACATATATGCCCTTAGACTCTCCTTCTCGGTGAGGAAAAACTCCTAAAAAACCCATCAGTGGGGAAAAAATAAGAACCCTCATGGGGATCCACGTGAAAGAGAGATCCCTCCCCCGGGACGAGCAAATGTTCGGTTGCTCGCTTGAGAAACTGGAGGCGTACACTCGGACTCAGTGAAATATAGAGAGGCCAGTTGGTGTTCTTCACTGCGGCCTGGCTTTGTGACTTCAGCTTTTGGGTTGCCAGGTTGGACACAGTGCGACCAAACCGGGAGGCCGGTGGATAGAGGCGAGGGGGCATTGAAGTGTTTGCACTGCAGCGCTCAAATTTTCCTTCGGGGATTAACAAAGTATCTTTAATTCTTTCATCCTCTGAACCGTCCATCGCTAGAGGGTTGCGGGGAATGCCGGAGCCTATCCCAGCTGATTCAAGGCGAGAGGCAGGGTATACCCCAAACAGTTCACCAGTCTGCCACGGGGCCACACACAGACAACCATCCACACACTATTTGCAAGGGGCAATTTCACTGGATCGATTTGCTGCCGAGTGTGAAGCGGCCGGGATGCCTCCAAATCCGAGACCATGGTCCTTGCCCGGAAAAGGGTGGAATGCCCCCTGCGGGTCAGGGACAGGGTCCTGCCCCAGGAAGAGAAGTTTAAGTATCTCGGGGTCTTGTTCATGAGTGGGGGAAGGATGGAGCGGGAGATCGACAGGCGGATCGGTGCGGCATCAGCAATAACTAAGACGCTGCATCGGTCCGTTGTGGTAAAGAGAGAGCTGAGCCGAAAAGCAAAGCTCTCGATTTACAAGTCGATCTACGTTCCAACCCTCACCTATGGTCACCAGCTGTGGGTGGTGACCGAAAGAATGAGATCGCTGGTACAAGCGGCCGAAATGAGCTTCCTCCGCAGGGTGGCTGGGCTCTCACTCAGAGATCGGGTGAGGAGCTCTGCCATCCGGGAGGAGCTCTGTGTCGAGCCGCTCCTCCTCCAGGTCGAGAGGAGCCAGACGGGGTGGTTGGGGCATCTGGTCAGGATGCCCCCCGAGCGCCTCGCGGGCGAGGTGTTTCGGGCACGTCTTACCGGGAGGAGACCAAGGGGCAGACCCCGGACCCGCTGGAGAGACTATGTCTCACAGCTGGTCGGGGAACGACTTAGGATCCTTCCAGGTGAGCTAGAGGATGCAGCCGGGGAGAGAGAGGCCTGGGCTACCCGTCTGAGGCTGTTACCCCCGCGACCCGATCCCGGAACAAGCGGAAGATGACGGAACGGAATTTCATAGTGTCCAATCAACCTAACGTGCATGTTTTTGGAGGGTGAAAGGAAACCGGAGTACCCAGAGTAAACTCACGCATACACGGGAAAAACATGCAGACTCCACACAGAAGGGCCATTGTTTCAAGTCTCGTCCCCACCCAGGACTCAAACCCCCAATCTTCTTGCTGTGAGGCCACTGTGCTAACCGCTGCACCAGTGTGCCGCCAACTTACAATTAACCCTCTTTAAAATACGACTTTGTAAGAAATCTGAATCCCTTTCTGAGGGATGTTTACTACATTACGTAATGTTAACCTTTGCTCTATTCATTTTAATAGAGCATCTTCTCACATGCACAGCTGCAACACTTTGCCTCTAAGCATGTCAGCTAGCCACTAATAGCAGGCTTTAAACTGAAATGTGTAATGATGTGGGAAGCTGAAATGTCTTCTGACACAGGTCGCTTACACACTGCCTCCAAGATCATTAAGTAGTCATGAATGCAGGCTGTTATAGATTGGTAGGTTTTGGATAATTACAGGCGGAATATTAAAACCATTTGAATGTTAACAAGGCACGAATCTCATCGAATTTATTTAAAAATATGAACATCATTGACCGCTGGAAGTATCAAATATGAACAGCAGGAATGTTGGCTTTGCTCTCTATGAGGTGGAAATAGCAGATTTACAGCCTATTGAAGAACGTTAGGGGGGCCTATTTACTAGTGTGAGATGTTCTTGTTGACAAAAAATTTGAGTATAGATTGGGTATGTTCTCTGGTGGTATAAAAACAAACTTTTAAATGATCTCCCATGACGGCCAGCTCAGCAGAACTGCTGCTAGAATAGATGCAACTATGCACGGGATGCAGACAATTTCCAGAAAAACAAGCCTATATAAATTGTGCTGGGGTAAAGTAATGGTCCCTTAAAGGTACGATTTTCAGCAATATTACTTAAATCTGTCTACACTGGTTGAACTCGTGCTTTTAAATAAGTGCACTGGAATATGTTTTAATAAACTATGGACTCTGTGGGACATCAACAACCTCAGCCAATCATCTAGGCGGCATTGGCAAACTACGGCCCGTGGGCCACATGCGACCCCCTTAAGCGTTTTAATTCGGCCCACCGCCTCCAAAAAAAAAAGAGAATAAATACACCATGTTAATGTTTTATTTTCCTGCAATTCTGATGTTTCCTCACTAGATGTCGCACTATACATAAACTGACTATGTTGCAAAAACAACAACACTGCTCCCATTAAAATGTGTGTGTTTCCGTGAGGCGCATGTTGCCAAAATAGATTGTCAGGAGATTTCAAACCTACAATTTAAACCTAGCGCGCTAGATGCCCTTTTTTTAAGCGTTAGGGCACTTGATTTTAACATTAGCGCACTAGATTATCTGCATGTAATGGCCCCAACGGCTTTCCGTATCTACTTTGTAGCATGCTTGTTTATCAAAGCATGCCCTCTCTTTGCTCCTGTTCTGGCCCCTTTGTCAAATGTTAGAACCCAATGTGGCTTGCGAATAAAAAAGTTTGCAGACTCTTGGTTGAAGACTCAGCGTAGAAGAACCCAGACAAGAAAAAGGTGGGTCTTAATGTTTGCGGAATCCTCCTGGACCTGTTTAACTGTCGGTGCTAGAAAATTTTCAACACTTTCTTTAACGTGCTGAGTTTGTTTAGCAAATTTTCAAATGTTTCATAATCTAATCCTCCGATCCCAGTGGTGGATGAAGTACTCACTTTTTGTACTTATATAAAAGTACAGATAATTAGGCAAAAAATTTACTTAAGTAAAATAAAAGTAGAAGTACCAATAAAAAAATTTTTACTTAAGTAAAAGTACAAAAGTAGTTGGTGTAAATTGGTCAAGCTATCCCCTAGAAGGGCCAGGGAATGGGCGCCAAAATGGAGGAAAATGACACTTATTTTTTAAAATGTTTTGGGGGGGAGGCCCCCAGTCACTATATATTGGCTTTGTCAAAGCCCCACCCCCCTTTGGAAAATTCTAGATCCGCCCCTGCTCTGTGTAATGATGGGCTCAACTTTTTATTTAGAAGTAAACACAACGAACAACAATCTTCTGACTCTTTTTAATTTGTAGTAGATTTGATGTTAGGTTTTTGGCGCTGAATGAATGCGGAAAATGTTTCTCGATTCATGACTTCTTCTCCCGATCAACTGCTTCTTTTGGTTTTGGCGATGCGGCTTCAAGATGCGCTAAAAAAACCTATGCATTTTTCAAATTTGAAATAAGAAAATGTAACGAAAAATGTAAAACACACTTTTAAAAAGTAGCGAAGTAAAAGTACAAATATTTGCTCCAAAAATGTAGTGAAGTAAAAGTACCGGTCTCAAATTTTACTTAAGTAAAGTACAGATACACAATTTTTTTACTGAACTACAGTAACGAAGTACATTTACTTTGTTACGTTCCACCACTTTCCGATCTTAACTGGCCAGGATCCTGCAAGTGTCAATGGATTTGGTTTATCACGTCTCATCTATAAAAGTAACTGTAATTTTATGCACAGTTGTTTTTATGTGATAACCCTGCAGGACTAATTCTCCTGCTTTTTTTTGTGGGACAATAAAGATACTTCAACTTGAAACTTTAACGGCTGTTAAATCAAATTAATTGGACTGAGGTGTGTCAAAGCAAGTGACTCAGAATATATGTGTTTATTTGACTACGCAAATATGTGGATATTGATATGGATCCTGATAATTTATGGTAATAGATGTGACACCAATAAAAAAAAGACAACAAAAAATCACCAATAGTGCTTTCTTCAGTTTTGACAAAAAAAGCGAAGTCATGCACCATAGTTATTATTATTTTTATTATATGGGTGCAGCATACAGGCATTGTCATGGTAATGCATGTGTGAGAGTGTGTGCCTCTGTGACCTTGCTTTTCTGTTCGTATATCATTCTCCATTGTATAGCTTTATTTCATTTTTTCGTTTTATCTTCTGAGCCGCTTATACCTAATAAGGTCACGGGGGTAAACTTTATTTTTATTGCAATACATGCTTGAACTTCATCAAATGACAAATATTTACTTTGTGGCTTTCTAGTCATCTCATGAGATCTGACAAGTGAAGTAGTTGGACTGCAAACTAGCAAACGTTTGGTATGAGTCCGCATCTTCTGGACGCTTATTCTCTAACGGTGCGTGTGGTACCGGAGCCTAATCTAGCTGATTCAAGGCAAGAGGCAAGGCACACCCCGAACAAGTCGACAGTCTGTCGCGGGGCCACACACACACTCATTCCTATGGGCAATTTCATAATGTCCGATCAACCGAAATGCATATTTTTGAAGTGCGCCAGGGTAAAGATGTCAAATCTATTCAGGCTCTATCAAAATCAGGCCCATTTTAGAATAAGCTCTTTGCTCGATCGCTACTCTCTCTTCCATTGCTGTCAATATTTAACAGGCACATTTATACCGTAATTTCACAATCATTAGGCGCACAGTACGAAAAGGGGCAGTCTCAGTCACACACCGCCTTACAACAACACACACGCAAGCATGCAAATGTGGGTATTAAAAAATAGATCGGGAGCAAAACTGAGTTTGGTTGTGCTTTATTTAAGTAGTAACGATACTAAACAAGCACATTACCGGTAATAGTCTTTATTCAAATACGTCAAAGTCCTCATCCTCTGTTTCTGAATCGAACAGCTGCGCAAAATCCAACAGAACAGGTTCACTTCGCTCCTCGCTGTCAAAGTCACTGTCTGTACTGTGCGGCTCCTCAGAAAGGATACCAGCTTTTGCGAAAGCTCGGACAACAGTACCAGCAGACACGTTAGTCCAAGCATCTACAATCCATTGACTCGTTAATGCTGAAATTTCTCGCGGCGGCTCGATTCCCATGTTCCTCCGCGTAGCTGATTGCCTTCAGCTTAAACTGAGCGTCATAAGCGTGTCTCTTTGCCATTTTCAGGGTTAAAACAGCGATGTTGTGCATACAGCACATACCTTTTTTATACACAATCCACGCCCACACTTCACTCTTTAACGTTCTCATGCCTTTTCTTTCAGGTCCGCCTCACGGGCATCGCTTTTTCTTTTAGGTCCGCCTTTTCTCACACACAAGGGGCACCGCACAAAAGGGCGCACCGCTCATTTTGAAGAGAATCTAAGACGATTGTATGCGCCTTATAGTCGTGAAATTACGGTATATGTAAACTATCATTAGTATTATTTTTTATTGTATGACAAATTCTTATTGTATGAAATGTTTTTTGATTATTTTAAATGATAAAATATCACCTTTCTCTAAGCAGCAGATAGATATACCAACACAGAAAAAATAATCTCCTTCAGCACTGCCTAGAAACAAAAAGCTTACTGAGCTCCTGCAGTTGCTTGAGTTGGAGAACTTCCACCTCTCCCTCCTCATCTCCTGAACTGTAGTGCAGGGCAGATCCTTCCAGCATAAACCAGCCCGTCCTCCAGTGGTACAGGTCATGGCCTTCCTTGTAGTAGAGTCTGCCAATCAATTCGCTGTCTTTCCGAACCAGTCCCTCGACTTTAAATGGTATGAAGCACTGCAGAGAAGACACAAACAAAAAAAAGTTTCCCAACAGGAACTAGTAGAATTACCTAAGCATTTTATTTATTTATTTTTTTTTTTTTTTTATGAAAGTCTTTAAAAATGTGGATCGACTTTTTTTTTTTTAAAGATTTTCATTTAAAAAAAAAAAAAAATTTGAGAAAAAAAATCTACGTTCCAACCCTCACCTATGGTCACCAGCTTTGGGTGGTGACCGAAAGAATGAGATCGAGGGTACAAGCGGCCAAAATGAGCTTCCTCCACAGGGTGGCTGGGCTCTCACTCAGAGATCGGGTGAGGAGCTCTGCAAACCGGGAGGAGCTCGGTGTCGAGCCGCTCCTCCTCCAGGTCGAGAGGAGCCAGATGGGGTGGTTCGGGCATCTGGTCAGAATGCCCCCCGAGCGCCTCGCGGGCGAGGTGTTTCGGGCACATTCCACCGGGAGGAGACGAAAGGGCAGACCCCGGACCCGCTTGAGAGACTATGTCTCACAGCTGGCCGGGGAACGACTTGGGGCCCTCACGGGTGAGCTGGAGAATGCAGCCGGGGTGAGAGAGGCCTGGGCTACCCGTTTGAGGCTTATGCCCCCGCGACCCGACCCTGAAACAAGCGGAAGATGACGGAACGGAAAGTCTTTAAAAACTAGAAGAACTTGAATGCAAAACAGGTGCTTTTCTAAATTTGAAATTTCTAGTCCATTGTGAAAATATCTTTACTTTTAAGCCTTTTCTGGTCATTTTTTATGTGATTCAAACTTAAGGCTTCAGTTACAAATGAAAAAACCTTCGTGTTAATGATGCAACACCTTTCACTAGCGATGACTTGGTTGCTTGGGGATTAAATGGATAAAGAAAAAAATGGGAGCATATTTTTATCGGGTATTAAACGAGATCCCATCGGCATCCAGAGAGACGGCAAAGCCACTAGTCTTAGTGAAAAGCAGCGTGGGGCTCAGCGAGGACATAAAGTGGCTGAGATGTAGTGAAAGTGAGAAACAGATGTGCTGCAGTTCACATCATTTCTTCTTTACTTTTAAATGAAAAACAAACTTGGAAAAGAAGCAAAGAAATGTGTGCTTTTGTGTCGTTCACACGGTGCGAAGTGTGTCACCTTTGTCAGTGCCTGGATCCAGTCGCGCTGCGTATCTTGTGTTTCGGCTCCGACAATCAGCACTCGCTCTGTCTGGAGGTACAGCTCCATGGTGAACACGGCTCTGCCAAAAAAAACACAGAAATCAACATCACACAAAATGTTCACAGAAAAGCAGAGAAAACAACTTCTATCACATCCAGATTTCTGGGAAAAAAAAAAAAAAAAGTTTAAAGCATCCAAAAAGATCAGTGATGTCTAAACTCATTCACGTCATTGATCTGAAGTTACTGATCAATTTCACCAAAGAGATTCACAATGATGTTCAGAAAGCTTTCTCAAATTCATTGTGTTGCATTCCCTTCCTTCAAGACAACACAGAAGTTTTTCTGGATGAATTTTCACCTTCTTAACAGCCTTTTGGGGGGTGCCGGAGCCCATCCCGGGTGATTTGAGGCGAGGGGCAGGGTATAGGTTACCAGTCCATCGCGGGGCCACACACATACAACCATACACATGCACTCATTCCTAGGGGCAGTCATGTAGTGGCCAATCAACCTAGCATGCATGTTTTTGGAAGGTGGAAGGAAACCAGAGTACATGGAGAAAACCCATGCATACGCAGGGAGAACATGCAAACTCCACACAGAAAAGGACAGTGTTCCAAGCTTCTTCCCCACCTGGAACTTGAACGTACGACCATCTTGCTGCGAGGCCACTGTGCAACCATGTCGCCCTCTAGATGCAATTTTTTTTTTTTTCCAAAATTTAAAAACCTCACCAAATTTCAGGCAGCACGGTGGCGCAGTGGTTAGCATGGTGGCCTCACAGCAAGAAGTTTGGGGGGTTTGAGTCTTTGGGGGGGGGACGAGGCTTGGAATACTGGCCTTTCTGTGTGGAGTTTGCATGTTCTCCCCGTGTATGCGTGGGTTTCCTCCCACCCTTCAAAAACATGCAGGTTTATTGGCCGGTTTGAAATCCCCTAGAACTGAGTGTGTGTGGTTGTTTGTGTGTGGCACCGCAACAGACTGGCGACCTGTTCGGGGTGTACCCTGCCCTTTGCCTCGAATCAGCCGGGATGGGATTCGGCACCATCCGCAACGCCGTAAGGCAGCGGTCGGCAACCTTTTACACCGAAAGAGCCATTTGAACCCGGTTTCCACGGAAAAGAAAACGCTGGGAGCCGCACATCTAAAATGAAAAAAAAAAAAAAAACTTCTACTACTTTACCGCAGCATGTTTCTTATGAAATCCACGCGCTACAGAGAAAATTATATTTTATTCATTTAATGAACACATTTTGAACATTTTGAATTCTTGAAAAATAATAACAATGAATGTCTCTTTCAAATAAATTAAAAAGCTGAATTTAAATTGTGCATGCAGCAAACAAAAGGGAAAAATCCGTGAGCCGTCATCCTTATATCGCCTTGGCCCAAGGCCCTTGGGCTTTCAAAGTATGCAGCGGAGCCTTGACTTGAATATATAAAATAAATTGGGGGAAAAAGCACTGTGTCACTAAACAATGAAAATTAAATATTTGCAAAATATCTGCATAAATATTTATTTTACCTGGTTAATGGGACTTCTGCTCCTGAACCTCTGCGCACAGCTTCTGCAAATCGGGGCTGTACGAAGTCACTTTAATCTTTACGCAGGACTGTAAGCTGTCATCTGTGAGCCGTAAGCGGTGTTTGTTTTTAATGCAGTTCATGGTGGAGAATAGCTGCTCACATACATATGTGGATCCGAAGATCGACAGGACTCCAAAGGCATATTTCTTCATGTTCGTGTAGGTGTCGGGGATGGCATTCCATGTTTCAAATATGAGTTTGTCCGGTCTCGGGAGGTTCTCAATATCACTCCATTTGTGATTCTGAGCAAGAGTGGCCTTCTGACGGGCAACATCTTCAAGGTCCTCTGTCAAGCGTTTGAATTTGGACACCCAAATGTCTTTGTCAGCTATGTCAGCCAGCTCCAGCTCCAGAGCAGGTTGACTTACACCTGCAAATGCAGTCACGTTTAGCAGGGATGGATCAATGGTCAGGGGAGTGACGGGGAAGGACAATGTGGTTTTTTCCTCTCTGAACTCACGGAATCGTTTACCAAACGACGCTTGCATTGTGGTGATTGTAGACTGCAAATACTCTGAATTGATCACTCCGTGAGCTTGTTTGAACTCCCTTAAAGAGGGGAAGTGAGACAGTGTGCCTCTCTGTAAATCTCTGGCTAAAACTGTCAGTTTGCGCTCAAACGCCAACACCTCCTCCAGCATGTGCAGCGCTGTGCCTCCTCTCCCCTGAAGCGTTGTGTTCAGCGTGTTTAGTTTCGCTGTCATGTCCACCATGAAGTGGAGTTTTTCCAGCCACTCTGGCTGTTCCAGCTCAGGAAAGGTGAGCCCTTTGCTGCTCATGAAAGTTTTCACCTCTCCCAGACATGCAGCAAAACGTTGAAGCACCTCTCCTCTGGACAGCCACCGGACTCTGTTATGCAGCAGGAGATCAGAGTATGCGCTCTCCACCTCATCCAGTAATGAACGGAACTGGCGGTGATTTAAACCTTTTGCCATTATTTCATTGACAATCTGAATAACAACATTCATGACCTCTGTGCATTCTGGAGGAAAACTTTGCGCGCACAATGCCTCTTGGTGCAGGATGCAATGAAAAGTCAGCAGCTTTCTATCCAGTGATTTCTGCAGCAAAGCCACAAAGCCCCTGTGCGCTCCAGTCATACTCGGTGCCCCATCGGTAGCCACCGACACGAGGTGGGTTGTTTTTATTTCTTTGGCTCGTAAACAATCAAGCACAGCCTCACAGATGTCCTCCCCCCGTGTCTGGCATTTTAGTGGTATCAGCTCAACCATTTCTTCCTGTGGTCCAGCAGAATTCACATATCGGAAGAACAGCGCTATTTGTTCAATGTCCGTTTTGTCTTTGGACTCATCACAGGCGATTGAGTATGCTGCTGCTGAATTGATGTCTTTGATTTGCTGTTTTGTGATATTTTCTGCCATTTTTATGGTTCTGTCTTTGACAGTTTTCGCAGAGAGAGGCATCTCTCTGATTTTCTGCACAATTTCGTCTTTGTTTTTAAAGTCCGCAAATAAGTGTTCTGAAATCTTAAGGAATGATTCTTTCATATATTCTCCATCTGTGAACGGTTTCCCATGCCTGCCTATTTCCTGAGCGGCCACAAAGCTTGCATATGTAGTTGTATTTGCAGACTTCACCCACTTCTTGAATTGATTTTTCGTCCGGTCATCCTTCTGCATAAGTTCCGAAACAGCTTTTTTCCTCTCTTCTCCCTCTGGATATTTTTCAGCAAAGGCTCTGTGTGTATTGTTAAAATGTCTTGCGACATTTAACCGTTTATTGTTAGCCAGTTTTTCTCCACAAATTAGGCATACTGGTAGGCCAGTCTCGCCCGAGGTAAATGCAAATGAATCTGCCCAGGCATCATTGAATGTTCTATTTTCTTGAGATATTTTTCTTTTCTTACATTTCTCCATTGGTTTTGCCGGGATTGAAAGTCGCTCAAAATAGACGGCGTTTCAGCGGGTATACCAGCTTCCGCAGTGTGACGTCTATTTTGAGCGACGAAAAAATAATATCAAATAATTTAATTAATATTTTAATATTTCAAGATCACAATAATCTTCAAATTTAGAACTAAAATAATATAAAAACTAACACAAATAAAACACACTTCAATTAAATACAAAAAAAAATTTTTTTAGTAATTTTTTTTAGATGGGCCAAGAGCCGCATTATAAGGATGAAAGAGCCGCATGCGGCTCCGGAGCCGCGGGTTGCCGACCGCTGCCGTAAGGGATAGACGGTTGAAAAGATGACTGACTGACTAACTGACCAAAATGTCAGCATTTGGAATAAAACTGTCTTATATTTGTCCAATAAACCCTGTGAATAACAAAAAATTTACATAACTAGAGAAAAATGTTACACTTTTTACTTTTCAAAATATTTTTTTGTACATTTCAGTACCTCTGCCCTCAAATGTTGGGCAAGCAATTGAGGAAAAAAAAATGAATAAGAAAGATTTTATCAGAAAAATATACCTTTAAATGGGAATATTGAAACTTTGATATGTAAAAAGAAATCTCAAAAGAGGAAAAAAAACCTTAAAAATTAAGAAAGAAGGTCTTTAAAAAACTTTTTACATATCAATACAATAAATGATGTCAATGGAAACATGAGCACAAAAGGCTTAAACGCTGGAATAATGGTATATTACATGGTCGTCCAATATGTACCGAACCGTGTGTCTAACTTCATCTTTAGACTACTATATCAGATTTAAAAGGTGTGTCTTACCCAAAATCAACTTTTTGGAGGTTTCTACCACGTTTAAGCATAGTTCTGTTTGAAGTAGTTCATTCATGCATGTTTGAGCAATTTGCAAGGCAGTTCGTGGATTCTGAACTACATCCAAAAGTTCAGAATCCACGAATTCAGTATCTGCCTTGCAAATGCTGAATTTGCAAGGCAGATACTGAATTTACACTGCGACTGTAACGGTGGTCCCTGTGGTGTTAAATGAATGAAATCCATGATTAGTGATGGGGAAATACCATGGGATGCCCTTAGAAATGTAAATTGTGAAATACCAACGCTTTCAGCCTGGGTATTTTAACACTATATTGTTTTTGGACATGGATTTTGTTCTCCACCACACCCACATTCTAATGTAACCACAAATTATTAAACAACAGCAGCAGACTCACTCAGTTTCGGATAGAAAGAAGGGCCGCAGGGATGAGGGACTGTACATATAAGGTTGTACAACAAGTAATGTTATTTGTATATAAATGCACCAAAATAAAAATGTGAAATAATACGCACTAGTTTTGTTAACTTGATGTGCTTTACACTGTATATTCAGCCCTAAAAAAAATTATACTAGGTGGTGCTTGTGGGACTTAGCAAGGAGCAAAAGGAGGGGTGAATTCAGTGTCAAAAACAGATGTGAAACTTAAAAAAATTATGTTTTTGAGTTTTTTTTACATTCCTCCTGCAACCCCGCTGCTCAAAGGAACGTTACAGTAAATCATTCCTACCATCCTCCATCAAACTATTTAACCTTTCGCTCTCAAACTTGTGATTACTTTCTATTCACAACAGTAAAAAAAACATTGTATGACATTGTATTATTGTAACACTGCAGCACTCAAATTTTTCTTCGGAGATAAACAAAGTACATTCAATTCAATTTTTTAATTAAATATCAAATTTCTGAGCAAAAAATGTCCATGTTTATCTTTATATGCAGTGAGATCATTATTACCCCTCAAAATCACTTGTAGCCTCTTCAAATAGGGTCTGCATTTCTAAATTTTTAGGCTTTTAGCAGATAAAACTTCAGATCTAAAGAACGAAAATATGCTTTCGCACAGAGATCTTGTTCAATTCAAAGTTATTCTGTAAGAAAAAAAAAAAAAGAAAAATGCAATTTTGTTTTGCATCCTTTTACCAAATACAGCTAAAATGCAATTCAAATCTATTTATTTGAGAGTGAAAAAATTATTGCATCATTATTTGAGGAATATTTGTAGTAAAAGAAGTTATTTTCTACCGGAAAACAAAACATCCTTTGAAAAGCAATGAAATAAAAAAAAAAAAAAAAACACGATTGCATTTTTGTAGTGATTTATACACAAACCCTCACTGTGGAAACCAAAAGTTTCTTGCTATCTGTTAGTATTTCACATTCCTTCTCTGCCTATTACTGCCAGCGCAGAGGTAAACAGAAAAGTATTGCTACGCTAATGGCCTCCACACAAGCTGCCAAACTCTCCCTGTTGCCGTGTGCTCCGTTAAGGGCGCCACTAAATGCTTCAGCAGCGGGTCGCCCGGGTCACAGCGGCTCTGAGTTCTCCTCTTCTCACACGTGTCATGGGAACAAGCGAGACATGGATGTTTGTGTGCCCTCACGCGAACCCCACCCTCCCTTCTCTCTGGCTCCTTCTAACCACCCTCCTACTTCCACGCTGGCAGGTGTGCGGGAGCTTGTTAGAGGGGGTCCCGTGGGAGGAGAGTGTCGGAAGAGCACATTGTTGTTCTTGGCAAACGCATCGGTAAAGAAAGAAACTGGAGGAATGAGAGATGAAGACTGCATTACAGGAGTCTCAGAGGGAGTGCTGGTGTGGCAAAGGGGAGAAAGAGACGCTGAGCTGACCAGCGGACCACAAAGGCCGCTTTAATTCACTACATTTGTCTTGTTTGGACTCACTTCTTTTTCTCCTTTGCTCATTTATTTCCCTTTCGTCGTTTAAAATTACCACTATGTTTCACGTGTGACCTTGACATGGTGAGTTTAATGACTTTACTGAAACACTTTCTGTTCCGTTCTGTCATCTTCCGCTTGTCCCGGGGTCGGGTTGCGGGGGCAACACCCTCAAACGGGCAGCCCAGGCCTCTCTCACCCCGGCTGCATCCTCCAGCTCACCTGGAAGGATCCCAAGTCGTTCCAGCTGTGAGACATAGTCTCTCCAGCGGGTCCGGGTTCTGCCCCTTGGTCTCCTCACGGTGGAACGTGCCCGAAACACCTCGCCCGCGAGGCTCGCGGGGGGCATCCTTACCAGATACCCGAACCACTCCATCTGGCTCCTCTCGACCTGGAGGAGGAGCGGCTCGACACCGAGCTCCTCCCGGATGGCAGAGCTCCTCACCCGATCTCTGAGTGAGAGCCCAGCCACCCTGCGGAGGAAGCTCATTTTGGCCGCTTGTACCCGTGATCTCATTCTTTCGGTCACCACCCACAGCTGGTGACCATTGGTGAGGGTTGGAACGTAGATTTTTTTTTTTTTTTTTTATGAAAGTCTTTAAAAAAAAAAGTCAATCTACGTTTTTAAAAACTTTCGTAAAAAAAAAAAAAAAATTGTTTAGGTTTACCCAGCCACTCTGCGGAGGAAGCTCATTTCGGCCGCTTGTATGCCATTTTATTCCCTCGATCACTGCCCAGCTGGTCATGGCTATAGGTGAGTGCAAACCTATAAATTAACAAGTAAACTAGACAGTTTCAGCTTTTGCTTCAGTTCTCTCCTCACCACGACAGACTGGTGATGCTCCGTTGCACCAGCCTGTCAACCTACTTCACCCTTTCCTCACTTATGAACACAGGAAATATGTTAACATGTCTTCAGGAGGTATCGTCTCGTTTCAAAATGAGACGGGGCGATCCAACCATCTCCGAGTTGAAATCACAGGGCCCGCTTCGCTCACACAACTCTAGCTGTAAGTGTGAAACAACTTCATGCTGGATGGATGCCGGGACTTTCCAAAGCCAATAGATGGTGGATCAGCAAAGTTGATTAAACTTTGCACAGTGTGGTGTTCATTGGTCAAACTAATTTACGTGAACCATTTTTAATTTAAATTTACATTATTAAGCATGATTGGGTCGTGTTAGTTCAATTCATAAAAGAAAAAAAATGTCCTCTTGATTGTACAATTTGAACCACGTGAAGTTTTACCATCTTATTAAAATAAAGACTCCATACTTAATGAGTTGGGGAGACGGCAGCTCAGTGGTTAGAGTGCTCGCGCGCGGACCGGAATGTTGCGGGTTTGCGTCCCACAGAGAGCACGTCTAGGGTCCTTGGATAAGACACCTAACCCCTGCTTCTCCCACCATTGGCGCCGTTGAAGGGCAGCCTGCTGCGGTGTAAGGAGTCTTCTTCTTCTCCTTTCGGCATTTCCCTTCAGGGGTCGCCACAGCAAGTCAGTTTCTTCCATCTAACCCTATCTGCTGCATCCTCTTCGGTCACGCCAACTATCTTCATGTCTTCCTTCACTGTATCCATGAACCTCCTCTTTGGTCTTCCTCTAGCCCTCTTTCCTGGTGGTTCCAAATCCAGCATCCTTCTGCCGATGTACTCGGTCTCTCTCCTCTGCACATGTCCAAACCATCTCAGTCTGGCCTCCCGGACTTTATCTCCAAAACCTCTAACATGTGCTGTTCCTCTGATATACTCATTTCTGATCCTGTCCATCCTGGTCACTCCCAGAGAGATCCTCAGCATCTTCATCTCTGCTACCTCCATCTCTGCTTCCTGTCTTTTCCTCAGTGGCACTGTCTCTAGACCAAACAGCATGGCGGGTCTCACCACGGTTTTGTACACTTTTCCTTTCATTTTAGCTGAAACTCTTCTGTCACACATCACACCTGATACTTTTCTCCACCCGTTCCAGCCTGCTTGAACACGCTTCTTTACCTCTTTTCCACACTCTCCGTTGCTCTGGACTGTTGATCCCAAGTACTTAAAATCTTCCACCTTGTTTATCTCTTCTCCCTGTAACCTCACTTTTCCATTTGGATCCCTCTCATTCACACACATGTACTCTGTCTTACTCTGACTAATCTTCATTCCTCTTCTTTCTAGTGCAAACCTCCACCTCTCCAGCTTTTCCTCCACCTCTTCCCTCCTCTCACTACAGATCACAATGTCATCTGCAAACATCATTGTCCATGGAGATTCCTGTCTGACCTCGTCTGTCAGCCTATCCATCACCATAGCAAACAGCAAAGGACTCAGAGCAGATCCTTGGTGCAGTCCCACCCCCACACTGAACTCCTCTG
Source organism: Neostethus bicornis (assembly GCA_902685375.1). Classification (NCBI taxonomy): domain Eukaryota; kingdom Metazoa; phylum Chordata; class Actinopteri; order Atheriniformes; family Phallostethidae; genus Neostethus; species Neostethus bicornis. Next base: position 10,889,038 of record LR738558.1, on the reverse strand, counting down.
TCTCACCTACAGCACACCTCACCACTGTCTTACAGCCCTCATACATGTCCTGAACCGCTCTAACATACTTCTCTGTCACACCAGACTTCCTCATACAATACCATAGTTCTTCTCTAGGTACCCTGTCATACGCTTTCTCAAGATCTACAAAGACACAGTGCAGCTCCCTCTGACCTTCCCTGTACTTCTCTATCAGCATCCTCAAGGCAGTGCTGCGGTGTAAGGAGTGCAGCACACAAATTTCCCCGGTGAGGGATGAGGGATTACTAGAGCAATTCATTTTTTTTTTTTTTTTTAAATAACACAGATTTCAATGTAAAATGTTTCGTTGGCATCAGCTTATCCGGGCCGGGTTGCAGGGGCAACAACCTCAGACAGGAATCCCAGGCTTCTCTAGCCCCGGCTGCATCCTCCAGCTCACCCTGAAGGATCCTGAGTCGTTCCCCGGCCAGCTGTGAGACATAGTCTCTCCAGCGGGTCCGGGGTCTGCCCCTTGGTCTCCTCCCGGTGAGACGTGCCCGAAACACCTCACTAGCGAGGCGCTCGGTGCCACCCATCTGGCTCCTCTCGACCCAGAAGAGAAGTGGCTCGACACCGAGCTCCTCTGGGATGGCAGAGCTCCTCACCCGATCTCTGAGTGAGAGCCCAGCCACCCTGCGGAGGAAGCCCATTTTGGACGCTTGTATCCGCGATCTCATTCTTTCGGTCACCAACCACAGCTGGTAGGAACGTAAGATCGACTTGTAAATCGAGAGCTTTGCTTTTTGGCTCAAGTCTTTCTTTACCATGATGGACCGACGTGAAATGTGAAAAAATTAAATACAAACCACTTTAAGGTGGTCATTACGTTTTAACAACTTCCAACATCCTCTGCATCCCAATCCCTCCAAACTCAAGAGTTTTACTTTCTCTAAATGGTTGAGCTCTAAAGTGAAGAAAATGAGATTTTACAATCACAGAAAGAGCCGTTAATTAAGTGAAATATGAGTTTCCTGGATAAGTTATCTTACACACAAGGTATTTTAATTACAGCGTGAGATTTTTAAGTGGTTTTCATTCTCCAGTTTTCTTTTATGGATATAACTCATCTAAATTACAAAGACCCCACCTAGACCGCCTCGGGTTTTTTTTTTTTTTTTTTAAAAAGTCCTTTTTTACTAATGGTGTGAAGAAATGATGGAAACGAAGCTAAAAAGACACAAAGAATGGGCTTACTTTAAAAAAAAAATCTCATCTACAAATTTTCATGTTTAAATAGGCAGTTGAATAAAAAGAAAAAAGTCCCTGGAAAAAAAAATTCAACTTATCACCAGCCAACATACTCCCGTTGCATTAATTCCTTGGGAGTGGGTTTGTAATATTCATGCGACTTTAGCGAACGTATGTTTCGGGCTTGCTCTATAATTCACGGTGCCCTCTGCCACGCTGAAATTATCCGAATGGCGTGTTTAATGGAAGCGACACCTACAGCCTCCTGTAGCGCGGTGATAGGCTGCTGGTAGGAGTGTGTCATCTGCATGCATTAATATTCATGAGTCGGAGACGAGTCAAGAGGTGAGACGTTCCCCGCTCTCTGGGCATGCTGGGAACGCTGGAAGTTGCAAAAGTATGGGGGAGTGAGGCAGAGTTTAATCTAGTGAAATGCACAGCCATTAAGAGTGTTGGCGACAGAGAAATAATAGCCTTTCTCAGGGTGATGCTGTGACCTGTAACTGGGATGCGTGTAGCAAGCTAAAAATGGAGCTGCTTTGTGGTGACTATTGGCGACCGGTGTCACAGTACCAGACAAAGCCATTTTTTTTTTTTTTTTCAGGTTCATTAGACAGGCCACAGTTTTTTCTTAACAGATGTGTTTCTTATCAGCTATACGTTTAACATTTACAAATAAATGCACGGTTTCCTCTCCGGAACATCTGCTGCTATCATTAAAGTCTCGCTTTCTGCTTTAATCATGAACCGTTATCAGACTCGATGCTTTGAAAGTGAAGTGTGCACACACACATACACACAAAGAGACACACAAGGAAAAGATCGAAGCATCTGGTTGTCTCTTTGTATCACCTCCGGTGGATACAAAGACGAGAATAGCAGAAAAACTTTTAAACTAAATGTGCATTTCACAGCTTTAAAAGTTAGAAAACAATTGCAAAAGTTAGAACAGAAAAAAGACAGTATTTACAGCTGGAATAATTCAATGTTGTTCAGTTTAAAATGCTCTGTCTTAGAAGTTCCTCTGATGTGATGAGGAGTAGGGCTGCAACTAACGATTATTTTGATGATCGATTAATCTGGCGATTATTGGCTCGATTAATCGATTAATTGGGTAAAATTGGCGGCTTAATAAATAATAGTTTTTTGGCATTTTATTGAATGTAGTTATGCAAAACACAACTCATAACCACTTAAACAACACGTTGGGCTCATTTTAATAAGTAAAAATGTTAATCTTTCTGTGAAATAAAGAGGGAGAATATTACCATTTCTACTGCAAATATAAAATAATAAATCTACTTAATGTACACAGTAAAGGTAAATCACGAGCACCCATAAAATGTGTTTTATAGTGCTGGCTAAAAAAACATAAAATGTAAACTGGGCTGAAACAACTAATCGAATTTATCGATTATAATCGATTATTGAAATAGTTGTCGACTAATTTAGTAATCGATTAATCGTTTAGAAAGTTTTTGCTGTCAACTGCACTTAATATTACACAACTTGATTGTTTTTTGTGTATTTTTACTCATGTTAACCTAGGCCATTTTTGTTTGGTACTATACCTCTGAACAAGGTTAAATTTGCAAATCTAAAACTGTTAACGATTTCTTGTTTTTAAATGTGATCCTGGATGGCCAACAGTTTACATTTTATGTTTTTTTAGCCAGTACTATAAAACACATTTTACGGGTGCTCGTGATTTACCTTTACTGTATACAGTAAGTAGATTTATTATTTTATATTTGCTGTAGAACTGGTAATATACTCTATTATATACATACATATATACTACATTTCACAGAAAGATTAACATTTTTACTTATTAGAATGGCCCAACGTGTTGTTTAAGCTGTTATGAGTTGTGTTTTGCATAACTACATTCAATAAAATGCCAAAAAACTATTATTTATTAAGTTGCCAATTTTACCCGATTAATCGATTAATCGAGCCAATAATCGCCAGATTAATCGATCATCAAAATAATTGTTAGTTGCAGCCCTACTGTTGACCATCCAGGATCACATTTAAAAACAAGAAATCATTAACAGTTTTAGATTTTCAATTTTAACCTTGTTCAGAGGTATAGTACCAAACAAAAATGGCCTAGGTTAACATGAGTAAAAATACACAAAAAACAATCAAGTTGTGTAATATTAAGTGCAGTTGACAGCAAAAACTTCCTAAACGATTAATCGATGACTAAATTAGTCGACAACTATTTCAATAATAGATTATAATCAATTAATTCGATTAGTTGTTTCAGCCCTAATGAGGAGATAATGAACTATCTCTTTACAAGCCTGTGTGTGAAGATGTCAAACTGGGAGGGCTTTACACATCTTGTAAACTATTTATTAGCCAATAAAAAAAATAAACCATGGAGGTGGTTTCTGTTTTAGATTCCATTTGGGTGTTCTTAAAAACTGCTTAAACTGATTTAGTGATGAGAGGTGCATTTAAGACTCATGTAAGAATCTTTAGCAGAGTCATTCAGAATTTTTAAACGTGCTTGTTGCCCACAAATTGTACCATGTTTTGGTTTGACATGTAAATTCATTTTTACTGAATATTTTGATCTTATTGCAGTTACTAGTTTCTTAAACACAGACACAGCAAGTAACAAAATTACAGTGAGTTTGGGTTAACTCATACCCCGCGCCGGTAATTGTCTCTGAATTGTTGACAACCAGGCTGGCCACATCACTGATTTCCACTCTCCCCATGGCTGAAGGACTTCGCTCGCTGTCGTAGTAACTCAGGAAGCCGCCCTCCAATGTACACCAGCGGCGGATCATGTCTAAAAGAAATACCACACACATCAGCATTAGAACAGCAATGTGCACAGAAATAATACAGCTTTGAAACTATATGTAATAAGCAGAGGTGTCAAGTAACGAAGTAAGACCTTACTTACCTTACTCAAGTAGAAAATCTCGTTATCTCTACTTTAACGAAGTAATTCTTTTTTGTCTACTTTTTACTTTTACTCGCTACATTTTTATACAATTATCTGTACTTTTACTTTGTTATTTTTACAAAAAGTAGTCGCTACTATCGCCATTTTGTCACTGTTAAAAATAAAGAAAAAGTCAGTAAAACCAATCGGATCATTCGCGCCATTCAATTTGAATGTGATTGGATGAGCCTAGTCAACGCAATCTCAACGCAACTTCCTGTTGCTCCATCTCCGACATGAGACACACAGGACCACACAACGAAGAAGGACGGGACTCCTAAAGCAAAAATGAGCCAGCCATCGACGAGCGCGGATACCCGGGATCGGGACAATAAACAAGAGGACGAGACCCAAAAGGAAACTGGTTTAGCCCACCCATGGCCTTATTTGAAAGAGATTTTTGACTTTGTTGAGCGAAAAAACGATTCATACAAAATGCTTTGCAAACTCTGCCTTCCAAAGAAACACGAGCTCATGGCGTTCAAAACTTCGCCTTCAAATTTGAGGAAACATGTCGAGGTAAGCTGAAAACATATTACTAACCTAATAATGATCAACCTAGTTAAATCGTAGTACGCCATGCGTACGGATTTCGCCTTGCTAGCTATGGCGAGCTGCATGCTAACACTTTGTCTTTACTTCCTGGTTCTATTTTATTTCGTAACCATTGAACTGTGTTTGATTAGCTCTCTGTTAAATTATTGTTTAGAGTTTTGATTGTAAGATGTTGTGTGATTTAATATTGTTGTTTTGTGTAATACTGTTTTAATATTAAGTGGATCGACTGCTTTAACAATGAGATAGAAATGCATGCAACACTCAGTAACAACTGAGAGCAGGAACTTTAGATGTGTTCGAGATGATTTGCGCATTTCATGGATTTCAGATAAGACCAAGCATTGCAAGGATCGGGGAAAAGCCCCTGGAAGTCTATGAGAAAACAGTTTCTTCTTATTTTAGAAAAACAAGATCAGAAAGTAACATTTACATACATCCGCTTTAAAATTTTTACACAATAAATTTACTAATTTGTTGAAGAAGCGCAACAAGTCAATACGTGTTCAAGTTAATTTCAGTTTTTGTTTTTAGACTTCATTAAACAAAAACACAGACAGTAAATTATTTACACCGTTCATTAAAAGTTACAATCAATTTTATTGTAATGATTTACTTGCATAACTTTGAAACAATTATTTAATAAAATTGAGATAAAATTTCAAACCTCATTCTTAATATTGAGCAGTTTTTAGCTCTTTAAAATATTAACAAATCTACCATTTTTTCTTATTTCCTGATTTGCGAAGCTGTAATGTAAACATTAAATGGAAGATTTTCTTTATTATTATTATTGTTGATTCTATTATATAGTTTAGTTACTGGTGCAATGAATGGGTTTTAAATCCTAGAGATCCAGCAGATTTCAGTGTGTGAAATCTCTTAAGAAACAGACACATTTTTACATTAAAGGGCCCATCTCATGCAAAAGTGACTTTCCAGAGTTTTCTAGCTTGTAAGAGTGATGTCCGGGCCTTGTATATGTCACCAAAGGGCTTTCTAGATTGATTTAGCCCGTTTTTCTGTGGATTTCTGGTACGCTCAGACAAAACAACCAATGAGCAGATGTCTAAAGTATGACGCATTTTGACGTAGCCCGGACGGACTTCGCACACGCCCCCCTCCGCAGCAAACCCGCCCTCCTCACTCGCCTCCACTCCGGCCTTACGCCCTCACAAACTCACTTTCAACGTCCGATATACAGGCTGGTTCGCTGCTCTGCCTCTTTTTTATTTTCTTGCTTGAACACGCTTTTTAGATTAATCGACATGATAAAATCTTATTTCAGACGCTACCAAACCGCTACGCACGGGTTTACGCCCGCCTTCCCCCTCCCGCTCAGAGATGGGCGGAGGAATAGCGGCTCAGTGAGAGCAGAGGGCGGAGCTTGTACTTTCTCAGGATGGGCGGAGGGATGAGCAGACCCGGCCTTTCATAGTTCCGGGTCTGTGACTGCGCTCCACCAAATCGATATATTTTCATAACTATGATGTAATGCATGTTGCAAACCCCACATTTTGCGTGTGTATGTGCAGAGGATACAATGTGGAAAGAGTTGTTTTGCATGAGATGGGACCGTTAATGTATGCTTTATTAATTTAATAACATTCACACAGAATGATACTGTGAAGGTTTTGTAAAAACACAACTGCATCATATATGTTGGTCTGATATTTATTAACATGTAACATAATTCTTATGAAACACAGTCTTATGATTGTATAATTATTAGTATCCTAACTCAAATCACATTTTCTCAAATATAACCAAGCTCACCTACTCCACATCTTGTTTTGGCTTGTGGTTCTTGAAGTAATATCAAGATAGTAGCATAGACCAGTGGAACCAATCCCTAACTGGTGGGTTTACTTTCATCCATAAACTTCAAGCATGACATTACTACCACAGTACAAGGTAATCTGAGTTTGTGATTCCAGAGAAATGACACAACTCTCAATATGCCTTTACTTTCTCCACAGAAGAAACACCCCACAAAGCTGGAAAAGTACATCCAACTAACCCAAAAAAGGAGATCATCCACACAAGATTTGTTGGCTCCGCCCATAAAGCAATCAAAGTTGTGGGAGAATCAAAGAGTCTCCCAGGAAAGTGTAGACAAGGCAGTCCTGAAGTTTGTGGTCCAAGGCTTGCACCCACCCCACATTGTCCAGCAACCAGGTTTTATTGATCTTGTTCAGCAACTTCAGCCGAATGTGAATGTTATGACACGCAACACTCTTGTGAATAAAGTTGCAAAAGCCTCAGCGGAGATGAAGATAAAAGTCAAAGCGGTTCTCGGTGAAGCTGAGTATATCGCAACTACTGCAGATTGCTGGACCGCACACCGCCGCAGCTTTATTGGGGTCACTGCCCATTGGTTTTGCTCACAAACAATGCAAAGATTCTGTGCTGCCCTTGCCTGCAAACAACTAAAAGGATCTCATAATTTCTCAACCCTGGCTGGAGCCCTAAATGACATTTACACAGAATACAATATAAGAGAAAAGATTGTACGAACAACAATCAGAATCAGAATCAGAATGCTTTTATTGCCATGTCAGTGAAAAACATCAGAGACTAGGAACTTGTTCTGGTACTGGTGTGCAAACATATAAAATAAAAATAATAAAAATAAAATAAATAAAAATAATAATAATTTTTACAAAACTAAGAGTGCTCAGAAGAAAAAGAAAAGTAGTGCAATGTCATAGAAAATAATAGAAAATAATAAAGATAGTGAAGTGACAAGAGGGAGGTGACTAAGAGATGTGGGGATCCAGGTTATAAAGAGTTCATAAGTCCAACGGCAGAAGGGAAGAAGCTGTTTTTGTGGCGGGACGTTCTGGTCCGAATGGACCGGAGCCTCCTGCCCGAGGGGAGTCGCTCAAAAAGTCCATGTCCAGGGTGGGAAGGGTCAGCTACTATCCGACCTGCACGCCCCCGAGTCCTGGAGACGTACAGGTCTTCGAGAGATGGAAGGCTGCAGCCGATCACCTTCTCTGCGGAGCGCACAATGCGCTGCAGTCTGTGTTTGTTCCTGACTGTGGCTCCAGCGTACCACACGGTGATGGAGGAGGTGAGGACAGACTCGATGATGGCTCTGTAAAACTGCACCAACATCTGGGCGGGCAGCTTGGCTTTCTTCAACTGCCGCAGAAAGTACATCCTCTGCTGGGCCTTTTTGATCAGGGAGCTGATGGACGGCTCCCACTTTAGGTCCTGTGTGATGGTAGTGCCGAGGAAGCGGAAAGAGTCTACAGTGGTGATGGAGAAGTCTGTCAGTGCAAGGGGGGTAATGGGAGCTGTGACTTTCCTAAAGTAAAGTTAACTGATAATGGGTCAAACTTTTTGAAGGCCTTCAGAGTGTACGGGCAGACAGAAGAGAACGATATTCAGTTTGATGGAGACGGTGAGGAAGGAGATGGTGGTGGCCAAAATGATGAATGTAATGAAGAGGAAACCACAGAGGGTGAATTCATTGACACTGGAGCACTTTTGGATGAAGATGATTTCGTAGAATTCCAGTTACCCAAACACCACAGATGTGCATGCCATCTCCTCAATCTAGTCTCCACAGTTGATGCCTCAAAGGCAGAGGACAGTCCAGTGTACAAGAAAATATCAAGGTCCACATTTGGAAAATCTGCTAGTCTGTGGAAGTTAAGCTCAAGATCAACAACTGCAGCTGAAGTAATCGAAGACTACTGCAAACTGCAACTTGTAAGGCCAGTTCCTACAAGATGGAATTCATTCTTCTCAGCCGTTGAGAGACTAGTGAGAATAATAAAAGAAAGGGGTGAAGTAGCACTTGCAGCTGTCTGCAGTAAACTAAACATACCCCAGTAAGTATTTTATTTGCCTTTTAATTAATGGGTGGAGACGGTGGCCGCGTGGTTAGCGCGTTCGCCCGCGGACCGGAAGGTCGCGGGTTCGCGTCCCACGGAGAGCATGTCTAGGGTCCTTGGAGAAGACACCTAACCCCCGCTTCTCCCACCATTGGCGCCGTTGAAGGGCAGCCTGCTGCGGTGTAAGGAGTGCAGCAAACAAATTTCCCCGGTGAGGGATGAATAGAGTAATTCAAAATAAACAAAAAAAATAAAAAATAATTAACGTGATTCAACAATTTTCTACTTTTGTACATTAACTAAAGTGTTGCTCTTAAAATGTCTATTAAAAAGACAGAAAATTATCAAAACTGTTATCAGAACTGTGAAAAACAAACACAAATTTAATTTTAGCAGGCTGAAAGTTTAGTTTGATAAATTGCAATACATACCTAATTAAAACACCACAGTAAAACCCAAGTTACTTGTCAAGTCTTTTTTAATAAATTTAGAAAACAAAGTAATTTATCTGAATAATTTATTTTTCAAACTTTTTGAGAAAAGTTCTTTCACCCTAGCAGCAGAACTATGTAAGAGCACAGAGGGAATTAATGTGTTTAAAATGATTGTAAACTAAAAGTTTTTCATTTTGTTCTTCCCTACTTGTTTTCACACTGAAAAGTATCAATAAGAATACCGACGAAATATCAAATACAAAGCGGTATGAGGAAGAGTAGAAGTATTGATAAAATGGCACCAATACCCATCCCTAGTGAACAATCTTTTTTTCTGAGATTGAAGTTGTATCAACTCGGCTGAATCTTTTATATTATTTTATTTTCCTTTTTGTATTTGTGCAGGTTTACACCAGCAGAACTTGCATTTCTCTCAGAATATGCAAAAACAATGAGTCCAGTTGCTAAGGCACTTGATGTTCTTCAAAGTGAAACCAGCGTGCAGATGGGATGGTTGGTCCCTACCATAACTCTGCTGAAGAATAAACTACAGCATTTATGTGGATCTACCAAGTTCTGTGAGCCTTTGATTGCTGCCCTTCTTTTAGGCCTTGATAAACGGTTTGGAGAGATGCTTGCTGACCCAGAGCTGATAGCCTCTGCCATTCTTGTTCCTAAGTTTAAGACCTGCTGGACAAGTGATCAAAATGTTCTGAAACTTGGTAAGTGCTCAACTGTCCTGTAATTCTTTGAATTTCTTTGGAGTCGCTGGAATGAGGCTGACATTTTATTTATTGGCACACACAAGCACACATAATAGCCATTGCACATTACAATAATTTTACAATAGTCTTATATTATTTCATCTGCACTAACTTTTTGTATTATAATTTATTCTGCAGGCCTTGATTATATTAGAACACACTTGAAGGTTCAGGTCGGGAATCTCGCCAGCGAGAGCTCTGTTTCATCTGAGGAAGACGACTTGTTTTCCTCTTTAAAAAAGACTAACCCTCTTGAAATGACACATCAACTGGATGCATACCTTGGGTGCACAGGAGACACATCAGAAGTCTTAAAATGTTTTCCTGCTGTATTCCAGCTGTCACGCAGGCTGAACGTGGCACTTCCAGCCTCAGCAGCCTGTGAAAGACTGTTCAGTGTTGCCGGACTCGTCTTCTGCCCGAGAAGAGCACGAACTGTCTCAAAGAACTTTGAGAACCAGCTGCTTTTGAGGCTTAACAAAGCCTTTTGGTAATTTTTTTTTTTGGCAGTGATGCAGAGTGAAATTTGGTAGCTGCAGGAATGTTGCTTTTTGCCCTATTTGTGTTAATAAACATTTGAGTGTGTTCATTAATTTCCAATAAAGGTTGTTAAGAAAAAAATATTTCTGATTCATAAAGTTTCACACCACAACACTGAATCATTTAGTTATTATATTCTGCTCCTTGAAGCATGTGATAATGGTTAAAAACATGTTAACACGCTTTTGTTAACAATATTCCATTTTTTCTGAAAATTACTTTTACTTTTTTTACTTCAAGTAGTTTTAAAATAGGTTACTTTTTACTTTTACTTAAGTAGAAAACTTGAGTTGATACTTCTACTTTTACTAAAGTAGTTTTTTAACTCGGTATTTATACTTCTACTTGAGTAGAAAATGTTAGTACTTTTGACACCTCTGGTAATAAGTCCGTGTAGTCCCTCATTCATCCAGGAGTGATCCATAGTAGAAAAAAGTTTCAAAAAAGTCTTCTGGACAGTTTAATTCATGATCGAGACGTTTCGACTTCCATCCAGAAATCATTTTCAATCTGATAGAAATGAATTGAAAACTGGATATATATATATGTGAAGGTAAAATATAGTAAGGAAAGGCTCGACTAATGAGCCTGTGTTACCTATGATGGCCGTGAATGGCTCCTATTGTAACCTCAGACCAATAGACGATTCCTATTGTAATAGTGCTAAAAGCCTAGTGAATAGAAATTCCTGCTAATGAGAGACGTGAATCTGGGTCACGAGGTGTCCTCTTTGTTCCAGGGCTTTAGAATACTGTTGTAAATCCCGGGCAGAATGTATGTAACGCCTCTACTCCGATTCAGTGAGGGATTCTCTTTCTTCACAAAGATGGCTTCCTAGCACAGTCCACAGTCTGCTGTACATCTGCATCTTAAATCCACCAAACACACTTTTGAGGACAGCGAGGTGAAGATTCTAAGTAGAGAGAAAGGATGGTTTTTAAAGAGGTGTGAAGAAAGCCATCTTTGTGATGAAAGAGAGTCCCTCACTGAATCGGAATCGTTAGCAGGATTTTCTATTCACTAGGCTTTTAGCACTATTACAATAGGGATCGTCTATTGGTCTGTGGCTACAATAGGAGCCATTCACGGCCATCTTTGGTAACACAGGCTCATTGGTCGAGCCCGTCCTTACTATTTTTTACCTTCACATATATACATATATCCAGTTTTCAATCCATTTCTATCAGATTGAAAATGATTTCCGGATGGAAGTCCAAACGTCTCGATCAAGAATTAAACTGTCCAGAAGACTTTTTTGAAACTTTTTTCTATTATATGTAATAAGTGTTTTATATTTGTGGCATACTTCCTGAAGTATCTCATTACTTATAAATGTCCTACTTTCTTCATTTCCTTGATTTAAATCTCGCATGCTAGATATAGTATGGACAGCCAAGCAACTCTGTCAGTATCAGACAACCATTTAGACTCCCTTGGTCTCTTCTGGGTTTGTTTTTTGAAACAATAGAAACACAGACAACAGAAACACGCTAAAACCAGGAAGTTTAAATGATGATGTGGTTGTGGGCCAATAGTTTTCGTTCACTATACAAATAACTTAACTAAGGTATTAATTAATGTCCCACAAAGTTTACAGTTCATTATGATAATAATGCAAAACATATTCTTTAATAAAAATACTTCATGAGTTGAAATATATTAACAAATTTTTGATTCTCCACAACTTGACACAATTCTTTGCAAAGTAGTTTATAAACTTTAAAGGCCTATTTTTATGCAAAATCAACATTTCAGAGTTTTTTATCTTCAAATAGCGATGTGCAGGCCTTGTATTTGTCACCAAAGTATTTTTAGAATGATTTTGTGAATACTTGTATTAACATTTTCGCACCCTCCAATATGACAACTAGCAAGTGCAGGTTACAGCGATGACACAACTCCCTAAGCTAAAGCCATGATGCTTTTTGCGTAGCAGAAAACATTTCCTATCATTGCTCTGTAAATCCCATGCATCACTCTTTCCACGTGTTGGACATGGGAGCGGTTAACTCAGGACTTGGGTTAAATATAAAATGCACAAACTGATCTTTCTCAGTCAGACAGGGGGATGAGCAATCGTCAGGTTTTTAGACTTCCAAGTCAAGCTCTATAAATCCATAACTTTTCATAATTATTGCATAATAAATGTTCCGAAACACAAATTGCGGTTGTTTATGTGTAAAAAATACAATTAAAAAATTGTATATAGATATACAATTTAATACAATTAAAAAATTGTATTTTTTATTACGCAATTGAAATAATCTACATCTGTGAATCAAAAGTTCAGACTGTTTTATATAAGCAAAAACCAGATTTCTGCAGAAGTCAATGTTCACCCTCTACAAAACGCTTTAGTTTTAAAAGTATTGCAACAATTATAGTAGCGTACCACCTTCCTATGCCCACTAATCTGCTGATACATTTCAACCCAAGCCTCTTCAACACGTCTGCCGCGGTTATTGGATTAAAAATGTGGAGGCATACGTTTACATACTGATAAAATTGTACAAAATCACTTCTGTTTGTCGAGTCAAAAAAAGCAATTAATTAGAGGCTGTAATTTCAGCGATTGGCTTGGAACAATTAGAGCCACTCCAATCTATTTAACAGCGGTAATGACTCTTTGTAAGCTGGGGCGGTACGACTGAGAAATGGTTTAAAAGTTCAGAGATAACTGTGCGTTTCATTTTTTACACGTGAAATGATGCACTGCATGTGACAGATGTGAATCATTGGTTTACCTCTCATGCCAGAACTTCTTTCTTTTTTTTTTCAAATGGCTTAACCCTTAAAGTGATATGCTTTAAAAGAGGACAAATCGTTAGAATCTTACCATCTAAACGGGAGAGTATCAAGTGATCCTATTAGATGTGCTAATTTTGAAAAATAAGATCAGCAAACGGATCGTGATCTCCAGCTCTGACTGGATCGATTTGCTGCTGAGTGTGAAGCGGCCGGGAATTAGTGCCTCCAAATTCGAGACCATGGTTCTCGCCCGGAAAAGGGTGGAATGCCCGCTGCGGGTCAGGGACACGGTCCTGCCCCAAGTGGAGGAGTTTAAGTATCTCGGGGTCTTGTTCACGAGTGGGGGAAGGATGGAGAGGCGGATTGGTGCGGCGTCAACAATAACTAGGACGCCGCCTTGGTCCGTCGTGGTAAAGAGAGAGCTAAGCAAAAAAAGCAAAGCTCTCGATTTACAAGTCGATCAACGTTCCCACCCTCACCTATGGTCACCAGCTGTGGGTGGTGACTGAAAGAATGAGATCGCGGATACAAGCGGCCGAAATGAGCTTCCTCCGCAGGGTGGCTGGGCTCTCACTCAGGGATCGGGTGAGGAGCTCTGCCATCCGGGAGGAGCTCGGTGTCGAGCCGCTCCTCCTCCAGGTCGAGAGGAGCCAGATGGGTGGTGCGCCTCGTGGGCAAGGTGTTTCGGGCACGTCCCACCGGGAGGAGACCAAGGGGCAGACCCCGGACTCGCTGGAGAGACTATGTCTCACAGCTGGCCGGGGAACGACTTGGGATCCTTCCAGGTGAGCTGGAGGATGCAGCCGGGGAGAGAGAGGCCTGGGCTGCCCGTTTGAGGCTGTTGCCCCCGCGACCCGACCCCAGAACAAGCGGAAGATGACGGAACGGAACGGAAACAAAGAACAAAAAGAAATTACTGCTACAACTGAAGCAGTGTGTCTCGTATTAACATTTGCCTCAGTGAGCTTAGATAAATCCAGACTAAGAACCCCATCTGGCTCCTCCTCCAGGTCGAGAGGAGCCAGATGGGGTGGTTCGGGCATCTGGTCAGGATGCCCCACGACGGCCTCGCTGATGAGGTTTTTTGGACACGTCCCACCGGGAGGAAACCGAGAGGTAGACTCGGACCCGCTGGAGTGACTATGTCTCACAGCTGGCTAGGGAACGACTTGGGATCCTTTCGGGTGAGCTGGAGGGTGCAGATGCGGTGAGAGAAGCCTGTGCTTCCCGTCTGAGGCTGTTGCTCCCGCTACCCGGAAGACGACGGAACGGAAAGATCAGCAAACAACAAAAAAGATGAGACCACTTGTACAAAACGTGATCATGAGAAAATTCCTGCTATGTGTAGAATATGTGAATAAGCATACATTGTCTCAGTAAAAAAATCTAGAAAACACACAGTATTGTATTTCATGACTGTCTGACTGTGTGATTTACATAGCCAATGAGCATGAAGTTCATAAAAACATACCTAATTTTGGATTTTCGAAGTCACCGTGCCATCTGCTTTTTTTGTTCCGCAACAAACACGCGAGCGTAAACAGCTTCCCACATCCCCTGCTGCTCACAACTCCAAAGTTCCCACTGTATTCATCTCATGAATATGCTAATTGTACATTTCTCTGCCAACTGTGTGTGATGTTTCAGAAGGAACAGATATAGTTCCAATAAGACAAAAAAAAGGGAAGTGTCTACAACTGGATGTTAAAAAGAGTGTGATAAGCATGAAAAGGGAGGATGTCAGTTTTGCTCTAGTCATCCTCGACTGCTTTTCCTGACCGAATCAATGTGTTTGTAGGATCATAAAAGAAAAAAAAAAAAAAGAATAATTTCAAGACCGTTCTGCAAACTTCCTTAAAACAACAACAACAAAAATATCAAGTACTTAGTGTCTGTCTTGGCATTTAAAAGACACTCTCCTTCTGACCCTACTTCACTTAAAATATTTAAAAAAAAAAGATTGCTCTTGCAGCTGCAGATTAATCGTCTCCATTTAAGAGTCCCCGCACACAAAAATGTCTTTTTATGCGACTGTTGGGTAGAGCAAAAGAGACAAAGTGTGGTATTTAAAGCCATTACCGTTCTATTCTATCAGGATACCGTGTTGTCTTGGTGATTCAAATGACAGGAACTTTGCTTTGGTTTCTAAATGTGTCGAAACCAATGAGAGTTTTAGGAAATGTCATGTCCATCATATTTCATTGATGATTGGAAACTTTGTATTTTGTGCTACATTTGTCTTTAATTTGTTCCTCATTCTCTTTTCCACTAGTCTAATTGGGTAATAAGAGTACAGATTTTCTTGTTTATGTGAAACAGTGATTGTAGAACGACACAATTTGGTTATTATTATCAAAAGAGGAACAAATCTCAAAGGATTAGTTGGTAATAAGAAACAATAAACCAAACTAAATATCAAATTTCTTCATTAGACTACATTAAACGTGTGAAAAATCTCACTATATGCAGATGACACTGTATTTTAAGTTATAGGGAGAATTTTTTTAAGTCCTTTAAAATTCAATCAAGATGTTTAGCAATATAAAAAATCCAATCACAAGCAATTTTAACTATTGACTACAATGTTTTTAGGAGTGAATCATCCATCTATCTTCTGAACTTTTTTGTCCAGTGGATAGGATTAGAAATGAATATATCAATTTAATTCAATTCAATTCAATTTTATTTGTATCGCCCAAAATCACAGAATTTCCGTCTCAATGGGCTTCACAAGAAAAAGAGGAATGTATTAACACAGATACACAGCAAGAAAAATAACTAACAAATGCTAACTAAACAAGACTAGCACATTTATGCACTTAGACTCTCCTTCTCGGTGAGGAAAAACTCCTAAAAAACTCACCAGAGGGGAAAAAATAAGAAACTTGTGGGGATCCACATGAAAGAGAGATCCCTCCCCCGGGACGAGCAACCATTGTATCAGAGATTATTGTTTAAAAATTAGCTTATTCTAATCTACAGCTAAATATCTAAAGAAGTCAATAGATGTTTTTCATCCTGGTGGAAACATGGGGGACTCCTCAGCCTGGCGGTGTCCAGTACGGGGATGAGTGGATATCAGAGGAACAGCACGTGTTAGAGGTTTTGGAGATAAAGTCAGAGAGGCTAGACTGAGATGGTTTGGACATGTGCAGAGAAGAGCGAGCGAATACATCGGCAGAAGGATGCTGGGTTTGGAACCACCAGGAAAGAGGCCAAAAGGAAGACCAAAGATGAGGTTCAGGGCTACAGTGAAGGAAGACATGGAGATAGTTGGTGTGAACAAAGAAGATGCAGCAGATAGGGTTAGATGGAAGAAACTGACTTGCTGTGGCGACCCCTGAAGGGAAATGCCGAAAGAAGAAGAAGATGGGTGAGAAGCAGGCGAGAGGTAGGGGCACACACTGGACATGTCACCAGTTGGTAGCAAAGGTCCCAATAAAAATGAATGACTGTTATAGTCAATCCATACTGTATTAAAGTGCAAAATGAAGGCCATCAATAGCATTTTTTTCCTCATGTCCTGTTAAATCAATTTCTTAGTCAATAAATTGTCTCACAATCTACCTTAGCTTCAAGTTTTTCTATTCACAAGTGTCAGATTCTATTTGATGTGCTAACCATACAGCTAGACGCTGTAGCTCAAGATACCTAGGTTTTACAAGATGGCAGAGAAGAGGTACCGTATTTTCACGACCATAGGGCGCACCGTATTAAAAGGCGCAGTCCAAATTTGCGTGCTCTGTATTTAACACACACATAAGGCGCACCTGATGATAGGGCGCGGGTTTTATATACATATCCTCTACTACGTGAGTCCGCCTTACAACAACACACACACATACACATGGACGCGCGCGCGCATACGCACACACACGTGCGTATTTTACAATAGATCGGGAGTAAAATTGAGTTTGGTTGGTTTTATTTAAATATTAGTTACAGTCGTCATAAAGTCATTTATCAAATCCATCCAAGTCCTCATCCTCTGTTTCTGAATCTAACAGATGCACTAAATCCAACCTCGCAGGTTCACTTTCCACGCTGTCAGAGTCACTTTCTGAACTGTGCAGCTCCTCGGAAATGATGCCTGCTTTTGGGAAAGCTCGGACAACAGTGCCAGCAGACACGTTAGCCCAAGTATCTATAACCCACTGGACAACTGTGGCGTAACTCGCCCGGCGCAGCTGATTGCCATCAGTTTAAACTGAGCTTCATAAGTGTGTCTCTTTTCTATTTTCAGTGTTGTAAAAACAGCAATTTTCTGCATAAAGCACACACCTGTTCTTTTATACATAATCCACGCCCACACTTCACCCTTTAACATTCTCATGTTCTCATCTGCGTCCGCCTGATGGTTCTCTAATGCGTCCGCAAATCACAAATCAGATAAGGCGCACTGCACGATAGGGCGCACCGCTCATTTTGAAGAGAATATGAGACTTTTAGGTGCGCTTTATGGCTGTGAAATTACGGTATTTGCAAAATGAAGAGTGGGTAAAACTTGGAGGAAGCAAAACACATGAAAAGACGCCAGTCTAAGGACAACAGACACAAGCAATTCATATGTGGTACATTTCATACGCAAGACAGTCAAATGAGCAGTCTGCGACTGCTTCCATAAGAAAGTGAACAAATGTTAGCCATTAGTTGCAACAACTGGCTTCTGCTGAGTCAGCAGGTGCTAGCTAAAATCCCTCTGAGCAAGCAGGTAGCAGCAGTCTGAGTCCCAAAGCTGCACACCCACTCACTGTATGCAGGTGAGAAATAGAAGCTACCAGGCAGAAGCTACAATAGCACAATAAAATGTGAAAATGGCAGGTGATGATTAATTCAGAAAAACAAGTTAGCGCATTTATTTTTCAGCATGTTTTAGCTCTTTATAGGTACATGTTTTTTTTTTTTTGCAAAACTACCAAAAACTACAAATGTGAATCAAAATATGCACAAAATTCTTAAATACAGATAAGAAATGTTTGTTCTGCAGACTAATAACTCACACTATTTTTTTTTTTATTGCAAAGTTCAGACAGACTGGAAGACATTTTATTCAAGAAACATTAATGCACACTATATCTTACATGGATAAAGTTCCACCTCCACTCACTTCGTACAAGTCGGGTAACCGTAGTTTTTGTTGACCGCTAGTTTTGTTCGTTATATCTATCCTTTTTCTGTTTCCACATTCCAGTACTATTCTTGTTGCCGCGCTGCTGATAGCGCTGTATATGCAGCCACTAATAAATCTACAAAACACATGTTTGATCTCAGCGTATGTTTGTGAACAATAGTTTCAAGCGTGTTACTAAGATACAAACCCACGACCGCTTCTCACTCCACTAGCGGCTCCAAGGTTTGCTTAAATTAACTGCTACAATGACACAAAATATGGAAGGGAGGGTCCGAGCGTGACTCAATTCCTCCACTTCCTGCTTACTTTGAAATGTGGGCGTGGCAAAGAACAAAAAGCATGGCCGAGTGCAACTTGGCATTCAATAGTATCCAAATACTAGGGAGCTCACAAACATGCACTAATGACGTAAAAAACATGGTAGAAACCTCTAAAAAGTTGATTTTATATTAATCCCCCTTTTCAAAGGAGCCCAAAACGTCCCTACTCTATTAAAAAAAAGACAAAGAATGGTCAAGAAATGTAAAATCTTGTAAAAAGTTCCACTACTCTACAACAGACAATGAGTGTCAGTGATTTCTATCAGATTACAAATGAAAGCAGAAAAGTTTGCAGAGTTCTGCAGAGATTATTGTAACGACTCATGAACCGTTTACAACGTCGTATGAAAAGTTTCTTCCAATCACAGCGATGAATTCCACTGAATCCCTTAAAAAGACTTTTCACGGAGAAACCGTCATCGTCAGAAATATGCACATCGCCCAAAGAAGCACATGTTTCTATCTCTTTTGTTTGTGGTTCTGTATTTCCTTAGCGGGTGGGACATCACTAGCTTTTACACGAGCACACTATGGGGAACAATAGTGCTTGATTTACAATCAAGCAGCTGCGTCCATTGCCAGCTGTTCCCGCACACACGGCAACGGCCCCACGGCCCAGCCGTTCTCCATAGGGGTCCACAACCAGTCACAAGAGACAACACTAACGGAAGCAAACCGTAATGCATGCTGCAACCAGATAAATTGGCCCAATTAGCTTGTACGCCAAGAGAGTATTTTCCAGAGGAAGGAAGGCCTCCAAATCTACAGTTTAAAACTTTTATCTCTTTTTTTTATCGTTTTCTTCCTCACATTTCAGCTATTTGTAGAAGGCAAGAAGTTTCTTTTGCAAATCAAGCCAGTGTAGTGGTTAAATGTGGTTAAGTTTAATTCAAAATTTGTCTATAGCTTTTCATTCCTAATATTTCGGTATCGTTTTTTCAGCATGCATCAAAATAGCAGGATGTGCCCTTTTCTGGTGAACCTTCCCTCACTAGCGCTTCATGCATCCACCTTTCCCACCAATCTGCTGCCTATCTCACCATCAGACTAAAATATCTAGGATGAAGACATCTGGTGGACAGCTTGTCAAGGAAGCTGGAAATGGAAATGGAGAAACTGAAGGGATCTGAACGATCTGTCTGTGCCAGAATTAGAGTCCACTTCATTACAGGAAGCGATGGACAGATCCAGTATACGATAAGGTTTAAAAACACACCCTGTGTCGTCTATTTCTGGCTTCAGCAACATGGCAACTTCCTCATTTAGGTGATCACTACTAATTAAATGTTTGCTTGTGAAAGCTCTCTCGAAGTATGTTCTGCTATCGATATGATGGCGTGTTTTGCATGAATATAATTATTCAAACATTTCTAAAGATCGGAATATCAATAACTGACAATCAGTGGTGGAACGTAACGAAGTAAATGTACTTCGTTACTGTACTTAAGTAAAAAAATTGTGTATCTGTACTTTACTTAAGTAAAATTTAAGACCGGTACTTTTACTTTACTACATTTTTAGAGCAAATATCTGTACTTTTACTTTGCTACATTTTAAAAGTGTGGTTTACATTTTTTGTTACATTTTCGTTCAGGAATTTGAAAAATACACGTTTTTTTTTAGCGCATCTTGAAGCTGCATCGCCAAAATCAAAAGAAGCAGTTGATCAGGAGAAGAAGTAATGAATCGAGAAACATTTTCTGCATTCATTCTGCGCCAAAAACCTAACATCAAATATAGTACAAATTAAAAAGAGTCAGAAGATTGTTGTTCGTTGTGTTTACTTCTAAATAAAAAGTTGAGCCATCACTACACAGAGCAGGGGCGGATCTAGAATTTTCCAACGGGGGGTGGGGCTTTCACAAAGCCAATATATAGTGACTGGGGGCCTCCCCCCCAAAATATTTTAAAAATAAGTGTCATTTTCCTCCATTTTGGCGGCCCATTCACTGGCCCTTGTAGGGGATAGCTTGACTTGTCCCCTTTCCTTTTAATTTAAGTATTTATTTTTTTGTGGACCAAAAGAGGCGGGAGAGGAGCGTCACAACCCTGCAGAGTATTTATCCTGGTTACCATGGTGACACCCTATAGCACAACAAATAACATTTGAATTATGATCGAATATTTTTACTTTTTACTTAAAAAGTACAAATTACACCAACTACTTTTGTACTTTTACTTAAGTAGATTTTTTTTATTGGTACTTTTACTTTTACTTAAGTAAATTTTTTGCCTAATTATCTGTACTTTTATTTAAGTACAAAAAGTGAGTACTTCATCCACCACTGCAGACAATAACCTCATTTTCACCAACTGCTCATTGATGGCTTTGAAATTCAGAATATTTCTGATGAAAAATTCTAAACTAATCAAAACTTAGGCGTGCCATTTTCCTGCTGCCAACTCACCATTTCAGACAGCAACTGCCTACTGTCTCCTCTTTTCCTTTCCGAGACTCACACAGACACCCACACAAAGCAAGTACACACTCCGGAAAAGAAGAACAGTATGACTCACTCCTCTACTCGTTCAAAGGCGAGGACCAAATTTATGCTGGAGACGACCATGTCCACCGGATGTGGCGTTGACTCAGACAGCACAGTTACACGTCATCTGTGCTTGAATAAAAAAGTCCTCAATAATCTTGTTTATTTCTAGTTGTTTGGAAAATTAAAACTTACATTATTGAGCTATATCGCCCTGCTACCAGAGCATGGGACAAAAGGATATTTGAGGCCCACAAAAGTAAGAAAACAAGTTTGGAACTCTGAGCAGAGCGCTTTTATTAAGCCTAGAGCACAACCTATGAATTATTAAAAACCCAGACACATCTATAGAGCATCAAACCATTAGCCTGGGAGCAGAAGGCATCCTGTAGTACAGTCAAAAATACCTCATCTCCCTGTGCTAATACAGTCCTGACAGCAACTCGTTTTTGATTTGGATTCGGAACATTCTTCATCTAAACCCAACAAGTTGAGGAGTCAAAATTTCTAAACAGAAAGTAGAACTCAACCCTGCAATTCTGAGTCTTTCTTTAAGAACCATCATTCTTCTATCAGGAGAGTAGTCTGTTTCCCCTCTGTGTCCTGTTCCCCCCCCTAGTCTAGACAAGGGCAAATTAAGGCCCGCGGGCCACATCCGGCCCTTTGTATGTCCCTGTCCGGCCCGCGTGAGGCCAATCATAAACACCATAAATTGCATACGTAGCGACATGCATGTGAAGTTCAGATGGAACTCATTGATCTGCAGTCTGACACACATCTGGCAGATCACTTCAAGTCAATCTCACTGCTGGACTTTTACTCCGCCCTCAAAGAGGAGAACTTTCCACACCTGAGGAGGCATGCTCAGAGGATCCTAGTCCTCTTTGGATCTACCTATCAATGTGAACAGACATTCTCAGTTATGAAGTTCAACAAATCCAAACACAGATCCTCTATGACTGATGACCACCTCTCAGCTGTCCTTCCCATAGCCACTTCAGACATTCCGCCAGATTTTAATGCCCTTGTTCAAGCCCAGAACAGACTGGATTATTCTCACTGAAGAAGTAACATGAGGTGGAAAGCATTACAAGTTATTGTTTGTGGCAATTAACAAGTTAAAAAATAAATTGCACTGGTTCAATAATTGTTTTTCTTATTTAACCAGTTTCACATAACCTAATATACATATTTACAGAGTGCTTTATTCTTCTGATTATCAGTACCAGCTATGTATTTTACAATGAAAGAAAGTTGGTGGCCCTCTGACACAATTCAAGCTTCTCATGCGGCCCCTGATAAAAATTAACTGCCCACCCCTGCTCTAGTCTGTGTCTGTGCAACTAGTCACACCTGAAACTAATCTACTCATCTGTTGCAGCATAAATGGAATAGTTTTTCACACACTCTTTGCCAGATCGTTGTTTATCATGCTTGACTTGTTATCCAGTTTTTGGCTCCAGCTCCTACATCAGAACCTGCTTAGTTTATCTGTTTTGTCTTCTTTATTTGGACCTTTTATCTATCTGATAAATCTGCTTTGTGATTTTTTCATCTGAGCCTGTCTGTTGTGTCAAGGGTATATTTTTGGCCTCAGCTCCACATCATGACATCTTCATTTTTATAGCTTTTATTAGCACCATTTAAAATGTTCTCACTAAATTTTCCTTTTCGATCAATTGACGCTTGATGGCCCACTTGTATTTATTTTCAAGAGAACATGATAATAATTGGCCCAAAAGTAGAGAAAAATTTTAAATTCATCTCCAATGTAGTAAACCTTTTAAAATGGATTACAAAACAACTTTATTTGTAAAAATAATGAGATTTTCAAGAGGTACTTTCATAGGAACCTTCTCCAGTTCCAGTAAGAAGCAATTTTCTAGACCTTCGCTCTGTTCATTAGCCAATGAGAGCGGAGGGGTGACTGGGATGATAAAAATAGAGATGGATGTCTTTCTCCATGCGAATGAGTCTCAGCATATTCAAGTGGCAGCTACTGTTTCCTTCCATATTCACCCAACCCCCTTTTTTTTCTCGAACGCAATCTACCACCTTCCCAATAGCCTTCCCTAGAGGCAGCGCCCAAAGCTGGCTCCTTCTCCTAATTACCCGAAGGCCCTCAAGTGCTCCAGCTGTTTGGAGAAGTGGGACCACTGCAGAAGCAACTAGAAATAAGTGTGAAACTGCAGCCTGATTAAAAGTTTTAAACTGTCTCAGAGGACAAACGAATACTTGAGGAATACTCAAGTCTGCGAGGAAGTTTCTTTACTGTTACTGCACAGGGTGTCGTCAGAGTGAGAGGGTCTTCGTGCTTGACATATTCACATCGCCTTTGCCTGATTCCTGGCTTTTTTACTTTGTGGTCCTCATTCCAAGAATTTTTTTCAGTGTCCGCCGCCAGCATTTACTCATTTACTGTAGCCTAACGGTTGCATTAGCTAATTAGATGTTCTACATTGCCTGTTTGTCCTGAATCTCCATGAGGTTTTTTTTTTCTTTCCCAGCAGCAGGGGGGGAAAGAAAAACACAGAGCAGGAGGGTCTAAAGCAGGCATGGACAAACCATGGCCCGCAGCCGCATGTAGCGTGTCAAACGTTTTATTCCGGCCCACCGAACTTGACAAAAAAAACAAAAAACAAAAAAAAAACCTTGTTAGTGTTTTATTTTCCCTGCAATTCTGATGTTTCTTCACTAGATGGCGGCCATCAGGCCCAATACACGCACGTAAACAAGCGTGTTAGATGTTAAAACAAGCAAAATGTTACATCAAGCGTTTAGATTTCAAACCTAGCGCCGCTAAATGCACGTTTTTAAGCGCTATCGCACAAGATTTCAGACCTAGCACCGCTAGATTTAAAATTACCGCTCTTGATGTAACATTTAGCGCGCTTGTTTAAAATATAGCGCGTCATTCTCTCGTTCTAATCTTGCGGTTACGAAAGCATGACATCCTTCTGCTCCTGTTTCGGCTCTTTTGTCAAATGTTAGAAGTCAATGTGGCCCACGACCCAAAAAGTTTGCTCACCCCTGGTCTAAGGACAAGAATGTCCCAAGTTTGTTCAGTTAGTTTAAAAATGAACAATGGAAAAGTGAGGTTACAGGGAGAAGAGATAAAGAAGGTGGAAGATTTTAAGTATGTAGGATCAACAGTCCAGAGCAATGGAGAGTGTGGAAAAGAGGTGAAGAAGCGTGTTCAGGCAGGCTGGAACGGGTGGAGGAAAGTATCAGGTGTGATGTGCAACAGAAGAGTTTCACCTAGAATGAAAGGGAAAGTGTACAAAACCTTGGTGAGACCGGCAATGCTGTTTGGTCTAGAAACAGTAGCACTGAAGAAAAGACAGGAAACAGAGATGGAGGTAACAGAGATGAAGATGCTGAGGATCTCTCTGGGAGTGACCAGGATGGACAGGATTAGAAATGAGTGCATCAGGAGAACAGCACATGTTAAAGGTTTTGGGGATAAAGTTAGAGAGGCCAGACTGAGATGGTTTGGACACGTACAGAGGAGAGAGAGAGAGTACATTGGAAGAAGGATGCTGGATTTGGAACCGCCAGGAAAGAGGACTAGAGGAAGACCAAAGAGGAGGTTCATGGATACAGTGAAGAAAGACGTGAAGATAGTTTGTGTGACCAAAGAGGATACAGCAGATAGGGTTAGATGGAAGAAACTGACTTGCTGTGGCGACCCCTGAAGGGAAATGCCGAAAGAAGAAGAGTTTAAAAATGAACTATAGGTAACCATTAGCTTTTGTTTTATTTTAAAACTGATTTCTGTGTATTTTTCAGGTTTAATTTCAAATGTGAAGCCTGTTGAGAGAATAATATTTTAATCTTGGACTATTCACAAAAAATTGAATTATGGAGCGAAACTGAACTAATGCGTCTCATTTTCTATCTTTTTTTTCTTCCAGATGATCGGAAGTTGACCTGTTGCTCCATGGAGAATTAACAGCTCAGTCATCTAGCATACATCGCTCTGACAAGGACTCCCACACGGCGATGCAAAATGAATTTGAAAGACATGCTTATTGATCGTTTTGACTGGCCTGTTTGCTGTTTGGATTAACCGATTGGCGTTTTGACAACTGACGGACCGACACTGATTGATCGATCAGCGCTAAACTGGAGGAGACCTCTGACAAACATGTGGCTTAAGTTGCTTACAAATGGATCGAGGGATTGATTGGGCTTGCCGCGCATTGGAAAAACTCACTCGTAACACTCACCGTCTCTTCCGCGCCGATCCAAAGTTGCCTTGGTAGGGTTAGAGGAGACGTAGAGAAAGCCGTCCATGAAGAGGGAAGTATCTGACTGCGAGGGATCGTCTGACCAGTGATCTAATCTGGGGAAATCTACGAAGAAACCAGACAGGAGAAAACATGTGAGAAAATGGTTTTGTCCTAAAAGATTCACAATGATAGGAAGAGCCGACATCGAAGGATCAAAAAGTGACGTCGCTATCAACGCTTGGCCGCCACAAGCCAGTTATCCCTGTGGTAACTTTTCTGACACAATATTTTCTGACAGAATATCTAGGCGCAGCCGAGGCGTTGGAGGGATCCGGTTTGGTGACCTCAAGATCGGATCTCTGCTTTTTGCGGATGATGTGGTTCCATTGGCTTCATCGGACTGTGATCTCCAGCTCTCGCTGGATCGATTTGCTGCCGAGTGTGAAGCGGCCGGGATGGGAATTAGCGCCACCAAATCCGAGACCATCCGAGGGTGGAATGCCAGGAAAAGGGTGGCATTCAACCCTTTTCCTTGCCCGGAAAAGGGTGGAGTGCCCCCTGCAGGTCAGCGACAGGGTCCTGCCCCAACTGGAGGAGTTTAAGTATCTCAGGGTCTTGTTCACGAGTGGGGGAAGGATGGAGCGGGAGATTGACAGGCGGATCAGTGCAGCGTCAGCAATAAGTAGGACGCTGCATCGGTCCGTCATGGTAAAGAGAGAGCTGAGCCGAAAAGCAAAGCTCTTGATTTACAAGTCGATCTACTTTCCAACCCTCACCTATGGTCACCAGCTGTGGGTGGTGACCGAAAGAATGAGATCGCGGGTACAAGCGGCCAAAATGAGCTTCCTCTGCAAGGTGGCTGGGCTCTCACTCAGAGACCGGGTGAGGAGCTCTGCCATTCGGGAGGAGCTCAGTGTCCAGCCGCTCCTCCTCCAGGTCGAGAGGAGCCAGATGGGGTGGTTCGGGCATCTGGTCAGGATGCCCCCCGGTGCGCCTCGCAGTCGAGGTGTTTCGGGCACGTCCCACCGGGAGGAGACCAAGGGCCAGACCCCGAACCCACTGGAGAGACTATATCTCACAGCTGGCCGGGGAAAGACTTGGGATCCTTCCGGGTGAGCTGGAGGATGCAGCTGGGGTGAGAGAGGCCTGGGCTGCCCATTTGAGGCTGTTGCACCCGCGACCCGACCCCGGAATAAGCGGAAGATGACGGAACGGAACTAAAAGATTCAAGGCATTTGACCTTCACTTCCATTTCACCAATTCACTCCACACTAGAAATTGACTAATCTAATTTCTCTGTATTTAAGGTAGAGTTCAAAGCAAATTTTTTATACCTGTACAAGAGTTTTATCGCTACGGTATGTAGATAAAAGTGAACTGATCTCCTACAGGGACAAAGTTTAACACAAAACTTTCTTTCCAACATTCTTAAGAAAGCCAAAGTCCTACTTTGCATTTTTCTAGGGTAAAAAAAAATAAAGTGGCACCATGCTGAGGTCTGAGATTTGAGCTCACGGGTAACTTTTACCAAGACTTCATACCTTGTTTAGCTCAAGAGAAGTGTGCTAAAGGATTAAAAGAAAGCACCTTGGTCTTCCCATTTTAAATGTAAAATAGTCTCAGCGAGGAGTAGGAGAACTCGTCTCAAGCTACACCTGCGCAAATATGTCATTTGCAGAGAAGTCGCACAAGAGAGAAAAAAATGTCCTGTACTTTTACCACAAAATAAAGTGCCAAAAGTTTGTAAATAAACTTTTAAAGAAGTCAGTATAATGCCCAAAGGAAAGGAAATGGTAAACGTATGCTATGCTTGGAAAAAAAAGACAAAATTCTTTGACAATTTTGAGTAGCTGTGAATGTGTACTGCTCTTGGCTTGTGTTGCAACAGCAGCATAGCATACGTATTACAAATAGAGGAAAAAATGGATTCAGTAGAAGACCTGAGAGAGGTCCTCCTTGATAGTTGAAAAAAGTGGAGAAAATGGGATCAGAATAATGAGCAAAAAAACAAAAAAATTCACAACAGACATTCTCAAGAGGTGAAAACTTGGGATTAGGCTTCGAATATTACTCAACAACCAATGAATGTTAAAATAATAATAAAAAAATCCTGTGGATGGAGCTTCAGATAAGAATCCATACGTCTATCTCTACTCAAGAAACTTACAAAAAATGGGTTATTGCCAAAAAAATGAACATCTCCCAAAACACACAGTGAAAGATTTCTTTGCAAATGTCGAAACTTTGCAAGCTTAATGTTGAGTTTATAAAAGTATCGACTGTCAAAACTAATCCGGTCTGAGCTGTTTTGCTAGATCAATTTACCATCTCAGAAAAATGCTTTTTTTTCTTCAAGACCAAAAAATATGATCCTTTTTTCATGTGCATTCATACTAATGTAACAAGATCATCAATATTGTGTGGTCAAGATTAAATCGCTTTGAGATAAATTTAAATCATAACCAAAAAAAAGGACGCTGCATCGGTCCTTTGTGGTAAAGAGAGAGCTGAGCCGAAAAGCAAAGATCTCGATTTACAAGTCGATCTACGTTCCAACCCTCACCTATGGTCACCAGCTGTGGGTGGTGACCGAAAGAATGAGATCGCGGGTACAAGCGGCCAAAATGAGCTTCCTCCGCAGGGTGGCTGGGCTCTCACTCAGAGATCGGGTGAGAAGCTCTGCCATCCGGGAGGAGCTCAGTGTCGAGCCGCTCCTCCTCCAGGTTGAGAGGAGCCAGATGGGGTGGTTCGGGCATCTGGTCAGAATGCCCCCCGAGCGCCTCGCAGGCGAGGTGTTTCGGGCACGTCGATCCGGGAGGAGACCAAGGGGCAGACTCGGACCCACTGAAGAGACTATGTCTCACAGCTGGCCGGGGAACGACTTGGGATCCTTCCAGGTGAGCTGGAGGATGCAGCCGAGGAGAGAGGAGCCTGGGCTGCCCGTTTGAGGCTGTTGCCCCCGTGACCTGACCACGGAACAAGCAGAAGATGACGGAATGGAACCAAAAAAAATAAAAATAAGCAGACTTTTAACTGCACAGCATTGATTATATACTCCAACCCTCGACAGACCAATTATCAGAGTTGTTGAACCAATGTTCTGACCCCAATGTGATGAGTGTTTTTCCCGTAGAAAATAATTTAGAAGTACATCATTGTTTAGTGGCACCAAAATTTATAACTCAAGTCTCTGTTTGTTTAAGCTTGAATGTGTCACGCGGTCGCATTCCTGCTTAATCAAGGACAAGGTGTTCCATTTCGAGGCCAGAACTTGCCTGGGTTCAATCGGTTTAAAAATGAGTTTTACACTCTGTGCTCACTTCATCTTTGTCCATTTAAATTTGAAGCCTTCCTCGCTCATTTTCCCTCCTTTTCTTCTGAACTTCATTTATTCATCCTTTAAGGGCTCCCTACATTCAACCTTATCATTCTCAAATTCAATTAGCTTCAATTCTTGGCTTCAATTTTCTGCCAGAGTCTTGGTAATATCTTTACAGATTTTATCTTCAGTTACTCCAGGTCTCTCATCAGGCAAGGTA
Source organism: Neostethus bicornis (assembly GCA_902685375.1). NCBI lineage: Eukaryota > Metazoa > Chordata > Actinopteri > Atheriniformes > Phallostethidae > Neostethus > Neostethus bicornis. Next base: position 10,860,270 of record LR738558.1, on the reverse strand, counting down.
AAATAACTTTAATTGAAATCACTTTTGATTGAAGTGACATTTCCACCCTCGCCCGACAAAGATGACTCCTCCACCACGGCCACGCGTCGTTATTCCACTGAGAAAATCAATCAGTTCATTTAACGAGACGGCTTATGTTTTTGTTTTTGTGTTGCCTGGTTGTGTCAAAGTAATTAACTGTGTTTAGAAGTGCATTATTAATGTTCAAGTAAAGTACTACATTCATTAATATTTCAGTCATTAACGAAATAGATGTCATATTTCATGTTAAACTGCCTAAGGGGAACGTGTTACGACACCTAATCTTACAAAACAATGCTGACAAGCAACCAAAGGCCATTCATTATGAGTAACTTTGAAGCACTTCAACTGGAAATAAATCTAAATATGTGAGTAAAAGATTATATCTCAGAGGACCAAACTGTCTGTGAGATAAATATATCTGCCAACCGAGATTTCAACAGATCTTTTAAATCATGTCGCTTATAATTTGCGGCACGAGGCTTTCTTCACTACATGTTACCGATGAGTGAAGTTGTCCTTTGTTGGAAAAGTTCATTCAGTGTAAAGCTAACTTGTTCCAAACATTATTTTTTTTTATTTGATTATGGTCCCATAAAGATTCGACTGATTTTTATGTTGTTATAAAAACAGAACATCTTTCCCACACACATGGATGACTTTAACGTGCATCTTTTAAATTAGCAAAGCTACACATACTCAGTGGTGGAACATAATGTACTTCGTTACTGTACTTAAGTAGAAAAAATGTGTATCTGTACTTTACTTAAGTAAAATTTAAGCCCGGTACTTTTACTTTTACTTTACTACGTTTTTAGAGCAAATATCTGTACTTTTACTTTGCTATTTTTGTAAAAATGTGTTTTACATTTTTCGTTACATTTTCGTTCAGGAATTTGAAAAATACACAGTTTTTTAGCGCATCTTGAAGCTGCATCGCCAAAATCAAAAGAAGCAGTTGATCGGGAGAAGAAGTCATGAATCGAGAAACATTTTCCGCATTCATTGAGCGCCAAAAACCTAACATCAAATATAGTACAAATTAAAAAGAGCCAGAAGATCGTTGTTCGTTGTGTTTACTTCTAAATAAAAAGTTGAGCCATCATTACACAGAGCAGGGGCGGATCTAGACTTTTCCAAAGGGGGGCGGGGCTTTGACAAAGCCAATATATAGTGACTGGGGGCCTCCCCCCCAAAACATTTTAAAAAAGAAAGTGTCATTTTCCTCCATTTTTGTGCCCATTCACTGGACCTTCTAGGGGATAGTTTGACTTGTCCCCTTTCCTTTTATTTTATTTATTTATTTTTTTTGTGGACCAAAAGAGGCGGGAGAGGGGGGTCACTTCCCTGCAGAGTATTTATCCTGGTTACCATGGTGACACCTTATAGCACAAAAAATAACACTTGAATTATGATCAAATACTTTTACTTTTTATTTAAAAAGTACAATTTACACCAAATACTTTTGTACTTTTACTTAAGTAGATTTTTTTTATTGGTACTTTTACTTTTACTTAAGTAAATTTTTAGCCTAATTATCTGTACTTTTTCTTGAGTAAAAAAAGTGATTACTTCATCCACCACTGCACATACTCAACTTACCGTATTTTCACGATTATAAGACGCATATAAAAGTCTTAGATTTTCTTCAAAATGAGCGGCGCGCCCTATCATGCAGTGTGCCCTATATGTGTTGTGAAAAAACAAGCGAAGCAGATGAACGCTACGCTTGCTCTGATTCTGGGAGGTCTGATAAAGGAACTCCAACCGCTGGACATCGGCATGAACCGGCAGTTCAAAGTAAGGGTACGAGCGTTGTGGGAGTGATGGATGACCAGAGGCGCCCACAGTTTCACAAAGGGTGGAAGGCAGCGCTGGGCGAGTTACGCCACAGTTTGCCAGTGGATTGTAGATGCTTGGGCTAACGTGTCTGCTGGCACTGTTGTCCGAGCTTTCGCAAAAGCAGGCTTCATATCCGAGGAGCCGCACAGTACAGAAAGTGACTCTGACAGCGAGGAAATTGAACCTGCAGTGTTGGATTCAGCGCACCTGTTAGATTCCGAAACAGAGGATGAGGACTTGGATGGATTTTTAATGAATGACTTTATGGCGACTGTAACTAATATTTAAATAAAGCCAACCAAACTCAGTTTTGTTCCCAATCTATTTTTAAATACGCACACTTGTCTGCTTGTGTGTTATAGGGCGAACGTAGTAGAGGATATGTATAAAAAAAAAAAAACGTGCCCTATCATCAGGTGCGCCTTATATGTGTGTTAAATACAGAGCACACAATACTGGGACTGTGCCTTTTAATACGGTGGGCCTGTTGGTTGTGAAAATACAGTAGATATATATAGAACAGATATTCTGTGATTTGTAAATATAGCTGGGCTTCACTTTAATTCAAATCATCCCTCTTTCATGTTCAATTGTTTTTACATGCAGCTTATGGTGGTTTGTCTCATGGTCAAAACTTTTCATACTAAAAAATAAGTGCAAGAAGCCTGAGTTTCCCGTATGTATGAGGCTGTTGCTTCTGCAACCCCGCCCCAGATAAGCAGAAAACAATGGAATGGAACAAAACAAAACTAATAAATGTCTTGTTATCTTTTGTTTTTAGTAATGCAATCTTGCTTCTAATTACCGATGCTTTTAGTGATTTGGTATTCTTTGTTCAGTAATAATTGCAAAAGGTTGCTCATAATTTCTTATAAGATTCAAGCTCATTCATTTCATCAGAGTTGTTTTGAACATGTTTGATCCATCAACATCGGAGTCACTATTTTAAACCAAGTCATGTTGATAACTTGTTTCATGTTAAGCAAAATTTCGAAATGCATCTCGAGTTGTTCAATGTGTAGAATTACTTTTGATACTTTTATTTTCCTTGTTTCAATGTGTGTTGTAGCCAAAAAAAAACAGAAAGTAGTTAATAATCCAAATAAAGTAGTGAAACCAGATTTTTTTTTTCAATCATTATTTATAAATTATGGTTGATATCATGGGTTGAGGTCTTTGTAATAACTAGGTTGGAAGACTTCATACATGTAACCTGTACAGTTTTTAGCTTTCATTTTATTAAAATCAATCACGTTACTTTATTGTATAAATTTCCAAATGCAATTCAGCAGGATGCGTTGGTGTTTGTGAATATTTTCTTATAGTAGAGTTTAAAGGACCGCGGGTCACTTTCTGTCAGGGATAAAAACATATGACAACTTTGGAGTTGATCATTTAAGTTAATTCATAGTTGGTACTGAGTAACTAGACAGTTTCATTAAAATCTCTTCAGTGGTTTGGGAGATGTCACATTCACAAGAGTTGTGATGTTGACCTTTGGTCGCATGACCTGAAAACCAAGTAAGTTAAACTATAGTTGGTACTGAGTAACTAGGCAGTTTCAATCCCCTTTTAATGCCTCCGTTGAACAGATAAAGAAAGCAATTAAATAAAATAAATTTCAACAGAACGTTGTCAACTGATAACAGTTTCTAGATCTTAAACTGTGCTAGCCTCATCTGGGCTCTATGCACAGATGAGCCTCAAGTCCAGAGTCTCCACACCTAACTGTGTGGAGATTGTTTTCTAAATCTAAATATGTTTAGAGACTTTCAAAATGTTTTATTTCCTATAATAAATCTTTGGCTCCGTTTTAGAAAAAAATTAACTCTACTGATGAGATTTCAGGCACTTTTTTACCACGAGTGTATTTTAAATGATGCTTCTAAATGCATCATCACCCTCAGTATATTATTTCTACTGCAGTAGCAAAAAATGCTCTAAAAAAAAGAGTGTTCTAGCGTGACATAAGCATTTTAATGTGTTGTGGCCATTTGTAATAAGCACAATATATTTCTGAAGGGACGCCAAAGAATCCCGAGCCAAGTTAGTTAGCAACATCTGTAATCTCACATTGAATCCAAAACGAGAGATTGTGGCTGCCAATGTCTGCCTTATAAACTAATTGAATATGGCACGAGTGTTTAATCTTACACACACACAGACGCATGTGAAAAGAAATTTCTCAAGCAACTAAAGTTGATAAAATATAAATAATTCGGTGGCTTTATGCAGTATGAGTTGTAACATGGGTCCTACTGCTAAACAATCCCTCTGGCCATCTTAACGTGGGACTTGGATGTATGTACGGGTGTTGTTGGGAAATCTGGTGTGCACCGATTGGTTCATTCCCCAGTGAAGGGAGGTGACATGACAGAGTGCTCAATTAACCATCTGGTCACCCACGGCAACTCTCGCAAAATAGTATAAGTCAGACGGTGGACAGTGAGGGCAGTGAGAGGAGCTTGTTCGAACACACGGTGAAACGGAGTAAACGATTACACAAATGTGTGAGCAAGAAGCAGAGATAACACACAGAGAAGATGGCGGTGAGTGGAAAATATTACATCATTCATATGACGAAAGGGGCGGGTAATGTATTTATTGAGCGATTCAGCTGAAGCGGATACACACACTCCCACATCTAACACTTTTTGAATTAAAATGACCAGGTTTGTGACTTCTTGACCATCACCGATCTCAGCAACAGATTTTGATCCTAGTGCATTGAGGATAAAGACTCAGAAAGGCTCTTTAACATACAGTATGTTAAAAAGTTCCAGTTATCCAAAACTTTCAATATTAAACTCAATATAATAGAATTTTACATTTTTATTTCAAGCATGATCTCACACTACTGAAATAAAATTTTAATGTGTAATGCATTTGGCACCGCCAATGTTAATTTTGTTTCGTCATCTTCTGCTTATCTGGGACTGGGTCACCGGGCCAAAAGCATCAGACGGGAAACCCAGGCTTCTCTCCCCCTGGCTGCATCCTCTAACTTACCCAAGAGGATCTTAAAGCATTTCTGCCACCTGTGAGACACAGTCTCTCCAGCGAGTTCAGGGTTTGCCTATTGGTCTACTCCCAGAAAAGCCCGGAAAAGGGTGGAATACCCCCTGCGGGTCAGGGACAGGGTCCTGCCCCAAGTGGAGGAGTTTAAGTATCTCGGGGTCTTGTTCACGAGTGGGGGAAGGATAGAGCGGGAGATCGACAGGCGGATCGGTGCGGCATTAGCAATAACTAGGACGCTGCATCGGTCCGTCGTGATAAAGAGAGAGCTGAGCCTAAAAGCAAAGCTCTCGATTTACAAGTCGATCTACGTTCCAACCCTCACCTATGGTCACCAGCTGTGGGTGGTGACCGAAAGAATGAGATCACGGGTACAAGCGGCCGAAATGAGCTTCCTACGCAGGGTGGTTGGGCTCTCACTCAGAGATCGGGTGAGGAGCTCTGCCATCCGGGAGGAGCTTGGTGTCGAGCCACTCCTCCTCCAGGTCGAGAGGAGCCAGATGGGGTGGTTCGGGCATCTGGTCAGGATGCCCCCCGAGCGCCTCGCAGGCGAGGTGTTTCGGGCCTGTCCCACCGGGAGGAGACCAAGCGGCAGACACCGGACCCGCTGGAGAGACTATGTCTCACAGCTGGCTGGGGAACGACTTGGGATCCTTCCGGGTGAGCTGGAGGATGCAGCCGGGGAGAGAGAGGCCTGGGCTACCCGTTTGAGGCTGTTGCCCCCGCGACCCGACCCCGGGACAAGCGGAAGATGACGGAACGGAATCATCCCTCACTGGGGAAATTTGTGTGCTGCACTCCTTAAACCGCAACAGGCTGCCCTTCGACGGCGCCAATGGTGGGAGAAGCGTCTAGGGTCCTTCTCAAAGGACCCTAGACGTGCTCTCTGTGGGACGCAAACCCGCGAACTTCCGGTCCACGCGCGAATGCTCAAACCATTATAGTGTTTGACTATAAATTGACTGAGCCACAATTAAAAAAATTATAAAAGTTCTAATTTCTCATCAGTTCTGCTTATTTTTATTATTAAAAAATATATTTTAGTATCACTCATGTTGTTTTTCTGTTTTGGTTTTGATCTGTCGAGCACAACAGCGTAATATAGTAGCTGTAACATGTTTCTTCGAGATAGGTTCAAATGGAGTTATAAAACATTTTCGAAAGACGAGGCAAGACACTTCACGGGGTAAGAATTTTTAAAGATCTACATGTCACACTGAGTAAAGAAGGAAACTACACATTGAGTTTCACACGTGGTACTCACCTCTCAGTCAAAGAGGGAATATCCTTCATATGTGTAACATTAAAGCGATGCTGCTGAACTTTTACTTTTTTCTCCCCAGTTCTTTGAATCCAAAGTCAAGCATACATAATTCATAGCATCATTCCATCATAAACTTCACACTTTCTAATATAGGATTCAAAGTAAAACAAACATATGATAAAATTTCTGTCACGAGACACCGGATTAACTCTGGGTGAATTTAGTTTTAACTGGCAACCTAAAAGAGAGTAGGGAAATAAGCCTGGCGAGACTGCCCGAATGGCAGGCGCTATTTGGTTGCTAATGTCTCACACCTGCAACATTTATAAGCCAATTACCAACCTGTCTCACGAGTCCAACGGGGACTTTTGGCAAGCATACGTGTAGGGACACAGCGAAAGTCAGGAGGCTCTTTTGTGTGTTAATAAACTAGATTTGTGTCAGCAATTTAATTTGTTACTTACAGGGAAATAGCCGGTCAGGTAAACAGATTTAACACATTTAAACGAAATACCATTTTAAAGGCTTGTAAAAATTATAGTGTGACAGGTTTTAAGACAAATTATATAATAAGAAGCACTTGATCTTTCTTCTTCTTTCAGCATTTCCCTTCATGGATCGCCACAGCAAGTCAGTTTCTTCCATCTAACCCTATCTCCTGCATCCTCTTTAGTCATTCCAACTATCTTCATGTCTTCCTTCACTGTATCCATGAACCTCCTCTTTGGCCTTCCTCTAGTCCTCTTTCCTGGTGGTTCCAAACCCAGCATCCTTCTTCCGATGTACTATCTCTCTCTCTCCTCTGGACATGTCCTAACCATCTCAGTCTGGTCTCTCTATCTTTATCTCCAAAACCTCTAACATGTTCTGTTCCTCTAATCCTGTCCATCGAGGTCACTACCAGAGAGATCCTCAGCATCTTCATCTCTGCTACCTCCATCTCTGTTTCCTGTCTTTTCCTCAGTGCCACTGCCTCTACACCAAACAGCATGTCTAGTCTCACCACGGTTTTGTACCCTTTCTTTGATCTTACTTGATTTTTTTTTTTTTTTGATTTCTTGATTTTACTTGATGTTTAAACTGTGCCAAATCAATTTTTTGAGGATTTGACCACGTTTAAACATTAGACCTGCACTGAAAACATACTTGAAGTGGTTTTCTATTTCATTCATGGATGCATGCTAGATTGATTCAGTATGTAGATCCTAACTGAAGTTTAGTGCACTTGCTCTGCTCATGCTCGGTTTCACCAATGCGGTACTGCTCTCCATCCCCTAACACACTTAGGGCCATGACTAAATAGGAAGCCTGAGGAGCAGACAATTCCCAGAGTCAAATATGGAAGTGAAACTGAATAAATGTATCGAATGACTTCATAAAAACGTACAAGTGATACAAATTATTACCACGTGAAAACACAATATCCTCTCTTTAAAAGTAGATAAAAAAAAACAGTTAAACTTGTGGAATACTTTAGATATTCATACACTGCAAAACAATTTCTTGCTGTCATTCACAAATTTGAAAATATACCCTTTCAAATGGTCTTGCAGTTCGATCCTCTAATCCAGTGCTTCTCAAATAGTGGCCCTTTGGAACATGTTTTTTTTTTTTTTTTTTCCGTACTAGAATAAAGTGTATTTGCACATCCACTTTCTTTTTCTGTTTTTGTTGATGTTAATGAGGATACAATGTCATGCAGCGATGTACTTATAACAATTTCATATACAATGATACCAACTATAGTCACGACGGAGAGTGGGGCAGCGCAAAATATTTTCTTCTTCCTGGGGGCGGGAGGGGCGCAACAGGAAATAATTGAGAAGCACTGCTCTAATCTGATCACAATTTGCCTCCTCTTATTAACTTAAAAGAAGTTATGCAAAAAAGAAAAGCTTTTGTTGTCTAAGGAAAAACTTATAACAATGAGTTTTCAAAATAAGGCCATCAATGTGCATATTTTTGACCAGTAAATTTAATTCCACAGTGTTATGTGCCCTTAGGATGCAGCATGTGGGAATACAGTCAACATAAAAATGTGAATGTGAGAAACTAAAAATATACAAGACACCACCATGGAGAGAAACTTTCCACAATAAGGGATGGAGCCCATCATCGGTACTGCCCTGAGGGGTTCCTAAAATGTGAAGACACACGGCCTTAGAAAGCTGCAATTGGCTTTTTTTAATAGAATCTGGGATGGTAATATGGAAATGAACATGCTCCAGCAGTATCCCAGGGTGCTCTCAGGCGAGCAGGTGTGGGTGGGAGAACGAGGCCCGTCGAGGCCCACGTGCATGCACTCACATTTACGCAGAGAGAGGGAGCTAATGAAGTGGCCATGCTCGGATATAAGTGGAAGTCCTAACACTGGAGGTACAAATGAGCCGCTGTGGAGGGAATGAGCTATGGAGTGGTTCCAGGATAAGCAGGCTGACAGCTCTCTTTTCATTCCCCATATCCAGGGAAAATACTGGCTTTTCTTATTTTTTCTTATTTTATTTTTACAAGCAGTGCTTCAAACGGCGAAGACAGGCTGCAGCGAAGCTTTCCCGTGCGCTAGTCCAATTTATACTTTAGTTGAGAAGTGACAATTCTCCACGGTATCTGATTGTTTATTGCTGGCTCATTCCGTCGTCTCATGGGGTCATGAAATAGGAAAAAAGGCACGTTTGTCATCATTTCCTTCAAGTGCAAGTCTAGTTTGCTGCACTTTGTAATGGTTGAATGGAGGCCTGAAGTGCACCCTGCCTGTGAAGTTATACAAGAAAGCTGCATGAAGAAAAAACTATGCACAAAGTCACACAGAGAGACGTCCTGCTGTAAACAAGTGAACTATCTATATCTGCCCTTATGTTACCCAGTGTGCGCGCACTTGTTATCCTGCTGAAAAATTCAGCTGTAACCCAAGGCTGAATTCTTTTAAACTCCACAACAACTCTGAACTCTGTTTTGTCCTCGATATTGGCTGCTGTGCTGCTTCTTTTATTCTTGCCTCCATCTTCCCTCTGTCAACACCAAGCCATGCGGCGGGGATGGTGTCATATGGGTATTGAATTGTTCCCTGATCCTGCCAGACATAACGCGGCACAGAAGCGAAAAAGTTCAATTTCTGTTTAATCAAAATGTTCGCGAGCCTGTCTGCAAACTCAGGGGGCAAAAAGCACGAGGAGAATGCAGGCGAGATTTAAAAGATTTTCTGAGATATAGCCAACTGTCCGGCTTTGAGGGAATGTTAGCAGGTGGAATCTGGACAGAGTTTTATAAGAAAATTCTGAATCCATATGTAAAATATTCTATTTGAGTCATTTAAATTCACTACATGCTATCTGCAAAACTCCCAAAGGAAGAGACTAATCATGTCGAATGGGTTCATTTCTTCATTCATCTTCTGAACCACTTATTCCTGACAGGGTTGCGGAGGTGCCGGAGCCAATCCCGGCTGATCACGAGCAAGAGCCAAGGTACACTCAAACAGGTCGCCAATCTGTTAAGAGGCCACATACTGTACGTACAGATAAATCTACATTGAATCCCAATGTCTTGGATTTGCGATCTTACTTTAACAGTCTATTTAAAGCAATTTACCAACAACATATCTTAACTAGTCAATGGCACAGTGTTTCTTGTCTGCTACATCCCTTGCTCCCAATTTACAAAGTGCTATGGAGTCATCACACTGTCTTCTGTTAAATTTGAAGTATATCTGAGTGTGTCTTAATTTCCTTTCTGGTGTCGACAATTTCTTTTCCAGATGTATGAATGTCATGATGATCAATCTTTGACTACTAGAGAATAGTGCAGTTTTGTAAAACATCTGTAAAACACCTATTTTTCTTGTCCTTGTTCTCTTTTCTTTCTATTCCATCCTCTTTTTTTTCATTGTTGTTTTTTTTCTCTTATCTCCAGTAGTCCCAGGGACGTCTTGGGCCCAGTGGGAATCGAACCCGGTTCTCCCGGTCGAAAGACGGTAGATCTACCACTACGTCAATGTCTCTGGGACCGCCCTCTTTGTAAAAAAAGAAAAAAAAAAAAAAAAAAACTCTGACTTGATTTTTACAACTCTCCCCTCTAGCAAAAGAAATGATCTATTTTACCCTAGTTGGTCATTATCCCTCTAAAAAAAGTCTAGTCGTTTCTCAGAAACCTTCCAAAAAAGAAAAGTTTTCGGTGTCTAAGGTTGCGTATAAAATGTATTCTGATACAGAGTTTAAAAAAAAAAAAGTTTTAAAAGATACGAAAAGAAGAAAGTAAATTCATTATAGTTTAGTTTAGTGTAGGTTTTCACAAGAATTAATCAAGATTTAGTATTTGCATAAAAAAGATGAAGGAACTCACCTATGGTCACCAGCTGTGGGTGGTGACCGAAGGAATGAGATCACGGATACAAGTGGCCGAAATGAGCTTCCTCTGCAGGGTGGCTGGGCTCTCACTCAGAGATCAAGTGAGGAGCTTTGCCATCCGGGAGGAGCTCGGTGTCGAGCTGCTCCTCCTCCAGGTCGAGAGGAGCCAGATAGGGTGGTTCGGGCATCTGGTCAGGATCCCCCCCCGAGCGCCTCGTTGGTTAGATATTTTGGGCACGTCCCACCGAGAAGAGACCAAGAGGCAGACCCCAGACCTGCTGGAGAGACTATGTCCCACAGCTGGCCAGGGAACGACTTGGGATCCTTCTGGGTGAGTGGGAGAATGTAGCCGGGGAGAGAGAAGCCTGGGCTTCCTGTCTGAGGCTGTTGCCCCCGCGACCCGGCCCCGGATGAGCGGAAGACAACGGAACGGAAGGATGAAGGAACTCACTCAGAAATGATGATTTCCATTAGTTTCGGTAGCATGTTTAATGCTCAAGACAAAAAAGAGAAAACAAAACATTCAGAAAAATTTCTATTGTCTACTTTAATCTTTGGTGTGGTCATTTATTATTAATCATTAGTTTCAATTTTCTGTTTAAATAAATAACATCTATTATTTAAAACTAATTTGAATGCAGCAATGATGAAGATTATCCAATAGGATTTTTTTAGCCAGTGTCACACATGCAAAAGTTTAGACTTCACTAAAAAAAAAATCCTCTTTACAGATGGTATCTGACCCAGAGTTAACATCGCTTTTAGGAGCAGTTGTTTTGTGGACACTCATTTAGTCCCGACTTGCAAAGTGCCGAAGTGACTGTTGTCCCTGAGGCGATATCTTCCTGCAGCCCGAGTGTACTGTCAATCTGTCAAAGAAGCAGTTGTGCTGCGTGACCCGGGTCACGGTTGCCAGCAATAGCATGTCATCTCGGTTGGACATCAGTCTTCACAGATAAAGCCTGTGCGGCTCCACATTTGTCTGTTTGTTAACGATGAAGCCCTAAAACTCCCAGTCACATAATGAGCTCACAGACTGTCTGCATGCGACACATTTCAGACAGACCCTGCCATGCACAGAAATACGTACGTGCTTCTCTGCCTTCCTCTATATGTGTCTTATAGCACACATATCCACTAATTGCCATCACCATGGTGACCAGGTGACCCGCGCCACCAATTAGTGAGTCCCTAACAGGCTCGCACCGGCAAGTGTACACAGATGCAGTGCATACATTATGTAAAATACAATCCCAGAGAAAGTCTTCCCCTCCTCCTCCCGGTCAGCGCTCTTTCCCTCCTTCTTCTTTTATCTGCTACATTCTTTTCACCGGTCCGTGTGTGGAGGTGCGAAAAAACAAAACACACCCATCTCGAAGGAGCTAAAAGACGTGGCGCGTTTGTTTCGAGCCGGCGACACAAAGCGGGTAATACAAAGGAGAGTTTGGGAAAAAGTGAAAAACACAAATTTCAGAAATGGAACTTTTAACTTAAAACCATGTGCCACCGAATTTGTGGGGTTCATTTCATTTTCGCAGCAAAAGAATAGAATGATCCCACTGTGCTTTTAGGAAAGTGGGATGAGTGAAATTTTCAAGAAGAGCTTGTTAACATATTGAGAAATACGGTTAGAAACGTACGGCTGAGGCTCACACGCCAAGTTTAAAGGGCCTTTAAAATATAACAAGAATTTTCATCCTTTTTGCCGGTTCGGAAAACAGAATTCAGAAGTTACTTTTACCATTTATTCGTATTCAACCAGCTGGATTTTACACAGATCTTAGAAAATGAAGTTGTTTTAATGAAAAAAATATATATATATTTTTGTAAAGCAGTCAGATTTATTTTTTATAACCTATGTTGCAAGAAAGTCATCTCAAAGGCCCCGGAATATTTTTAAATTAAGCATAAAGACAGTCAGGCTTAACACCATGAACACACAGACTTAGGACATCCCGACCCTCTTGGAACTACAAGCATAGACAGACACACAGACTGACACACAGACAAACAGACAGACACACAAACAGACACAAAGACAGACACAAAGACAGACACACAGACAGATACACAGACAGACACAAAGGCAGACACAGAGACCAACACACAGACACACAAACAAACACAAAGATAGACACACAGATAGATACACAGACACACAAACAGACACAAAGACAGACAGACACACACACAGATACACAGACACACACACAGATACACAGACAGAAACAAAGACAGACACAAAGACAGACACACAGATAGAAACAAAGACAGACACAAAGACAGACACACAGACAGAAACAAAGACAGACACAAAGACAGACAGATACAAAGACAGACGCACAGACAGACAGATACAAAGACAGACTCACAGACACAAAGACAGACACACACACAGAAAAAAAGACAGACACACACACAGACACAAAGACAGACACACAGATAGAAACAAAGACAGACAGATACAAAGACAGACTCACAGACACAAAGACAGACACACAGACAGAAACAAAGACAGACACACAGACAGAAACAAAAACAGACACACAGACAAACACACAGACAGACACAAAGAGAAACACAGACAGAAACAAAGACAAACACACAGCCCAAGTGCTTCAGTGGGAGGAGGCATTAAAATGGTATTAAAAGAATACCTTGCCCAGAAACTTACCGGATAGTTTGTTCTGGTGCAGGAACTCCATCTGAAGTTTCTGTCCAGCACGCTGGGCCAAAAGGTAAGGGGTGGAGTAGGTCGGATCCCCAGTGGCACACATAACATCCGCCCCGCTGAACACCAGTGCCATGGTCTGCAGAACGTCAGGGAGCACCACGGCTTCACACAGTGCCTTTACATAAGTAAAAAAAAAAAGGATACAATGACATTTTATAAAATGTCTTGAGCTTGTCCAACTGTTACTTGTAGGGATTTTTTAATGATTCCAACCAAGCCATTACTAAATAAATGAGTCAGAAACTTCAGAGTGATCTTTTCAACCCATAAATCTAAAAAATAGAAAAAAACTGGAAATGGTCTGAAATGAACATGGTCTTATTTCTCTGCGTAGGAGGAGCAACTCTTGAGTTGTTGCATTTGTAAGGTAGCTAGAGGACAAAAACAATCAAACTAGGTACACAAAAAACGTACCGAGTTAGGAAAAAAAATATTTCTGAGTACTCATAAGAAAATGTATCAGTCTGTCGTGGCAACTGCAGTTTTCTTTGCTGTCGTCTGCTTGGGAGGCAGCTTGACCGCAAGGGACAGCAATAGGCTGGACAGACTGATAAGGAAATGTGCATCTGCGGTGGGGAGAAATGTAGACTCTGTGGGAGCTGTTTTGGAGGGGAGGATGAGGGCTTAAATGCAGGGTATCCTGAACAACCCCCGTCACCCTCTATATCATGTTATCACAACCCAGAAGACGACCCAAAATAACAGGTTCAACTCACTGCACTGCAGGACCGAGCGCTTTAGGAGGTCGTTCATCCCTTCAGCCCTCAGGCAATTTAATCAATCAGATGTTTCTGGAAGGAACTGAGTCCTATTTTATTATGTATGTATGTATGTATGTTATTTTTATTTATTTTGTATGTACAACTTGTGTAATTTCTGTTGCTGCTGGACACCGGAATTTCTCCTACGGGAGATTAATAAAGTTTTTATCTATCTTTTAAACTTTATTTTTTCTTACAATAACCACTTTCCTTATTATTCCCAATAGAGCACACTTTCTAATAATTTGAATTAATAGTAATTTGAATAAATCATAAAATCAATACCAAGTGACTTATCAAAAAAATGTTTTTCTTCTTCTAGTGAGTGTTTGCGATCATGAAACGATGACGCCAACAGGATCATATCATCTACAGAAAGCAGAAACCCGTTCCTGAGGACAAGACTGAAGTATTTTTTACAACTGACTAATTCTCGCAACGTGGTGTGTTTCACTTTATTTTGTCTTCTAAACCACTTATCCCTAATTGGGCCATGGGGGTACTATAACCTATCCCGGCTAACTTAAAGCAATTGGTAAAGTACACCCTGAACAGGTCACCAGACTGTTGCAGGACCACACACACAGATAACCGTCCACATACACAGTCATTCCTAGGTGCAATTTTGTAGAGGCCAATCAACCTGGTGTGCATGTTTTTGGAGGATTCTTCTTCTTCTTCTTTCGGCTTTTCCCTTTAGGGGTCGCCACAGCAAGTCAGTTTCTTCCATCTAACCCTGTCTGCTGTATCCTCTTTGGTCACACCAACTATCTTCATGTCTTCATTCACTGCGTCCATGAACCTCCTCTTTGGTCTTCCTCTAGCCCTCTTTCCTGGTGGTTCCAAATCCAGCATCCTTCTTCCTATGTACTCTCTCTCTCCTCTGTACGTGCCCAAACCATCTCAGTCTTGCCTCTCTAACTTTATCTCCAAAACCTCTAACATGTGCTGTTCCCCTGATGTACTCATTTCTAATCCTGTCCATCCTGGTCACTCCCAGAGAGATCCTCAGCATCTTCATCTCTGCAACCTCCATCTCTGTTTCCTGTCTTTTCTTCAGTGCTACTGTTTCCAGACCAAACAGCATGGCCGGTCTCACCTCGGTTTTGTACACTTTTCCTTTCATTCTAGCTGAAACTCTTCTGTCGCACATCACACCTGATACTTTCCTCCACCCGTTCCAGCCTGCCTGAACACGCTTCTTCACTTCTTTTCCACACTCTCCATTGCTCTGGACTGTTTATCCTAGATACTTAAAATCTTCCACCTTCTTTATCTCTTCTCCCTGTAACCTCACTTTTCCATTTGGATCCCTCTCATTCACACACATGTACTCTGTTTTACTCTGACATGTTTTTGGAGGATTATTAGAACAATAAAAATTGCTTCAACAATACGTGTCCGATATGTGGCGGAGTAACTATGTAGCGAGCTTAAAAAGTTCAGTTTTTAAAGCAGATTCTTAAGCAAATAAAGGGTCAAAGTAATGATACAGAAAAATCTTATTTTGACATGTAACGTGTTAATCTTGTTTAGTGTCCACTTTAGAACGATCACCTCTTCGAATTAGCTTGTGTCTCAGAACATAGTCAGATCTGTATTTTCTTTTGTGTTGCTGATGTCTTTGTTATTGTGATTCATCCTCTTTTTTTTTAATAATCTCCACTTTGGTATGTGGTCCAGATGATTGTCAGCTTTGTTTTTCTTGAAAATGTTGCATGTGGTTTTCCTGTTGTCTTACAGGTGTAGCAATAGGTCATTCTTTTTTTTTTCTCTTAAGACATGACAGCTCAGGCTGTTTCTTTTTTTGTGTGTGTGTCCAACTTTTTTTTTTTCTTTCGAGCATCTTTCCCCTTTCAACCTTAGCAGAATCCTTATTGGATCAACTAGTATTTTTTTATTGGAAAATAATTTTATGAAAGTTACAACCAAAGCTCTGAATTATTATAACTTGAAAAAAAAGCTCACAAAAAGACTGATGGAAAAATGCTTGTGTCTCTAAAACAGAAGAAAGCCAATATTAATCTACCACTCCTTGTCATTTGAAATCCTGATTATTACTTTTTTTTTTAACTCATTCAATACTGTGGCTTCTAATAAATGTAATATTTTTTAAGATTGAACCACCAGGCACATTTCTTGGGTCACATCCAAGCAAAAGGCAGCTGGGTTTTGACATTTCAAAGATATGGCAGACTTCATAAACCAACAGGAAATTAAGTTTAATAGCAAGGAGAAGAGACAAGATGATAAGATTGTTGATTTTGTCACAGAATTTTGCTCTGTTTCTCAGTTTTAGTTCTTTAGTGTAGTTAAATAAAAAAATACACAAACTTCACTTTCAATGTAGATGCACCAATCGATATGGAAAAAATTGGGACTTAAATTTTAACTACAAATGCTGGCAAAAGAAAATTTTTAGCTATTTGTTCTTTAAACGTTCCGTCATCTTACGCTTGTTCCGGGGTCGGGTCGCAGGGGCAACAGCCTCAAACAGGCAGCCCAGGCCTCTCTCTCCCCGGCTGCATCCTTCAGCTCACCTGGAAGGATCCCAAGTCGTCGTTCCCCGGCCAGCCACGAGACATAGTCTCTCCAGCGGGTCCGGGGTCGCCCGCGAGGCGCTCGGGGGGCATTCTGACCAGATGCCCGAACCACCCCATCTGGCTCCTCTCGACCTGGAGGAGGAGCGGCTCGACACCGAGCTCCTCCCGCATGGCAGAGCTCCTCGCCTGATCTCTGGGTGAGAGCCCAGCCAACCCGCGGAGGAAGCTCATTTCGGCCGCATGTACCCGCGATCTCATTCTTTCGGTCACCACTCACAGCTGGTGACCATAGGTGAGGATTGGAACGTAGATCGACTTGTAAATCAAGAGGTTTGCTTTTCGGCTCAGCTCTCTCTTTACCTCGACGAAACGTCTTTTATTTAAACATCTTATGGTAAAAAATGAAAAAGGTGTTGTTTGATTTTTAAACGTCCACACGGCCATACGGTTAAGATGTTTCACTTTTCTAAGCAGTGATTCAGCAAACGTTAGCAGATAAGGTCACCAAAGAATACAGTCTGAACAAGGCGTATATTTCTTTCTCTCTGTGTCTCTTTCTATCTGTCCAGTCAATTGATGTGACATTGTGCTCGATGACCTGTGACAAAGTACATCAACAGAGGAGTCGAGTGGCAAATAGCGGAATTTCAACAAACAACTTCTCCTTTCATCGGCCTCGGGCCGAGTCAGTAGGCTGCATCGATCTGCCACAAACAAGCAATATCCGTCTGAAAGAGAGGCGCGGTGAGGTTGTGCATATAGACACACAAACAAAGTACCTGTCGATAAAACCTACCCACCCACTCACAGAGCTCGCTCAGAGATAGATATGTTGGAGTATGTGTGTTTCCAAGCAAAGACGTTAGTTTGTCTCTACTTTCCGCACAAAGAGATTCATCTTCATTGATAGGAAACAACAAAAATCTCTTCCGTGCACACAGAAGACGGGTCAAATTATGGCGAAACGCTCCCATGCAGCCTGGCCTTATTCTGCATTAGCTACGGAAATGACCTTCCATGTCATAGCAATTACTGTAACCACAAGAGGCTTTATGTCTGTGTGTGTGTGTAATGATATAAGAAGCTCCTTTGACACCCCTTCTGTAGGTCATATGGTCTGCGGAGACTCTATGGAGGTCAATGAGATATGAGCGCCTAATGGGTAACGTGGGACTAAAAAAAACAGATGAAGACTGTGAAATGACATGAAGGCGGGAGAAAAAGGTCACGGAACAAAAAGGGTTCAAAGAAATGCAAAAATAATGTGAAGTAATCACATACGGACACAACCGCCAATGAATGAATCACATTTTATTGACGTAAAACGACACTTTAAACGTCGATTCAGCAAGTCTCCTTTTAGCGCAAAAGGGAAAAAAGTTAATTACGAGCCCAATTTTTATTGTTTCGAAGGAAATTCTTACAAAGCTTAGTATAGGAATTACTTTACAAGGCCTACCGTAATTTCACGAACATTAGGCGCACCGTACGAACAGGCGCAGTCTCAGTTACACACCGCCTTAAAACAACACACACGCAAGCATGCAAAAGTGCGTATTAAAAAATAGATCGGGAGCAAAACTGAGTTTGGTTGTGCTTTATTTAAGTAGTAACGATACTAAACAAGCACATTACCGGTAATAGTCTTTATTCAAATCCGTCAAAGTCCTCATCCTCTGTTTCTGAATCGAACAGCTGCGCAAAGTCCAACAGAGCAGGTCCACTTCGCTCCTCGCTGTCAAAGTCACTGTCTGTACTGTGCGGCTCCTCAGAAAGGATACCAGCTTTTGCGAAAGCTCGGATAACAGTACCAGCAGACACATTAGTCCAATCATCTACAATCCATTGACTCGTTAATGCTGAAATTTCTCGCGGCGGCTCGATTCCCATGTTCCTCCGCGTAGCTGATTGGCTTCAGCTTAAACTGAGCGTCATAAGCGTGTCTCTGCCATTTTCAGGGTTAAAACAGCGATGTTGTGCATACAGCACATACCTTTTTTATACACAATCCACGCCCACACTTCACTCTTTAACGTTCTCATGCCTTTTCTTTCAGGTCCGCCTCGCCTCACGGGAACCGCTTTTTCTTTTAGGTCCACCATTTCTCACACACAAGGCGCACCGCACGAAAGGGCGCACCGCTCATTTTGAAGAAAATCTAAGACGTTTACATGTGCTTTATAGTCGTGAAATTACAGTAGTTAGAAATACTTTGTCTTTTTTTTTTCTAACACATTTTGTTTTCTAAAGATTCATATTGAAGTGTGTATACCTGTTTCGAAGGTGGGTTTTATTATGTAAGTCCACATACACACTCTTATATTGAGTCATGCTGTGTGTATTTACCTCTGTGACACACTGATCCCCATCAAATCTGTAGAGCACTCCTGGAAAAGTCGGATAGTCTGTTGGAAAGCAAACACAACCACCCACTTTCCACTAGTTCTCTACCTCCTTCCGTTGGTATATTTCCCTCATGACACTTCTACACACATACACCTCGCCACTGGATTGACCCTTTTAGGCAGCCACACTCTCTCTGTGTCTGTCACACTTCCTCTCCTACGCCGCCCGGCAAGAAACTCCCACTGGAACGGCAAATTCACACATCTCAAGTGGAGCAGCGAGCGCGTTCACACAAAACTACACACTGCCGTAGACACTCGGATGTGGACAAGCTGCAGTAAAAAAAAAAAAAAAAAACAACCTAAGCGTTTCTGTTGTGGATCCTAATCCACTTTTCCACTTAGCTTGCCTGTATATCTGTTTCTTACTTACTCGCCTGATTCCGCTCTTTCCCTCAACATGTCCGTTCCTCACTTTCTATGCAGGAAAACAATGTGAAGGCTTGATCTACGTAAATGCTGAGGCAGGTGGAAACTTTATCGCTCCTTTGTTGTTTTTAAGACCCTGCTTTCTATAAGAAGGCCCACAAAGCAGGCACGTATTAAACCCTAAGCTGTCAGGCCACATCGCTGGGGTGCTTACACTCGAGATCAAATACATTTTACCTAAACGTCTTCAAGGCTTGAAGTACAGATTCACTGATGGTCAGACGGTCAAAACATAAGCAAGTTGAAATCCCAAAAGACACCAATGCAGGTACTTTTTCCAAACTCTGAGAATCTTCTTTCTAGCTTGCCTTCATTACTACACACCTAAAATACAGTAAAGTAATCAAATGGATGGTGTTTTTAAGAGTTTTTTTCTTTCCGTGGAAACTGGGTGAAGACTTGATAACTTTGACTCTTCACTCGCCCACAATCTCTATGTATAAAACAGCACAGATGGCACGGCAATAAATGAAGAGCAGAAAGGGTGTAGCTTTTTTTTTTTTCCCTAAACAAAAAGTTTATGAAATATTGTGAAGAATTTGTGGTCTGTAGAGTTACAGCCAACCAGAAGTTGGAGAAGTTATGTAAGGCTGAGTGCATAAACACAGACACAGACACAGACCCTGAATTAGAAGATAGTTGAGGCAGAAATGTAACTAATAGAGACAGTGCCTTTATTTTCTTGGCCACTCTATTTAATGAGTGAAGCCTGTTTAGGTTACATGGAGAAGAGATAAAGAAGGTGGAAGTATTTAAGTATTTAGGATCAACAGTCCAGATCAATTGAGAGTGTGGAAAAGAGGTGAAGAAGCATGTGCAGGCAGTCTGGAGCGGGTGGAGAAAAGTATCAGGTGTGATGTGTGACAGAAGAGTTTCAACTAGAATGAAAGGGAAAGTGTACCAAACCGTGGTGAGACCGGCCATGCTGTTTGGTCTAGAGACAGTAACACTGAGGAAAAGACAGGAAACAGAGATGGAGGTAGCAGAGATGAAGATGCTGAGAATCTCTCTGGAAGTGACCAGGATGGACAGGATTAGAAATGAGCATATCAGAGGAACAGCACATGTTAGAGGTTTTGGGGATAAAGTCAGAGAGGCAAAACTGAGATGATTTGGACATGTGCAGAGGGGAGAGGGAGAGAATATATTGGCACAAGGATGCTGGGTTTGGAACCACCAGGAAAGAGGCCTAGAGGAAGACCAAAGAGGAAGTTCATGAATACAGTGAAGGAAGACATGAAGATAGTTGGTGTGACCAAATAGGATGCAGCAGATAGGGTTAGATGGAAGAAACTGACTTCATGTGGCTACCCCTGAAGGGAAATGCCAAAAAGAGAAGAAGAAGTGAAGCTATTTAGACATCTGTGTTGAAATTTTATGCTATATAAAGAAAATTTAATTGTCCAAAGTGTTGCTTTCTTTTTTTCCAAAAATGCTAGTTACAGTTTACTATGGGCTTAACTGTAACAAAAATCCGAGTTTGGTACGTATCTTGGTGATCACATGTGTAATGGCATTACGTTTACGTTACAAGTGCAAGATGTTGAGTTCAATTTGGATATCAGAGAAATTATGAGCAGACATTTTTATCGAGAAAGAATTTGCTCTAAACTAAGTTTACACACTATGTTTGCATCCATTTAAATCAGCTTGCTTGTAGAATTTTACATGTTAGAAATACTTCGGCCGAAATGAGCTTCCTCCGCAGGGTGGCTGGGCTCTCACTCAGAGATCGGGTGAGGAGCTCTGCCATCCGGGAGGAGCTCGGTGTGAAGCCGCTCCTCCTCCAGGTCGAGAGGAGCCAGATGGGGTGGTTCGGGCATCTGGTCAGGATGCCCCCTGAGCGCCTCGCAGGCGAGGTGTTTCGGACACGTCCCACCGGGAGGAGACCAAGGGGCAGACCCCGGACCCGCTGGAGAGACTATGTCTCACAGCTGGCCGGGGAACGACTTGGGATCCTTCCGGGTGAGCTGGAGGATGCAGCGGGGAGAGAGAGGCCTGGGCTACCCGTTTGAGGCTGTTGCCCCCACAACCCAACCCCGGAACAAGCGGAAGATGACGGAACGGAACGGAAATACTTGTGACTAAGGTGTACGACACGTCAGTAAGTCTTGCATTATCATCAAGGCCATAGAAAAGATTGTGAAAATATTACCTGATTGAGCTGGTGAAGGTCAGAGAATCCCTCCAAGACCTTTCGATATTTTCTTTCTCTGTACTTCCTGCGGATGAACGTGGCACGTTGTTCAAGTGAAGCCCCACTACGGAGCTCCTCCTCCAAGGGAAGATTTGCCGCCCAAAAACTGTTGGCGTTCTTGTTCCCCACCTCTAGGAAAAGCTGCAACAAGTACATCGTTTTTAGGGAGCGATGTATGAAGGACTATCATCACTGAGTACTAAAAAAACCAAATCTCACATGAGTTTTGAAAGAGTTTCTCTCAAAGGG
Source organism: Neostethus bicornis (assembly GCA_902685375.1). Lineage (NCBI taxonomy): Eukaryota > Metazoa > Chordata > Actinopteri > Atheriniformes > Phallostethidae > Neostethus > Neostethus bicornis. The sequence continues at coordinate 10,838,467 of LR738558.1, read as the reverse complement.
TAGTGTTAACCTAAGAGTTTACTGTGGATTCACTGTAGACCAAATTGCCTTGGAGTGATTTTAGGTGCTTTAACAACCGTCTTGCTAACTGGGCAACAATCATCCGTGTTTGTGTTCCCACATCTTGAGAATTTCTTTCTTTTAACAAGATAGCTGATCAGCTTGAGAGTTTCCCATGCATTTTATTTCATCTTCTGAACCGCTTTTGATGTTATTTGGTAGCGTGGGGAGCTGGAGGCTAACGTACAAAAAGATAGCAGACACTACTGTACAATCGTGGTTTAGCACACACAGCTATAATAAGCTCGTTCGTGTTTCTATTTTTAAATTTTTCCGGTTTTGAAGCACATCAATACATCACAGCAACATGGTTTTTGATTGTTAGGCGCCACATGTGTGAGCCTTCAAAGTTCAGATTTCCTAATTCCAGCATCCACACCTATTTAAGAATCCAATTCAGGATGTGGAATTGTCATAAAAAGGGCCACAAAAAGAAAAAAAACAAAACTAAAAGCAATTATCCTTCAGCTAAAACTAAAGTTTGATATATACAGAGGTTTGTTTAGTATTTTCCACCATCTTTGATAACCGCTTCAAACTTTTTTTTTCCCTATAATGTGTACATCTTTGTATGAAAGCATTAAACATGGGTTTAATATTTAAAGATTTGAGGCCAGGATTAAGGGAACACACACCGAGAACCACAAAAACTTTACAAAATGACCAAAAAAACAATTTAATTAATAAATCTTCAGCATTTCTTTCAAAATAATTTACTTCTGATTTTAGCAGTCATACCTCAATATGAGTACGGAGTCTCGGAGCCCTTAGTATGGGCTGTCCAACCTTTGTACGACCAGAGCCAGAGCTTGGTCCGTATAGCCGGCAGTATGTCGGTTCCATTTCTGGTGAGAGTTGGACTCCGCCAAGGCTGCTCTTTGTCACCGATTCTGTTCATCACCTTTATGGACAGAATATCTAGGTGCAGCCGAGGCGTTGGAAGGATCCGGTTTGGTGACCTCGGGATCAGATCTCTGCTTTTTGCAGATTATGTGGTTCTGTTGGCTTCATCAGACTGTGATCTCCAGCTCTCACTGGATCGATTTGCTGCCGAGTGTGAAACGGCCGGGATGGGAATTAGCACCTCCAAATCCGAGACCATGGTCCTCGCCCGGAAAAGGGTGGAATGCCCCCTGCGGGTCAGGGACAGGGTCCTGCCCTAAGTGGAGGAGTTTAAGTATCTCGGGGTCTTGTTTACGAATGGGGGAAGGATGGAGTGGGAGATCGACAGGCGGATCGGTGCGGCATCAGCAATAACTACGACGCTGCATCGGTCCGTAGTGGTAAAGAGAGAGCTGAGCTGAAAAGCAAAGCTCTTGATTTACAAGTCGATCTACGTTCCAACCCTCACCTATGGTCACCAGCTGTGGGTGGTGACTGAAAGAATGAGATCGCGGGTACAAGCGGCCGAAATGAGCTTCCTACGCAGGGTGGCTGGGCTCTCACTCAGAGATCGGGTGAGGAGCTCTGCCATCCGGGAGGAGCTTTGTGTCGAGCTGCTCCTCCTCCAGGTCGAGAGGAGCCAGATGGGGTGGTTCGGGCATCTGGTCAGGATGCCCCCTGAGTTTCGGGTACGTCCCACCGGGAGGAGACCAAGGGGCAGACCCCGGACCCGCTGGAGAGACTATGTCCCACAGCTGGCCGGGGAACGACTTGGGATCCTTCCAGGCGAGCTAGAGGATGCAGCTGGGGAGAGAGAGGCCTGGGCTGCCCGTTTGAGGCAGTTGCCCCCGCGACCCGACCCTGGAACAAGCGGAAGATGACAGAACGGAACCTAAAAACTATAACAATTTGACGAGGTGTTAAATCTACATTGATCAGCAGAGATGAGTGTGTTCCTTTCTGATTCAACAAACTTGTTCACCTAAAGCTGGTCAAACTAGACACAAAATTCCGTTGCACACCATCAAGAGATCCTTAAAGATACACAAACGCTTTTGACTATGCATTGAAATTGGACTATGTGGACACCGTACGCTGGTCTAGTGTAAATCCACTTTAACCCTAGGACTTAAAGTCTGGGTTTTGTGTCGATCATACCCTAGCCCAAAACCCAGTAAAAGAAGAAGACATTCATATTATGTAATTGAGGATCAAAAACAGCTGAATACGTTATTAGTTTAAAGCTCCAAGAGTTTTTTTGATGATAAGATGTGCATCGTATAAGTTGTAAATACCTCCACAAGTTCATTGCTCCAGATGCTGGTGTCCAACTTTAGGCTTCTTACTTTAGAAAGGCTCGGCCCAAGCGAACGGTGTTGTCCTAAACAAACAGAAACACATATTTCAGCACAAAGATACTCAAGCAAAGATTTATAAATTACTTTCTAATAGAAAAAAAAATGGCGTGAAATATTTTGCTGCCAGGCTTTGTTATGATTCCTGCGAAGTTCACTTGACAAAATAAAATTACAATTTGCATATATGCACAGCAATCTTCTTAGTTTGCAGAAAACACATTGAATGTCAGAGGGGAATAAACAATAAACATGATGGAGAAACAGAGCATGACTGCGAGCTCATTCGCTCACTCATGACAGACATATTTAGTCCCCTCAGCTCTCCTAATTGGAAATGAAAGCAGAGAACGAGAGCCATTAATAGCTAATGAATCATGAGTAATTCATTGTGTTTGTTGGTCGACTTGTTTATTTGGGTGAACGAGGGGCTTGTGGGGTTGCTCATGGCCAAAGACAGAGCATACATGCATAATACATTAGACAGAAACACTCTGTATGTGTGAATGTGAATTATTTGTCCTGTGAGTAACGGCTGATAATTTTAGATGTAGACTTGGCATGATCTCATTACTGTCTTCTTTTCAGAAGTAGAGCAACTGTGAATGAAAATGAGGGACTATGAGCTGTGACAGGCCATCTTGACACAGTTCTGCACAACACAGGCCCAAGGAAGCTTTGAATTATCTCCCACTGAAGAAATACCAAAGAACACTTGCTGGTGAAATGAATGTATTGGCCTAAGATCATGTCTACATCGAGGAGAGCAAAGGAAATGTCTAATCTAGCAATCTCGTGTGACACGGGGAAAAAAAAGAAACATGAACAAATTGGGAGAACATTATACTTAAAGCACGTTTTAAAGGAAAAAGCAAAATGCAACCAGCTTATTGGCAGACATGATGAGTTTTATTGACTTTTTAATCAGATACAAGAACACAAACAAAATAGTTCAGTTTACGAGAATATATTTTTTATCTGTCATAAGAAAAAAAAAAGTAAAAAGCTAAAAATCCATGTAAAATCATTATAATTCCAGTGTTTATTTCACATCTGTATTCTCAATAGATCTTAGATCGCACTGTAGTGATCTACTGCTTTTAAAACACCTGTAGTTTTTAAAGTGTTGCCACAGGCCATCAAGTAAACACTACTTCATTTGAGATGCAGCTACATTTGAATAAATGCATTTGAGGGCATTTTAGGAAAATATTTTGAAGGTAATGCTCAAATAATTTTCCTAGTTGTGAGTTTGGACAAAATGTTCATTATGAATACAACAGTTGGTACGTAATATAAAAAAATAAAAGTTTTTTTTTTTTTTAAAGATTTTTTAATTTTTATTTCTATATTTCAAATGAACTCATAAGTTTTTGTAAAAAAGAAATAACATTGTGTTTGCTCTTTTTTTAAAAGCTCTTTCAGATGCTTTAATTAGAGGTTTGCAGCAAGTTTAAAAGCTTCATTTTTTTTTCTGCGAAACAACTAACAATCCAACACAGATTTAATTGGTATAAATGTAAAAAAAAAAGTTTAACAAAGTTAGCAAATAATATCACTGTAAGTCAGTCTGTATGTTCATTCTCTGATCTTGATGGTCCAACATTGGGATCTAAGAGATGAGGCAGGGTACACGTTGGACAGGTGATCAGTTTGTTGCAGGGCCACCATGCTGGAACTGGAGGATGACAAACACTCATATCTTTTGGGTATTTGCGAAAGTGATAAACTAGCCTAACCTGCATGTTTTCTTTGCATTTTGGTAGAAATTCCACCAACATACAAACTCAAAGAGACCAGTTCTTTTTAGCTGCAAGGCTGCAGTGCAAACTCCATTTTTTGATGACCCTACTTCAGAAAAATGAGTAAATTTTACCCAAAAGATGAAACTTAGTCTAAAGAGGCCACATGTTGTGCTGATTATTTGCAGTGTTTTTACATTTTTGTATTTTTGTCTTTCAATTCATATTATGCAATATATGTGTGGCCAGTTTGTGGGGCGGCTCGAGGCCTCCTCCAGGTCGAGAGGAGCCAGATGGGATGGTTCGGGCATCTGGTCAGGATGCCCTCCGAGCGCCTCGCAGGCGAGGTGTTTCGGGCACGTCCCACCGGGAGGAGACCAAGGGGCAGACCCCGGACCCGCTGGAGAGACTATGTCTCATGGCTGGCCGGGTAACGACTTGGGATCCTTCCGGGTGAGCTGGAGGATGCAGCCGGGGAGAGAGAGGCCGAGGCTACCCGTTTGAGGCTGTTGCCCCCGCGACCCGACCCCGGAACAAGAGGAAGATGACGGAACGGAACAGTTTGTGGGGCCTCATGTGGGAGGCGGAGACTTCCCTCAGCCCGATCACATCTTCTAACTTATCTACGATGAGGTTTTCCTTGGCCAGCTTCAAGTACCTCCAGTGGGTCGTGGATCTCCCCCTGGCTCTTTTCTAATGTGACAAGCACAGAACGTCTGACCAGCAAGGCATCCTCACCCAAACAACTTTGTCTGGCTCTTCTTCATGAACAAAAGTCACAGTTGAGCTCCTTGCCCTTGTCCTGAGCGAAAGCCAGGCCACTTTGAAGATGAAGTTCATTTCTGTATTAAGGACGTTTTTCTTTCGGTCACGCCCCAAATGTGGTGACAATAGGAAAGGCGCAGAATGTAAATAGACTGGTAAATTAAGGACTTTCCCTCTTGGCTCAGCTCTCTCTTCCACATGACAGAACAAAGCGACATCCTAATTACTTTAAATCTACCTTATTCTAAGATTTATTTTGGATGGATTTTTGTTAGCTAGTAACATGTTCCAATGTGGTTTCTTAACATCCAATAAAAAGAAGAGCAAAAAGTGCCTTTGAGATCTCATGTTGAGCTTTTTAAAAAGCCCATAAAATCATATTTGTCAGTTTTACCTTGAAGCAGTGTGAAAACATTTTATTGCAGGAACCCGCTGCAATGCCACGGCCGTGCTCCATTCACTGAGCTGTATAACTTTGAAAAATCTTTTTTTTTTTAAGTTCTGTAACAGTAATGACCGTTAAAAAAAAACATACGTGCAACAGAGTATGTGTAAAGATTTTTTTTTTTCTGTAGAAACGCCTTATTGTTAATGCCTTCATCCCGTGCTTCGGAAACAATTCACAAAAGGGCACTTCCATCACAACAGCTTTCACAAAAAGAAAAAAAAAAAGGATAACGTTGTTCAACCCACTGCAGATTTCACCTCCAATTAAAAACTTTCCCGGTGATACTTCACAGATCACTTTTCCAAACCTCTTTACTCGTTTGGCATTTTCCTCTCACTTGGTCAAGTCAGAATAAGACAATGAGGGCTCTGTTTGTGCGTTACCGAGGCAACTATTGCAAAAAAAGACGTGTCTATCTGTGGCATCCTGATTAAAAGAAGTGCTACAATTAGACATCTAGGTACCAGTCTTAAGATCATTTTAACTCTAGGAGCTCTAGGTGTTTGATGATGGGATGGAAAGAACAAAGTAACATATATACCAGTCAAAAAATGTTGTTTAGGAATAAAAGGCCCGGAAAAATAGATACCGTAAATATCTAGTATTTCACAATCTGCATGCATGTATGCGTATTTTAGTTTATCAAATGATACTTTGTTAGACTGTGATGGTTTGGACATGTGCAGAGGAGAGAGAGAGTTCATCGCAAGAAGGTTGCTGGATTTGGATCCACCAGGAAAGAGACTAGAGGAAGACCAAAGAGGAGGTTAATAGATACAGTGAAAGAAGACATGAAGATAGTTGGCGTGACCAAAGAGGATGCAGGAGATAGGGTTAGATGGAAGAAACTGTCTTGCTGTGGCAACCCCTGAAGGGAAATGGTACTTTCTTAGCATACTTTTAAAATAGTGAGGGAGGGCATAAAATTTAATGAAATAAGGGGAAAATGAAATCAAATACTTATAGATGCATTAATTCCTGAAAAAAAGATAAAGTTTAAATTGGAAATAACATTTTTTTTAATGTAAGTAAATAAAGAGAGCTGAGTCGAAAAGCAAAGCTCTTGATTTACAAGTCGATCTACGTTCTAACCCTCACCTATGATCACCAGCTGTGGGTGGTGACCGAAAGAAAGAGATTGCGGATACAAGCGGCCGAAATGAGCTTCCTCCGCAGGGTGGCTGGGCTCTCACTCAGAGATCGGGTGAGGAGCTCTGCCATCCGGGAGGAGTTCGGTGTCGAGCCGCTCCTCCTCCAGGTCGAGAGGAGCCAGATGGGGTGGTTCGGGCATTTGGTCAGGATGCCCCCCGAACGCCTCGCGGGCGAGGTGTTTCGGGCACGTCCCACCGGGAGGGGACCAAGGGGCAGACCCGGGACCCGCTGGAGAGACTATGTCTCACAGCTGGCCGGGGAACGACTTGGGATCCTTCCGGGTGAGCTAGAGGATGCAGCCGGGGAGAGAGAGGCCGGAGCTGCCCGTTTGAGGCTGTTGCCCCCGCTACCCGACCCCGGAACAAGCGGAAGATGACGGAACGGAACGGAAACAAAGAACAAAAAGAAATTACTGCTACAACTGAAGCAGTGGGTCTCATATTAACATTTGCCTCAGTGAGCTGTGATAAATCCAGACTAAAAAGCAAAAGTTAAGTTTTGCTGCTAGTGTCTGGACAATTATGTAATTTCTCTTGATATGATGTGAAGAGGGAGTCTCTTTTTGTTAGTGATGGCTGAGCAGATGTTTGGAGGCAGTGGAGGAACAAATTATTTTCCATCACAAAAAAAAACAGAACGCTGAGCACAACTTTTTTTTGGATCACTGTGACCTATTTTTTTGTTTATTTTTCTGTTTTTTTTCTTTGTCGCTTTAGTGCATTACAAACAGGTTATTAGCATAAAACTATAATGAGTGTTGATATTCTAATAATAGAAATTTTTTAATGCATACAAATATTGGTCTTATATTCTCTTGTGACCAATGAATTTTAAAAGGTTAAAATATATTTGTTTTACAGAGGAGATGGTCTAAAGCAAACAACTGAGGAGCTTTGCTTTAGTTTTTATTGGAAAAAAAAATTGGGACAGCAAAAACTAGTTCAAGTTAAAAAAGCAACAAAACCAAATATAACATTTTTGCTTACGCCGTTGCAGACGACACTTTTGATGTTACTAAATCGGCCCAAAATTTGGGAGGTGGATTTTCACATAATGACAATTGTGTTAGAAGAAAATTAGATTTTTTGAGAAACTATGAATAGACTACCGTATTTTCCGCACTATAAGGCGCACTGCATTATAAGGCGCACCTTCAATAAATGACATTTTTTAAAACTTTTTTCATATGTAAGGCACACCGCATTATAAGGCGCTACAGTATAGGCTGTTCAACTTTGTCCTCTAACTGTGGCCATCTCGCTTTGTTCCCGCGGAAACTCTGTTTAGTCTTGTTTACTTGGTGCAGCGCATCCTCTTGCTTCCTCCACTTCCTCACCATTGATTCATTGATGTTAAACTCTCTCGCTGTGGCTCTATTCCCGTGTTCTACTGCGTGACCGATCGCCTTGAGTTTAAACTCTGCGGTGTAACAGTGTCTCTTGGTAGGAGCCATTTAAGGGTCTTTACACAAACACACAAATGGAAATGAGACGCCCTTTCATATATCCCAGCATGCACCGCGCACTACTTCTTCTACAGGGGAAATGGAGTCGGCGACTGCTTACCGCAGTTGCGACACCTGTTGTAGCTCGAAATTAATCCACATATAAGGCGCTTCGTGGACTTTAGAGAAAATTTAAGGTTTTATGTGCGCCTTATAGTGCGGAAAATACGGTATCTTCTTCTTTCGGCATTTCCCTTCAGGGGTCGCCACGGCAAGTCAGTTTCTTCCATTTAACCCTATCTGGTGAATCTTCTTCGGTCACACCAACTATCTTCATGTCTTCCTTCACTGCGTCCATGAACCTCCTCTTTGGTCTCCCTTTAGGCCTCTTTCCTGGTGGTTCCAAATTCAGCATCCTTCTTCGGATGTACTCTTTCTCTCTCCTCTGCACATGTCCAAACCATCTCAGTCTGGCCTCTCTGACTTTATCTCCAAAATCTCTAACATGTGCTGTTCCTCTGATCCTGTTCATCCTGGTCACTCCCAGAGAGATCCTCAGCATCTTCATCTATGCTACCTCCATCTCTGTTTCCTGTCTTTTTCTCAGTGCCATTGCCTCTACACCAAACAGCATGTCTGGTCTCACCACAGTTTTATAAACTATGAGTAGGCTGTATTTAGTATATTAAGTGTATAAAGTGAGTTTGATGATGGTTGTTAGTTGTTTTTCCAATGTTTACTTGAGCTAACACTATATTTATGTTAGTAATTTTCATCATTCCGAGAATCTTCTAAAAGTCCTGACTGATCTTTTTGATAATTGCACACGATCAGTGAAAACCAACAAAATATCCTGTCGTGTTGATGTGTTTGGTAAATTCTCGTAAATATCCGCAATTCCGATAAACACTAACTAGAATATGCATAAAATGAACTGAAGGGCACAGAGCAGTTCAATAAATCAACTTACACACAATTAAAATTGATTCTGCACTGGCAGAAACACTGAAAAGCCAATATGGGATTATTAATTTTATCATGAGTTCTCTTATTACTTCTTACCTCACCCTATCAAAGTAGAAGAGAGCTGAGCAGACATTGGTATTCTAAATGGGGCAGCAGACTAATTTTAAGAGAGCAGGACGTCTTCCTCAGTGCACATATTCACCCTCTTGCTCCCAGCATGTCGACAAAATGTAATATTAAACACTTCAGCAAATGAAATCATTTAAGAGCGTTTGAAAGGAGATGCTGATATCTGATGCGTACCAATTACACAGGTAGGGTGAAAAATTGCATTATGTATGACTGAGAGAAAAAAAATGTGGAAGAAGGAGGGAAGGAAGAGTATGTGGTAGCATGCAAAATGGAAAAAAAAAACTACACAGAACTGATATCCATCCACATCAAGCGTGCTCACTGTACTTGCCTCTAATCATGTTTAGTGGGTCAAGAAGCAATCCAAGATCCCCTAGGTTCTTGCCTGTGGGGTAATCTTTGTTGTCATTTCATCTGAGTCATCCAGCATTGCCAAATAGATTAGAGAGTCCAGAGGCTGGACACCAACTCCCATAAGTGGCTTATCACCTGAGATCTTATTCCAGAAGAGCCTCAGGGTCAGAGTACATACTCACACAGACATCGGACCTCACATACAGTAGCAGCACCGAGGGCTAATGCACTCATCGCTTCAGCTTAGTGACACTGTGTAGAGTTTTCACACTTAACTTTATATTTATTTTGATGTCTCGCCCTGAATTATGACCTGAGAGAAAAGTAGATTTTATTCATATCTGATGAGATTAGAGTGGTGTCTGTTGGTATTTCCAACTGGTTTCTTTTGCGGCTTGTGACCTTTTATAACCAAACAGTGCCAGCTTGAGCTCCCGCATAGCTGGGTAAAATGCTTTTTCTTTGAGCTATGAGCAAACAGTGCCGAATTTCTTTTAGTACAATTTTATTTTAGTCCTAAAGAAAGAAAAATCTGGAGAAAAAAGCAAGAAAATATAAAAAGGGGAAGTAAGAGATAGGGTAGTTTTTTTTTTTATGATTCTGGTATTTTGTTAAGAAAGAATATATTGTTTTAAAATAGTTAGCCTAATTTTAAACAGCATACTTCATGGCCAATTTTACAACTTGAACAATCTTGTTCACATAGTTTGTGTTAATCACTTTTCAGTTGCTGATTACTTTTTTTTTCTTCTCAAGTTAACTGATAAATGAATACCAGACACTATGTCTCACACTATGTAGATATTAGGTATCGATCAAAATCAATTACCGTAATTTCTCGGCCATAAGGCGCACCTAAAAGTCTCAAATTTTCTTCAAAATGAGCGGTGCGCCTTTTTGTGCAGTGCGCCTTGTGTGTGAGAAAAAGCGGACATAAAAGAAAACTCAGTGCTTGTGAGAAAAAGCGGACCTGAAAGAAAACACATGAGAACGTTAAAGAGTGAAGTGTGAGCGGCGTGGGAGCGATGGATGACCGAAGGAGACCACAGTTTCACGAAGGGTGGAAGGCAGCGCCGGGCAAGTTACGCTACAGTTTGCCAATGGATTGTAGATGCTTGGACTAACGTGTCTGCTGGTACTGTTATCCGAGCTTTCGCTAAAGCTGGTATCCTTTCTGAGGAGGCGCACAGTACAGACAGTGACTTTGACTGCGAGGAGTGAAGTGGACCTGCTCTGTTGGATTTTGCGCAGCTGTTCGATTCCGAAACAGAGGATGAGGACTTTGACGGATTTGAATAAAGACAATTACCTTAATGTGCTTGTTTAGTATTGTTACTACTTAAATAAAGCACAACCAAACTCGGTTTTGCTCCCAATTTTTTTTTAATACCCACATTTGCATACTTGCGTGTGTGTTGTTGTAAGGCGGTGTGTGACTGAGACTGCGCCTTTTCGTACGGTGCGCCTTATGTGTGTGTTAAATACAGCAACGGCACACAAAACTGAGGCTGGGCCTTTTCGTACGGTGCGCCTAATGGCCGTGAAATGGCCGTGAAATTACGGTATATAATGAATATTATATACTATATTATATATTATATTATTTTTATTGAACCTTTTTATTAAATATTTTTATTTCTGTGTTTCATTTTTTTATTGAGTTGGAGTATGAGCAGCCCCAGGGGGAATCGAACCAGGTTCTCACGGTCCAACTCTGTCACTAGGCCATCGTCCACTGGGACCAAATATTATTATTTCTAATGCAAGTCGTGTTGCAGAGCAGTAGTAGTAGCGGTAGTATGAAAGAGAAACTGAAAAGTTCAAATAAGACTTATAGACAATACGGATTGTTTAAGGGAGAATTGTGAAAATTGCCATAAGAATTTTTAATCTGCTGTAGTAGACAAGTGAGACCCAACTATTGTTCTGAAAGTTTCTTAATAGATTACAAAGCTTGTGTTGATCTATTAACCAAGCTTTGGTGACCAGTAGTCCATGCTAAAATCCCGCCAAGCACACGCACCTGTGATAAGGTATAACAGCTGCATCATAAGTTTTCCTTTGACTGTTAGCTATCATGCAAGTGTGATTATAAAAAGCAAAAGGATTGTTTTAAACCACTTAGTGTCAAACGTATTTGATTTCATTTGAACTGTGGCAATAGTTTACTGCGACTTGACGAGTATTTCAATTTGTGTTGCGTCAATTTGCTAAATGTGTTGATAACATGAAGGTGGTGCATGCAAAACCTATACACATTAGTTTCATTGCTGTTTAAGTAGTAGATTTAAATGTGAAAAAATGTAAAGAGTTTTTGGCTGTGCTTTGTTTCTTGTTTTTGCAGAAATTCAGGAATGATCTGGATACAGAGATGTGTTGCTTTTTAAGTCTTATCATCTATTTACAACATTCGATTTTATATTATCAATACCTTGATAATTCTTCTACCTCTTCTCACACATAAAAAACACTCACATACAGAGAAATGAATAAGTTCTGTTATATTATGACAATAAATACTAATTCAAGCATATGAAAGTGCGTAGGCAACAATACACTGGAGCATTGTTTTCAACATTTCTTTGCATCTAAAGTATGTTTGTCAGCGTGGACACTCGCTCCCAGCATGTTTGTGTCTAATTCAGAGTATAAAGAAGCCAGGGAAATAGAAAGTAGAATGCTTTGCATACCATTAGTCATGAAATGTCACCTGAGTATATAAAACTCTGAAATGTTCTGTTTCGTCTTCTGCACCGTCCAATTCTGGCAGGGCAGCGGGGGGTACCGGAGCCTTCCGTTCCGTCATCTTCCGCTTGTTCTGGGGTTGGGTCGCGGGGGAAACAGCCTCAAACGGGCAGCCCAGGCCTCTCTCACCCTGGCTGCATCCTCTAGCTCACCCGGAAGGATCCCAAGTCGTTCCCCGGCCAGCTGTGAACATAGTCTCTCCAGCGGGTCCGGGGTCTGCCCCTTGTCTCCTCCCGGTGGGACATGCCCGAAACACCCCGGCTGCAAGGCGCTCGGGGGGCATCCTGACCAGATGCCCGAACCACCCCATCTGGCTCCTCTCGACCTGGAGGAGCCTATCCTAGCCTTTTCAAGGCGAGAGGCAGGGTATACCCTGAACAGGTCGCCAGTCTGTTGCAGGACCACACACACACACGCACGGACTCACTCACAAACACACACACACGCATACAAAACCATCCACACATACAGATATTCGGAGGGACATTTTTTTTATAGCAGCCAATCAACCTAACACGCAGTCAGAGAGTGGAAGGAAACCGGAGTATTTGTGTATCCCCCCACAAATACATGAGGAGAACATGTAAACTCCACACAGAAAGGAATCGAAACCAGGATTTATTAGTCTGACAGGTCATTATTACGAGTCAAATTGATAAATAAAAAAGAAAAAAAGGGTGTTTCAAAGTTGACAAAAAATAGGGTCTCACTTGTCTACCACATAGGTTTGTAAAATTTTTATGCCATTGTTTATTTACAATTTAAAAACTTTTTTTATTTCATATTTTGCTCTATATATCATTTGTTTCGTTCCATCTTTTGAAACGCTTATTCCTAACAGGGATCGCAAAGGGTGCCGGAGCCTATTCTGGTCGATTTCAGGCGAGAGGCGGGATACACTGCAAGCAGGTTGCCAGCCTGTGGAGGGGCCACAAACACAGATAATCATCCACACACACACTAATTCCTAGGGGCAATTTTATAGCAGCCAATAAACCCAATACGCATGTTTTTTGGAGGGCGGGAGGAAACCGGAGAAAATACTCGCATACACGGGCAGAACATGCAAACTTTACACAAAAAGGCCAGTGTTTCAAGCCTCGCCCCACTTTGGGATTTGAACCTTTGACTTTCTTGCCGTGAGGCCACCATGATATCCCCTGCACCACCGTGCAGCCTATATATTATCTTTTCTTTCAAAAATCTAAATCAGTAAATCTAAATGGGAGTTCCTTACCTGCACAATTCTTACAGATGACCACGCCCAGATTGACCGACGCCCATTCTGGCTGTGGGGCTCGGCAGTCCGCACAGGTCGTGTTAGCCTTGTTGAACCAGATCTTCTCAGCCACTTCGTAGTTGTATAGGGTCTCAGCGATCGATTCCTGGACCCCTTCAATCCACTCCGTTTTCTCTCGTTCTGACTCTGCCGTGAAGCTGCAACAATCAATTTTTCGGCCCCCGCCCCGACACAAACCTCACTGTTATTGATTTGATTTCAGAGAGCAATTAAACAGCATAGTAGAGCTTGGCAGTGTGACAGGAGTGTGCAATATTTGAAATAGTTTTGGGGAGGGAGTTGCTAAGCATTTACGTCTCAGTGACTGCCATAGATTTGATGAAATTGATAGAAACAAATAAAAATAAAAATCAATCTTTCTCAACGTGCAATGTTACAATCAATAAAACTTTCATGCGGGATACATTTTTAGGATGTTATTTCAACATTAGATCTGTTAAAAAAGTTGAAAAATAGAGTCAGGAACAGTCTACAAATGTAACCAATTGAGGTTTCTGTATAAATTTAAAATATCATGTTCAACACAAGCTCTATCAAAACCCGGAACAAGTGCATGTACATAAAAAATTGCTTCAAAAAAGAAAACAAAGAGCTTCATCATAAAAACCTTGCCTCTAAGGATGTGTGTATTCATTGTAAATACCTAAGAAACTGCCCTCTGCAACAACGTATTTATTGTATGAAAAATAATTTTAAAAATTTGAATGGAATAATTTGTTAGCATATATAATTTATTTTAAGAAATAATTACACGGACTGTAACAAGTTGGTTACTAATAAGACTGTAATGAGATCACCCAGAGGAGGACTTATGTGCAGAACATTCCCTGTTTTATCATTCATATGCTTCATCAAAGATTTCTAATGACACTGTGGCAATTACTTATGTTTTGATTAGACTGTGAAAAAAAAAAAAAGTAATGAATTGTTTAGGATTAGCACCGTATAAAAAAATCATTCATTTACTTAAGGGAGGGTCATGCAGATGGCGAGAATGGAAAGTAAAAAAAAAAAAGAGGGGAAAAGAAACACAGCACCCCGAATTGACTGAGAAAACCACTTAGAATGAAGAAATGGGACCACCAGTTGCTATGGAAACCCGTCATGAAAGGTGGTAGCGAGGACGGGGGACTTTTCGCCTGGAGCAGAGGATGTGCACCGGGCCTCCTTCACCCAAGCAACCCAGCAGAGATCAATAGGTTGATTGGGTTCAGATGTTCTGTGGCAAGTTGTCTCTTTAAACGGCCCCCAGGCTCAAACCCATCCATAGAGACGACTGCTCACACTGTGTGCTGGACTGGACGGCGGCCTCCAAACACCATGGGAGGTTTGCAGAGTGATATCTTTATGTAGTGACTCAGATAAAACCAAGAGACACTACACACCGAACCACAGAGAACAGCAGGTGTTGAAGAGTTGGAAACTATTTACACAATTATGAAATAAAAAAAACTTATGTGGAACATTTCTTGAAAAAATTGGGTTTAGATTATATTAAAATTTCTATATTCTAATCATAACTAACAGTTCACGTTTTTATATGACAAACTTGATAAACCTATAAAGTCTGTTAAGCCCTATTTCTAAATAATACTCTACATGTTCTTTTATGGATCTTCAGAGATTCTAACATATTTTTAGTGCATGTTTTAAAGGGAGTTTTTGAGTTTATATTAGATATATATATTTTTGTGAATATATTTCAGAGATTGTGTTACCATCCACTCGGCCACCTGTAACAGATTGCATTTCAGAACTGTTGCCGACATGCCACCTAAAAAAAAAGCCCAAATGAAAACAGCAGACTGTTTGTTAATCGGTAATCTAAAACTGGGCTATCTATATTTGCCTGAATTTTGAGTGCTTAGCTGATTCCTGGTTTCAAATGGATAGATTACAGGGAGAAGAATTAAAGAAGGTGGAAGATTTTAATTATTTAGGATCAACAGTCCAAGGCAATGGAGAGTGTGGAAAAGAGATGAAGAAGTGTTTGCAGGCAGGCTGGAACGGGTGGAGAAAAGTACCAGGTGTGATGTGTGACAGAAGAGTTTCCGCTAGAATGACAGAGAAAGTGTACAAAACCATGGTGAGACCGGCCATGCTGTTTGGTCAAGAGACAGTGGCACTGAAAAAAAGGCAGGAAACAGAGATGAAGATGCTGAGGATCTCTCTGGGAGTGACCAGGATGGACAGGATCAGATGTACAACACATGTTAGAGGTTTTGGAGATATAGTCAGAGAGGCCGGACTGTGATGGTTTGGACATGTGCAGAGGAGAGAGAGAGAGTATATAGGAAGAAGGATGCTGGGTTTGGAACCACCAGGAAAGAGGACTAGAGGAAGACCAAAGAGGAGGTTCATGGATACAGTGAAGGAAGACATGAAGATAGTTGGCGTGACTGAAGAAGATGCAGCAGATAAGGTTAGATGGAAGAAACTGACTTGTTGTGGTGACTCCTGCCGAAAGAAGAAGATTTCTGAACGGTGATATTTTGCAAAAAGAAAAGATCTCTCAGCCTTACAAAAGCCCAATGGTTTTTAATCTTGGAGAATGTGTCTTTGTTTCTTTATTTCACACGTGTACAAAGATAATCTATACAGACTATTATAAATCTAATTCGTAATAATTCTATATGTGTATTTTCCTGTTCATTTTCTCGGCTTGGTGCAATCATAATTTTGTGACAATAAAATAGTTTAATTAATTTTTTTGTTGTTTTTTTTTTTTGCTCAACATAATTAATGCTCAAAGTTGTTCAGAGAATCAACAACATACCAATGGAGCATTAGCTTAAAAATGTCTCATTTTCTGTATAAGATCTCAAAGACTTTTTTACCGACAAAGCCAAATATTTAGCATTATCTTATATTTTCCAAGTCTCATTAATAATTTTTGTTCTCCATTAAAAGTCTGTGGTTGTATCTTCTGCCACAAAACACTGAACACTCTGTCCATTTAAAAGCAGCAAAACAATAGAAAAGCCAAAGCAAGTCTCCACAGCTTAAAGTGATTAGATGAGTTTCTAACTAATCCCCATCTTGAGCAGGTTGAGAACACTCCCAGGGCTACCAATCGATTGGTTCCACGACCACACTCTCACACAGTCTAAACCTCTTTTTGCAATCACCTTATCAAAGCAATTCTGAAAACCTGAGCTTGTCTTATTTTTACTTTTTTTGTTGTTCTTATCAGGTATGAGGGAGGGGGTTCCAATTACAACAGCTTTGTTAACGAAGCAGCCAAAGATGGGACCATTAAGAGAACTGCCACAAACAGATCGATTGGACATGCAACAGACGACAAGAGAAATGAGGGCGAAAGAGAGAAAAAAAATCTTTATACATGAGAAAAAAAAACAACTAGGTAAAGAAAAAACAGTGAACAAGTGTGCACAAACAAACGAGCCATGCCTTCTTTCCAGGCAGCTGTCATGGTTGTATTCTAAATGGGCCATTACAGCACAAACAAGCAGCACGCTCATTGATTGTAAGCCCTCGGGGACAGGAGTCACCTTAAAGGCTTTGCGCCATACCGAAGCACAGATACCTGCACAAAGCTCCAAAGGGAGACTTCATAAAAACAAACCTGATCGATAATTAGTGGAATTTTTTTTTTTTTTGTACAGGACCCCATTCCCACATAGTGTGCACAATGCGATGATCGATAAGTCTGCTGGTGGTGCTTTTGGTTCAGTGATTCGCGAGGTGCTTTCTCGGGGAGATTTGACAAAAGTGCTAATGAGTGAAGGAAAAGCAAACTTCGGAGAAAACACTCTTTTGCCTCATTAGAGCAAAGAAACAACTCTGACATGACTGCTCGTTACTTTTTTGCATTTTACACCTTAAAGGAAAAAGCATTGGCAGGAGTGTCATTTGTTCCATACGTGCAGGAATTTGTATTTCCAAATTGTTTAACAAAGTTCAAACCCATGACGAATAAGTAATGAAAGTGAAGCCGCTCAGATGGAGAACTAACTCACTGATCTTAATCTTTGGAGGGAAATCCAGTACAAACTTTGCTTCATCAAATGGATTAATTTCTAGTCTCATTTCTAAAAATGTCAATTCTTTAATTACTTTTAAAAAATCAATTATGATGCATTCATTTTTTTTGGAGGAGTTTAAGTATCTCGGGGTCTTGTTCACGAGTGGGGGAGGGATGGAGCGGGAGATCGACAGGCGGATTGGTGCGGCATCAGCAATAACTAGGACGCTGCATTGGTCCGTCGTGGTAAAGAGAGAGCTGAGCCGAAAAGCAAAGCTCTCGATTTACAAGTCGATCTACGTTCCAACCCTCACCTATGGTCCCCAGCTGTGGTTGGTGACCGAAAGAATGAGATCGCAGGTACAAGCGGCCGAAATAAGCTTCCTCCGCAGGGTGGCTTGGCTCTCACTCAGAGATCGGGTGAGGAGCTCTGCCATCCGGGAGGAGCTCGGTGTCGAGCCGCTCCTCCTCCAGGTCGAGAGGAGCCAGATGGGGTGGTTCAGGCATCTGGTCAGGATGCCCCCCGAGCGCCTCGCGGGCGAGGTGTTTCGGGCACGTCCCACCGGGAGGAGACCAAGGGGCAGACCTCGGACCCGCTGGAGAGACTATGTCTCACAGCTGGCCGGGGAATGACTTGGGATCCTTCCAGGTGAGCTGGAGGATGCAGCCAGGGAGAGAGAGGCCTGGGCTGCCCGCTTGAGGCTGTTGCCCCTGCGACTCGACCTCGGAACAAGCGGAAGATGACGGAACGGAACGGAATTTTTTTCCTATCAAATTTGTGCTCCTAACAAATAAACTAGTGCTACCGTTTTTCGCCTATATTATGTTGTACTTTTCAGGGGTGGGGCTATATTTTGTAAAGAATTATGTCTTTTTTCGCCATTTTTTTTTTCATTGTCATCTTGTTCTGCTTGATCTAGTGTCTAATAGGGTGGAATCTAAATTGGGTGGAGACGGCAGCTCAGTGGTTAGAGCGTTCGTGCGCAGACCGGAAGTTCGCGGGTTTGCGTCCCACAGAGAGCACGTCTAGGGTCATTGGAGAAGACACCTAACCCCCGTTTCTCCCATCATTGGCGCCGTCGAAGGGCAGCCTGTTGTGGTGTAAGGAGTGCAGCAAACAAATTTCCACGGTGAGGGATGAACAGAGTAATTTATTTATTTAATTACAGGGGCAGCTAAATTAAAAAGGAGATTTGGACTTTCCTTAAGCTCGACACATATTTCACCTATTTCCAGCGCATTACCACGCAACCAATAACATAAAATCCAAGTAAAAGATCTACGTTGAGAATGTTTGCTTTTTTGGTCTTTACTTTATCATTACAGACCAAAGCGGCTTTTTAATTCTTGCTGACGCTGCACCGAATCATCTGTGAAGTTCCCTCTTTACATTTTTTTTGCAGACTTCAAAGAGTTTATTGTAGTCAAATAAAACACATCTTCACATGAGCTCACCGCCACAAGCTCATGCCGGAGTGTCCCTGGACAAGATACTTAATCCCTGAATTGCTTCCACCACTAGTCCTGCTGTTAACTGCATGCTGTGGTGCATTGAAAAACATTTTTTTTTCCAATGGGATCAATTAGGTTTGCAATTAAAGTAATTGGATGTACATTTAGGAAGCCGAAATGTGCCTATAAAATACAGAGTCCCCATTTTTGCGTCTTACACAAACACATTTCTTATCATTTTGGTTTAATTCACTTAGATCTATCATGATAGCTTTGATAGTGAAGCCAGGACAATGGCCAATTCTCAGGGAAAAAAAATAAAGGGGGAACAAAATGCCTTGGGGAACTTGCGACCTTCTAAGAGGATAGTAATCACAAACATAAATCACTGATCGCCAAGAAATGCTTAAAAGAGAAAGATATCAATATCTTTGAAGTGGGGTAAGACCAGAGTTGAATTCTCCACTGAATTTGTGATTCAAACACAAGGTAGAGAGCAACGAAGCCTCTCAACCTCAAAGACTTAGAGGTTGTTACTCAGAGATCTGTTTATACCTGGCATTAGTATTCATCTTTGAGGATTTGATCACAAATGTACAGCCAGAGGTGTGCCGGTTCAAAGTCAACATTAAAATGCATCTTCAAATGCCTCCTTGGTGGCTTCTCATCACATTTAACTTCAGTATTGTACAAGCAAACAAATATGTAAAATAATTTAGCCAAACTAAACATTAGTGAGTCTAACGTTTCTAGAAGAGGCTAAATTTGTCATTTTTTATGTGTTGGAGCTCAGTGTGAGTGCACCTCTGTTCATTTAAACATGGAAATGTCTGCGTTTAACACTCCATGCTTCTCATTACAGCCTAACAGCTCCATGCAAAATGAGGCTATTTCCCCAAAACACTGAAAACAACTGTGTTTATTGCAAACAGTAACTTCACTACCAGTGTGTCTCTCCACAGGTTGTGTACCTTGTAATTCCCAAAAACATATTTATCCTGTCAAATGTGCCCCGGCAATGCAATAAAGGCATATCTTTTGGGGTAATTTTGTAAAAAGTAAAGCTTTGTCTATTGCTGTAGTTGCTGTTGAGATTTAGTTGTGAAAATTAAAGCGAGTTTTCAAAAGCAAGAAGATACACTAAACCAAAAAGTTTTAATGGTATTCCAGAAAAGAAATATCGAAGTCTTTACAATCTTCAAATAGACCGATAGATTTCTTTGCTCAAATTCAACTTTAGAATGATGAAAAAAAATTATCAACGGCGTATCAAACAGATTGAGTGAAACAGTAAAAAACATGAAGACATCAAAAGACCTTGTAAACAGCACAAAAACAATAAGCTTTGTTGTAGTAGAACAGGGGTAGAGCAACACACAGATATGTAGGATATAAAGAGCACACACACACACGTGCATCTGAACAGATGGTAACTAAAGAGAACTTACCAAAAATTTTTGAAGGGCGTGTTGATTTCGAAGCTCTTCCGGTCCACATTTCTGATATTAGCAGCAGCCAGTTCTACCTCTGCTATCGCCAGCCCGGCTTTATAGTCCTGAATGAACAGTAAGATAAAGTTGCACAGGTTCAGTTAGGCTTCGCAACCGGTTGGTTGTACGTCAAGACTTCAAAGATGTTAGCATGATGTAAGGCTCTTCTAGAATTGAACCCTATCTATGAACAGGTTATGGTTTAGCAAAGACATTGTAGAGATTGCTCAATTATTTTGTGGTTCTATATTTGATTGTATCTACATAAGAGGAAGGGGAACATGTTGCTACCCACAAGCATTAGTAATATTGAATCTACCTAAAGCAGCCACTGCAAACCCATGTCAACCTGTGGTTACTATTTGAACTGTAAATTCAATGCCCCATATACTTAGCTGTATTAAGAGGAAGAATATCTACTGGTGGAAGATTTTAAGGATCTAGGATCAACAGTCCAGAGCAATGGAGAGTGTGGAAAAGAGGTGAAGAAGCGTGTTCAGGCAGGCTGGAACGGGTGGAGAAAAGTACCAGGTGTGATGTGTGACCAAAGAGTTTCAGATTAAATGAAAGAGAAAGTGTACAAAACCGTGGTGAGACCAGCCATGCTGTTTGTTCTAGAGACAGTAGCACTGAAGAAAAGACAGGAAGCAGAGATGGAGGTAGCAGAGATGAAGATGCTGAGGATCTCTCTGGGAGTGACCAGGATGGACAGGATTAGAAATGAGAACATCAGGGGAACAGCACATACTGGAAGTTTTGGGGACAAAGTTTGAGAGGCAAGACTGAGATGGTTTGGGCACGTACAGAGGAGAGAGAGTACATCGGAAGAAGAATGCTGGATTTGGAACCACCAGGAAAGAGAACTAGAGGAAGACCAAAGAGGAGGTTCATGGTTACAGTGAAGGAAGACATGAAGATAGTTGGCGTGACTGAAGAGGATGCAGCAGATAAGGTTAGATGGAAGAAATTGACTTGCTGTGGCGACCCCTAGAGGGAAATGCCGAAAGAAGAAGAAGAAGAATATGTACTGGATGGCCACTTTAGAAATGCAAATATTGGAAGTATTTTGAGACTAGCGTAAACTACACTTTAAAATTATTTATAGTTTTGATCATTTTTGAAAATGAAAAACTGAATCAGTGCCCCTGAGCTGGCATAACTACTTTCACCAGGTGACACCTCATATTTAAAATGCTTTTAGTTAATTGAGATTTGCAAATTAGATTGCGAACACACATTCACTTGAGTTCTTTCATCCAAAATATGAGAATAGACAAACTCTCACAAGTCATACAGTATGTTATTTGCTGAGCTCCTTCAATGATATGACGTAAGCCAAAAAAAGCCTACTATTCCGGTGCCACAATTGTCACCATTTAGTATGTTTCTGAACACTTCTGGTGGATTCTGCTGCTGAAAATGATGAAAAGTCTGTTTGTTTCCAGCTGTTACAGCCAAACTTTGTGTGATGTTTGAATGTACTTGAAAAGGAGAAAATCCTGACCTTTTGTTTTGTGTTCTTGTATTGAGAAAGATGGAAAATGTATGTTTGGACTTACACTTCCTAAAAGCCAAAACTACATCAGGGAATCCAAAATGACCTAATGCTCTCAGCTTTGATGTTTTCAAACACCCATTACCAAAATATGGGTTGGCATCTCTGTTACACTGTACCCCTTCATGTTCTATACTTGACTCAAAGCACTCAAAGCAGTTAACGGCTTTTTGAGAAGTTAGAGGAAATGCTTCTGTTCCTTTTCACAAAGAAAGCAACAAATATGACTCTAAAGATGGAAGTGACAAAGAACTAGACTACAATACTAAGAAGAGTGAAAAATGAGGAAGTAGACATTTGAGAAGCTTTTAGTAACCCTGATAAGTGGGGTGTCAGCTGAGTTACAGGCATTAGGGAGCAGGAAGAAAGAACACATTACATTTAAGGTATGATGGTATTACGGGATCTTGTTTAAACTAGCAACACCTAACCTCATCATCTAGAACCAGTTGTAAAACCATCCTAATTTTGATGCTGACTGTTTTTCACCAGCAAAATCCGTTCCGTTTCGTCATCTTCCGCTTGTTCCGGGGGTCGGGT
Source organism: Neostethus bicornis (assembly GCA_902685375.1). NCBI lineage: Eukaryota > Metazoa > Chordata > Actinopteri > Atheriniformes > Phallostethidae > Neostethus > Neostethus bicornis. Next base: position 10,816,100 of record LR738558.1, on the reverse strand, counting down.
CGCGGGAGCAACAGCCTCAAACGGGTAGCCCAGGCCTCTCTCCCCGGCTGCATCCTCCAGCTCACCCGGAAGGATCCCAAGTCGTTCCCCGGCCAGCCATGAGACATAGTCTCTCCAGCAGGTCCGGGGTCTGCCCCTTGGTCTCCTCCCGGTGGGACGTGCCCAAAACACCTGACCCGCGAGGCGCTCGGGGGGGCATCCTGACCAAATGCCCGAACCACCCCATCTGGCTCCTCTCGACCTGGAGGAGGAGCGGACTCGACACCGAGCTCCTTCCGGATGGCAGAGCTCCTCTACCGATCTCTGAGTGAGAGCCCAGCCACCTTGCGGAGGAAGCTCATTTCAGCCGCTTTTACCCGCGATCTCATTCTTTCGGTCACCACCCACAGCTGGTGACCATAGGTGAGGGTTGGAACGTAGATCGACTTGTAAGTCGAGAGCTTTGCTTTTCGGCTCAGCTCTCTCTTTACCGCGACGGACCGATGCAGGGTCCTAGTTATTGCTGATGCCGCACCAATCCGGCTGTCGATCTCCCGCTCCATCCTTCCCCCACTCGTGAACAAGACCCCGAGATACTTAAACTCCTCCACTAGGGGCAGGACCCAGTCCCTGACCCGCAGGGGGCATTCCACCCTTTTCTGGGCGAGGACCATGGTCTCGGAAAAATCATTTCTACTAATTACACCAAACAGAAGAAAATGAATCCACACCATCTTTGTTGATAGGGTATTTTTTTTAGAGATGAAAATCCTCACAGCAAAAAACATGCAATTTTTGTTTTTGCTTTGCCAGTGAAAGATAATGTTCTTGTGGAATAATTAGCATCTGCCTCTCCAGAGCCGACAGATTTCACAGCAGTTGCTTAAATGTTCTTGTGTCACAAAATTTTCATCTCATCTCAGAGTATTGTGTGGGCCGCTTTGATTGAAGTTGTCAAAACCTTGATTTGACAATCGTTAGCCCCAATTATACTACTTCAAACAAATTTAGAAGACTGGTGAAAAACACGTGCTATTTCCTCTTTTCTCAGCTGTCATGCACAATGATACTGAGAGGGGATGATGACATAGAATCATGAACAAAACTCAGATCCTGTGAAGCGTTATGGATAATTATGACACTCTGATCTTGGAAGGAGATGACAGAAGAGTCAGAAAAGATAATGTGTGTGAGACCAGTGAATATACTTTAAGGAAGAGGTCCTAATTGAGCTCAAACTTTTGATGTGAGGCCTTCAGGGCAGCAGAAACTTGCCTCTCTGTCCTATCAATTATAACTACGTGGAGTTATTGCTCTTTTAAGTTCGGCATGTTCAGAGGGTCAAAGATGCATGACGCGATAATGAGAGAGTGAGGGGGAGACGGAGTGTAAAGAACCTCATTTGAGTTGATTGTTTGATATTCATTCATTTCTATCAGCGATCTTAAGGAAGCAAATTTCTGTATACTCAACGTGGCTAAATCAATTGTTTGTATGCACAGCTGGACAATAGAAGGAGAAGCGTGTATGACGCATTCACACATTCATTCAAGAGCGTCCCTGCCTGTCGGGGTAAATGTGCTGAGAGGGCAAAGCAGTCACCTATACCTAATGACCCTCATCCCTCTCAGGCAGCCAATTAGGGAGCTGGGTGTTAGCGGCCGTCCAGCCCTCGCCTCTCGTTACCAGCCCAATATGTGCCATGGCCTCCTGCCCTCTCCAATTAATTCACCAAGGAAGAAGAGAAGGAGGAATGGAATAAGGAAGGGAAGGATAAGGGGTAAAAATAACCTACCCAATTACTATAGCCAAGGGTTAGGTGGCAATAATGGTGCTTATAGAGGGAAAGGCCCCAAGGCGAATACCAGCTTGCACGACTTCATTCACTTGAATGTGTTAAAAAAGTAACCAACCAAGTACAACATTTAAAAAAAAAAAAAAAAAACACCTTAAGACACATTACTGGATAATTTTAATGTAATATCAGCACAATTACATAACCTTGCCCCTCTAAAGGTTATTCAAAAGTTGCAATTAATGTGGTAGTCATGTATCAACAGTGGTGGATGAAGTACTCACTTTTTGTACTTAAGTAAAAGTACAGATAATTAGGCAAAAAATTTACTTAAGTAAAAGTAAAAGTACCAATAAAAAAATTCTACTTAAGTAAAAGTACAAAAGTAGTTGGTGTAAATTGTACTTTTTAAGTAAAAAGTAAAAGTATTCGACCATAATTCAAATGTTATTTGTTATGCTATAGGGTGTCACCATGGTAACCAGGATAAATGCTCTGCAGGGGTGTGACCCCTCCTCTCCCGCCTCTTTTGGTCCACAAAAAAATTAAAAATAAAAGGAAAGGGGACGAGTCAAGCTATCCCCTAGAAGGGCCAGTGAATGGGCCGCCAAATTGGAGGAAAATGACACTTATTTTTTAAAATGTTTTTTTGGGGGGGAGGCCCTCAGTCACTATATATTGGCTTTGTCAAAGCCCCACCCCCTTTCGAAAATTCTAGATCCGCCCCTGGTCTGTGTAATGATGGCTCAACTTTTTATTTAAAAGTAAACACAGCGAACAACGATCTTCTGACTCTTTTTAATTTGTACTATATTTGATGTTAGGTTTTTGGCACTGAATGAATGCGGAAAATGTTTCTCGATTCATTACTACTTCTCCCGATCAACTGCTTTTTTTGATTTTGGCGATGCGGCTTCAAGATGCGCTAAAAAACCTGTGTATTTTTCAAATTCCTGAACGAAAATGTAACAAAAAATGTAAAACGCACTTTTAAAAAGTAGCGAAGTAAAAGTACAGATATTTGCTCTAAAAATGTAGTGAAGTAAAAGTAAAAGTACCGGTCTTAAATTTTACTTAAGTAAAGTACAAATACACAATTTTTTTACTTAAGTACAGTAACGAAGTACATTTACTTCGTTACGTTCCACCACTGTGTATCAATTCATAATCCTGTCAAATCTTCCCGTCCTACTGTGACTTCTCTGTGCTGAGATTCTCAAAAGAAACCAGACAAATAGACACAGGCTCCTCTCGTATCTTCAATTCCATGTTCACTCAGCCACTTAAGCTGCTCTAAAAGCATGCAAGGTGAGACTGTCTCAGACAGCTTTGTGAGTTCATGCTCAATGGAGAAAAACGCCTTTGGATTACTTCAAACATCAAGCATTGAGACAAGGGGGCTAAAAAAGAAATGATAGGTCTTGTGAAACAAAGGCAGATGAGGACAAGAGAAGCAAGTGACAAATGCATTTGGAGCTGAACTACACTGTAAAAAGTCTGATTCAGTCAGACTATCTCAGCAGATTTAGAAGAGGTTCTGTATCTAAAACAATGTCAGAATATTATCAGTTTTCCTGGATTATCTGATGTGTCAACAGATGTGTAAAAATGTATCCACTCCTGGATGAACTCCCATGGGGAAAAAAACACTGAAGTAATTGTAAGACTATGACTCACTCAATTTTGTTCAAGCTCCATCTGACTCCATAAGGTACTGTATTTTCCGCACTATAAGGCGCACCTAAAAACCTTAAATTTTCTCTAAAGTCCACGATGCGCCTTTTAACCCAGAGCGCCTTCTATATGGATTAATATTGAGCTACAACACGTGTCGCAACTGCGGTAAGCAGCCGCCGACTCCATTTCCCCCGTAGAAGAAGTAGTGCACGGTGCATGCTGGGATATATGAAAGGGCGTCTCATTTCCATTTGTGTGTTTGTGTAAAGACACGGAAATGGCTCCTACCAAGAGACACTGTTACACCGCAGAGTTTAAACTCAAGGCGATCGGTCACGCAGTAGAACACGGGAATAGAGCCGCAGCTGTTTATTCATTTTGGGAGTAAAAATAGAATGCTGTTTTGTAATTGTTAATAAAGTTTGACTGACCTATTTGACTGTTTTGGGTTTTTTTTTTTTACATTCCCTTTAGCGCAGCACCATTTAGTGAATGCATAACGTAACCCCAGCCTTTACTGTAGCGCCTTATAATGCTGTGTGCCTTATATATGGAAAAAGTTTTTAAAATTGTCATTTATTGAAGGTGCGCCTTATAATGCAGTGCACCTTATAGTGCGGAAAATACGGTAGTCTCATTCGGGCCGGACCCGACTGAGAGTCTCAGCCCAGGAAGTTTAGTTCTTTAAAAATGAAAATTTAACCGGCTTAAAACCTAAACACCCTTTTCTTCAAAGTGTAAATTGCTTTGATAAAGCACAGTTTGGAGAAAAAAAAACTATATAAACTACGTACAGTAAGACAATTGAGTATGAAATGCAAAATAAGTTCAACACGTCTAAAGTATCGTTAACAAATTTGGATCCACTAACCCGAGCATAAAAAAGTTTTTTCTATAAAATATTAAATACTTTCCGTTGACAAGAATTGCAAAACTGAGGTATTTTTACACGCTGGATTTATGCCCAATTATGAGGCGTGGGCAGGTTTCTTTGCACATGGCAACGTGTTTTATTCATACAAGATATTTTAGCGTAGCAGGAAAGAACAATCACACAAAAAGTGTGGCTTTCTCTGTATCAACCTAATAAAATGATATGTATCAATTTCATGTCATTATAACTCAGGTCACAGATGAGCGTATCATCAATTTTGTGCATTGTAAATGTAGCATTCATGCACAAGAGAATGATTCAAACAGCATTACTACTGTTTTTATTCCTCTAAATGTTAAATCTTTCCAAAGAATAACTTTTTTATAACTCCTTTGAAACACAAACGCTTCAAAATCTCTGAGGAAACAAAAACTTCAAAGCCTCTCATTACATCGGCCTTTCAACCGGCAAAACACAGCTGCTTCCCAATAACAAAACTCACAGCAAACAGGACATAACACCTGCAAGTATCCTTTCAACACAGGTGAGAATTAAGTGGTTAAGGTGTTAGACATTCCCCTTGATGATGGGAACTCTAAATATTGCACATTCACGGGTGAGTGAAGATACAAGAGTGCCAGGTGAATGCTGATTTTACCCAGAGTGGTGAAAATGAGCAAATGCTTTCCAACACTAAAACGTAAATCCAGATTTTGACATTTATTAGTATATTAAAATGTAAGTAATAGAAAATAACAAATAAATAAACTTGACATGGTAAAAACCACGGTAAATATCTTAAAATTAATTTATCAGGAATAAGACTTAGGGCAGGGGTGGGCAAACTTTTTTGACTCGCGGGCCACATTGAGTTCTAACATTTGACAAGCGGGCCAGAACCAGGGGTGAGGGGCGTGCCCCCCCTCTCTAGGTGGACAAAAAAAATTGTTCTTACTACTTTGGGAGGAGACGGCAGCTCAGTGGTTAGAGCGCTCACGCGCGGACCAGAAGTTCGCGGGTTTGCGTCCCACAGAGAGCACGTCTACTGTCCTTGGAGGAGACACCTAACCCCTGCTTCTCCCATCATTGGTGCCGTCGAAGGGTAGCCTGCTGCGGTGTAAGGAGTGCAGCACACAAATTTCCCCGGTGAGGGATGAATAGAGTCATTCATTTATTTGTTTATTTATTTAATTATTGTAACCTTTGGTTAAAAATATGCACCAAAATTCAGGAAAATTACTTATTTTTTAAAAAGGTTCTGGGGAGATGCCCCTAGACCTCTCTATACTGACGAGCACCATAGGCACTGGTTTTGTGCCACCCCCACTCCCTTTAGAAAATCTTGTATTTGTCCCTGTATTTGGGAACAGGAGCAGATGGATGGCATGCTTTGGTAACCGCAAGATTCGACCAATAGAATGGCACCCTAGATTTTAAACAAGCACTAAATGTTACATCAAGAGCGTTAAATTTCAAATCTAGCGGCACTAGGTTTGAAATCTAGTGCAATAGTGCTTAAAAACATGCATTTAGCGGCGCTAGGTTTGAAATCTAAGCGCTTGATGTAACATTTAGCTTGTTTTAACATCTAAAACGCTTGTTTATGTGCGTGAATTGGGTTTGATGGCTTTCCTTATCTGTGCACACAGTTTATTTTGAAAGCGTGCGGATCACGGAGACACACATTTTATTGGGAGCAGTGTTGTTGGATTTTTGGCGCCATCTAGTGATGAACATAAAAAAAATCAAGAAAATCATAAAAAATCAAACTAACATGGTTTAATTTTTTCATTTTTTCTATTAAAACGTTTAACAGGCTGCATGTGGCCGCGGGCCATAGTTTGCCCATGCCTGACTTAGGGTAAGCATGGATTTGAAATGTTATGGACAATAAACTAAAAAAAACCTCTAACTTTTACTTAAAGGCGGTATAATGGCTTTTTTTGTTTGTTTGTTTTTTTGTATCATCACTTAAAATTGTGTTTATTAGTTAGACTAATAGGCTTATAAAGATGTGTTCTGAAAATTATATATACATGAACTGTGGACTCACAAATGTGGGATTGAGTGGTTCATTAAAAATCTCATCAATTGTTTTTGTATGTTGAACAAAAACTATTGGTCCACAGCCTCCAACTCTATGGTTCCATTGACTCAAAAGTATCTCTTTGCAACATGGATGTTCCAGAGATAAAAGCCCAAGCGAAGCAGGAATGACCAAAGCAGGTCTAACTCATTTGCACTATTTGCTAACAATCGCGGGGACCTCAGTGCTCAATGATATTCTACACTTCCCTTAAGCCAGGTTACTAAAAGTTCAACCAGGCAGTTGACTTGAGACTTGGGAAAATAAATAAATAAATGAATAAATGAATTACTCTATTCATCCCCGTTTTGGACATCTCCGGGCTGAGGAGTCCCCCAGTGTTTCCATCAGGATGAAGAACATTTATTGACTTCTTTAGATATTTAGTTGTAGATTAGAATAAGCTAATATTTAAACAATAATCTTTGACACATTGTTTGCTCGTCCCGGGGGAGGGATCTCTCTTTCACGTGGATCCCCATGAGGTTTCTTATTTTTTCCCCACTGATGGGTTTTTTAGGAGTTTTTCCTCACCGTGAAGGAGAGTCTAAGTGCATAAATGTGCTAGTCTTGTTTAGTTAGCATTTGTTAGTTATTTTTCTTGTTGTGTATTTGTGTTAATACATTCCTCTTTTTCTTGTGAAGCCCATTGAGACGGACATTCTGTGATTTTGGGCTATACAAATAAAATTGAATTGAATTGAATTGAATCCCTCAATGGGGAAATTTGTGTGCTACACTCCTTACACCGCCGCAGGCTGCCCTTCGACGGCGCCAATGGTGGGAGAAGCGGGGGTTAGGTGTCTTCTCCAAAGACCCTAGACGTGCTCTCTGTGGGACGCAAACCCGCAAACTTCCAGTCCGCGCGCGAATGCTCTAACCACTGAGCTGCCGTCTCCACCCAAATATACATGTGCTTTAGTTTTTTCGTTTCGTTTCATCTTCTGACCCGCTTATCTCTATAGGGTGCCAGAGTCTATCCCAGCTGATTTCAGGCGAGAGGTGGGATACACCCCGAAAATAAGTTCGCACCTTGATCATACACTTTTTTGTATGGTTACAAAACTTCTATTCCTGGTATCCAAAATCAACAAGAAATTTAAAGACTCAACCAATTCAGGATGAAGCAACTTCATGCTTTGAGGAAGTTTCTAGCATCAATTTTTGATTTGGTTACATTTTTGGGGGGATTATTTGTATTAAATCAGGATCATGTAAAACAAAAATATAATTGGAATTCTTCTCTGAAGGAATGTTCCACATTTGGTAAATTAGTCTCTCTGCCAAAGACTTCTTAAGATCATCTTTCAACATCCTCAACAAGTAGTTTTTTTCTGTCAAGATTTCACATCCCAAACAAGATGACAGCAAGAAAAATGATCAGACGATGATCAATCAGTCTTTCAGTCACTGAAGTGAAAACGAACCCGAGAACAGTGGTGATGTATGAGATGATAAGTTGCGAAACGAGTCATTCCGCTTGTAGCGATTTACCTAGGACAAGACAAGGAGATCATTTTTAGAGAAAAGGTGAGTGTGTGTGACACGCTTAGCGCACCATCCGACTTTCTTTACTTTGGTGTTTAAATGACCTTAAACACAGCTCCATCACAGGCCTTACGGTCCGTGAGAAATAGTGGAGGGAGGTAGCGGAGGAGGAGCTGTGAGGACGATGTTTCCAATAGCTCGTTCATCATGTTAGATTAAATACTCCACTTCACTGAACTTGAACAGGGCAACGGTCTGCCTCCCTCCCTTCGCTCTTGTTCTCCATCACTCTCTCCTCATTTTGCAAACTACCTACGCTCATTTCTCGATCATGCAAGCCATGCACCGAAAAGGTCTTTCTATCCCCTTTTACTTCATTTATCTCTTTGTTACTGTCTCTTAACTCTGTCTTTCCTTTCACGCCTGCTTTCCTTGCTGCAAAATGCACTGGTGCCGCTGCCGCATTTATGCAGGGATTTAGCTTGTAAGCTGAAATAATACAATTAATTTGTTCTCTCCCTTATTCTCTCTTTCCCTTAGTTTCTCCCGCTGTCTCAGATCAAGGAAGTGGAAATGTGCTGACATGGAGGGATACCCAAAAGAGAATTCTAACAAAGATGTTTGTTCACGCTAATGAAGAAAATAATGAAAGGCAAACAAGGAAACTGCAAGAGCGAGCAAAATGAATTGAGAGGCAAGGAGGGATGGAAATGAGTTGAATGCAAGAAGCGTTATCAAACATGCACGCAAATAAGAGCGAGGTAATGGTAACGCTGCTGTGAGGTATCTTTGAGAGCCATCTTTGTTGCAGGGCAGTAGTGTGCAAAGAAAACGTAAGATGAGGAGCAACTATCAAGACTAAAAAGGAAATAATAAAAGAATATATATATTTTTTTTTTAAAATAACATCTCTTTTTTCATTTGATAGCAAATTATTAATAGCATTGATCTAATTTTTCTATGATAATTTGCACAAGACATACAAAAATGAAAAGTGTATTTGAACAAAATGCTGTAATTTGTTCCATTAGCGGCAAAGAAAACCAGAAAATCTACATAAGCTCTTCTTCTTCTTTCGGCATTTCCCTTCAGGGGTCACCACAGCAAGTCAGTTTCTTCCATCTAACCCTATCTGCTGCATCCTCTTTGGTCACACCAACTATCTTCATGTCTTCCTTCACTGTATCCATGAACCTCCTCTTTGGTCTTCCTCTAGTCCTCTTTCCTGGTGGTTCCAAATCCAGCATCCTTCTTCCGATGTACTCTCTCTCTCCTCTGCACATGTCCAAACCATCTCAGTCTGGCCTCTCTGACTTTATCTCCAAAACCTCTAACACGTGCTGTTCCTCTGATATACTGATTTCTAATCCTATCCACTGGATGAATCACTGCTTAAAACATTGTAGTCAATAATTAAAATGGTTTGTGATTGTTTTTTTTTCATTATTGCTAAACATCTTGATTGAATTTTAAAGGACTTAAAAAAAAATCCCCTCTATAACTTAAAATACAATGTCGTCTGCATACAGTGAGATTCTTCACACGTTTGTCCAAACCATCTCAAACTTTATTCCCAAAACCCCTAACATGTGCTGTTCCCCTAATGTACTCATTTCTAATCCTGTCCATCCTGGTCACTCCCAGAGAGATCCTCAGCATCTTCATCTCTGCTACCTCCATCTCTGTTTCCTGTCTTTTCTTCAGTGCTACTGTTTCTAGACCAAACAGCATGGCTGGTCTCACCATGGTTTTGTACACTTTCCCTTTCATTCTAGCTGAAACTCTTCTGTCGCACATTCCAGCTGATACTTTCCTTCACCCATTCCAGCCTGCCTGAACATGCTTCTTCACCTCTCTTCCACACTCTCCATTGTCTACATTAGCTCTACTTTGAATCAAAAATTGTCACTCTACCAACCACCAGAGATGGAAGCGCCCTACCACTTGCCTGGTAGAGACCGAAGAATTGTTAAAAACAAGAAAAGGCTCAAGATATCTAGTAAACACAGAGTAAAACCTCGAAAAAATTCTTATTCAGTGAGGCAAAAAAAGAAGATTTAAAAAAAAAAGAGCTGTTTTTAGTTTTCCAAATCTTTTCGTTTTCTAAGTTTCACTTTTCTTTTAAAAGTGTTCTGATGGAAACTGCCTCATTTAAAAACTGAGATTTTGTTCCATAATATTCTTTATAGAGTAACAAAAGTATAAATGTAGTCTACTTGTATTCAAGCTTTACGTGCCAAGGTGAAAAATGTAGAACTATTGTTACAGAGACACAAATATATTGTAATTTGAGAAAAAAAGATCATACACCTGTATGGAATGTAGTGTGAAAGTAAAGTTAAGTGGAGTTTTTCAGCGCATTTAGTAGATTAAAAATAATTTATTGGAAGAAAATGTTAGATCAGAGTTTTTCAGGGTGAAAGTATTAACTTTGGATTCTGTAAAAAAAAACCTTTGAGGTAAATACAATAAAAAAGAAAGTTTATAAGAAACGTGCATCTTTAGAAAAATTACATACTTCTCTTCTCTCCAATATCGTCTGACTGACTGAGAAGGTCGCAGGGCATGAGTTGTCCATATCACTCTAGGCTGGCGGATAACAGGGATCCCTCCTTCATACAGATCTCCTTGAGGTTTTTTCTTTTTACCACACTAGTGGGTTTTTTTTTTGGTTTTTTTTGTAAGAGTTTTTTCTCGCTGAGAAGGAATGCTCTGAGTTTTTTTAGTTAATTTGAAAACCAATCTCGTTGAGACGATTGTGTTGTACTATTGGGCTATACAGCTAAGATTGAATTCAATACAAACGAGTTCAAATTTTTTATCGCATGGGAAACTAATCACATGCAAGCAGAATATTAATGTGAACACAGTACATTTGTATACAAGTAGAAACTAGTTTGGAAGGTATTTAAAACAACAGAGATAGGTCTCTAATTGAAATTATGCTAAACAAGTTCATTGCAAATTAATATCAGCTCCTATTTCTGTTTAATCTAACGACTAAAAACTAGATATCGTTCTAGATGAGGAGTATAAAAGTGGGTAAGTGAAATTTATGTAAAATTTAAACACAAGTAAAAATGTTAGAATCAGAATCATTCTAAAGACAAAATATATTTTGTCTTTTTATCAAAATCCCTTTTACACCGGTTGTTTCTTTAAAGGATTAATTCTGAGCTTTTGGACTTTATAGCCCTGCAGAAGCTGCATAGGCGAGAAAAAAGCATTAGGGTGGGAATGACACGCATCGAAAGGCCCGAGATCTAAATCAAACTAGGGGCAAAGTGCTGTGGACTCGGTGTACGGTCCGATGGTCAGAAAACAATTACCTTCTAATGTCTTTTCCTTGGCTCTTTTATAAGGTTAAGGGAAGACGGTCAGATAAATTTGTAAGGACCTATGAAAAGACAACCATGTTCAACAAGATCATCAGGCTGTGCTTGGGGATGGAGAAAACTTCATGTGTTTTTAGATTATATTTATTTTATAATCAAAATAAAATCCCTATTTCAGTTATATCTGTTCTCAAAATGGATTTTTTTAAGCAGCTGATATAAAGTTCACACTTAGCTTTTTTTTCTGATGATTAAAACATTTATCTGCTTTCCGTTCCGTCATCTTCTGCTTGTTCCGGGGTCGGGTCGCGGGGGCAATCCTCCAGCTCACCCGGAAGGATCCCAAGTCTTTCCCTGGCCAGCTGTGAGAGATAGTCTCTCCAGCGGGTCCGGGGTCTGTCCCTCGGTCTCCTCCCGGTGGGATGTGCCCAAAACACCTCGCCCGCGAGGCGCTCAGGGGGCATCCTGACCAGATGCCCGAACCACCCCATCTGGCTCCTCTCGACCTGGAGGAGGAGCTGCTCGACACCGAGCTCCTCCTGGATGGCAGAGCTCCTCACCCGATCCCTGAGTGTGAGCCCAGCCACCCTGCGGAGGAAGCTCATTTCGGCCGCTTGTACCCGCAATCTCATTCTTTCGGTCACCACCCACAGCTGGTGACCATAGGTGAGGGTTGGAACGTAGATCGACTTGTAAATCGAGCCGCTCCTCCTCCAGGTCGAGAGGAGCCAGGTGGGGTGGTTAGGGCATCTGGTCAGGATGCCCCCCGAGCGCCTCGCAGGTGAGGTGTTTCGGGCACATCCCACCGGGAGGAGACCCAGGGGCAGACCCCGGACCCGCTGGAGAGACTATGTCTCACAGCTGGCCGGGGAAAGACCTGGGATCACTGGGATCCTTCCGAGTGAGCTGGAGGATGCAGCCGGGGAGAGAGAGGCCTGGGATGCCCGTTGGTGACCCAGGCCTCACTATGTCTCACTATGTCTCACAGTCTCACATTTATGTGACCATGGTCATATTTATCTGCTTTCCAAGTAAATAAAAAATGGAAAAATAAGCAACAATGTGATGAAAGAATCTGTCCTTTTTTTAAAGTAACTTTCCTTAGGAGACCAGATGTGCAGCTACATCTTGTAAGGGCAGAAAGTCAGACAGGTGGGCTTCAGGGGCAAAGGGAAACAGATATTCCTGTAAGCTAGCATGTCATGGCGCTCCCTATACAAGTATAGCCTGAAGCATTTTAGCACATGAATTTACTTTTTGCATTACACATTCGTGAACATCTGCATTTCTCCCACCCACCCTCACTTTTCTCCCCATCTTCCTTCATCCCAACACAAAGCTGTCATTCTGCAGAGTGGAGGTTCCCGGTGGTGTTAGGATGTACCTGTTCTGTTTTGCAGAGCCTGACTTTACTTCCCACAAGGGACACCAGTACTCTGCCTTTGTAACCGCGCAGCTCCAGCAAACCCCGCTTGTTTGTGCAGGAGATGTAGGGAAGGCTGTCGGAGCGCTTCTGGGATCTGCAGGCAGGGGGGCGCGTGGCCGTCTGAAGAGTTTCCATCCACTCCTGGCGCTCCCCTGTGAGCACGTGCAAAAGTGAGAAGCAGAACAAGAAAAAAAAAAAAGAGGCAGATGGTAGATATGGATATTGGTGGAAGCGTGAAAGTAGAAATATAAGAAGGGGAAGAATGTGGAAAAGATAAAGCAAAGACTCACCAGGGCGCCCTAAAGTCATTTTTGCATATTTTCTATGAGCTTCAGTAGCTGTGAAAACATTATAGCGCACTGATGCGGAAAATTTTAATCGGAAAGAGAAGTAATTGAAACACAAGATGACATACAATTGGTGAAAATGAACTTAAGTCTCTCAAAGTAGGAAAAGTCGCACTAGAGATAAACATGACTGCTTCCGAGATTTGGGGGCTTTTACGGTTAAAACGTGTTGAGAAGGATTTCAGTCAGAGGAATAATTAAAATATAGGATTAAAAATATAAAACGGCTTCATGAAAGAAAGTCACAGTTTGGTGACTTCACTAATTTTTCTGAAGATGAAAGAAGAACGGTGAAAACATTAGAAATGAGGAATAAATTTCGAGGTCGAGAGGAGCCAGATGGGGTGGTTCGGGCATCTAGTCAGGATGCCCCCCGAGCGCCTCGCGGGCAAGGTGTTTTGGGCACGTCCCACCGGGAGGAGACCAAGGGGCAGACCCCGGACCCGCTGGAGAGACTATGTCTCACAGCTGGCCGGGGAGCGATTTGGGGTCCTTCCAGGTGAGCTAGAGGATGCAGCCGGGGAGAGAGAGGCCTGGGCTGCCCGCTTAAGGCTGTTGCCCCCGCGACCCGACCCCGGAACAAGCGGAAGATGACGGAACGGAATAAATTTCAGGAAACATTGATATCATTGATATTGAGGGGGAAGACGGTGGCTCAGTGGTAAACTGTTTGCCCACAGACTGGAAGTTGACCGGAAGTTTGCAGGTTCGATTCCCACTGAGTTCACATCTAGGGTCCTTGGAGAAGACACCTAACCCCCGTTTCTCCCACCATTGGCGCTGTTGTGGCAGCCTACTGCGGTGTAGTTGTGTAGCACACAAATTTCCCTGGTGAGGGATCAATAGAGTATATTTAAAAAAAAGTCAAATAAATAGAATTTTGGTGAAAAAAGGTTGCATCCAAAGAGGTTAGGTCTCCATCTCATTCAAAATCAACTTTCTTTCTGCCTTGTAATAACAGGTCCGTATAGTCCGTCATTCATCCAGGAGTGATCCATAGTAGAAAAAGTTTCAAAAAAGTCTTCTGGACAGTTTAATTCTTGATCGAGACGTTCCGACTTCCATCCGGAAATCATTTTCAATCTGAATGAAATGGACTGAAAACTGGATCTATTTATACTAACCTGAGTAAAAGGTAAAACAATAGTAAGGAGGGCTCGACCAATGAGCCTATGTTACCTATGATGGCCGTGAATGGCTCCTATTGTAGCCACAGACCAGTAAATGAACCCTATTATAAAAATGCTAAAGCCTAGTGAATAGAAATTCCTGCTAACAAGAGGCGTGAAACTGGGTCACGAGGTGTCATCTTTAGTCCATGGCTTCAAAAGGCTGCTGTAAATCCCGGGCATACTCTCCTGCCCCCATGTTCCACTCACTCCATAAAAAAGTCTTTCATGCAAAAACGTCATCTTTAGACGTATCTTCATTCAGCTGTAGAAAGTTTGAATGTGGAGGTAAATATAATCACAATGTACATAACCCATTTTAATTCACTTTTCAATAGGTACACAAGTATGTAACAGCCCTAGTCAGTTTTGATTTCTGTTTTGTAAAAAGATTTACAGTAGGAATGGCATCTCCTACACAACATCTTCATAGGTTTAAATTTTATATTTCTTTTAAACTCTTAAGAATCTAACACAACAAACCAACGAATAACTGAGAAGGCACTCTATAGAAATAAAATTTCTGATTTGAAAGACGTGTTTAGTCATTTGTTCTACTGCTAAGACTTTTCACAAAGGTGGCATTTTCAAAAATGTCTCTTTTCTAAAGTGAAACACAATCTCCAACTTACTGTAAATCCCTCAAGAACAATGTTCAAATGAATCGCTCCGACACAAAACAAAACACCACTTTCCATCCAAGGTTTACATTCAAACAATACACAATCCAGGCTCCTGTCAGACATCTTTCTTTTCAACTGTTCAAAAAGAAGGCTTAAAGGAAGTCATGAAGCTGCCAATGTAAAGCCCATTTCCCTACCGACCACTACACCACACTATCAAAGCATACAACGTGGAAACACAAGTAGCAGGAAAGGTTTTAAAAAAAGACAAGAAAGAACAGTCAGACTTCACAAGTCCAAAGACAAAGCCCCTCTGTGGACACTGTTCAAAACAAACTGGTAAAACAAATTTGATAACTGATACAACGCTGCGATTGGTTTGAGCTGCAGTAGATGGGTGTATGAAATTAGACAAGTCACAAGACACTTCCTTTTTCCACTTTTTTTTTGTTTAAAGTAAACTTTGAAGTTTCAAGGTTTTTTGAAAAGCAAGCGATTTCATTCACATTCCACACGTGTAAATATAAAAGACAGAGCTGTGACAGAATGACAGATACTCATCTGAAACACACAAAGTAAAAGCCATTCTCAATGAATAACAATGAACAACAGTGTGGTCACAGAGAGCGCGACACACCTCTTTTTCAAGGGAAGTATTTTTGGGTTTCCGTCAGAGATGGAGGACAGCAGAAATAATCTCCAAACAAGACTGATGTCTGGATTTTCTGATTAAACATTGCTGGAACGAAAAAAATAAAGCTTCATTAAGTCCAATTCATTTCACTGTTCTTACTGATTCCAGTCCGTGTAGTCCCTCATTCATCCAGGAGTGATCCATTGTAGACAAAGTTTCAAAAAAGTCTTCTGGACAGTTTAATTCTTGATCGAGACATTTCGACTTCCATCCGGAAATCATTTTCAATCTGAATTAAATGGACAGAAAACTGGATCTTTTTATACTAACCTAAGTAAAAGGTAAAAAAATAGTAAGGAAGGGCTCGACCAATGAGCCTGTGTTACCTATGATGGCCGTGAATGGCTCCTATTGTAACCACAGACCAGTAGACGATTCCTATTGTAATAATGCTAAAAGCCTAGTGAATAGAAATTCCTGCTAACGAGAGGCGTGAATCTGGGTCACGAGGTGTCCTCTTTGGTCCAGGGCTTCAGAAAGCTGCTCTAAATCTCGGGCAGAATGTATCTACAATAGGTTACAATAGGAGCCATTAAGAGCCATCATAGGTAACACAGGCTCATTGGTCGAGCCCTTCTTACTATTTTTTACCTTTTACTTAGGTTAGTATATATAGATCCAGTTTTCAGTCCATTTCTATCAGATTGAAAATGATTTCCAGATGGAAGTCGAAACGTCTCGATCAAGAATTAAACTGTCCAGAAGACTTTTTTGAAACTTTGTCTACAATGTTCTTACTGATAAACTTTAATTGTAGACAGATCAAATAACAATCACTAATAAGACAAAAAAAAATAAGAAATCACTAAATAAGGAAGCAGTAAGCTATCTTTTTTTTTGTTGGCTAAAAAAGATTCAGCAATGGAATCAGATATGACTGTTAAAAGAAGTGCAAAGCTTTGCTGGTAGTTGAGAGAAAAAGTCTCACTTTTTTTCTCTTGCCATCCATTGTGACGCCCATTGTGTGCGTGTTCTGTGACGCACACAATAGTCAAGTAGAAATGTAAAAAAATGTTCCAGGTGAACAAATCACAGAATGATGAATGAGTGTAAGGGGGAAAAAAAGACAAGTATTTGTAATAAACAGACTGGTTTAATGTTCTCCCTAATAAAAAAAAAATCAATCTGTCTTTCTTCCTTTCTACCCTGGTCAACGAGTGCACAAAGATTTCAAGAAGAACAAAGTGTACCACTCTGCACTAGTAAAAGAAGTATCTCAAATTTTTGCAAAGAAAATATCTGCTCAAAGAGTGAAGACACAGTGGACTTTTCTTGAGATGGATCAGCGGTGTGTGTATGTGACAATTTAGATACCACATTTCCAACTATCAACTAAAGTTTCATTTATTTGTAATATTGCAAATTTTCATCGGCCATAACTTCCATGGGTCATGTTTAGTGGTCAAGACTTGTTATAGCTGGAGGTCAAAATAAAAAAGCTATTCTAAAGAAATTTTCAGGAACGTGTGTCCAATTTTGCATTTAACGAAGAGGGATTTAACGTGAGGGATTTTTAAGAAAATCCCTCACTGAATCGGAGTGGAGGCGTTAGATACATTCTGCCCGGGATTTACAGCAGCATACGCCTCAGATTCACGCCTCTTGTTAGCAGGAATTTCTTTTCACTAGGCTTTTAGCATTATTATAATAAGGATCGTCTACGGGGCTGTGTTTACAATAGGAGCCATTCACAGCCATCATAGGTAACACAGGCTCATTGGTCGAGCCCTTCTTACTATTTTTTACCTTTTACTTAGGTTAGTATATATAGATCCAGTTTTCAGTCCATTTCTATCAGATTGAAAATGATTTCCGGATGGAAGTCGAAACGTCTCGATCAAGAATTAAACTGTCCAGAAGACTTTTTTGAAACTTTTCCTACAATGTTCACTCCTGGATGAATGAGGGACTGCACAGACTTATTTAACGAAGCACTTTTTCCCCCTTCTCTTTCACAAAAAGACTCTTGTTCAGTTATGACATACACAGAAAAAATGTGACTGATAAGTTGTACTTCTTCTTTCAGCCAGTCCTGTGGAATCTATTTAAGCCTGTACCTTGCATCCTCTTCTCTCACACCCACTATCTTCATGTACCCCTTCACTACATACATAAACTTTCTCTTTGGTCTTCCTCTAGATTTCGTTATCCTCAGTCGGTGGGGTCTTCTCTGTGGAGGGCTGACATGCCTGGATGGTGCGGGTACCTCTCTTTAGCCAGGTGGATTCTATGGGTGCCTGTGTCTCCTAGGGTTGGGGGGAACTCTGTGGTTTTGGCCGCTGAGGTCATGAGCAGGCCGACTCCTGGTGTGGATCACGGTGAGATCACGGGTACAAGTGGACGAAAAGAGCTTCCTCCGCAGGGTGGCTGGGCTCTCACTCAGAGATTGGGTGAGGAGCTCTGCCATCTGGGAAGAGCTCGGTGACGAGCCGCTCCTCCTCCAGGTCGAGAGGAGCCAGATGGGGTGGTTTGGGCATCTGGTCAAGATGCCCCCCGAGCGCCTCGCTGGTGAGCTGTTTCGGGCACGTCCCACCGGGTGAAGATCAAAAGGCAGACCCTGGACCTGCTGGAGAGACTATGTCTCACAGCTGGCCAGGGAGCGACTTGGGATCCTTCCGGGTGAGCTGGAGGATGCAGCCGGAGCGAGAGAAGCCTGGGCTTCACCTCTGAGGTTGTTGCCCCTGCGACCCGGCCCCGGGTAAGTGGAAGACAACGGAACAGAAAATGTATCTAAGTAGCCTCAAATATTTTACTTTCTGGACAGAAATAAAAATTTAATTGATTTATTTATTGTCACTTTAAGAGAAAAATGAATCCTTAAAGTTACTTTTAAAATATAACTTTTGAGAAACTTATGTTTCTCAAAATATTCATAATTCTCTTGTCTGACTAAACATGGTTAATGTGTCCTCACTTTGTCTTCATAAAGTGCCAGAAAAAAAGGGAAAGGGAGCAAAGTCACTCTTTTTCTAGTCGCCATCAGCCCATCACAGTCATAAATAGACAGTAATTATCATCTCGACTGTGACCCTTCTGTAGCCTTTGCGGACATGTTCCTCTTGACTTTTCATGCAAACATCTCCATCATTCTCACTTGTGAGGGAATGATCCTGATCTCTACATGTACACCTCCTCCATCTACTTGAGAGCCCACATACTGTACTTGCTTGCTGTGTGTGAGCTTATTTCAGGTCAAACAACCCTGAGTTTCTTCTGAATTCACAAAGAGCCGGTATTAATAATGAAAGGCCTAATCAATAATTGACGACTCTTTACATCCCTACACTTTACTGTTCCATCCCCGTCCTTCTTTCTGAGGTGCATTACCTGTCCTGCACTCGCTTATTTGCCTGTTCATTTATTCAAGACCTCCTTTTTTCTCCCCCCTCTTCAGATCCACTCAGTTTGGAGGAAGGCAGGAGGATTGAGACCATCTGTGAATTGCCCAGGCACCTGCATTTTCTTTCCCGGGATTATTTTTATTCTCATTCGAAGCACAAAAATACAAATGTGGCCTCATGTCTGCATTCAAAGGAAGAACCATAAACAGAGCAAGTTCTGCTCTTTTCGATTACAACCCATATTGCTTCTTATATAAAATACATGGGCCTATGACCATCATGACCGTGTATCACAAAGACCACTCCACTTTACATGGAGAGAGATGAGAGCCAGATAATCCTCACTGAAATTGGATGAAATAAGAGCCAAGGCCACTCAGAGATCTTTCCATTCACCCACACAATCTCCATCAACGGTAACAGCAAAAACAAGAAGAGGAAGGACAGAACACCAAGCCTAGAGTCTGTGGCTTTTTCAAACCTCAAAATATACCAACTAGCAAATTATAAAAAGTCAATGCATGGGTGTGATAGAGCTAAATGAAAGAGATCTTTGAATAGATCATTGCTGCATGTGGAAGTATCTTTTAAATAGTAAAGAGTTAATGAACAGTAACTAATGAGTGGCCTCTGAAACTTATGTCCCATTGTTGTGGAAAGAATTAGATCATTTTTGAAAGAATCACATCGGTGGTTAAATATAAAATACATTCAGATGATTTCTGAAACTGTTAGACACATTATTACGAAATTCTCAAAACGAACTGAAGGGATTGGAAATGAGCAACTTTGTAAACATGAACGCCACTGATCATTACGACTGAAATGAGAAAAAGCTGAAATACCTTGTTTCAGACTGATGGATGTGCAAGCATAAGGAGAAAGGCAAATTAAATGATGTTACTATTGTCTCTAGCAGCATCTGAGAAGCCTTTGGGGTAACATATGATCAAGTTCAGGTTCTAAATAAGTAACATTTGCAAACTGAAACATTGAGGTCAACTGATAATCTGAATATGTTGAATAACTCATGACAAAACAGAGTTAGAGTGATTGTTTAAGACATTAAACTTCTCTGGGTTGATCTAAAAGAGGCTGTTCATAGTGGTCCGGATCTCACATCATTTACAACACATTCTTCTTCTTCTTTCGGCATTTCTCTTTAGGGGTCGCCACAGCAAGTCAGTTTCTTCCATCTAACCCTATCTGCTGTATCCTCTTTGGTCACACCAACTATCTTCATGTCTTCCTTCACTGTGTCCATGAACCTCCTCTTTGGCCTTCCTCTAGTCCTCTTTCTTGGTGGTTCCAAATCCAGCATCCTTCTTCCTATGTACTCTCTCTCTCTCCTCTGTACGTGCCCAAACTATCTCGGACTTGCCTCTCGGACTTTAT
The DNA here is from genome assembly GCA_902685375.1 of Neostethus bicornis. Classification (NCBI taxonomy): domain Eukaryota; kingdom Metazoa; phylum Chordata; class Actinopteri; order Atheriniformes; family Phallostethidae; genus Neostethus; species Neostethus bicornis. The sequence continues at coordinate 10,795,871 of LR738558.1, read as the reverse complement.
CCCCAAAACCTCTAACATGTGCTGTTCCCCTGATGTACTCATTTCTAATCCTGTCCATCCTGGTCCCTCCCAGAGAAATCCTCAGCATCTTCATCTCTGCTACCTCCATCTCTGTTTCCTGTCTTTTCTTCAGTGCTACTGGCTCTAGACCAAACAGCATGGCCGGTCTCACTACGGTTTTGTACACTTTCCCTTTCATTTTAGCTGAAACTCTTCTGTCGCACATCACAACTGATACTTTCTTCCACCCGTTCCAGCCTGCCTGAACATGCTTCTTCACCTCTTTTCCACACTCTCCATTGCTCTGGACTGTTGATCCTAAATACTTAAAATCTTCTTCATTTACAACCCATTGAATAGTTGAATAAAAATACATCTTTGAACACTGTAAAACATTATTTTAAGAAATCTATAACCTATATAAAGAAAGCCAAAGCTAAATGAGGTCCAAAAACATTCTCGAGTGACTTCGTAAAAAAAAAAAAGTGCGATATTGTTTTTGGTTAGATAAAAAAATATATCAGTCATTTTGATCAAAAGTATGGTCAGGGTTTTTTGCTGGCTGCAAACCATTTCATTCGTTGATGACAACTTGCACCACATGCCACAGGATGTGGCTTTATGTGTTAGAGAAAAGTGCACTCATAGTGAACAAATGCCTCATGACTTAATGGCTATAATTATATGAACTCATCTTCCAAGTAGTTTCACTGACCACGGTTTGTGAGTACGCCAGATGTTCACTATGCTAAAATTCAAATTAAGTGCGCTCAAGTCAAACGGGATAAATGTGTACGTTAAGGCATATTACAAAGACGTTTGTAAGATGTGTTACAATAAGGATACTTACTATGCAAGTTTTTTTTACTATGGAGGTAGCACAGTGGCCTCGCAGCAAGAAGGTTGTGGGTTTGAGTACCGGGTGGGGACGAAGCTTGGAACACTGGCCTTTCTGTGTGGAGTTTGCATATTCTCCCCCCGTTGGTTTTCTCCAGGTACTCCGATTTCCTCCCACCCTCCAAAATCATGCATGCTAGGTTGATTAGCTGGTGCCAAATTGCCCCTGGGAATGAGTGTATGTGTATGGTTGTATGTGAGGGGCCCTGCAACAGACTGGCGACCTGTTCGGAGTGTACCCTGTCCCTCGCTTTGAATCAGCCCGGATGGGCTCCAACACCCCGGGAGATGCCTGAATACCTTTATTAGTCCCACAATAGGGAAATTGATTAACTGCATTAAACCGCAGCCATGAGGCACCAGTGGTGGGAGCAACTAGGGGGTAAGGTGTCTGCTCCAGGGACGCCGAGGCAGTTCAGTGGGATTCGAAACAGCTTCTCCCAGTCCAAGGAAAAACACTCTACCACTGTGCCAATGCCTCCTACGTAAGCAACAATCTACGATGGTGACATTACAAAGCTGTGGTGACATTATTGTTACAGTGTCAAAAGGGGGATTTTAAAAAACAGAAAATCAAAACAACCACTAGTCAAGTTTACATCTATTGAATTGTCTCAAGACAACCTCATCATGATCTATTCAGTGGTGGATGAAGTACTCACTTTTTGTACTTAAGTAAAAGTACAGCTAATTAGGCAAAAAACTTAAGTAAAAGTACTAAAGTAGTTGGTGTAAATTGTACTTTTAAGTAAAAAGTAAAAGTGTCACCATGGTAACCAGGATAAATACTCTGCAGGGGTGTGACCCCCCCCTCCCGCCTCTTTTGGTCCACAAAAAAATAAATAAGTAAAATAAAAGGAAAGGGAACAAGTCAAGCTATCCCCTAGAAGGGCCAGTGAATGGGCTGCCAAAATGGAGGAAAATGACACTTATTTTTTAAAATGTTTTGGGGGGGAGGCCCCCAGACACTATATATTGGCTTTGTCAAAGCCCCAACCCCCTTTGGAAAATTCTAGATCCGCCCCTGCTCCGTGTAATGATGGCTCAACTTTTTATTTAGAAGTAAACACAACGAACAACGATCTTCTGATTCTTTTTAATTTGTACTAGATTTGATGTTAGGTTTTTGGCGCTGAATGAATGCGGAAAATGTTTCTCGATTCATTACTTCTTCTCCCGATCTATTGCTTCTTTTGATTTTGGCGATGCGGCTTCAAGATGCGCTAAAAAAAAAAACCTGTGTAGTTTTCAAATTCCTGAACGAAAATGTAACGAAAAATGTAAGACACACTTTTAAAAAGTAGCGAAGTAAAAGTACAGATATTTGCTCTAAAAATGTAGTGAAGTAAAAGTAAAAGTACCGGTCTTAATTTTACTTAAGTAAAGTACAGATACACAATTTTTTTTACTTAAGTACAGTAACGAAGTACATTTACTTCATTACGTCCCACCACTGGATCTATTGATTTCTAGTTTAGTGCTTGTAAAGTCTCTGGTCAAGCCCAATGTTGGACAAGCGATTCAAAAAATACGTAGGTGACTGGATGGATTGCGAAAAATCACCTGCATGATGCAATAAACTAAACTCAAATCCTGAATTCGTAATTTTATTATAATTTGTACCAATCTACAATGTAGATAAAAAAAGATGGATTCAATGTTGTTCAAAGACAGAAGAATACCATAATACTTCTGTTTGCTGATCAAATACCAACAACTAAACTATTCTCCTTAAAAAAATGATTTACTATGCACTGGAAAATATCTAATTTGTCATTTTTAATTAACAACAACAAAATATTCACAGTCCGCGACACAGCCGACATGCATGGCTACCACAGAAGTTTTGCTACAGAGATGATCTGAAACCAAAGAGTTACAGAGTTTAATTCTTTACTACACATCTAAAGTCACACTAAAGGTTATCCAGAGTTTATAATTCCACTTTTGTTCTGAATCTGACCTCCTTCCTGTTGTTATTCTCTCCGTCTCTCTATCCCTCGTTCTTGTCATCACAAACAAAACCAACATGTGTTCCAGCAGGCTTGTAAAAAAAAAAAAAGGTAAATGCCAAAGTACTAGAATACAAATCATCTTTCTATTTTTTTTTTTTTCTACACAATAAATCGCATCCTGTCTGGAAGCATGTTTGTCTGCAGCCTCCGTCAACACTCCCCCTCGATGTCCTGTCTCTTTTCCATCACTCTGTCACCACTTTCTTGTCTGTGCCTCTCTTCCTTCCATCTTTCCTCTCTCAAGCTGACAGTACCTGAGGGAAGAGGCCACCTGCGGACCAAGTAGGGAATCAGCCGACAGCTGTGTGCACACTCTCTCCGGTGGCCTTCAATTATTCACTCTCTTCTCTCTCCTCCTTCCTTCTATCTTCACTCTGCCCTTTTCATCTCTGCCTGCCGTCTCTGCCTTTACCTCTCTATCGTTTTTTTTTTATCCCCAAACAGAGATTGCATGTCTGCTCTTATTGCTTTCTTCACTCCCGTTATTCCCAGGCTTAATCCCTCCTTCCTCTTGTTGCTTCTATCTCCACGTCTTCCTCTCCACTTGGATGCCTTTTTACTCTCTTGGAGACTCCCTAAGACTATCACTCCATGATTTTGTTCCCCTCTTCTCACCTTGCTTGCATCAGCCCAGCAGCTCCTTAACTCCACTCCACTAACCTAGTCCTTCTCCAACCCTCTCTCCTCGTGCGATTCCTCATGTGCTACCCCCAAAGATTGATGACTCTCTGGCACGAGGCGAGTAGGCCTGTTTAAAGATGCATGAGGTGATGAGGCCAAGTTTTTTTCCTTCTTCTCTTTTTCTCCCTCACTCCATTTCTCCTCTCAGTCCTCATCATTTCACAGAGAGAGAATGAGGCTTCCTATTGTTCCTGACTGGTCAGAGGCCACCTCCAAATCACACGGCTTCCACCCATTCTCCGCTCTTGTCAGAATGGCTGAGTGTGACGTAGGATGAAGCGCGAGCGGACTGTTTGATAAATGACGCAGCAGAGTGCCTATGACACATAAACAGACACAAAAAAGCTGGAAATCATTGATATGATGATGCATTAATACCACAGGAGAAAAAGCGATGATCCCCGGTAGCATATTAAAGAAAAAATTTGAGGGAGATGGTGCAGTTTGCTCATCTTTTTAGCCAACTGTGACGCTAATCTATTTTAATAGAAATAGTAAGCAAAACCATAAGTAGAGCGCATGTAAAAGTCATGTCCTCTTACCCAGAAGCCCGAACATCCCCATCTTGTTCCTCTCTAAGCAACAACTTTAGTCCACGTTCCTCCTGATTGGCAAGCATCCTCAAATTTCTTATGTGAAAGTTTTCTTTCTTCTTCTTTCAGCATTTCCCTTTAGGGGTCGCCACAGCAAGTCAGCCTCTTCCATCTAACCCTATCTGCTGCATCCTCTTCGGTCACGCCAACTATCTTCATGTCTTCCTTCACTGCGTCCATGAACCTCCTCTTTGGTCTTCCTCTAGTCCTCTTTCCTGGTGGTTCCAAATCCAGCATCCTTCTTCCTATGTACTCTCTCTCTCCTCTGTACATGCCCAAACCATCTCAGTCTTGCCTCTTGAACTTTATCCCCAAAACCTCTAATATGTGCTGTTCTCCTGATGTATCGTAATTTCACGGCCATTAGGCGCACCGTACGAAAAGGCGCAGCCTCAGTTTAGTGCGCCATTGCTGTATTTAACACACACATAAGGCGCGCCGTACGAAAAGGCGCAGTTTCAGTCACACACCGCCTTACAACAACACACACGCACGCATGCAAATGTGGGTATTAAAAAATAGATCGGGAGCAAAACTGAGTTTGGTTGTACTTTATTTAAGTAGTATAAACAAGCACATTACCGGTAATACGTTGTCCTTATTCAAATCCGTCAAAGTCCTCATCCTCTGTTTCAGAATCGAACAGCTGCGCAAAATCCAACAGAGCAGGTCCACTTTGCTCCTCGCTGTCAAAGTCACTGTCTGTACTGTGCGGCTCCTCAGAAAGGATCCCAGCTTTTGCGAAAGCTCGGATAACAGTACCAGCAGACACGTTAGTCCAAACATCTACAATCCATTGGCAAACTGTAGCGTAACTCGCCCGCGCTGCCTTCCACCCTTCTTGAAACTGTGGTCTCCTTCGGTCATCCATCGCTCCCACACCGCTCACACTTCACTCTTTAACGTTCACATGTGTTTTCTTTCAGGTCCGCCTCGCGGGCACGGCGTTTTCTTTTAGGTCCGCTTTTTCTCACACACAAGGCGCACCGCACAAAAAGGCGCACTGCTCATTTTGAAGAAAATTTGAGACTTTTAGGTGCGCCTTATGGCCGTGAAATTACGGTACTCATTTCTAATCCTGTCCATCCTGGTCACTCCCAGAGAGATCCTCAGCATCTTCATCTCTGCTACCAGCATCTCTGCTTCCTGTCTTTTCTTCAGTGCTACTGTCTCTAGACCAAACAGCATCGCTGGTCTCAAAAGTTTTCTTTCTTAAAATTCAAAAATCCATTTCCATGAACTACATGAGATTATGACTTTTCTTTTAAGCTTTTAAAGATTTTTTTTTTTTTATGTACTTTGTGTGTATCATTTACAGAATCATTTACAGAGATAACTCTATTGTGAGGCTGGGCGAGAGAAAAACAAGTCAATTGAATAAAAAACAGTCAGTTTGGGTCCAATAGGGGGTAAATACTACCTTTTTTATGTTACGTGTACCCGCTTCTCAGTAAAAGATTGTGTAATGTAGAAAACTTTTTTGCTGATTCATTACTCTGCTGAGATCGCAGGTTTTGTCCCAGAAATATAAGTTTCAGGAAGGAATACATTTACATTCAGCTGTATGCCAGATAGTGTTCATATCTGGCATGCTCCCTCCTGCTCTCTGTGCCAGTGCTGCCTTGGCAGACAACTTACTTTTAAGTTATCTACTGAATGTCAAAGTTCATTCGTTTTAGTAACTTCCATCTACCAGATTAAAAGATAGTGATTGGAACTAATTATAAAATACACAACAACAAATATTGGTGGTAAAAGTGACGAAGTTCTAAGAAATTTTACGGATGAAATATGTTCGCTCAATTTGAACGAGGATTATGAAGTGACCCAAATGTCACAAACCCTCAAGATATAAGCACTTCAGTTATGAGTCACAATTATTTTCATAATTCTTTTTTGTTCATTTTATGTCTCTGTCCATAGAGAGTGGGGGAGGCATTAAGCACTCGGGCTCTTCGTGTATCCATCTACATGTGCGTCTAAGCCTCTGTACAACTTTTGTAAACGCGATAGTTCGCAAACTCCTGGAGGTACTTACTTGGTACTGCACTTGGCACTATAGGTAGCAATAGATGAATTGATTTCGTTTTCAGGGTCCCACAACCAAAGGTCAAGGTCTTCTTCTTTTTCTTTCGGCATTTCCCTTCAGGGGTCACCATAGCAAGTCAGCCACTTCCATCTAACCCTATCTGCTGCATCCTCTTCGGTCACACCAACTATCTTCATGTCTTCCTTCACTGTATCCATGAACCTCCTCTTTGGTCTTCCTCTAGTCCTCTTTCCTGGTGGTTCCAAATCCAGCATCCTTCTTCCTATGTACTCTCTCTCTCTCTCCTCAGCACCAAAGGTCAAGGTTAAATATTACTTTACATATGACTGTTTCAAACTAGTGATCATATGGACTTCAACCATTGCTAATTATTCTAATCACTATCATCATTAGTGAACACAATAGAGAGAAAAGCATGAAAACAATGTTTCTCAAATAAAAGGCAAAAAAAAAAAAGATTGTTGTATACAAGCATTTTTTTGTTTTGCAGCATCAGAATGTGCATCATCAAAACCTATCTTGTTTTTTGGGGTGGGGGGTTTGTTTGTTTCCATAGTGACCCAGGTTTATGTCTTCAATTGAAAGAGTTGAAATTATGAAAATGAACTTTTTTTTGGCAATCAAATAGAAACATTTTGTCACTTTGTTACATAAGCCACAAAAAACTCTCAAAAGAATAAAAAGCAGCTTATGCTAAAAGCCACTGATCAGTGAGTCAAAAATTTATGTTTCTCTTCTTGACTCAGCACATTTCAGTGTGTCGATTCTATACAACAACCTCCCAGATGATTGGGATTGTCCAGATTTATACGTTCTGACCTACGAGTTAAAGGTTCCTCGTGTCATCATCATGCAAACTTAAATTTCTTCAATCTCTCATATTCATGAGAATCAGAAGGGCTGAGAAAATCTGACCTGAGACACAGACCCCCGATTAGTGAATGAGCTGTTTGACCTGAGCTGCCTAATAACCTGCCGTCAAGCAGGCAGGGGGTTGATGGTTGGAAGCAAAGAGCGAAAAGCGTCTCTTTCTTCTCTCATTAAGGCCAGCACAGACAAAGCTTCCACCTGAGACACGATAAGCTGAGACAAGCCTTGCTCTGTAATAATCCCGTGCTTCCTTTCTCAGTCTTTCTGCCAGACAAACCGAAGGATTTGACTTTTTCGTTTCAAACATTGTTCTTTACACTTTCACCCGTTGCTTTGACTTCTGGTAGAAAAATAAAGCTGTTACTGCCACTAAAGTTCCTTTTAGTTTCTGTTTCGAATCGCAATGTGTTGCAACTAACCAGAGTGGTTGACAGAATGAGGGGGCGTTTTTGGTTGGTAAAAACACAACCTAAAAGAGGCATTCAATATTTTTTTAATTTCACATTTCTATCTAATATTTTGCAATATTTTTATTACAAATGTTGGAAAACATAAATTAAAGTAAATAAAATGTGCAAATGGTGAGTTAGGATGGAGGTAGACCGGCTGGTGTCCTGGTGCAGCATCAACAACCTGGAGCTCAACGCTCAGAAGACAGTGGAGATGATCGTGGACTTTAAGAAAGTCACAGCTCCCATTACCCCCCTTCCACTGACAGACTCCCCCATCACCACTATAGACTCTTTTCACTTCCTCGGCACTACCATCACACAGGACCTAAAGTGGGAGCCAACCATCAGCTCCCTGATCAAAAAGGCCCAGGAGAGGGCCTCACCTCATCCATCACCGTGTGGTACGCTGGAGCCACAGCCAGGGACAAACATAGACTGCAGCGCATTGTGCGCTCTGCAGAGAAGGTGATTGGCTGCAGCCTTCCATCTCTCGAAGACCTGTACGTCTCCAGGACTCGGGGGCGTGCAGGTCGGAGAGCAGCTGACCCTTCCCACTCTGGACATGGACTTTTTGAGCGACTCCCCTCGGGCAGGAGGCTCCGGTCCTTTCGGACCAGAACGTCCCGCCACAAAAACAGCTTCTTCCCTTCTGCTGTTGGATGAATGAATAGATTATAACCTGGATCCCCACATCTCTTAGTCACTTCCCTCTTGACACTTTACTATCTTTATTATTTTCTATGACATTGCACTACTTTTCTTTTTCTTTCTGAGCACTCTTAGTTTTGTTAAAATTATTTTTATTTATTTTATTTTTTATTATTTTTATTGAATTTTTTTGCACACCTGTATCAAAGCAAGTTCCTAGTCTCTGATATTCATCATTGACATGGCAATAAAATCATTCTGATTCTGATTTTAGTTTTTTTTTCCCTCAAACAATAAACTATCGTTGACCAGATTGGAACTTTTTATGGCCCAATTTCAAGCCCCAGACATCATGTTTGGAAACCACAGATTAGAGGTTTGCCAACAATCCCAAATATCAATTTGTTTAATCGGTTCTTGTATTTTTTATTAACTAATGGACAAATAATTCTGACTATTTCCATTGGTTAGAGTTCAATGTATAGACTGATGAAGTCCACCAATAAGAAAACTGATAACACAATATTTTTGGGTTTTTTTTTCTGATGAAAACTTTCATTTCATATAGACACTGCTAGCTATTTGTCACTGCTCTTCGTCTCACAGATGCTTTGAACTTAATGCACACCAAGTAAATTGCTGGTGATCTTTTCATACGAGAGATAGAAACTCTTATAGAATCACTTCTTTGTTCAGTAGCAGTTTGTGAAAAGGCTGATGAATGTAGAGCGAGTGATAAAGCCAAAGTAGAAGCTGAAAAAATATTATAGATAAAAGTTGATCTGAAAAGAGAGGGGGGGAAAAAAAAAAGCTGATTGTCAGCATGGCACTTAGGAATTGATGCAAGCGGGAGGCGCAAGTAAAGCACGGATAGAAGGAAGAGAGATGGAAAGAAAAAAACAGACAGCACATCACGCGGTCAAAGTGACAGCAAGAACAGATTGAGTCGCTGATGGAGCAGAGAAGGAATTTGAAACAAACTGAGAAGAATGTAGTCGTACCTTCTCTTTCAGCTCGGAACACAAAAGTCCGCAGTGGGGTGATGACCTCAAACTTGTTGTCGCCGAGTCCTCGGACCTGCCAGATGGCGCTGGTCAGAACCATACCTTTTGAGTACATCTCCTAGATGGAAAGACAAACACAAAGCAGGTTACTCCAAAAACACAAGAAAACAAATACATTAAAATGATATGTCGCTGATTCAAGCTCTTGTTTTCTAACAACACAAACATGGGTACAAGGCTCACTGACCATTGTGAATTGCGCCTGGTGTGTGTTTCTATGTGCCCACATATAGACTGGTGACTTGTCCAGGGTGTACCCTACCTTTTGGCTGCTAATCAGATTCAAGCATTCATTATGACACAGTATACAAAACTGTTAGGAGAATAAATGAAAGAACAATTTTATTTTCCTATTATATGTGAATGTACGTTGGGAAACGGCTTGGGATCCTTCCGGGTGAGCTGGAGGATGCATCCAGGGTAAGAGAAGCCTAAGCTACCCGTTTGAGGCTGTTACCCCTGCGACCCGGCCTCGGATGAGCGGAAGATGACAGAATGGAACGGTACGTTTTTATGTACAAGTATGCATTTTTGGCATCAATTAAGGTTTCAATATGAATTGCTTTACAAAAAACAAAAGTTTGGTTAAATTTTAACCACTGATAGAGTTAGCAGGTTTATTTACAGTAATCGGTAAGCATATTCATGTAAGCTCTAATGGTGTTAAGCTACATCTGAACTTAGTCAAGAGGTTTGCTGAAGCGATTGAGGGCACGTAAGTATCAACTCATCTAAGTTAAGGGAGTAAGATATTGGAAAGTGGAAAAACAGGGATGTCTTTCTTTTAGGAGAACATACGTAACCAATAGCCTGGATTAAAAGTATTACCGGTACATGCACGGAGATGGGCGAGGTTCATAACAACTAAATTGAGGAAACACATTTTGGAATGTTGAAAAAATAGTCTTGCGTTCCTTTAAGCAACAATGTTGACTAATGGCACAAACAAAAATCTTGGACAAAAAAGAGTAAACTACTCCAAAAGTGAATTATTCCATATTAAATTAGTCTCAAAAACACAAATAACAGACATGGAGGTGATACTTGGAGGAGTTGTTTGGAGACTTTCTTGATGAAGAAAAAAAAAAACTGTCGGATATTTATAAAAGCAGATACGTGAAGCGTTCGGGGGATTTGAGTAATGCACATGAAGTGCTCGGTTAAAGTGGGATTTGTTTAAGTATATGTTGTTTCATTACCCCTGTGTGTGTGTGTTTTTCCCCCCTGTAGCGCTTCTGGAAGCAACTAAGTAAGCAGGATGTTGCACCAGAGGTTTCATGACCCTCTTTACAAATCCCCTTGATAATGGCAATTAAAAGTACTGGGTCATTGTAAGTGTAAAAAAGACGAAAAGAAAGAAATCAAACATGAATTTAATCACAGCTAAAGAAGCAGAGATGGAACGGTGAGGCTGAGACATCAGTATTCAGCTTTTGGTTGGCCTAGAAGCATTTGGGATGATCTCGGACTGTGATGTTCTTTCGTTGGAGTGAGAGAACATTACGCTTCTGCAGTATGGATAGGTATAAATTACTCGGACGGAAGGAAGAAAAAAAAAATGTTTGAAGAAATGACATCACTTAAGGTGTTAATGTTGTTATACCGTAATTTCACGGCCATAAGGTGCACCTAAAAGTCTCAAATTTTCTTCAAAATGAGCGGTGCGCCTTTTTGTGCGGTGCGCCTTGTGTGTGAGAAAAAGCGGACCTAAAAGAAAACGCCGTGCCCGCGAGGCGGACCTGAAAGAAAACACATGAGAACGTTAAAGAGTGAAGTGTGAGTGCCATGGGAGCGATGGATGACTGAAGGAGACCACAGTTTCAAGAAGGGTGGAAGGCAGCGCCGGGCGAGTTACGCTACAGTTTGCCAATGAATTGTAGATGCTTGAACTAACGTGTCTGCTGGTACTGTTATCCGAGCTTTCGCAAAAGCTGGTATCCTTTCTGAGGAGCCGCACAGTACAGACAGTGACTTTGACAGCGAGGAGCGAAGTGGACCTGCTCTGTTGGATTTTGCGCAGCTGTTCGATTCAGAAACAGAGGATGAGGACTTTGATGGATTTGAATAACGACAACGTATTACCGGTAATGTGCTTGTTTATACTACTTAAATAAAGTACAACCAAACTCAGTTTTGCTCTCCATCTATTTTTTAATACCCACATTTGCATGCGTGCGTGTGTGTTGTTGTAAGGCGGAGTGTGACTGCGCCTTTTCGTACGGTGCGCCTAATGGTCGTGAAATTACGGTAATTGAAATGTAAGAAAAAAAATGAGGAAAAAATGCCCTCCTTTTTGTCTCGATCACTCCTTGGCGGTCTTGACCTAAATTGCAAGTCTTTGCTGTCCTTCTTCAAAGAAAACTTGTATTGTGTTTTGTCCTATCTTGCGGTCATGCCCAGGAAAGGCAAAGGGCATGAAGGGAGCAAAGGGAGAAAGAACGAGGGAAGAAGAGGTGGTGAACTTCTGACTCTCTCTTGCCTTTCTTAATTAAGCTGGTGACCTTGCCTTCCACAAAAGTCTATTTCTAGAGACCGCTCTCCCAAAAATATACCAGCCGGCGACGTCACTTAGGGAGAGCGGTAGGCAAAGGGTGGGGATGAACGGATGGATGGATGGATAGATAGAAGCATGAAATAGAAAGAAGAAAGAAATTAGGTTCGTGTGAAAAGGCCAAGGAGAAAAGTAAGAGAGAAAGAGAATGGAGAGAACGTCGAGGTACAATGGAAGAGATAATAGCAGTGATATGAAGGAGGTGCGGGGGAGCGAGGTAAGAAACCAGGCTTGTGGGAAAGAGAGACATCATGTAGAAATGAAGAAGCCTAAGAGGGTCAGGATGGGGTCCTTCTCATATTAAAGCAGGATGTTAACAATGGCAAGAAGTGGCTCAACCTAATTACCGACAGGCAGCCTTGCGCGCTTCTCTCCCCGGGAGTTTCACACCGGTATCTCCCTCTTCTTGTCTCTAAATTTAGACAGAAGTTACAGGGAGGTGAGGAGAGGAGAAACTAAGGATGTTCATGTGTAGATGAATTATCTCTGCGGCTGTGCACTGATAATTATACCCCGCTATGGGTTAACGGTAATTAATTGTTTTAATTTCCAGTTTTGGGGTCATGAAGGAGGATTTGTTTAATGGCGAGTTGTGTATCTGTAAATACCCCGACGGCTGAAATGGAGATGAATGGGAGCGATTGGTGTTGCGTTGAAGTAATGGTGGATGGAGAATTCAGACATTGGAGCTGCCCACTAATATGTTTATGGAGTAATCTCAAGAGGGCAGGCAGCCAAGGAAGCAATGAGGCCGAACTATCTGTGTGTCTCACAACACAAACCCTGACTCACCTCATTCTGACCTCCTCCCACTCACAATTTCCTCCTTCTTTGATCTGTATTCCACCCCATACCATCACTCCTCGGTGTACCCTACACCCAACTACCCCTGCACCGTTTGCCAGTCTGTGTCACGTCACAGAAAAAAAGGGTGATGGGGTTTTCATCTTGCTTTACATTAGTAGAACTACCACTCCTCTTTTTCCTGCATGGACAACTTTGGCTCTTTTCCTCACAAAAAAAAAAAAACAAGCTGGTAAACTTCAGGAAACAATTAAAGCGGAGAAATGGAGCTAAAGCCTAGCGTAATGGAGGCACCGTGTAGAGAAAACAGGGAGGACGACAAATAGGAGAGAAAGAAAGAGGGGAGGGGGATTTTTTTTTTTGTATGAGGGAATGAAGCAGAAGTTGTGTTTTCTCTGAAAAGTGTTGGATTTGCAGTAGATGTACGAGGACACCAGGTGGTTGAAAAGTGGATAAGCACTAGAAGACTCTTGTAAACCGTAGTGGAAGAAAAAAAGATTACATTTTTTTTATTTAAGATTAAATATTCAACTGTATTGTCAAACATATCATTTTTTATTTCATTTTTTGAACCGCTTATCACCAAAGGGGTCGCTGGGGGTTGCTGGAGCAGAGCCTGTCCTGGCTGATTTCAGAGGAGAGGCAGGGTACACACTCACTCATACCTAGGACATTTTTATAATAGCCAATCAACCTAACATTTGTGTTTCTAGAGAGTGGGAAGAAACTTGAGCACTTGGGGAAAACCCACGCATATACAGTGAGAACATGCAAACTCCACACAGAAAGACAAGTGTTTCAAGCCCCATCCTAACACCCCAACCTCGATCTTTCTGTTGTGAGGCCGCCATGTAACCACTGTGCTAGTGTTCAGACCTGTTATTCAAAATGCTGCTGCTCTAGTCCTAACAAGAACTAGAAAATACGATCACATTAGTCCTGTGCTCAAGTCTCTGCACTGGCTTCCTGTGGCTCAGAGAATAGACTTTAAAGCTGCTCTACTTGTGTTTAAGTCTCTCCATGGTCTAGCACCAAAGTACATCTGTGATATGTTAGTACCTTATGAACCATCTAGAACTCTGAGGACCTCCGGGACCGGCCTCCTGCTGGTGCCTAGAGTCAGGACTAAACATGGACCATCTAGAACTCTGAGGACCTCCAGGACCGGCCTTCTGCTGGTGCCTGGAGTCAGGACTAAACATGGACCATCTAGAACTCTGAGGACCTCCGGGACCGGCCTCCTGCTGGTGTCTACAGTCAGGACTAAACATGAACCATCTAGAACTCTGAGGACCTCCGGGACCGGCCTTCTGCTGGTGCCTAGAGTCAGGACTAAACATGAACCATCTAGAACTCTGAGGACCTCCGGGACCGGCCTTCTGCTGGTGCCTAGAGTCAGGACTAAACATGAGCCATCTAGAACTCTGAGGACCTCCGGGACCGGCTTCCTGCTGGTGCCTAGAGTCAGGACTAAACATGGAGAAGCTGCATTTCAATTTTATGCTGCAAAAGTCTGGAACAAACTTCCTGAGGCCGTGAGACAGGCCTCTACTGTGATGATGTTTAAATCTAGGCTGAAAACACTTCTGTTTAGTTGTGCATTTGATTAATTACTTTTTTTATCTGTTTTGATTATTTTATTTATTCATTTTGTAAACATTTTGATTCTATGTTTTGTGATTTTAATGCATTCTTTTTTTTTTCCTTCTTGTGAAGCACTTTGAATTACATTTTGTATGAATTGTGCTACACATAAACTCGCCTTGCCTTATTATGATCAACACCTGAATCTGAATCATTGATTTTTTTCTTTTTTTCTGTGCGGGATTTTGTAAACAAACAATAAAAAGCAAAAGCTTTTTTGTCCAACAAGGTTGCATTGCTGCCAATCTATACAAATCTTATACTTTATTTCTGTTGTCGTTTCACGCCTACACCTGGGTGAAATATCCGGCTCCTTGTTCTCCAGCGGCATCATCGAGTCACTAACTTTCTCTGACAGGTGGAGCTGGGCGGGACGTGCACAGCAGGGCCTGCTGGAGTCCGCTGCCTGCCGAGACGAAACGAAGGTGGTGAGAGAAGTGAAACTGAATCAAAACTGTTATTTTGTGGATCATAAAACCAAAACGCAGAGCTGACTGAAGAAATAAAAAGTCTCGATGTGGAGAAAACCTGAGTCAGCACTCTGGATTTACAACCGGTGGCCTCATTCACATCCACTCTGTAAAATATTTCATTTCTAAAGTAGAAAAGCAACTAAAAAAGTTCAGTTTCGAAGGGATTTTAAAAATGATGATTAATAATTTTTATGAAAACCATATCTACATACGCTAGGTTAGCATCATGGGTTCTTTGTCCGACATGTTTACAGATAAATTGATAACTCTCTAGTTGTTCACAGCAGTTCACTTTAGTTTTCCGTTCCGTTCCGTCATCTTCCACTTGTTCCGGGGTCGGGTCGCAGGGGCAACAGCCTCAAACGGGCAGCCCAGGCCTCTCTCACCCCGGCTGAATCCTCCAGCTCACCCAAAAGGATCCCAAGTCATTCCCTGTCCAGCTGTGAGACATAGTCTCTCCAGCGGGTCCGGGGTTTGCCCCTGGGTCTCCTCCCGGTGTGACGTGCCCGAATTACCTCGCCTGCGAGGCGCTAGGAAGGCATCCTGATGAGATGCCCGAACCACCCCATCTGGCTCCTCTCGACCTTGAGCCAGATGGAGCCAGATCGAGCAACGGATGCCAAGACAATTTCCCTCGGGATTAATAAAGTATTTGTCATTGTCGACCTGGATGAGGAGCGGCTCGACACCGAGCTCCTCCCGGATGGCAGAGCTTCTCACCCGACTTTACCATCCTCACCACTTTGGTTTTCCATCCAGCTCAAACTGTAATACCAGGATGAGTCTGCATCCATGTTAAAATATGTCCAGAGAAGCATCAGCAAAGACATGTTGGGGAAAATACTGGCCATCATAACAAAGTAGACGATCTTCAATTCTTGCAAGAGCAACTTTTTTAACAAGTATTAGAAATAATCGGACATACTGACTACACTGACATCCATACTGATGGATTCATAATCCCAAAACCTCATCTCCTCCTTTGACCTTTTGTCCATACTTATTCCCACCTCTCGTCCCTTCACTCATACTTTTTTCTCACACGAGTCGAGTCAAGTTTTTCTCCCTTCAACAGACACGTAGGCATGACACCGCGCAAAAACCCTGAGGACTGCGTCTCAAATACCGAAGCACTCAGCACAGTCAATCCCGGCGTTGACGAAATCAAGCGAAAGGAGTGATTGATCAGACAGATTGAAGAAAAAGGCAGCAAAGAGGGAGAAGTGAGACTGAGGTTCTCGCTACTCTCCCACGCCATTCTTGCTACCCCCGTGATGGCATCACTGGGGCCAGAGACCTTCAAACTGTGACTGTGATTAAGTGTGATTAGTTCTGTCTAGAGCTGACAGATCCAACAGGATTGTGAGCTGCTGAGGAGTTCTGTGGGTATTGAAAGTTGGCGAAGTAGAATGTGTTTGAGAATGTCTCAGGGGGTAGACATTTTTGTTTTGATGAACAAATTCTGGAGGCAGAACATGACAATTTGCAGCCTGATCAGGCTGATTTTAAATTTTTCACCCTATTTATGAAATAATTTAGACCCACTAAAACTATTTTTAAATCGATAATAAAACAGGGATATTAGCTCAGACATGATGTATTGGCCAAAATAAAGATCTAAAAATACTTTTATTTAGTTTCACTTCTGTTTTTCACTCATAAGTATCCCTTTTCTTGCTTTTGTTTAGTCCCACCCTGAATGCACTCGAATCTCATTTGAGGCAGCAAATAAAGTGTAGCGGGCATCCAGTCAACACAGCTGGCACATATTCTTCTATTTTCCTATTTTGATGCGTTAACAAAAAAATGTCCCTACCTATTCGGACCGAGCGTCAGCAGAGCATGTGCATGCTCCAAAAACTCTCCCAGCTTACATTAGAACACGGGCATGGCAAAGAACAAAATCCACAGCCTAGAACAACCAGCTATTTGAGTGGGGGAAAGATGGCTTGGTGGGTAGGGCGACCGTCCCGTAACCGGATGATCGCTGGTTTGATCGTTGAGCAAGACACCGAACAGTAATTGCTTCAAATGATAGTGGTATGCACCTTACACGGTAGCTCCCATCATCAGGAATGAATGAATGTGTGTGTGTGAATGTGTGTGTCTAGCAGTGGCGGCTAGTGACGTGTGGCGCAGGGGCGCCGCCCCCCCGACCTGATCACCAAAAAACATATATATACAAACATGTATGTGTTTATAAGTATGCAAAACTGTCGAGTGTGAAGATTACATGCATTTTAATAATGTTTTACACCGTTTTATTTTATTTTATTTTCTTACTTCCTGTGCAAACCGGAACGAGGGCACGGGGTATGTACGCCCTCCCAGGAAAACGTATTGGTCTGTATGTGGCTTCCGGTTTTTATGGAAAAAACGTGACGTCAGCTCTAAATTTTTTTCCATTCATGTGTATTTGCAAACCATAACCACGCCCGCGGGGCGCAGATATTTTCCGCCCATCGGGTGTGTGATAGGTTATACTCTCTGTCAGTCTGTTACATGAACCAATCAATTAGCTATAAGCTGACCTATAAATCCCACCCACGCCACGCCCTTTCTTTTCACTGCGGAATTCTGGAAGTCTTCATCATGGCGTCGGAAGCTAGTTCAGTTGCTAACAAAGCTAGTGGCTTTTTTAAAGAGAATTCAGTATCGTCCCTTCTACAGAATCCGTTTTCTAAGCGGTCTAAAGAAGAAAAAAGAAGAGTGAAGGAGCTTGGACCGGACACCCCAGATTTGATTGTGCAACAAAACAGTGGAGATCGCGGCCGTTTTTTATGTGAGAGGATTTTTTCCTGCTGTCTATGAAAAGTGGCGGTTGCTAACTGGATGCAACATGAGAAACACTTTTTTTGTTTCCCCTGCTTATTGTTTAGTTCAGCGGCAACTGAAAAGGTGTGGATATCAACAGGGGTGAGTGACTTGAAGCATTTGTCTGAAAAGTGCAAACGTCATGAAACTTGCCGCAGCCATCTTGATAGTAGCTATAAGCTAGGTGTTTTTGGCAGTAGTAACATCCTGGCACAATTAAATGAAGGCTACTGAACTGGCATAAGAAAACATAATGAAGAAGTCACCAAAAACAGACACATATTGTCACGAATAATTTTATATTTATTTTATATATATATATTTATATATACTTTTATATAATATATCTAAAAAAAAAATTTGTGTGTGTTTGAAAAATGTGTGCCCCCCCAGTTTTTTTTTACCACCAGCCACCACTGGTGTCTAGTATGGAGTGGATGAATAATGCATATGAGAAGCGTCTTTGAGTGTCCAGAAAAGTGCAATATAAGTTCAATGCATTATTATTATTATTATTGAGCAGTCTCTGAAAACTGGATGGGAAAGCCTGCAAATTCCCTAAACATTCAGGAATGAAATAGAAAACTACTTGTATGTTTTGATGAGGGAATTTCAACTATGTTGGAACACAGGTGCACACCCTCATGTCCTTAAAGATACACTCAGACTCTCTTCCTTCCAATCAGGAAAGCTACTCCGATCACAGAAGATCCATCACACCCGCTTCATCAGTTCTTTACCCTTCTCCCTTCAGGCTGGTGATACAAAATTTCTGTTGCCAGAAAAGAAATCTATTGGACAGCATTTTTCTGAAAGGCAATCAAAGCCCTGAACAATAGTGATTCAATATTTTTTTGCATGTGATTTTAAATGTTTTTTTGTCTGCTTTTTGTCTACTTGTTTAGTGTTCCGTGTGAGCCCTGTTAAAGTAATATTTCTAAATCTTGTACCGGGAAAAATACATTTTTCTATTTAGTGGATTGTTTTTTATCAATATATTTACGTAGAAATAATATTAGATGGACTGTGATGTCTTAATATTCTTTGATAATTTCTTACAGAAACCGGTGGATCGGAGTATTGGGTAAATGTATTTTAATTTTTAGTTTGAAATCTGAGCTTCCTCTGCAGGGTGGCTGGGCTCTCACTCAGAGATCGGGTGAGGAGCTCTGCCATCTGGGAGGAGCTCGGTGTTGAGCCACTCCTCCTCCAGATCGAGAGAAGCCAGATGGGGTGGTTTGGGCATCGCTGGTGAGGTGAGGTGTTTCGAGCACGTTCCACCCGGAGGAGTCCAAGAGGCAGACCCCAGACCCGCTGGAGAGACTATGTCTCACAGCTGGCTGGGAAATGACTCGGGATCCTTCCGGGTGATCTGGAGGATGCAGCCGGGGTGAGAGAAACCTGGGCTCCCCGTCTGAGGCTATTGCCCCCGCGCCCTGACCCCGGATAAGTAAAGACGACAGAACGGAAATTTTAATACTGTGACTACTTTCGATACCAACAGTTATTTGGTAATTGTTTGACTTCTTGTACAAAACATACCCTCCTCTCATTTTCTAACAAGCTGAGACAGTCATCTGTATCCCCTAAAACTTGACAAATTATAAAAACTTACTTAGCTTTATGTGTTTTCGTTCACAAAGACGATTGTGAGCCATTTGCTTGCTTTTTGGGAGATTGTTAATCATTTCCTTTAGTCTTTGATAAATCTCTAAGTGAGAAAAATGATTAACAAATCAATGTAATTCCACTGAAATAAAGAGAAATGAGCTTGGCTTGAATCCACAAGCCAAAATGGAATTGATACGAGACGCTAAGAGTTTGTGTTGCAGTGTAGCATTCCCTGTTAGTGCTAAAAATTCTTACTATTATTTCTCAAACACTAAGACAGCGCTTGAAGATATTCTCAATCTTTTTCGACCCCGACGTTCACCCTGTGGGGGTGGTATAAGGTGGAGAGGCAGGAGAGCAGGGCCTCAGCTGGCCACGCAAAGCCGACATGACAAAGATTGGCCTCAACCTATCCATTCACCCAAACCAAGATGGAGCATTACGCTGTCTCGGAGGGCAAAGTCACATTGGCAGGACTTCAGAAGTCTTTAAAAATAAGTCTACACACACACACAAGCTAACTTTCTTCCAAACACTGCACTGACTGTGCTGACTGTGTCAAACTGTCGACTTGCCGACCCGCCTTTCCCACCCTGTGGTTGACGAAGCACGTCTTGATGAATAAAGCAACAAATGTAATGGATACTCAAAAAAAAAGAGGGAAAAGAAAGAGAAGTAGAGGGAGTGTGAGAGCATGGAGGGCTATAATTAGCAAATGATTAACGAGCAGGCATCAGATGAGTCCCACATCAATGATCATGATTTTGCGTGATGGTGCTGCAGTGAAAACAAGCCAGCCCTGGGACAGGAGGGTATGAGGTTGTACCCCCACTGTCTGCAAACATGTGCTGAGAAACAAATGCATTGTTTTTGGCAGGAAAGCACTTTAGGCTGTCATTAGTGAGAACACGCAGGCCGAGTGTATCATGTCGGAGTTGTAAAGAAAGGAATATCTTGTCGTTATCTGTTTCTTTTTTTTTTTTTAACCCTCTCACAGCCCCATTGCTCCTCTGCTCTCATGAGGAGAAAAGCAACGGTGAGACAAACTCTAACTCCACTGTCACACAAAGGGAGAAAGAAGAGCTGCACTGGGAGTTAGAAATGCTGAGGGAGGCAATAAGAGATGAGAGTCTTCCCTCGCCCTAACTTTCCTTCCCCATCTTTCTTTTTTCCAGAGATCTGGTCAGGTGCCAACATCAATGTACTTTACTCTATTGGCTGGGCGGTCCGTCACGCTCGTTGCTCCGTCCTTGCCCCTGTTTCTAACTGTGCCAAAAGCTGATGATGATGATGACAAAGCAAAGGAGGAGAGGAAGAGAAGCAGAAAAACGAAGGGTAGTGAGATGGAAGCAGCATACTCTCACTGAGAAAAAGCAGAGCACACATGTTCTGTGAAAGTATGAATTTGGGTCAAACCAAGGGTTCTCTGAAAATTTTAATATCCCATAAAAATTGTGATTCAGTTTTGTTCTTTGGTCTGCCAGTTGTTCCCTAAAGATCTATTTTAGAAGTTCATTTACTCATACAGTGGTTCTCTTTTGATCATAAGAGTTTCTGAAAATAATCTCCAATCGGCAAAATCTGCAAAGTAGTCAACTTTATTTTTGAAGCAACTATAGATGTTTAAAAGGCTGTAAAACTCCTCACTACACAGTTTATAGCCGTTTCTAAAACAGGCTTAACATTTCCACACTTTTTCCTCTTGTTTAAACACCCAAAGTTCAAACCATCAAAATATCAGGGGGTTCAATTCTTGCACTGCTTGCTGATGTTTATTGGCCGCACTCGGTATGGTTGCCAAGAAATCGAGTATTAGTCCATCTTTTTCGTCCATAATAATACTTGTAGTGATCTGTAGTGATCTGTAGTGAGAGGAGGGAAGAGGTGGAGGAAAAGCTGGAGAGGTGGAGGTTTGCACTAGGAAGAAAAGGAATGAAGATTAGTCAGAGTAAGACAGAGTACATGTGTGTGAATGAGAGGGATCCAAATGGAAAAGTGAGGTTACAGGGAGAAGAGATAAAAAAGGTGGAAGATTTCAAGTATCTAGGATCAACAGTCCAGAGCAACGGAGAGTGTGGAAAAGAGGTGAAGAAGCGTGTTCAAGCAGGCTGGAACGGGTGGAGGAAAGTATCAGGTGTGATGTGTGACAGAAGAGTTTCAGCTAGAATGAAATGGAAAGTGTACAAAACCATGGTGAGACCGGCCATGCTGTTTGGTCTAGAAACAGTAGCACTGAAGAAAACACAGGAAACAGAGATGAAGATGCTGAGGATCTCTCTGGGAGTGACCAGGATGGATAGGATTAGAAATGAGTACATCAGAGGAACAGCACATGTTAGAGGTTTTGGGGATAAAGTTTGAGAGGCAAGACTGAGATGGTTTGGGCATGTACAGAGAAGAGAGAGAGAGTACATAGGAAGAAGGATGCTGGGTTTGGAACCTCCAGGAAAGAGGACTAGAGGAAGGCCAAAGAGGAGGTTCATGGACACAGTGAAGGAAGACATGAAGATAGCTGGTGTGACCAAAGAGGATGCAGCAGATAGGGTTAGATGGAAGAAACTGACTTGCTGTGGTGACCCCTGAAGGGAAATGCCAAAAGAAGAAGAAGAAGAATAATACTTGTATTCTTCATTGTTTGTTGTTGCTAAAGCACACTTCTGAACATCATCAATAAGATGACTTTTTACAGACAGAATGTTTCATTTCGTCTTCTGAACCACTTATGCCTAACAGGGTTGCTGCAGTACTGAAGCTTATCCCATAGCTTTCAGACAAGAGGCAGGATACACCCCAAACATGTCACCAGTCTGTTGCGGCGCTGTTTTCTCTTCATCTTATTCTACCTCATCCTTGCTTGAAGGCTTTGTCATAAGCGGTTATCAGTGAGTCTTAATAAAGCTGCAAAATTCCACCAAAATAATTTGTGATACAGCAAGACCCCGGAATGTTAACCGTGTTACAGCGAGTGTACACTGAAAATTAAGTCTACGTTAACAACAAAGTGTTCACAGAGACTTCTTCTTTGACAGCTTTGACTTCTTTGATAATTCCCCATACTTGTAATTTGGATTTTTTTTGTCAACTAATTGTTTTCACATAATCTACTCAACCATTGAAGGAACATTAGCAGCTCAATTGGGTTTTTGCATAGAAAAAACCCTCACAAAAAACAGTCTTTTGACATTTATGAGGGGGAGGAGACGGTGGCTCAGAGGTAGAGCATTTGCCCGCGGACCGGAAGTCAACCGGACGTTCGCGGGTTCGCATCCCACTGAGTGCACGTCCTTGGAGAAGACACCTAACCCCCCCGTTTCTCCCACCATTGGCGCCATCGTGGCAGCCTGCTGCGGTGTAGGAGTGCAGCACACAAATTTCCCCAGTGAGGGATGAATAATTAAGAAAAATTTTTTTTTTTTTTTGACGGAATATGATTTTAAAAAACACTGGAAAAGTAAGAAACCAAAAGTACAATTTGACCCGCTGAAATGAAAATGTTAAACACGTTGTCGCGACATTGAACCCTTAGAAATGATACACAATAATTGTAGCCATGTCGAGCCGAGACATTTGTAATGTAGTGTATCGAATACTGACATAATATTACAATATCTGACTAATATGGGTGGAGTGGATGGGTGGATGGGTGAGTGGATGGGTGGAGACGGTGGCCGCGTGGTTAGCGCGTTCGCCCGCGGACCGGAAGGTCGCGGGTTCGCGTCCCACGGAGAGCACGTCTAGGGTCCTTGGAGAAGACACCTAGCCCCCATTTCTCCCACCATTGGCGCCGTTGAAGGGCAGCCTGCTGCGGTGTAAGGAGTGCAGCAAACAAATTTCCCCGGTGAGGGATGAATAGAGTAATTCAAAATAAACAAAAAATAAACAAAATACTTGTAATATTCTGATTTGATTTTTTTTTTGTCATTAATGTGAAGTTGTGGTCAAGTTTGGAGATTTTAGACGACTTGATGACTATCTTAGGTACCAGATGTGATTGTAAAGCCAAAATTAACTCATTTATTTGCATATGAGGTAAAGATTTTAAAGTTAATCTCGATCTTTTGTGACAAGAAACTCTGAATGTCTCCAATAAAAGCAACGCAGGGTTATTTTCTGACATTTTTTTCTTACACCTACCTTGTCATTATTGTAGTATGCCAGACTCCAACCGTCAAACCTCACCCACCTCTTTTGGAAAACACAGTTTCTGCAAATAGAGGTGAAAAGGTGATAAGAAAATATGTTTGAGCCGCAGCCAAATCTGATCAGACTAAGTCAGTTTTGAAAGCACTAAGCTGTGAAAACAGAGTTCGGGAATGTGAAGACAGTGAAGCAGTAATGTGCTGTGTGCAGGTACTCATATTTCATCATAAGTGCCACAGATTCATTAATGTCAAGTGTCGTATCAACAGCTGTCAATTATCATAATCAAAATAAATGGCCATATTCAGTTTGAATATTCAACACCCTTAGGGCAATTTGCCAAAGCCAAGTAGATCCAGTGGGGAAGGAGACTATCAAAATGCGAGCATAATGATTGATAACTGCGGCTTTCAGTGACAGGGCTACATGGAGTGGGTAACTGTAGACAATAGGAGGAAAATCTAGCTGTAGGAGTAAGGCAAATTAAAGAACAGTGTTTTGTGCATCTGAGGATTACAGATTAACTCTGATTTTCCTCCCGTTCTTCTTTGGTGGTTCTGCATAATTCACAAATTACCTTTGGGATGTGATTTTTCTCAGCAGATTTAAACAAATTTTAAAAATCCAAAAGAAAACACAGTCAAAATGTAGACAATGATGACTAAACATGTAAATTCCGTTAGTAAAAAGTTGACCGAGATAGGATTCAGGGTTTAAATGTCATAATCTGAGTGGCACTGGTAAACAATAAAAAAAAAGTTGCCACAGACTAAAAAAAACACTCTTGAAACAATTAAGCACTCATAACCCCGCAGCATCATTGTTTTACTCAGCACTTAAAAATAATATCTAATTATTTAACCCATTTAATTCATCAAGTTAATTGAATTGCTATTAAAATAGTTTTCAAAACAAGTGTTTGTTAGACTCTGATCATGAGCGCTCAACCAGGAAAATGAATACCGTACTTTCCTCTCCGTAAGCACACGTTAGAGCCTTTAATTTTCTCAAAAAACCAACAGTGTGCCTTATAATCCGATATGTCTTTTATATGGCTCAATACTGGTTAATTATAGCTACAGGTGTTGTCAAGTAACACCTGTAAAATCCAGTCACGCACCACTGGAAAGTATGTGTACACTTTGTGTCTTACTGTCTTCTTCTTCTTCTTTCGGCATTTCCCTTTAGGGGTCGCCACAGTATCTCCCTGTATCTCCCTGTACGCTTGCCTATTATCTTCAGTCCTCTCAGTGTCCCACTTCTTCTTAGCCAGCCTCTTTATAGTAAGACACTTCGTGTCTTACTTCGTGTCTTACTATAAAGACCCCAAAATGACAACTTTTAAGAGAGACTCTTCCGACGCAGAGTTCAAACTCAAGGCCATCAGTCACACAAAATAACATGGGAACCGAGCAGCAGCAAGAAAATTCAACATTAATGAATCAATGGTAAGGAAGTGACAAGATGGCCTGTGCCAAGTAAAGAAGACTAACCCCAGCCAATAAATAGTTTCTATTTTACGCACCTTATGAAGCAGTGTGCTATTTATTTGAACGAGGCTTGATGAACAAGTAGGTGTGCTTTATAATCCAATGTGCTTTCTTCTTCTTCTTTCAGCATTTCCCTTTAGGGTTCGCCACAGCAAGTCAGTTTCTTCCATCTATCCCTATCTGCTGTATCCTCTTCGGTCACACCACCTATCTTTATGTCTTCCTTCACTGTATCCATGAACCTCCTCTTTGGCCTTCCTCTAGTCCTCTTTCCTGGTGGTTCCAAACCCAGCATCCTTCTGCCTATGTACTCTCTCTCCTCTGTACGTGCCCAAACCATCTCAGCCTTGCCTCTCGAACTTTATCCCCAAAACCTCTAACGTACTGTTCCTCTGATGTACTCATTTCTAATCCTGTCCATCCTGGTCACTCCCATTGAGATCCTCAGCATCTTCATCTCTGCTACCTCCATCTCTGCTTCCTGTCTTTTCTTCAGTGCTACTGTTTCTAGACCAAACAGCATGGCTGGTCTCAGCACGGTTTTATACACTTTCCCTTTCATTCTAGCTGAAACTCTTCTGTCGCACATCACACCAGATACTTCCCTCCACCCGTTCCAGCCTGCCTGAACACGCTTCTTCACCTCTTTATAGTGCACAAAATACGGTAAGCTTTTACTGTCATATTTATTCAGTCAGTGTGGATTGTGTGTAGGAACATACTCCTGACCAGATGCCCGAACGACCCAATCTGGCTTCTCTCGACCCGGAGAAGGAGCAGCTCAACACTGGGCTCCTCCCGGATGGCAGAACTCTTCATCCGATCTGAGTGAGGCCCAGCTACCCTGCAGAGGAAGCTTATTTCATCCGCTTGTATTCGTGATCTCATTCTTTCGGCCATTACCTACACCTGGTGACCATAGGTGAGGGTAGGAACGTAGATCGACTTGTAAATCGAGAGCTTTGCTTTTCGGCTCAGCTCTTTCTTTACCACGATGGACCGATGCAGCATACTAGTTATTGCTGACGCCACACCAATCCGCCTGTCAATCCCCCACTCATGAACAACACCCCGAGATACTTAAGCTCCTCCACTTGGGGCAGGACCCTGTCCCTATCCTGCAGGGGGCATCCCAACCTTTTTCCAGGCGAGGACCATGGTCTCGGATTTGGAGGCGCTGATTCCCATCACGGCCGTTTCACACTCAGCAGCAAATCGGTCTGGTGAGAGCTGGAAATCACGGTCCGAGGAATTCAACAGGACCGCATCATCCGCAAAAAGCAGAGATCCGATCCTGAGTTCACCAAATCGGATCCCTTCAATGCCTCGTTTTACTTTGTATATTTCAATTTGTTTGTATTATTGTTTAGCTTATTTAAATAAATTCTAAAAATAGAATGGTGTGCAGCAGTCATATCCACACTTTTGTGTTTTAGAGTGTTTTATAGTGAAACAAAAGAAACCACATCATTATTCATGCAGCTCTTGTATCAAAACACGCTACAAAGGAAATCACACGGTGGCAATAACAGGAAGTACAAGACAACAATAAAGAAAAATGCATACATCTGAAGCAGTTGGTGGTCTAACTTACCCCTGTGGTGACAGCTTGTCCAACCAGCCCACTTTGAGCACTTGTTGTTTGGTGTTTCCATAGAAGCATGCATATGGCGATATATCCGGCAGTGTGTTGGCAGTGCTGGCTCCTAGAGCATCTGCAGGCTCTGAATAGAGGTCACACTCCACCATGAACATGCTTCTGTCATCTGGGCCAGAGTTTGATGAACCTACAGCTGCAGTGTCAGGAGCCGCAGCTGGAGTTTGGTCCAAATGGCCTCGTGGGATCAAGCCAGCACACTCTTCCACTGTTGAATACTCTGCTCTGCAAGACTGAGGAACAGTTGGTGATGGTGGATACGCTTCCTTGGATTTCTTCCTATAAAAAAAAATAAAGAAAACTTTTACATGGACAAATCTCATTCAGAATACACATTGATCAAAAACAGGAAGATTCTGGTAATGCATCTCGATGTTCATCTGAACAACATAATAGTTGTATATTTTGTATCCAGCTAACTTTTTCCTTTGATATTTTAAAACTTACAAAAGACATGCAAAGTTTAGTTTTGAAAAGTTTTCACAAATCTAATCAATCACCTCCTTGGCTGAGGATCCGTAATTACTTTCAAGCCCAAACAGTGATATTGATCTTCGCATCTAAATTTCAGCAACGTCAATAGTTGTGTTTCCTAAAATCTGATTTTTAGAAGCCCGGAAAATCAAACCGTAGATGGAGGGAATAATGAGTACTCGCATTTTAATAGTTTGTGGTGCAGTTGAATTTTGACATAGAGCACATAAAGCATACAATACCTTGCTTTCTTCTTCTTCATCTTGGCTTTAAACCCCTTCTTCAAGTTTCCCTTTGTATCTCGGTCCTACAGACCACAAAAGAGATTAGCATCAGATAAAAACAAAGTGTCTATCTTTTACTCAGACACCATTATCACACAGCTCCACTAAACTACGTTAACTTTAGTGGCTAGGTGACATTTTAATTAACCTCAGGGAGCAAACTGAAATAAGCCCACTTTCCACTTTGTTATGTGTCCGTGCTGGCATCATTAACACAGAGAGCGAGACTTGTACAGCTGTGGCTAAAACAGCAAAGATAGTACTGATGTGTGAAAGGGAAACGTCGGTTCCTCTTTGCTAAGCTGCTTGTCACGGCCCACGACTGGATGTGTGAGCGTGGTCTTACCAGAGTGCTTTCAGGGCTGTTGTACAGGAATGTTTCTCCATAGGGAGCGATAGGCGTCAAGGTTCTTTGAAGTGGAGCTAAAAAGGACACAGAAACAACACAATGGTAGTTTTTGTCGAAGAGCCGGAAACTTGAAAAACACAGCGTGAAGGCCTGGTGCTTGAAAGTAAGCAGCTTAACCAGATTGTTCCAGTTAGATTCCAAATCGCTTAGATGTTTTAGTGCTCTTTCATTAAACCGACTCATTGATCTGAATAAATGTGTCGGCTCTTGATCCATGTACGTGCAAACCAATTAAATTTCTGCTCTAGCATGTCTATCTCTCAGCCTCGGCTTCTCTTCCGTGCTCTAATGGGAGTGTTTTCCAACTCGGCTCGTCTCAGACGGACAGAGTCGCTGCCAAGACCGTTACTCTGTCTTCGTTCCCGTAGAAACGGTGGTGTGTGGAGGCAAAGATGAAGGAGAAGAAGAGAAGCTCAAGCCAGACACTATTAGTCTGGAGGCCTGGGGCCACCCTGCGTGGGCCGCTGCCTGTCACTGTGAAAAATGACACTCCCATCTCCTGAGGATTGTGAGGGCCTGAAGATACCGCCACAAGGCCAGACTCACACACGTACATACACTGTTAGAGGGATAGATACACTCACACTGTACAAGAGATCGAAACACCCTCAAACACTTAAAGACGCCTTCAGAAAAACATGGACATTAAAGGGTGGACAGTTAAAAGAGCAGACTGTGATTCAGTGAAAATCTGTGATTAGGGACCCACAATACTAAACATAGAAATCATTAGGGAAGGGAATGAGGGGGCAGGGTTTGCTAAACTTTCAGAGGAGGTCAGAGTACTTAATGACAACATATACTTCAGCATGGCATCGCTCTCAATGGACAAAGTAGGAAGCCAGATAGTGACCATCAATCATCTTCTATCAGCCGACCTTCAGGCCCCTCGCAATTCTCCCCCAAAGGGTGTCGGACACCACTAATCTTGTCTGACCCTTCCTTCCTCCGATGGCTTCGTCTCTGGCATCTGACTTTGTTTCTCTTGGATATTTCTTTATCTGGTCCTGACCAGACCATCGAATTTCAAAAAGAATTTGTGACTAAACTCCTATTCACATGGGAATTGCTTTACCTAACTGCATCCAGTCATTTGTAATCAAAGGTGTCAAGTAGCGAAGTAGAACTACTTCGTTACTTTACTCAAGTAGAAAATCTTATCTTTACTTTAACAAAGTAATTATTTTTTGTCTATTTTTTACTTTTATGCACTACTTTTTTATGCAATTATCTGTACTTTTACTTCGTTATTTTTATAAAAAGTAGTCGCTACTTTCGCCATTTTGTCAGCGTTAAAAATAAAGAAAAAAAGTCAATAAAAACCAATACGGATCAATCGCGCCATTTGATTTGAATGTGGTTGGATGAGGAGAACTAACGCAATCTGAATACGACTTCCTCTTGCTTCATCACTTCAACACGTGACACACAGCACACGCACATGCAGCAGGGGGGACACCTATGTGGCATTCCCAACCTTAGCAACTTGTGAAAGACTATTCATTATTGCCTCAAAGAACTTTGAAAACTACCTGCCATCAAGGCTTAAAAGACCTTTTGGTAATTTTTTTTTACATTGAGTGTGTTTGTGTCAGCTGAAGTTGGTTAAATTAGGTGCAGTGTGAAGCTTGGTAGCTGAAGGGACGTTACATAATGCCGTGCTTGTGTTAATACATTTGAGTGTGTTCATTAATCGATTTCCAATTATTATTATCCAATTATTAAGAAATAAATGTTTCTGATTCATAAAGTTTCACACCACAATGCTTTCATTTAGTTATCATATTTTCTGCTCCTTAAAGCATCTGATAATAGTTAAAAATATGTTCATACGCTTTTGTTAATATTTCTTTTTTTCTGAAAATTACTTTTACTTTTCTAATTTAAGTAGTTTTGGCAATAGGTTACTTTTTACTTTTACTTGAGTAGAAAACTTCAGTTGATAATTCTACTTTTACTAAAGTAGTTTTTTAACTCGGTATCTATACTTTTACTTGAGTAGAAAATGTTGGTACTTTTGACACCTCTGTTTGTAATCATCACAAGAGGTGTTAGATCTTAGTACCTCGCAAATTTGGCGTGTCTGTAGAAAAAAAAACCTCAAAGGCAAATTTTCAGTTTGAATATCTAAAGACAGAAACAGTAGATGGTAGACACGTCTTTTATTTCACGTTCCTTGTCTCTTCACTCTCCGACTCCTGCTTGTAAAAAAATTCTGTAGAACATCTGAAACTAAATACACTGCAGGGAGAGAGGATTAGAGGATGAAGCTTTTCAGAGGAGCTATAAGCAAAGCTGAGCCTCTGCATTCTTTGGTGATGTGATTTAAGTTCCTTTTTTTGGCTGACAGACGAGGTCAGACAGGAATCCCCGTGGACCATGATGTTTGCAGATGACATTGTGATCTGTAGTGAGAGGAGGGAAGAGGTGGAGGAAAAGCTGGAGAGGTGGAGGTTTGCACTAGAAAGAAGAGGAATGAAGATTAGTCAGAGTAAAACAGAGTACATGTGTGTGAATGAGAGGGATCCAAATAGAAAAGTGAGGTTACAGGGAGAAGAGATAAAAAAGGTGGAAGATTTCAAGTATCTAGTATCAACAGTCCAAAGCAATGGAGAGTGTGGAAAAGAGGTGAAGAAGCGTGTGCAGGCAGGCTGGAACGGGTGGAGGAAAGTATCAGGTGTGATGTGCGACAGAAGAGTTTCAGCTAGAATGAAAGGGAAAGTGTACAAAACCGTGGTGAGACCGCCATGCTGTTTGGTCTAGAAACAGTAGCACTGAAGAAAAGACAGGAAGCAGAGATGGAGGTAGCAGAGATGAAGATGCTGAGGATCTCTCTGGGAGTGACCAGGATGAACAGGATTAGAAATGAGTACATCAGGGGAACAGCACATGTCAGAGGTTTTGGTGATAAAGTTCGAGAAGCAAGACTGAGATGGTATGGACATGTACAGAGGAGAGAGAGAGAGTACATAGGAAGAAGGATGCTGGATTTGGAACCACCAGGAAAGAGGACTAGAGGAAGACCAAAGAGGAGGTTCATGGATACAGTGAAGAAAGACATGAAAATAGTTGGTGTGACCAAAGAAGATGCAGCAGATAGGGCTAGATGGAAGAAACTGACTTGCTGTGGCGACCTCTAAAGGAAAATGCCGAAAGAAGAAGAAGATTTAAGTTCCTTTTTTTCTAAAAAGGGATATGAACATTAATCCTGAACTTTAATTTAGAACAAAATGCGTATTTTGACAGTAAATACATCAGAAAATAAAGGATAGGATTAGATGGCTTTTAACTTGGTATACCACCAACTCTAAAGGAAGAACTACATGTGTCATGTTATAGATTCTGTCTGTCTGCTCTACTTTAGGGAGTGATCTGTTGTGTAGTTGATCTAAGTCTCCTTCAAGTACAACAAGATTAAATAGTCTCCACTTTCTAAACAGAAAAAAACTGGTCTTCTTGGCAGTTTCCTTTTCTCTTAAACCTCTTACCTCACTTCCTCTATGTGTCAGGCCCACCATCCTTTCCATGCATCTTTGGTAAGAGGAACGGAAACATAAAATAGAAGAATCAATTGCATCCAAATGAGGAAGTGAGATAAATTAATCACAATTGTTGTGACGAGGCAGAGAGAGGGAGAAAAAAAGACATTCTTAGAAATTTGAATGTCTCTATGGACACTGTGCACCACTAAGCCAATGTTTCTATGGCTACCAGCTTGGTTATGGGAATATTTTCCCAGGAAGTTTCATTGCTTTTTGGACAGAAATACAGTCTGTCTATTGTAACATACTGGTGACCCAGCCAGGATGTACCCTGCCTCCAGAGATCGGGCTTGTTTAATGTTCCGTTCCGTCATCTTCCGCTCATACGGGGCCAGGTCGCGGGGGCAACAGCCTCAGATGGGAAGCCCAGGCTTCTCTCATCCCAGCTGCATCCTCCAGCTCACCTGGAAGGATCCCGAGTCGTTCCCCGGCCAGCTGTGAGACAAAGTGACCCAACGGGTTCGGGGTCTGCCTCTCGGTCTCCTCCCGGTGGGACGTTCCAAAAATAATAATTAAAAAAAAAAAAAACTGCAAATAAAAAAAACTTATTATATATATTTTATTAATGGGTGTTGCACGGTTGTGCAGTGGTTAGCACAGCAAGAAGGTCAGGGTTTGAGTCCTGGAGTGGGCGTGGGACTTGACACACTGGCGTTTCTGTGTGGAGTTTGCATGTTCTCGCTGTGTATTCATGGGTTTTCTGCGAGTACTCCGGTTTCCTCACACCCTGACAGCTATGAAATTGCCCCTGGGACTGCGTGCATGTATTGGTTGTGAGTGTGTGGACCCGCAACAGACTGGCGACCTGTTCAGGATGTACCCTGCCTCTCACCTGAAATCAGCAGGGATATGTTGCGGCAGCCCATGCAACCGCATTAGGAATTAGAAGATCAAAAGATCAAATCAGAAGAGAAAAAAATATTCATACAAATATATCTATGTCATGAGTTTCAAAATTCACTTCAGGGGTCGTCACAGCAAGTCGATTTCTTCCATCTAACCCTATCTGCTGCATCTTCTTCGGTCACACCAACTATCTTCATGTCTTCATTCACTGCATCCATGAACCTCCTCTTTGGTCTTACTCGGGGTCTCTTTCCTGGTGGTTCCAAACTGAGTATCCTTCTGCCGATGTCCTCTCTCTCTTCTACACATGTCCAAACCATCTCAGTCTGGCCTCTCTGACTTTATCTCCAAAACCTCTAAAATTTGCTTTTCCTCTGATCCTGTCTATCCTCGTCACTCCCAGAGAGATCCTCAACATCTTCATCTCTGCTACCTCCATCTCTGCTTCATGTCTTTTCCTCAGTGCCACTGTCTCTAGACCAAACAGCATGGCTGGTCTCACCACGGTTTTGTACACTTACTCTTTCATTTTAGCTGAAACCCTTCTATCACACATCACACCTGATACTTTTTTCCACCCGTTCCAGCCTGCCTGCACATGCTTCTTCACCTCTTTTCCACACTCTCCATTGCTCTGGACTGTTGATCCTAAGAACTTAAAATCTTCCACCTTCTTTAACTCTTCTCCCTGTAACCTCACTTTTCCATTTGGACAACAAAGTTACAAAGTTTTTTTTTGTTTTTTTGGTTTTTTTTTTTTTTTTTTTTAAAGAAAAACTGATTGTTTTAGTTTCACCCCTTTACAACCAAGAATAAACAATAAAGAACTACAAATACAGTTAAAAGCCATTAATGGATTTATCTGAATGCTCTGAAAACGTCTTTGTATTTTGTATTTTGCAGGCGTCATGGTCATGCTCATTTACAAAACAAAGCCATTTCGATTGAAAGCATTTTCAGACAGAACTGCTTCAACAGAGCAGTGAACATCCAAGTGAGCCATTAGGGATTATGTGTGAGTCTCGGTATATGAAAAAGGTTTATGTGTAGCTGCGGGGCTGCTGAAGAAGCACAACACAGAAAAAATGTTCTCTAAATGAGATTTTATATATCGGAGGAGGGGGAAAAAAGATTATTTGAAGGGAGCAGACAAGGTGCTGAAATTAAAACTCCACCAGTTTACATTAGCTTTTAATTGAAAACATAATTACAAGTAAGATCAACATCAGTTTTTCCTTTTTTTTTTTAAGGTACGCAGGTTTTATGTTTGGATAAACTCTTCAGATAAACTTAAAGAAAAAAAATGTCAAACAACAGCTTGCTAGGCCTTGCTGTGATGGGATTTTCAGCTCGCTAGTCAAGACTCAAGCTCCCTTTGTCCCTGCTCGGAGACCTTCATCTCACTCAGTCTGCTTTGCATCCATCTCCTCAATCCTCCAAACCTTACCATCTTGCCTTTTTCCCTGTTCTTTCTCTTTATCTTGTTCCAGATAGACAAGAAAAAGAAAAAAGTTAGGAAAACAAGACCCACCGAGAGACCACCGCAGTGCAATACAAGCAAACAAGCAAACAGCAGTGTGAAGTAGACATGGTGGGGTATGGCAACACATGAGTGTGAAAAAGAAAAAAAAATGGACAGATATCTGGTCTCAAAATAACCCCAAAAAGACACACCATTTAAAGAGTATTGTTTAAAGTTCAACTACACTGAGTCTGAATAATCCACAGATGAAATCTGCAACATATTTGCACTGGTTGTACAACATTTGTGTTGTTAGCGAAGTTAAAAAAACTTCTAACAAACTTTGGAGAGCCGTTCTTTAAGAATACATAGGATCTCCCTCAGGGATATGATGTGAGAGAGTGTATTCCCTGTGAAGAAAAAAAAAAAAAGGAATGCTTGAAACAAGGGTGCCGCCTTTTCCCCACGACACCACTTCCGACACAGCCCCGCTGCAACTGCGCGCTACCCTCATCTCCTCCCCGTGCTTTCATCCGGGCAAACAACAGCACCGCTGCCTCGGCTGCCGGATGAAATATTCATAGCAGAGATAAAGTGGTGAAAGCAAAAAAGGCTGTGTGTACCTTTCTGTATGCTGTTCCCACCTGCGGGACCCTCCGAGCCGGTTAGGTGTTCGGGGCTGGCTGTTTGTGCTGGTGGTGCACTCCTGAGGAGGAAGCAAAGTCGGTGGATTAGAAGTGGCGGTGTGGCACGTGGGAGAAATGAGTAATGACTTGTAAACATAAAAAAAGTGAGTTGAGCAAATCTGAAAGTTAGTCTCACCTCGACGAGGTCAAACTATATGTAGGTTTAATTAGGACTATTTTGATTTCATTTCAGGTGAAGTGAGAGCAATGAGAAAATCTGTTTCTACCACAAATTTAACACTGATGGCCTGAAAAATGTTTGAATCAAGATTTACATAAAAAATGTCCATAAATACTTATTAAAGTGGGCTGCACGGTGGTGGAGTAGTGAACACAGTGGCCTCACAGCAACAAGGTTGGGGTTCAAGTCTCACAGTGGGCGCAAGGCTTGAAACAGCGGCCTTTCTGGGTGGTGTTTGCATGTTCTCCACGTATATGCGTGGGTTTTCTCCAGGTACTCCGGTTTTCTCCCACTCTCCAAAAACATGCATCTTAGGTTTATTGGTTCCGCTCCGTCATCTTCCACTTGTTCAGGGGGCGGGTCGCGGGGGCAACAGCCTCAAACGGGTAGCCCAGGCCTCTCTCTCCCCGGCTGCATCCTCTAGCTCACCTGGAAGGATCCCAAGTCGTTCCCCGGCCAGCTGTGAGACATAGTCTCTCCAGCGGGTCCGGGGTCTGCCCATTGGTCTCTTCCCGGTGGGACGTGCCCGAAACACCTCGCCTGCGAGGCGCTCGGGGGCATCATGACCAGATGCCCGAACCACCCCATCTGGCTCCTCTCGACCCGGAGGAGGAGCGGCTCGACACCGAGCTCCTCCCGGATGGCAGAGCTCCTCACCCGATCTCTGAATGAGAGCCCAGCCACCCTGCGGAGGAAGCTCATTTCGGCCGATTGTACCCGCGATCTCATTCTTTCGGTCACCACCCACAGCTGGTGACCATAGGTGAGGGTGGGAACGTAGATAGACTTGTAAATCGAGAGCTAGCAACCTAATTAAATTAATTACTCTATTCATCCCTCACCGGGGAAATTTGTGTGCTGCACTCCTTACACCGCAGCAGGCTGCCCTTCAACGGCGCCAGTGGTGGGAGAAGCGGGGGTTAAGGTGTCTTCTCCAAGGACCCTAGACGTGCTCTCTGTGGGACGCAAACCCGCGAACTTCCGGTCCGCGCGCGAACGCTCTAACCACTGAGCTGCCGTCTCCACCTTTGAAGTGTATCCTGCCTCTGGCCTGAAATAAGCCAGGATAGGCTCCGGCTCCCCACGCTACCCCATCAGAGATAAGCGGTTCAGAAGATGAAACTAAACTTATTAAAGCTAGCTACTATCTCCAGCAGTGTGTCTGAAAGGGACCATGTTGCTGTTTTGTCAATGTGATAAGATCGCTCTAGGATCATGTTGTCCGTTCATGATGACAGAAGGGAAAATAAATCTGGGGCAGATTTACGTTCAAGAATAGTTTCAAGGCAAACTTTTCAAGAAAAGCTAAACATATTAAAGAATTCTAAATAGAAATAGATTTTTGTTCACATTTGTATGTATGGTCGTGTTTATTTTTGTGTCCATTGCTTCTGAATACTTTCAGCCATGAAGAAATTTCAAACTTTAGCCAGAAATCCATACTCTTTTTTAACGCCTTTCTCCTCTTTTCTCCACAAATCCATTTTTTTTTCTGTTTGACATGTTACCATTTCTATGAATCACTTTGCAAGTTTATACGTAGTTATTAGGAGTGGATTTCTGTGATTCATGACTGGAGCTGCTATAGAAGAAACTTTGTTCCCAACTGGTGTGTTTAGTGAAGAAACACGTTTATTGTGGAGTTATCTAGATGTGAACAAGCAGCTTATAACACCGTTTACCCATAAATATTTATTAAAGTTGGACTGATTCAGACACGGGACCATTTTATTCCTGGGCATGAAAAACATTGTTTTGAACTACTTTGTATTCTGCTAACTTTCTAAGAAACAATAAAAGAGAGTCAGATTATTGGTTAAAGTTTGTCAAACATACTTAAAGGCTGCTGCTATGCTGGTTTGAATTAAATGACCTCCTTAAACCTTTTTCTTCTGTTTCTGCAAATTTCCTTCTAATGAGTGAGTCATTTCAACCAGATAGAAAATAACTCTGCAATTCTATGGTTTTAAAAAATGTGGTTCTTCTAAGAATTTTTGTCAGACGTGTTCTGTGATATCATTTAAAAACATATTTTTACTGTAGCTACAATTTTGTACACTTTTCCTATCATTTACCAAAAAGTATTTTCACATATGAAAGACTTATGATACGTCTAAATAAGTTTTAAACAAACTTTTCCAAGACCTACCCAAGCCAGGTTGTTGCACTGTGCTGCCCGTTACCATACTTGCAGCACAGTATGATGCTGCGAGTATGTAAATTGTGAGTAAATTGTCATAAAAAGGGCCACCAAAAAAAAAACAAAAAAAAAAAAAAAAACAAAGGAAACTAGCTTCAACCGAACAACTTGGGTCAAAGTCCTGTCCATTCTGGTCACTCCCAGAGAGATCCTGAGCATCTTCATCTCTGCTACCTCCATCTCTGCTTCCTGTCTTTTCCTCAGTGCCACTGTCTCTAGACCAAACAGCATGGCAGGTCACACAACGGTTTTGTACACTTTTCCTTTCGATTTAGGTAATTGAAGCATAGAATTGTTCTTTTTTTTTTTTTTTTTTTGTAAAAATCCTTTAAAACATAAAAAATTAATCACATTTTCTAAAAATATGTATGTTTTTTCGCTGGCAGCAGCCACTGTTGTGATTGTCACTATTGGTTATAATAATTTGTTTGCTTTTATTTAATTTCATTCACCAAAAAATTTTTCTGGTTCATAAAAATCTTACTTTGGAAAAGTCTTTTTTTAATGGCTCACTTAGTGTAATACACCCACGACACACTAGAGGGAGCAACACACAACCAATATGGAAACACTGGGCTAAAAAAAAAAAAAAACTACATTATGAATTTTTTTTTTATCAAATAAAACATTTTGAAACTTGTTCATCTACATCACTGTACGTCTTGAAAGTTGGAAACCACTCAGATAAAAAGTAACCTTTGCATTTGACTTTGTTCAGAAATATATTTCATAACTTGAGATTTTGTACAATTTTTTTTTGTGTCATAAAATGCATGTTTTTTTTCCCCAAGTTTAAAGTAAACTTTTCCGTTCCGTCATCTTCCGCTTGTTCCCGGGGTCGGGTCGCGGGGGCAACAGCCTCAAACGGGTGGCCCAGGCTTCTCTCACCCCGGCTGCATCCTCTAGCTCACCCGAAAGGATACCAAGTCGTTCCCCGGCCAGCTGTGAGACATAGTCTCTCCAGCGGGTCCGGGGTCTGCCCCGTGGTCTTCTCCTGGTGGGACGTGCCCAAAACACCTCGCCTGCGAGGCGCTCGGGGGGCATCCTGACCAGATGCCCGAACCACCCCATCTGGCTCCTCTCGACCTGGAGGAGGAGCGGCTCGACACCGAGCTCCTTCCGGATGGCAGAGCTCCTCACCCGATCTCTGAGTGAGAGTCCAGCCACCCTGCGGAGGAAGCTCATTTCGGCCGCTTGTACCCGCGATCTCATTCTTTCGGTAAACTTATGTGATATAATTTTTTTTTTTTTTTATTAATGTGTTGATGCATCTTTTCAGGGTCTTTTTTAAATGAAAGACATGCATCTTAACCGTAATACCTGTCTTGAAGAGAGGTGATGGTCTGCTCGGGGATGTTAGGAACAGGCCGGTGCCTCAATCGATAAGAACGTGTAAGCGGTGGTTGTTTGAGCCCCTCGTATGATGACCGTGCATCATAAATGGAGTTGTCGATCATTTCGCCAAGAAAACCCCCGCTATCATCAGTTATCACCGGTGGAGGTAAAGTTAAGTCTTTGTTATAAAGCAGAGGATCTTCTTTATCTGAGAGCATCTCTGTGGTGGAAAGAGAGTCATTACTGCTGCTACTGATGCTGGAGTGCACTGCGGTTTGGACCAAGATGGGTTTTCCGATGTTTTGAGGGTTGCGTGGGTTTGGCTGAGGTGGGTAGAGGAAGTTTTCTGAATCAGCTACCAATTCTGATCTTGCCGGCAAAGTCTGATTTCCTTTCAAGTCAAACTTCAAATTCTCTTTCGTACTGAGTTTCTGACATGACGTCCCCCTTTTTTTATCCAACAGGAAGACATGTCTTGGATATAGCATTGGCTTCTTTTGACCATTTTTACTTTCTTCACCATCCTGTTCATCTGTATCTTCTCCACTCTGCTGCTTCACTCCATGTGTCTCCAAGCTCCGAAGGATCCGCCTTCGATGGCCTGTGGGAAGGACTTGAAGCTCCAAGAGGCGTTCATCTGTGAGGTCGACACAGTCCTCCAAAGCTTGATAACCCTCATTTTGAAAGACTGAGACATACTGGGACAAGTGAAGAGTGAAGAGCCACTCTGTAATTTCCAGGCTGGACTTTGGAGACTCCGACATGCTGCTCTAATTCCACAGTAATCTCCTTTTGAAGACTTGAAACTCTGGATTCTATACTGCAGGCACAAAAAAATACCAATCAGTAAAGAATGACTAAATAGTTTCCACAACAGCATCAAAAATTTTAATCTAATCGCATGAATTTAAACTTAATTATGCATTAAAACAGGAAGTTACAAGTTAATTCCTTTATAATTCAAAGTAAAATCTTATTTTAAGTAACAGTTCATCAATTTTGGAGACCAGCCAATTCCCATTTCTTACCATTTGGTGAGACAACGTAAACACTTTCATGTTCACAAGAAAAAATGAAGCAATACAAGAACGTATTTTGTCTTTTTTTGTGCCAGCCGTGGTTTCAGACTCAAGGAAGTTAGTGCAAGAAACTGTTTGGGACATCATCCTGTTAAACCGCAGCTGACAACGTCATTGCCGCTGTGCAGATTTAGCCGTTTTTGGTAGGACTCAGACCTCCTCTAAAATTGTCAAGCCAGACAAGTTTTACCATGTAGAATCTCTAGACAGACTGTGGAATTCTTTAGAAGAGACTATTGTGAACAGACTATGGTTATACTTGCATTAGTTTTTACAGCAAATGCAGCATGTTTTCAGAAAACGGTAGCCATCATAATCATTTAAAGAATGTAGTCTTTAAAAATATATTTGGGTGCTTACCGCAAATAAGCTCTGAACTTCAGGTTTTAACTCAAATTCAGTCCTGAATAATTAAACCACATGCCGGTTAGTGACTTCTTAATGTGTATAACTCCGTATCTCCTCTAAAAGTGATTAAAAAAAACTCCACTTCTCTTTCTTGGTACTCCACGTAGGCTCAAAACACCACTTCTGCTTTTTGTTCAGCATCAGTTCAAAGAACATCTCAGAGAATAAAAAGGGCAACATTAAAAGTGATCCCGTTGTAAATGTACAGTAAATGCCTTACATGCAAGTGTGTGGATTTTAAAGCACAATCCCATCCATTGCCACACTGATTTTAACCCCCGGGGCTAAAAGTGCAGGCACGCCGTGTGCTGGATGACCTCACAACACACAAAATCCATACAGTCTATATCTAAACATGGGCTTAGGTTTGCAGCAGTAACAGGGAGGAATGGGTCGGGAGCCAGGGGAAGCGTACACTGAATGTCTACCTGCCTCAGCCAGCCAATCACACAAGCACACAGCATCGTAAGCCTCATGCTATAAAACACACATTCAGCAAACATTATTAAAAACTGGATATGGGAGTTTTGATCTGCTGCAACTGCCTGCCACATAAAGCAGCAGATCAATAACAGAGGGGGAGAGATAAAGGGAGGAGCTCACAACCACAATCATTTTGCACACAGAGGGTTTTGTATGGGTGTGTGAAAACACCCTGACGTATTACACACATGCATAGATACACAAACATACATATGCATCAATAAATCAGTGTATACAAGAATGTGTACATTTGTGTAGGTTGGCTGATACGCTTTCCAGGTATGTCTCCATCTTTCTTTATGAATAAAACACATACACATACTAACGATTGAACAAAGAATACTTTTAAAAGTGGTTTGGATGATCTTCGCTTTAATTAAACACTGCTTTTATGTCGAGACCACACATTACATTTCTAATGTGTCCAAATAGTCAGTATAGTCTGGAAAGCAGATTCTAAAATTAAACATCATGCGAATCTCGGTTGGACTTTTTCAGAGCAGAAGTTAACGTCTGCAATACTAGACCTAGTTGCTGGCTGGATGGCTGGCTATCGGAAGCTAACATCTGCAATGCCTGACCTAGTTGCTGGCTGACTAGCTATCGTACGCTAACGTCTTAAATGCCTGACCTAGTTGCTGGCTGTCTATTGAAAGCTCACATCTGCGATACCTGACCTAGGTTCTGGGTCTAGCTGGCTGGCTATTGGAAGCCAACCTCTGCAATACCTGACCTAGTTGTTGGCTGGCTGGCCCGCTGGCTATCGGAAGCTAACGTCTTAAATGCCTGACCTAGTTGCTGGCTGGCAATTGAAAGCTCAAACTGCAATACCTGACC
The DNA here is from genome assembly GCA_902685375.1 of Neostethus bicornis. NCBI lineage: Eukaryota > Metazoa > Chordata > Actinopteri > Atheriniformes > Phallostethidae > Neostethus > Neostethus bicornis. The sequence continues at coordinate 10,755,191 of LR738558.1, read as the reverse complement.
TAGTTGCAGGGTAGCTATCGGAAGCTAACATCTGCAATATCTGACCTAGGTTTTGGGTCAAGCCGGCTGGTCAGCCGGCTATAGGAGGCTAACGTCTGCAAAACCTGACCCAGTTGCAGGGTGGCCATCGGAAGCTAACATCTGCAATACCTGACCTAGGTTCTGGGTCAAGCCGGCTGGTCAGCTGGCTATGGGAAGCTAACGTCTGCAAAACCTGACCTAGTTGTTGGCTAGCTGGCCTGCTGGCTATCGGAAGCTTTCGTCTTAAATACCTAATCTAGTTGCTGGTTGGCTATTGGAAGCTTACATCTGCAATACCTGACCTAGTTGCTGGCTGGCTAGCTGGCTGACCCGCTGCCTGTCGGAAGCTAACGTCTGCAATACCTGACCTAGTTGCTGGATGAAGAGATTGCTGGATAGATGAATACACAGACGGGCGGACAGACACACAAATAGACAGGCTGCCAGGAGGTTAACAGCTCTATACATTATGATAATATGATTAAAACTAATATAAGCTGTAGTTAGAAAGATGTGCTCTGACCAAAGGGGTCTCAGAATAATTTTTTTTTTTTTAAATTACTGTTTGTGTAAAGCAATTCTTGTGTGTAAATCATACCTAACAGCAATAATCATTCTGATGATTTACAATATGTAAAAATAAATAAATAAATAACAAAACACAATTGAATAGAAAGCTAATATTGTCATTAAAATTGGTATAATAAAAATTGAAGGTGCACACCATAAATAAATGTAACAAAATCTTGTAAAATGCAATAAATGTTATAATATATTGTAAAGAGCATACTTTAAATTAGAAAATATGTAACTCTGGTTTAAAATATTAAGTTTAAAGCGACATAAAAAAGAATAATGTAAATAAGAGAGCAGCTTACATGAAAGATTTCATCAGATATTTTCAATTATGGATCCCTTCTCCCACTTGTTAACTTAAACAAACGCCCAAAGTCAACAAAATCCCCTTAAACTTCTCACGATCCTCCTCACTAGCTAACATACCGACACGTGTAACAGGTACAGGATCGTCTTTATCACTGTTTCACAGTTTACCGCGTCTGAAAACACGGAAGTGCTCCGAAGCCCTGTGAACCAATCACAGAGCGGAAAATTTGTGAAGCCAATGAAATGCTTCGATACACAACCTCATTTACATGGAACAATAACTGAAGGGGCGGGGCCTAGACTTAAACCCCCTATAGTGATGTCAACAGTCGAAAAGCGCCAAATCTCCAAAGTAAAGTGTCGATACAATTTGTTTCAAAAAGAATGATACATGCTCCGGAACTCTATCTCATTTTACCAAAAAAAAAAAAAACCTCAAGCATATCTGATTATAATTATGTTTAATAAAATATGGCATTCCTTTGAAGTATATGATATGAAAAATGCTACATTTATTTATTCATTTATCTTTTTAGGAACAAGAAGACCATTTTTGTAAACTTGTGACCCTAAACCAGTCATTGCTTGTGTCTCATTGTACAAAGTAAGCTAAGCTGGCATGATGCATTACTTCTTCTTCTTCTTTCGGCTTTTCCCTTCAGGGGTCGCCACAGCAAGTCAGTTTCTTCCATCTACCTATCTGCTGTATCTTCTTTGGTCACACCAACTATCTTCATGTCTTCCTTCACTGTATCCATGAACCTCCTCTTTGGTCTTCCTCTAGTCCTCTTTCCAAGTGGTTCCAAATCTAGCAGCCTTCTTCCTATGTACTCTCTCTCCTCTGCACATGTCCAAACCATCTCAGTCTGGCCTCTCGAACTTTATCCCCAAAACCTCTAACATGTGCTGTTCCCCTGATGTACTCATTTCTATTCCTGTCCATCCTGGTCACTCCCAGAGAGACCCTCAGCATCTTCATCTCTGCTACCTCCATCTCTGCTTCCTGTTTTTTCTTCAGTACTACTGTTTCTAGACCAAACAGCATGGCCGGTCTCACCACAGTTTTGTACACTTTTCCTTTCATTCTAGCTGAAACTCTTTAGTCACACATCACACCTGATACTTTCCTCCACCCATTCCGGCCTGCCTGAACACGCTTCTTCACCCCTTTTCCACACTCTCTATTGCTCTGGGCTGTTGATCCTAGATACTTGGCTTGATGCATTACAATGTACAGTTTACTCTTGCCAACCATATTCTTGAAACCATATTTGCATGTCTTACAGAAGTTATATGAGGAATTATAATAAAACAGCATTGACAACATGTTGTTTCTTGCCATAAACACACAGTGAAGCCAGCAAATGGCATTTGTAGCTTAAAATAATTTTTACCTCCACATGTTTTCTCAGGTTAAATGAAAAGTTTTTGAAAAAATGTTATCTGTATGCTCCAAAAAAGCAAACGTTTTTAGTTGGCAGGAGTGAAAATTCTTCATTTGATTATGGCAATGTAAGAAAAAACTCAACAATACTTTAAAAAGTAACGAAGACAAAGGGAATCAGCGTCTCCAAATTCAAGACCATGGACCATGGTCCTTGCCCAGAAAAGGGTAGAATGCCCCCTGTGGGTCACGGACAGGGTCTTGCCCCCAAGTGGAGGTGTTGAAGCATCTTAGGGACTTGTTCAAGGGTGGGAGAAGGATGGAGCGGAAGATCAACAGATGTCCGCAATAACCAAGACGCTGCATCAGTTTGTCGTGGTAAAGAAAGAGCTGATCCGAAAAGCAAGCTTTCTCACCAGCTGTGGGTGGTGACCGAAAGAACGAGATCATGGACACAAGCAGCTGAAATTAGCTTGCTCTGCAGGGTGGCTGAGCTCTAACTCAGAGATAGAGTGATGAGCCTTGCTATCTGGGAGGAGCTCGGAGTAAAGCCGTTGCTCCTCTAGGTGAAAGCCAGATGGGTTGTTAGGATAGTGCCTCAGTGGTGTGGTGTTTTGGGCACATCCCACCAGGAGGAGTACCAGGGGCAGACCCCAGACCTGCTGGAGAGACCATGTCTCACAGCTGGACAGGGAATACCTCGGTATCCTTCCAGGTGAGCTGGAGGATGCAACCAGGGTGAGAGGAGCCAGGGTTTCCCGTCTGAGGCTGTTGCCCCCCGCGACCCGGCCCCGGAAAGACAATAAAACAGAGTAAAAGTACATATACTTGCTCCGAAATGTAGTAAAGGAAAAGTACAGGCCTGAAAACTTTTAAGTACACACATTTTTTTTTAACTTAAGTACAAGAAGGAAGTAAATATATTTTGTTTTAGTTTAATATTTTAGTTTCAATTCATTTCTACATGGAAGAGGAGTTGTATCTGAACCACAGGTATGGTGGCTCAGCACTAGCAGTGAGTCACTTCATGCACGCCCATGCATGCAGGCTATCACTAAACTACATTTAAAATATGTGCTTAAAATGAACAAAGTCCAACTCTGGTTTGAGGAAGAAAAACCACGTGTGGGTGTGTTTGTGGGTACACATGCATACACACACACTCGTCTTACTTTTCACCACCAAATAGGTTGTATAGATTGCATATAAAGCTCAATATTTAAATGAAATAAAAGATTAAACAAAAACTTCTTTAAAGTATGTGCATGTAATAAACAAAATCCAATTTTGGATTGAGTAAGAAAAAACACACGTGGGTGTGTCTGTGGGTACCCATGCATACACACACACACACACACTTTTGAGTTGTGTACTTTTCACCACCACATAAGTAGGATCTATTGTATGAAAAGTACAATTAAAGTACTTTAAATAAAGGATCACAATGGGTACAAAAGTTTACAAAGGGATTCATTTAAAGTGTGCAGCAGACACACTTACACACACACACCTGCACCTCAGCTGTGTTTACATTCAGCTTAAAGAATTTAACTTTAGAAACATGAGCTCAAGTTTCACTTTATGGTTCAATAAATTCATAACTGAAACAAAAAGGTGGAAAACATTTAGAACCAGATGTTGCAGATACTTTTACATAACTTTAATTTTGACACTTTCTGTTTAATATAAAAGCTTACCTGGTTATAGATCAGTTATAACGCAGATTAACACACACCCTTAGAGTTTCCAGTTTTCAGTCACTAGTGAGATGGGTTGAGTTGAGCTGAATAGACTTTTAGACGTGCATTTCCGTGTGAAACAAAAAAAAAAGTGTTGAGGGAGGACAGAGAGAGAGGCACAGAGAGCGAGAGAGAGAGGAGGGTGCAGCAAAATGTAGAAGTTAATAGAAGTTATGAGTACATTTATTTTTGCAAGCTTTTTTTCATTGTTAGTGTGTCAAAATCCTGGATATTTTTTACACAGTCTTCAGATCTGCTTTATAAAAAGTTATTTTTATGATCTGATTATAGACAGAAATGTTTTTTTTTTTACTGGAAATTCTGATGACATGTTCCAGCTTGAACCCACAGCTTCAGGCAACGCATTCTAAACTGTCAGGAATGTAACTGACAAACATATTTTGTATCATTTTCATTCCCCTATTTGATAATTTGACTAATTCTTTGTCTCTTTTTGGATAGTTGAGAAGGACAAATCGAGTTTGATATAATTGAATCAATTTGATTTCTTACATAACTTCATTAGATCTCTGTCCTTTTTTCAAAACTATTAAATTATCTTGAATTTAGTTCAATAATCAGACAAAAACATTGCCAAAAATGCATCAAATTTGAAATGATTTTGTAGTCATTTAAATGCTTTTAAACTGAAGTCATTCAAATGTTTAAATTTGATCAAATTGATTTTAAACAACAACCTCCTCCTGTACAAATTAAGATCAATGTTTACGGGTTTACGTCATGTTAACTACATTTAAATTAAAACTCTCTTCGTCACATACAGTCTTACACATTGGTAGAAGTTGTGAAATGTTTGTGCAAGTGTGAAATAGCAAGTTATCAAGCTTAAACAGGCCTCATGGTACAAAAATCATCTTTTTTGTAGATCAAGCTAAAAATAAAAGAAAACAATCTTGACCTACTTCAGTCAGCATTATTTCTAGCTGGGCTTTTGCAAAATTGTTTCTAAGGTGCATGCTTATTTTTATGAATTGAACATTTACTGTGGAGGCTGCAAGGTGACGAAGTGGCTGCACAGCAAGAAGGCCGGGAATTCAAGCCTCATAGAGGGTGTGGGGCTTGAAACACAAGCCCTTCTGTGTGGAGTTTGCATGTTCTCCCCATGTTTGTGAGAATTTTCTCCCACACTCCGAAACATTATATATTGTTAGGTTGATTTCTTCTTCTTCTTTCGGCATTTCCCTTCAGGGGTCGCCACAGCAAGTCAGCCTCTTCCATCTAACCCTATCTGCTGTATCCTTTTTGGTCACACCAACTATCTTCATGTCTTTCTTCACTGTATCCATGAACCTCCTCTTTGGTCTTCCCCTAGTCCTCTTTCCTGGTGGTTCCAAATCCAGCATCCTTCTTCCTATGTACTCTCTCTCTCTCCTCTGTACATGTCCAAACCATCTCAGTCTTGCCTCTCGAACTTTATCCCCAAAACCTCTAACATGTGCTGTTCCCCTGATGTACTCATTTCTAATCCTGTCCATCCTGGTCACTCCCAGAGAGTGTTAGGTTGATTTGCCGCTATGAAATTGCCCCCAAGTTATTGAGTGTGTGTGGCCCTGCAACAGACTGGTGACTTGTTGAGGGTGTACCCCGCCTTTCACCTGAAATCAGCCGGGAAAGGCTTCGGCACTCCCTGAAACCTTATTATGAGTAAGCAGTTCAGAAAAAAAACGAATATTTACTATAGTTATAATGTTTTATGGTTGAAACTGAAATAGAAAATAAATTCTAACATTTTGAGCAGTGTCAAAAGTTGGCCACTAGATGGAGACAAAACAACAGTAAATTCTGTTCAGATTAAAACCAATAACACAATATAAAATAATATTAGAGACACAAAACATATTTACTGATGATTTTTGTCTAAAATGATTTTAAAAAAATCATAAGACTCTTAGACAGAATAATAAAAATAGTCCTGAGACTGGACAAGAGTCCTGACAGTATTTGATCTTTTAAAGTTTTAAGAGGAAACCCACAAAATGACACTTTGTACCATTTTTAACAACTCTGGTTTTCTTCTGCGTCACTAAAATCCTTTAAAACATGTAGCTAAAGAGCAGAAGACAACTGGGAACCAGCTAGATTGGGAAGCTTTTGTCTCCCCTACTCCTCCTCCAGAAGTCTCCTTGGTAACATGGTTTACTGCTGGCAGCAAATAAAATAAAAGCTTTGGTTCTTGTAAACTAGGAATGCCAAGGACACAGTGACACTCAAAAAAGCAAAGACTCAGAAACCACTGAAGCTTTGGCTTTGAAGCTGGACTAAAATTGTCAAAATTGATCCAAATGACACTTTTTTACATGCAAGATGGACTGAAAAGGGTCAGAAAAGAGAAGAAACTTCCATCCCAGCATCTTTCTGCTTATCATGGAGTCTCATCTGCATGTAAGTAAACACATTATAGGAGCAAATTGTCATGATGACATGAAGATAGAAGATGTTTTCATCAGACATTGTGGAAAACTGAATGAGAGCAAGGACCAGATAAAGATCAGTTATGGAGTAGGTGCAAAAAATTATGACACAAGTGTTGATAAAATGCGGGAGAAAGACATGTGCAAGAATAAAGTTCAGAAAGTTTTGGAGGAGTTACATGTGTTTTATTCAGAAAGACTAACAAGTTGGAAAGAAGCTGTCAGAGAGTGCAGCATGCTGTTGGAAAAAGAACCACTAAAAGGAGCTGTTGAGCAACATCTGACACCATCAGGTAAAAATCCTTCTTCTTTTTGTTAGATTGTGGTCAATACTTATCAGGAGTCTCTACAAATTTACCTCAATCTTTATCCCGTTTGCATTTTATTCTGATCATTCATTCAATAACTAGGACACTGCATCAGTCCGTCGTGGTAAAGAGAGAACTGAGTCGAAAAGCAAAGCTCTCGATATGCAAGTGGATCTACGTTACCACCCTCACCTATGGTCACCAGCTGTGGTTGGTGACCAAAAGAATGAGATCGCAGATACAAGCGGCTGAAATGAGCTTCCTCCGCAGGGTGGCTGGGCTCTCACTCAGAGATCGGGTGAGTAGCTCTGCCATCCGGGAGGAGCTTGGTGTCGAGCCGCTCCTCCTCCGGGTCGAGAGGAGCCAGATGGGGTGGTTCAGGCATCTGGTTAGGATGCCACCCGCGTGCCTTGCGGCGAGGTGTTTTGGGCACGTATCACTGGGAGGAGAACAAAGGGTAGACTCCGGACCCGCTGGAGAGACTATGTCTCGCAGCTGGCCGGGGAATGACTTGGGATCCTTCCGAGTGAGTCGGAGGATGCAGCCGGGGTGAGAGAAGCCTGGGCTTCCCGTTTGAGGCTGTTGCCCCCGTGACCCGGCCCCAGAACTAGCGGAAGATGACAGAACGGAACATTCATTCCATTCCGTTGTCTTCCACTTATCCGGGGCCGGTTCGCAGGGGCAACGGCCTTAGACAGGAAGCCATGGTTACTCTAACACCAGCTGCAACCTCCAGTGCACTCGTGAGGATCCTGAGGTGTTTCCTGGCAAGCTGTGACACATACTCTCTCCAGCGGGTCTGCCCCTGGGTCTCCTCCTGGTGGAACGTGCTCAAAACACCTCACCAACAAGGCGTTTGAGAGGCATCCTAACCAGATGCCCGAACCACCCCATCTGGCTTCTCTCAACTCAGAGGAACAATGGCTCTACTCCAAGCTCCTCCTGGATGGCAGAACTCCTCAGTCACCGCCCTGGTCACCATAGGTGAGGGTAGGAACATAGATTGAAATAGGTCTGATCATTTATGTTTAGCCTAATTTAGAAACAGAAAATATCTGAAACCCAGAGTTGAATCTGGTTAGTCTTTACCCCCGTAGTTTGTTTGTCATTCTTTGTGAAGTTCCTATGCTAACTGTGTCCACCCATTTTAACCCCACAATACAACCTCTAGGTAATTGGTGATAGTAAATTTATTCTGAGGCTTTTATGTGTGTTTGTGCAAGGAAGGGCCATAAGCTTTGCCCGGGTATATGTGGTCACAGTTGGAAAAGGCTTTTTAAAAGGGATGTTCACTCTCAAAAGAAAAAAAAAAAAGTCAAATAAAATAGTAATATTAGAATTCTTGGTGGACCTTAATAATACTGCCTAAATCCTGCCTTGGTAACTGCATTCCAGACCAAAGGATGTTGACCTGTGGGGTGCCTCAAGGATCACTCCTTGGTCCACTGCTGTTCAGTCTTCAAATAGTTAGCAATTCTAACAATGTTTAACTCCAAACTAAAGATGTCACTGTGTGGTACGGTGGCACAATGGACTAACAGCAAGAAGGTTGGGGTTCGAGTCCCAGGTGGGACGAGACCTGGAATACCTGGCTTTCTGTGTGTAGTTTGCATATTCTCTTCGCCCCTAGAATTGAGTGTCTGTGTGAATGGTTATGTTTGTGTGTTGCCAGTCTGTTGTGGGGCCGCACGCATACAATCATCCACACACACACTCATTCAATTTGGGACCGGCCAATCAACCTAGCATGCATGTTTTTAGAGGGTGGGAGGAAACCGGAGTACCCAGAGGAAACCCACGCAAACACAGGGAGAACATGCAAACTCCACACAGAAAGGACAGTGTTCCAGGCCTCATCCCCACCCTAGACTCGAACCCACAACCTTCTTGCTGTGAGGCCATTGTGCTATCCACTGCGCCACCGTGCTGCCCCTGTGTATTCTACCTTTTGCTTTAAATTAGCCAGGATAGGCAGCGGTTCAGAAGACGAAAATAAACTTATCAAACCTAGTTAGCATCGATAGCAGTGTATCTGAAAGGGAACGTGTTGCCGTTTTGTAAATGTGAAACGAAAGAGCTCTTTGTGGTGAAGTCCATTATCTGCAATCTGTTCCGTCGTCTTCTGCTCATCTGGGGCTGGGTCGCGGGGGCAACAGCCTCAGATGGAAAGCCCAGGCTTCTCTCACCCCAGCTGCATCATTCAGCTCACCTGGAAGGATCCCGAGTCGTTCCCCAGCCGGCTGTGAGATATAGTCTCTGCAATCTTATATATTAAATTTGACACCGATTCCTGATAATAACAAAGCATTTTAATTATTTTTATTATTTTTTAAAACTAATCTTTGAATTGCTTCATGCATGAATTGTGCCATCCCTGCAAGTTTTTGGAGTTGCTATTCAAGTGTCCAATCACAAAAATACTGTTACCTCTCTCATGCAAGTATAAATAGCCTTGGTCTTTGGCTGATATAAATATGCAGGTTAAAACTTTTTTAGAAAGCAAACATATTTAAATCAAGCAACATAATTTAACATCTTGTACAAGAATTGGTAATACTGTACTTTTATTTTTTTACATGTTGTAAAATAGGAGTGAATGAGACTCATTTTTAACCATTTTCTTGCTCAGTTGAATGTCTCGTATCACTTCCCCACAACATTCCATAATTGCTAACTTTAACATTGATGAGTCATCATTCTTATAATGTTTTGGTTACTTTGTGTCTATTTTTAACATGTTTCTACTTTGTATTAGTTTCACAGAAAAACAGCTGGACCTGTTTCGACTTTCGCTGTGACATATTTCAGAATGTTGAAAAGGACTTAGCAAACCTCATGGACAATCTGTCTGATATTATTACCAAGCTGAATGGAGTTGTCCTCCACTTATCTGCAAAGGAGTCCTTAGATTCAACGGCAGTTATTTCTGAATTCAAAAACACAGAAACTTCAATGGAGTGTGAAGATAAGAAGAACCATCACCGTCACTATAATCCTGTTGAAGATGGTCAAAGCTCGGGTGTACAGTCTCCTAACTCCGAGCAAACACTGGACCCAAGAATGACAGTGGTAGACGAAAAACTACAAGAAAAGGGTCAAGTGAATGACAAGTCAGAAAATCCCCCTCTGTGTCAAATTAGATCACAAGAAAGTCCAAACAATGAGAGTCAGAAGACATTAACAGAAGAAAAAGATGAGCCAATGTTTGAATGGATCGCTGTAAGGTAACATACCCACATTACAGTTTTGTCTTAATAATTCTATTCCGTCATCTTCCGCTTGTTCTGGGGCAGGGATACGGTGGCAACAGCCTCAAACGGAAAGCCCAGGCTTCTTTCACCCAAGCTTCATCCTCCAGCTCACTCGGAAGGATCCCGAGTCATTCCCCAGCCAGCTGTGAGATATAGTCTCTCCAGCAGGTCCGGGGTCTGCCCCATGGTCTCTTTCCGGTGAGACGTGCCCGAAACACCTCGCATCTTGACCAGATGCCCAAACAACCCCATCTGGCTCCTCACGACCTGGAGGAGGAGCAGCTCGACACCGAGCTCCTCCCGGATGGCAGAGCTCCTCACCCGATCTCTGAGTGAGAGCCCAGCCACCCTGCGGAGGAAGCTCATTTCGGCCGCTTGTGTCCGCGATCTCATTCTTTCGATCACCACCCACAGCTGGTGACCATAGGTGAGGTTTGGAACGTCGATCGATTTATAAATCGAGAGCTTTGCTTTTCAGCTCAGCTCTCTCTTTACCACAACGGACTGATGCAGTGTCTTGGTTATTGCTGATGCCGCACCGATCCACCTGTCGATCTTCCCCCACTCCTGAACAAGACCCCGAGATACTTAAACTCCTTCACTTGGGGAAGGACCCTGTTCCTGACCCATAGGGGGCATTCCACCCTTTTCCGGGTGAGGACCATGGTCTCAGATTTAGAGGCTCTAATTCCCATCCCGGCCGCTTCACACTCGGCAGCAAATCGATCCGGTGAGAGCTGGAGATCACGGTCTGATGAAGCCAACAGGACCACATCATAGTGTCATAATAATCACTCAACAAATTACTATCCATCTACTTTCTATACTGTTTAGTCCAACATTGGCTGATCAACTGGAGGAGAGCCAGTTTATCAGAACCACTGCTTCTGCTGCTGTATTCCTGAGGTGTGAGATGGCCGATAGTTTCAGCTCCTTGATGGTGTCCAGCTCAGAGGAGCTGGTGAGCAGAGCCATCCACGTAAAAGTACAGGATGCAACCAACCTTCGCTTTCCTCTGACCGTGGCTGTGCCTTTCCGTCTACGCCACCGAAGCAGCTACAGGGATGTCGTTGTGAAGATTATGGATGAAGATCGAAGGGTGAGCTACATCACTCCTGTGACAACAGAGGGTGCATACAGAGGAAAAAAGGTAAGACGTACTATTTTCTCACCATCTAGTGAAATAGTTTACCACCCAGTCATTTGATCTGGTATCTAGAGTTTTTACTTGGGAAAATAGCACATAAAGTATTTTGAACCTCAAAAATTCAGGTTATATTTTCAGAAAAGATAATCAGGAGGTCACCCAAAAAAAATTAGGAAGTTGATTCTGTAGTCCGGTCTCGGTACGACCGGAGCCAGAGCTTGGTCCGTATAGCTGGCAGTATGTCGATTCCATTTCCAGTGAGAGTTGTACTCCTCCAAGGCTGCCCTTTGTCACCGATTCTGTTCATCACCTTCATGGACAGAATATCTAGGCGCAGCCGAGGCGTTGGAGGGATCCAGTTTGGTGACCTCAGGATCGGATCTCTGCTTTTTGTCCTGTTGGCTTCATCGGACCGTGATCTCCAGCTCCCACTGGATCGATTTGCTGCCGAGTGTGAAGCGACCGGAATGGGAATTAGTGCCTCCAAATCCGAGACGATGGTCCTCGCCCGGAAAAGGGTGGAATGCCCCCTGCAGGTCAGGGACAGGGTCCTGCCCCAAGAGGAAGAGTTTAAGTATCTCAGGGTCTTGTTCACGAGTGGGGGAAAGATGGAGCAGGAGATCGACAGGCGGATCGGTGCGGCATCAGCAATAACTAGGACGCTGCATCGGTCCGTAGTGGTAAAGAGAGAGCTGAGCCGAAAAGCAAAGCTCTCGATTTACAAGTCGATCTACGTTACAACCCTCACCTATGGTCACCAGCTGTGGGTGGTGACCGAAAGAATGAGATCGCGGGTACAAGCGGCCGAAATGAGCTTCCTCCGCAGGGTGGCTGGGCTCTCACTCAGAGATCGGGTGAGGAGCTCTGCCATCCGGGAGGAGCTCGGTATCGAGCCGCTCCTCCTCCAGGTCGAGGAGCCAGATGGGGTGGTTCGGGCATCTGGTCAGGATGACCCCCGAGCGCCTCGCGGGCGAGGTGTTTTGGGCATGTCCCACCGGTAGGAGACTAAGGGGCAGACCCCGGACCCGCTGGAGAGACTATGTCTCACAGCTGGCCGGGGAAAGACTTGGGATCCTTCCAGGTGAGCTGGAGGATGCAGCCGGGGTGAGAGAGGCCTGGGCTGCCAGTTTGAGGCTTTTGCCCGCGCGACCCGACCCCGGAACAAGCGGAAGATGACGGAACGGAACGGAAAGTTGATTCTGGTTTCCTCCCATCCTCCAAACACATGAATGTTAGGTTGATTGGCTGTCACAAAACTGTCCCTAGAGTGTGTGGATGGTTGTGTGTGTGGCCAAGCAACAGACTGGCGACTTGTTCGGGGTGTACCCTGCCTCTCGTCTTAAGAAGTTAAATAATCCGATACAGGCTCTGGATGCCTTGCAACCCCGTCACGGATAAGCAGTTGAGAAGACAAAAGTAATGAGGTTTATGAAGTTGTCTTTTTATTTGCATCTATGAGTCATTTAGAAATATTTAAAAGCTTCATTCATTGGCTTCTAAAAAAAACTGATTGGACTTTTAGACTCCTGCAATCCTGCTGCTCAAAGGAATGTCACAGGAATTTATTCTTGCTGTCTTCCACCAGTCTTTACAACCCATCGTCCACCAGACTTGGAATTACCCCTGGCACGTGAATGCAGTTTGTCTCTGTGAATGTATAATTATGTTCTTTTTTTGTCTGTGTCTATTTGATTTTTTTTAAAACTTGTTTTCCTGTTTTCTAGTCTTTGACACGGCAGCCCACAAATTTTTCTGTAAAATATTTTCTATTTCTATTATTTAAGAATTTTACTTTTATAAAGTTGAATAACTCATACTTCATTTTTTTTGTCAGAGTTCCTTTGCTGAGGTGAAGGTCTATACTTTGGGTATATTTGCTGTGCTGTCCTGTCTCAAAAAAGAAAACTACACCATTCCCAAAAAGGGGTTATCCTTAAAACTTCAAGTGGACCCCCGCATCTGCCTCAACTACCTGCCAGGATCTTTTACTGCCCCTGTACTGGCACAGACCACGGTATGATTATGAATGTGATGCCCTTTTTCATTGCCTATCTTTAATTCTTTAAATGCTTTGAAGGAGTTGCGATTGGCCTAAATCAGGCATGGGTAAACTACGGCCCGCGGGCCACATGCGGCCCATTAAACGGTGTTGTCCGGTCCGCCGAGCTTGAACAGATTGAATAAAAAAATCTTGTTTTATTTCACCTGCAATTCTGATGTTTCCTCACTAGATGGCGCACTCCAGATACACTCTAGAGAACTCTAACTTGCAGACTTGTACCGATAGACATCTGCTGAGTTAAAAAAAAAGAGAAAAGTGTTCTGTTTGTTGTATGTATTTACTTTACTAGCTATTGGGGTTATCCACGACAGACTGGCGACCTGTTCGGGGTATACCCTGCCTCTTACCTTGAATCAGCTCGGATAGGCTCTGGCACACCCCGCATCCCTGTTAGGGATGGACAGTTCAGATAATAAAGAAGATTTTTAAAAAGCGTACATCATCCTGAATGGATGTTTGCTGTACTTTTCAGATCCAGCCTCTAGATGCCGTTCTTCTCGCTACGGTAAAGTCAAGGAATGAAGCCTACAAAGCAGTCGCGTCTACGAGTCCTCTGCTCTACCTCACCCATCCAATCACTCAGACATTAAAGAGACCCATGACAGTCACGCTTCCATGCCCTCCAAATCCTGACAAACAGAGGGACAAAAAGGTCCAGGACAAGCAAGATCAACCATATCGCTCGATCACTGATTTCCCGCTTCCTTCAGACAATGTAAGGTTAGTCCGGTATCAATGATTATGGTCACAATTGGAGTTAATAAAAGAATAACCATTAGTTACTGTTTAGTTATTTGTATAATGCCATAGATCTACTTTGTTTTACCCTTTCAGAATCTTGAATACTACCATCAAATCCAAGGGAACCTTTACTGAGTCTTTGATTGTTTTGGCTGCTAAGGACAAAGAGTGGACAGTTCTAGACCAAGTTTCCACCAGATGCCAACAAAAAGGATTAATCTCCTTTGACCTGCTGGAGATTTTCAACAGGTTTGCAAGACAATGCCTTCAATTTAATCCACAGTCATAGATCCCATCTCTTGCAAAATTAGCTTTTCAAAGCTTTCTGATTTCAAATGACGATGTGTGGGCCCCTGTATTTGTCACCAAAGTGATTTTAGAATGAATCAACAAATTTAGAAAAAAATTGTATTAGTACTTTTGCCCCTTCCCCATGTGACAACAAACGGCTGGTTAAAAGGTGATAACACGTCTAACCACAGCCATGACGCTTTTTACAGAGAAGGAAGCATTTCATACAGATTACCTTCCTTTGGCTACCTCTACTTCTCCGCCCCTGTCACTGCTCCTCGATGATTTGGGCAGAGTGTGGGTGGTCTACTCTGGACCTGTGTTAAATTTTAGAGGCTGAGCCAGTGCTTTTCCTGGACAGGCGGGGGGATGAAAGACAGTCAGGCTTTTACACTGCTCTCTGACAAACCATTATAAATCAGTAAAGTTTCCTTTTTTTTTTTATGAATGCTTTAAAACCGGAAATTGTGGTCAGTTATGTGCATAGAACAAACGATAACCATTTTTTTTTTGCATGAGATGAGACCTTTAACTATGATGTGAAAGTTGCTTAACCTTAACTGACAGATAGGTCAATGAAGAAAAGTGGTTCTTGTTTAAGGAGGAGGATTGTAGTCATAGAAAAAAAATGTCCGAGATAGTAGCTAACAATTTTTTTTTATCAAATCCAGTTCTGTTTTTATTATTGTTTGACATCACCACCTATTTTTTTTTAAATGAGGTAATTCTTTGACATCCTCAGAAGGCTGACACATATCGGACAGTTGAATGCACTAACTTATTTGACAAAACAAAGGTAAAAGATTTGAAGGTTTGGGTTTAAATACGTTCAGCTACCTTAAATGAGCCAACTGACTGATCTTCACCATAAAATTGGTTCTTTTTTGTGTATTACTTTGACTAATATTGTGTAGGCATGGTAACATTTTTGTAGTTCATTTAATGCACAATACAAATCAAAGTAAGACGCCAAAATTAAAAGCACAACCGTAAGGTTAAAAAAAAAAGTACATCTATAGTTTAAAAATAAGAAGTTGGCAAAAATTTACATTTACAGGCAGTTTGTGTCACTTGTTGGCAGTTATTTTTTTATGTTTAAATTTATAATCTCTGAACATGACGATGGGCCCACAACAGACTGGCAAACTGTTTGGGGCGTACCCCGCCTCTCGCTTGTAATCATAATTGTAATAAGCTCTGGCATCAGCTTGCAGTCCAAATGATAAGCTTCTGAAATTATTTGGTGATATTTTTCTCACAATCTTCTCTTTAACACCAAACAAGCCATTTTATTTTTGTCCCAATACGACCCCATAACAACTACATAATCGTAATGGTTATATTCAATCACAGAAAACCAATTAGAGGAGGTTTTTATTTGATTTTTTTAGAGCAATTTACACTTTATACATTCATATACCTTCCAATATAGAAGGATTGAAATGTAAATTATTAAATGAGAAAAAAACGTCCAAAATAGGACAACAACAAAGGCAGATAATCCCAAAGTTAACCAAGTGGGGGGATTCTTGCTTGTAGTGATGTTATTTTTCAATCTGGTCTTCTTTTCTTCTTTTTGTCTGGCTAATAAAAGATAAATCTGACAAAAATAAAAATATCTTTTAAGCACTGCTCCTCATATGCATTTTAGATGAGTTGTGTAATTCAGTGGCTTACCATATCTTGAGTCTCCACCTTTTTTATAAACTTCATCAGGAACTTTGTTTTATTTAAATTGAAAGATCTCTGGTAGCTTCCACTGCTTCTTATCGTCAGTAACAGAATGAGTTGACTGTTTCCATCAGAGAGTAAGACAAACACAATCCTGCACCTGAGCACGGGGGGAAAGAAATCAGTTGCTGCAACAAAATGAAGAAAATAAACTGTTTTTGTTGCCAAAAAATTGCAAAACCACATGATTTTGTTGATCTAAATCTGACGCAAGCAAATGTACATTTCTTTTTTCTATTTCAAATTAATGCAACAAGTTTTTTAAAATGTAAAGGGATACATGACAATTTAATTTTTAAGTTCTCACGCATTTTCAAGTTACACAACTAGATCTCTAATCATCTACGTATGTCATCTTTATCTCTATTATTTAGCCTGGGGGTGCCCAACCAGTCGATTGCAGTCGGACTGGCTCCAAAGTGATCACCAGGTGTGTCGGGAAAAAAAATAAATTAAGTCAGTAACATCAACTTGGCGACTTTGACGCTATATTTAGAGCATATTCAGACATTTAGCAACTCTTCCTTCTTCCAAAAAAATAAAATTGCAACACTTTTTATAGTGGTATTGACAAATTTTGGAGTATGGGACTTGAAATTGTGTTAAGTCTGAAATCAATGTGCAGTGCCTGTTGCTGCTGTGGCCGATATATCCCCTCCCAAAATGCTGTGTGCGCACAGAAAAAGTTTTTGTGTGTCTGTGTTAGAGAGAAAGAAAAGGGAGTGAGCGAGAGAGAGGAATTTGTCAGTGTGTGTGTGTGTGTGTTTTTTAGAGAGAGAAAGGAATTTGCTTCTGTGTGTGTGTGATAGAGAGAAATTTGTCTGTGTGTGTTTTTGAGAAAGAGGAGAATATATCTCATGTGCGTGTAGGTGTGTGATAGAGAGAGAGAGAAATTTGTCTGTGTTTGAGAGAGGAACTTATCTCGTGTGCGTGTAGGTGTGTGATAAAGAGAAATATGTTAGTGTGTGTTTGAGAGGAACTTATCTCGTTTGCGTGTAGCTGTGTGATAGAGAGAAATTTGTCTGTGTTTGAGAGAGGAACTTATCTCGTGTGCGTGTGGGTGTGTTTGAAAGAGAGAGGAACTTGTCTTGAGTGTGTGTGTTTGAGAGAGAGAAATTTGTCTGTGTGTTTTTGAGAGAGAGAGGAACTTGTCTTGTGTGTGTGTGCGTTTGAGAGAGAGGCTGGTTGGAAATGATATTTGGGAATTTGCGAGGGTAGCGCTGGCCTGGTAGATCACAGGAGGTTTGATATTTGAAAAGTAGCCTTGGGACAAAAAGGTTGGGCACCCCTGACTGAGTTTAGCCTTTTTGTGAAAAAAAATAATTAATAAATTTATCTGAAAGCTTCTTCTCAGACACATAGCAATATTTTCTGCTATGAAGGTTTATTCAAAATAAAGGCACAAGCTGTGCACATATCAACACATACTCTTGGTTAAAACTAATATTACTTTATGACAAGTACAGCAAATATATTCAAAAAGTTATGGTTTTTTGCATTGTATTTCATACCTTTTTGGACTGATCCAATTTGTAGGCATCGACTTCAAACTTTTTTGCTTTTCAAGGTCGATCAAAAATCTCCATAGGGTATTTAAATCCTGTGGATCCAGCAGGGACATTTTTGTTGCCACAAGAAGACTGGAATAAATACAGGACAGAGAAAAAAATAACATTGAAATGTGTATACTTCTGGTACAAATTTAATGTAGAGCAACCAAATTCCAATGTTGACCTTTCTGTGACATAGAGATGTTTAGGTTTTCCATTTCCTAAAGAGTTGACCTGTGTGGGAAATACGAAACAAAGTGATGGAAGTTCTTATGCACAGATAATTACACATTAAATAGTTCTCACTGTTTCAGCTTCATTTAAGCAGAAAAAGATTTCTCACCATATGTTTTTTATATTCAAAGCCAATGAGCCGAATGAGCACATTTGAAAGATGAAGCAGGTTACTGGGGTCTCCTGCCGTTCTCACAACCACATCCACACATGGACCTCCTGCAGTCAGACTCACTAGGAGTCCTCCCACCACACTGAGAAGGTGGAGGACATCACTACTGATCAGAGGAGCAAAAAGAATAAAGTCAGTGCAAATCAAATGGTTTAAATACTGTATTTTGAAATGGAGAAAATCTTACTTGTGTGAAGCCAGAACTTGTAATAATTTCATCATTAGAAGATTTGTCTTTGGAAAAAAATACAGAAAGAAAATCTAAGCTTAGAAATGAAATATGACAGAAACACACCAAGTTAAAATATTGTAGGTATAACACTGTTTCCTGTCTGCTATGTCCTCCATTATTTATCCAGTGTTGCTATGAAGCTATCACTTTGTTTCCAGTATAATTCATGATTTATTCACAATCAGAGAGGTTGCTTCAGTTTGTTACTTTTCTGTTTAATTCAGTATGGATATTGGGATGATTGATATTTTAACCACTTACTATTTTTGCAGCAACGGGTTAAAAAAATAAATACAAGCAAGGTCAACATGCTTTACCAGCCAGGCTAGGCTAGTTGTGAACATGCTGTTGGTCATAGTTCTGGTTCATAGTTTTTGGTCAGTTCTTGGTTCATAGTTCTAGCTGTCAAAAAAATTTGATTCAGAATATTTACAATCGGAATTTAGACAAACTCTTGTACTTTTGATTGATTCTTTTTATTTGCTTTAACTTTCACATTCAATTTGGATGTTAGCGTGCAAACCTTGTTAGCTGAGCTTGGAATTTAATTTGTTTTTTAAAAGTTATTTACAACATTACAAATAAATTTTGGGTGATTTTGCTATCTAGTTACCTTTTGAGAAAATTGGCAAACTGGCTTCTCTCTAAAATTTAGCAAGTGATAGTTCCAAAAAAAAAAAAGGACTAAATTGTTTGAGAAATTATGTATTTCCTTCTTTGTTGTGTTTTAACAATTGGTAGTAAATGATCTCCTAAAATTAGGTTTTGGCATTCTTTAAGGCAAATCTAATTTAGTTCATCACCGGTTGGATTTATTTTGTAAAGAATAATAAAATTCGAATAATTTTGTATGAAATTTAACAGAGATGGAGGTAGCAGAGATGAAGATGCTGAGGATGTCTCTCGGAGTGACCAGGATGAACAGGATTAGAAATGAGTACATCAGGGGAACAGCACATGTTAGAGGTTTTGGGGATAAAGTCAGACAGGTCAGACTGAGATGGTTTGGACATGTGCAGAGGAGAGAGAAGGATACTGGATTTGCAACCACCAGAAAAGAGGCCTAGAGGAAGGCCAAAGAGGAGGTTCATGGACGCAGTGAAAGAGGACATGAAGATAGTTGGTGTGAGAGAAGAGGATGCAGGAGATAGGGTTAGATGGAAGAAACTGACTTGCTGTGGCGACCCCTAAAGGGGAACGCCGAAAGAAGAAGAATCATTTTGTATGAAATCCCCTTTTTCACAAATATTGCTTTATAGCATCATTTACCACATACATGTTGTAATTCATTCCACTTAGTTTTATTGTAAATGTATTTTTATGGACAATAAAAAAAATAGCGTTGATTCAAAGCTCCAATTATTTAAGCATCAACCTAAGTCTTCATAGATACAGCACAGTTTAATTGCAATAGGGTCTTGGGAACTTTTAGATTTAAAACAGTTTATGAGGTAAATTGTTCCGAAGTACTCACCGCTTGCTTTGCTGAGATGTTTTTCTTTGGGAGTAAAAAAAAAAAGTTTAAATACAGAACGTTGACAACTAAGAAGCAGGCTGAGGGAAAGGCTTTTCTTTACTTAAAGCATTCAAAAGGGCACATGATGGGAGAAATGCTTTACATTCTAGGTCATAGTATTTCTATGCCGTCACATAAGTACACTCTAAGTAAATTTAAAATGTTGGGGTAGTAGATCAGGAGTTTATCGTACTTTCTTCTTTAAATCCTCTTGATTTCATAACTTTACCTGTTGTGTTAATTAAATTGTTATATTCCAGTCTCTAATAAAAAAAAAATATTAAAATGAATTACTCTAGTCATCCCTCACTGGGGAAATTTGTGTGCTGCACTCCTTACACCGCAGCAGGCTGCCCTTTGACGGCGCTAATGGTGGGAGAAGCAGGGGTTAGGTGTCTTCTCCAAGAACCCTAGACGTGCTCTCTGTGAGACGCGAACTTCCGATCCGTGCGCGAACGCTCTTTTTTCCATTTAACATTTTACACGTGCTTCCACTTGTTTCCTTTTGTCTTCCACCAGGCTACTTGTGGTTCGTCTCCTCTCTCCGATGGAGCCATGTCAGCTCACCTCTCTAGCCGAGGAGCTGGAGGAGTCAACTCGTCTTTATGCCGTCACTATCCTCCTCCAGAGACGGCTGGATGATCCTCACACTGTCGTGGTGGCTGTCGTTCTCAGCAAAGACCTCAGCTGGGAGTTGGGCAAACTGGAAGCTCTTGGTTGCGGTGGTCTGGTGGAAACGTCGGCAGAAATTACGATGTGTGAAGCAGATCAACTTTTTCTACGTTTCAGCGGCAACATCAGGTCCACGGGTGAGATTTGAAGATCTTTTGTGAAAGGTATTTGCTCTTTGTGAGGTCAATTATCAATTTTGTATCTCAAAGTCAGGTCAAAGGGGTATGCACTCTGTAAACCCAAACACATATTTAAGAGCAATGTAGAATGTCAAACTATGTCTTTGGTCAGGAGATGATCGTGGACTTTAGGAAAGTCACAGCTCCCATTACCCCCCTTGCACTGACAGACTTCTCCATCACCACTGTAGACTCTTTCCGCTTCCTCGGCACTACCATCACACAGGACCTAAAGTGGGAGCCATCCATCAGCTCCCTGATCAAAAAGGCCCAGCAGAGGATGTACTTTCTGCGGCAGTTGAAGAAAGCCAAGCTGCCCGCCCAGATGTTGGTGCAGTTTTACAGAGCCATCATCGAGTCTGTCCTCACCTCCTCCATCACCGTGTGGTACGCTGAAGCCACAGCCAGGGACAAACACAGACTGCAGCGCATTGTGCGCTCCGCAGAGAAGGTGATCGGCTGCAGCCTTCCATCTCTCGAAGACCTGTACGTCTCCAGGACTCGGGGGCGTGCAGGTCGGATAGTAGCTGACCCTTCCCACCCTGGACATGGACTTTTTGAGCGACTCCCCTCGGGCAGGAGGCTCCGGTCCATTCGGACCAGAACGTCCCGCCACAAAAACAGCTTCTTCCCTTCTGCCGTTGGACTTATGAACTCTTTATAACCTGGATCCCTACATCTCTTAGTCACCTCCCTCTTGTCACTTTACTATCTTTATTATTTTCTATTATTTTCTATGACATTGCACTACTTTTCTTTTTCTTCTGAGCACTCTTAGTTTTGTAAAAATTATTATTATTTTTATTTATTTTATTTTTATTATTTTTATTTTATATGTTTGCACACCAGTACCAGAACAAGTTCCTAGTCTCTGATGTTTTTCACTGACATGGCAATAAAAGCATTCTGATTCTGATTCTGAGATGTCTGTAACATATTTTTGGGATGTTGAATGTAACAAAAAGTCTCTTTTTTTTTCAGCTTTTGTCCAAAACAGCAAAGCCGATCGACTCACTTTCCACAGCCAGCGGAGGAATCACCTTTTAGTCCATCTGACTGAGATAGACTCATTTGGAAACTACAGCTCGCCTCACTACAAGGGGACTGCCATTTTTTACCGGGTCAGCAGAAATCATCTGGACTGGAACGAGGACACAACAATTCTAAAAGATGGAATACTTCTCGGCGACCCAGTTTGTAAGCTGCCCCTCACTTTACCAAAGGTGCTTAGTATGTTAGAGCATTAAAAATGAAATAAATAAAGCCCCCCAAAAAAAGGATTTTTAAAAGAGAAAAATCACAACAAATTTCTCCTATTTCCTTTCAGAAAGTGCGGAACATCATTCGGCCTCCGGCAGCCAGGGTGAAGATATGTGAGGAGACAGGTAAGTGAATCTCATCTATCATTTATTTAATCACTCCACCTCAAAATATCTCATTCCACCCTGTGGATTGTAAGTGCCGTGAACACTTACTGTTGGTTTTTTATGGATACTTTACAATCTTTGATGTTCTATGCTTGTTTTTCTCTATTTCAATCAGATCATATTAAACATTACAAGCAACCTCATTCAGACGTTGAAATCCTTAAGGAATCTCTGTACATGTCTCCATCTTACAGACTCCCTGCCAGATGCTCTTCTCCATTGGCTGTCAGATGAGCTTTCACAGGAGGATGTATCTCTGTTGATTTCCTCTTTGCGTCTTCGTCGCAGCGCAGCCCAGCTGGTTAAGCTCCAGGCTGGAAACAGTCCATCAGCCCAGGCCTTCCACGTCTTGATCATGTGGAGGAGAACACTTACAGCCGTCTCGCACCAACCAAAGGTCTACCAGCTCGCTCAGAACCTGAGTAAGAGTGGCAGAGCTGATCTAGCGGAAGAGTTGTTACTGCGTCAGGCTGAAATTATTGAGAGAAGAAAGATTAAAAACTGAGAGTCAGAAAACTTTTGCTGTGCCATAAAGGCCCAAAATATTTTATTGTAGTGACTTGTTTTCACACTAGAGAGCAGCAGTGGACTAGAGGATTCCGTGCAGCCTCCAAATTATTCTTCAATACGTCCATTTTTAATATGGAAACTTAGTCTTGTTTAACAGTTCAAATAAAAGCTAAAAGGTTCATTTGTATTTTTAGCAAGACACTTTAAAAAATACTAAAGATAAGCTACAGCATTACATGGTAAAGAACAAAATAAAAGCCAGTTTACGTATGATAAAAATAGTCTTTAATATTTTTATTTAAAATATACTCACACATTTATAGAAAGAGAAAAATATATTTAAATGAACTCTACTCATACAGCCCTTTTCTACCTGCGTTGATACTGAAAGTGCTTTACATTGGAGCTCACATTCACACACACATTAATACCTGATGGTGCAAGCTGACATGCAAAGGCAGTAGCAACCCTCTGGTTAGAGAACCTCAACCTACACTCTGAGCCATTCTTCCCCCAGATACTGTACTGTATATAGTACATATTACCATCTTCTTCTTCTTTCGGCATTTCCCTTCAGGGGTCAACACAGCAAGTCAGTTTCTTCCATTTAACCCTATCTGCTGCATCTTCTTCGGTCACACCAACTATCTTCATGTCTTCCTTCACTGTATCCATGAACCTCCTCTTTGGCCTTCCTCTAGGCCTCTTTCCTAGTGGTTCCAAATCCAGCATCCTTCTTCCTATGTACAGTATTCCCTCTCTCTCCTCTGCACATGTCCAAACCATCTCAGTCTGGCCTCTCTGACTTTATCTACAAAACCTCTAACATGTGCCATTCCTCTGATATACTCATACTAATCCTGGTCACTCCCAGACAGATCCTCAGCATCTTCATCTCTGCTACCTCCATCTCTGCTTCCTGTCTTTTCTTCAATGCTACTGTTTCTAGACCAAACAGCATGGCCGGTCTCACCACGGTTTTGTACACTTTTCCTTTCATTTTAGCTGAAACTCTTCTGTCGCACATCCCACCTGATACTTTCCTCCACCCGTTCCAGCCTGCCTGAACACGCTTCTTCACCTCTTTTCCACACTCTCCATTGCTCTGAACTGTTGCTCCTAGATACTTAAAATCTTCTACCTTCTTTATCTCTTCTCCCTGTAACCTCACTTTTCCATTTGGATCCCTCTTATTCACACACTCTGTTTTACTCTGACTAATCTTCATTCCTCTTCTTCTAGCACAAGAAGAAGGTTTCTATCGCAAACCTCCACCTCTCCAGCTTTTCCTCCACCTCTTCCCTCCTCTCACTACAGATCACAATGTCATCTGCAAACATCATTGTCCATGGGGATTCCTGTCTGACCTCGTCTGTCAGCCTGTCCATCACCATAGCAAACAGCAAAGGACTCAGAGCAGATCCCTGATGCAGTCCCACCCCCACACTGAACTCCTCTGTCTCACCTACAGCACACCTCACCACTGTCTTACAGTCCTTATACATGTCCTTCACCACTCTAACATACAGTACTTCCCTGTCACACCAGACTTCCTCATACAATACCATAGTTCTTCTCTAGGTACCCTGTCATACACTTTCTCTAGATCTACAAGGACACAGTGCAGCTCCATCTGATCTTTTCTGTACTTCTCTATCAGCATCTTCAAGGCAAATACTGTATCTGTAGTGTAGCAAAACTGTCATCAATCATGTTAAATCTCTCCCGCCCCCTCCATGAATCTGTGGACCATCTGAGGAGCAGCTTCAGCAACAGACTCCTGCAACCGCACTACTCAAAGGAACGGTAGAGAAAATCATTTCTGCTGTCCTCCATCAAACTATTCAACCTTTCACTTTCAAACCTTTTCACTTTCACTCACAACAGTCAAAAAAAGAAAGAAAAACATGTTGTATGTCATTGTACTGTAGCTGTTGTGCCTTTCAGGCGTTTTCCAGTTCATTTTAATGTAGATACTATTATTTTTAAATTCATGCTTTTATTTTGGTACTCCACACCACTCCGTGGACCAGGAATTGTAAATTGTCTTTTACTGGCAATATGTACATTACAAGATCGTTAATTGTATCTTTGTACATTTCTTTCCAGTTTCACTCAGTTTTCAAAAGATGTGCATTAAAGCTGCAAACTAAAGCTGCAACCTTCTCATCCTTGACTCAGAGTTTAGCTCACTGTCTAACTGGAACCCCTAACGTCTCAGTGACAGTACAGTAACATTGTCTTGTATTGTAGCACTGCAGCACTCCAATTTCCCTTTGGGGATAAATGAAGTATGTTCAACTCCTACACCATTCCTCTCCTTATCGACACCTTGATAGACCAACTTGAACCCCTCTCCTAGACTTAGTCTAGCCTTGCTAGCTTTGCATCCAGTCTCCTGGACAAACAGGATGTCTACTTTCCTTCTCTGCCTCATGTCAACTAATTCTCTACCTTTACCCGTCATAGTCCCAACATTCTAAGTTCCTACCCTAAAGTCCTAGATTTTTGACGTTTCTCTCTCTTCAGATATATGCTCCTTCCTCCTTTTTTCTTTGACCACCAGTAGTCTAATTTCCACCGGCACCCTGTTGGTCAACAGTACCAATGGCGGTCGTTGTTAACCTGGGCCACAACAGATTTGGTATGGTCTTTCTCAAACTGAATTGCATATTTGTGTTTGGCATAGTTTTACGTTGGATCCCATTCCTGACACAACCTCTGTGATTATCTGGGCTAATGCCCTTTGCACAACCACTTGGATGGTTAACAGTTAGATGTTTCACTGAGGAGTACAACATCTAAACGAAATGGTAAATGGACTCTACTTACAAATGCCTTTCCACATGCGTTGGCACTCAAAACGCTCAGAATGAAGCTCACATTCCCCCATTCACACACACATTCTTACCTGATGGTAGAAGCTGCCATGCAAGGGTGCAAGCCACCATCAGGAGCAATTGGAGGTTCAGTGACTTGCTTAAGGACACCTCTGCATGTACTCTAGGCAGGGGATCGAACCCGAACCAGCAACCCTCTGTGGTTACAGGCCTGTCTCCTTACTGACTGAACCAAACTTCCTCCATAAAAATTGTATTCGAATCAATTTCTGAATAGTTTGAAGATTCAAAACCTTGAACTATTGCACTTACTAACACTTTGAATCCTTTGAAAAACAATTCAAAGATTCAAATTGTTATTCGAATGTTTGAACGAACAATCCAAATCTTCAGAAAGACAATCTGAAGACGCAAACTGTTATACAAATCTTCGACTATCTTAATTTAATTAACAATCATGAAAACATTGTGTATAGAAATGTGTGCTATGAATCTGCCGACCTCAAAATTGAAAAATGGATATATTTGTGTGATAGCAGACCTTTGCTGTATCATTCCTGGTTTGAGACTTGTATAGTGCCGATCTAGTATAAATATTCTATTTCTTTTTCTAAAAGAGCTACTCTTTTCCTTCTGTTTAATACGTTTGTTTGTAAATCTAAAACAAGCATTTGCTGGACTCTTACCAAGTCCAAGGCGCAGACCGTGACAATTGTATGACGATACTGTTTTACTCATGCTTAAAGTTTATAAACTCCCGTGTTTAAATGGCCAATTGTGTAAGAATAACTTCTTGGAATGTGAACAGTCTTCTGAATAATATTAAGTTAAAGAAATGCTTCACTTATCTTGAATCTCAACAATAATCCTCAGGCTCAAAGCTGTATTTGGAGTTTCAAAGTGCAAATTTTGTCTCAGTTTTGATCAGACATAAATTTCAGGCAAATCAGGTTTATGTGGATGTACCAAATGCCAAGACATAAGAACAAATTAATTTGGTGCAGTGTTAGAATGACAAGTTGTGTGGGGGCTGATAGGGACAGGAACAGGGCTTTGCAGTTGGTGAGATGTTCACATAATTTTCAACATCTTGTAGGGCTATAAGAATGTACAGGCGAGGGTACGTAGGACTATTCGGGCGGCAAAGAAGGGTTATTGTAGGGGCTACTGTAGTACTATTCACAGGGACACCTTGGTTGGTTGGTGTGGGGTATGATCAGGAGGTGGTGCAAGGTCTTTCTGATTACCCCGGCTATACAGGATGGGGATCGGATGATGGTTGGGGACATGGAAAAGGCGGAGGTGATGGTACGGAGGTTTGTGGAGATTCACGATGTTGCGGCTATATTGGTGGAGGGGTGGGCTGTGAGATGTGAGTTGGAGGATGAATTTTATTGGGAGCTGGGAAGGGATGTTGATCCGGAGGAGGTGACTGATGTTTTTACTATGGGGTAGTAGGAGGCTGCTTTGGCAAAAGGCGGTCAGTCGGCGCCTTGGAAAGATGGCATTGTTTATACTAGCATGCTGAGACACCTGGGTAGTGTGGGTAAAGTGAGACTGCTGGGCCTGTTTAATAGAGTGTAGTGTGAGGGGTTGGTGCTGTCGGAGTGGAAGGAGGCAGTTTGTCCTGCTCTCGTGTGTTTCTAACACAATTTAGCAGTAAGCCTGATGCGAGTCAGGATGTAGCTTCATTAGCTTCACTTTATTCTGATGCGCCACGTAAAGTCTCAACATGGAGTAAAACTGTAAATACAAACAAATACTTACAATTAGCATTGTCACATGAATAAACAAATTGAACACAGAATAGCATAGCGGATTAGCGTAGCGTGTATGAACTCAGTAAACCAATTGGCATCTTTAAAGCTCAAATTCACATATCTAATAAACATTTCTTACAGGATAGGTTAAACTATGTAGTGCTCCTGAATATCAACTCAAATATACTACAGATTAAAATGTTTTTTTGGCTTTGTGTTTCATTAGTAGCTCGTGCTCCAGCTGGGGGGCATTTTTTTAGCCAAGCAGCAGGCCTAAGATAGATCTAGGTGTCCAGGTAAGGGTTGTCAGACTCCCTGGGTGGTAAGTCTGGACCCCCTGCTGACTGATAAAAATATCTGAGTTTAAAACAGACCTAAAAAGAACAGATGGCTTAAACAAAGTGATTGGTTCTTTGACTTTTATGGCCTTTTCTCTTTATTTAAAGTTCTTGGCATTAATCTGTTTTACTCCAACTCTCGGTTTTCGTTTCTTCTATCCTTCCCCTTTTTCCTTTGTATGTGTCCTCTGAGTGTATGAGCCGGAGGGGGGTATCATTAGTCTGGCATGGAGCCATCAAACACACATCCGCACACACACATACAGTGGGTCTCACCAGAGGTAAATGTCACACAGGGGGCTCCTACGGCGCCAGGAAATCGTTTCCCCCCTCATTTTATCTCTCCTATGTCCCCTGCTACATTATTGAAAAGGCCACGCAGTAAGGAACTCTGGGAGGCTGCCTGTCATCCACTGGAGGAGGATTCGGAGAGTTGATGAGGTGATGAAAAATTCCTGCCGAGAAACAGCTGAAAGACTTTCTGATTAAAACCTCATCTGTTTCATCATTTTATTTCATCATCATCTTTTTCAGACTCAATATGCTGATTTTTTTATTTTCCCAATCTGATTCTGCCATGATCAGCAGGTGCGCTCACACTTATAGCTGTCAAGGTAAAAGCAGTCTATGGTGATTGAGATGCAAACGTAGTCGGGTTTGAACATATGCACTGTCACAGCATGTCTGGAGAGCTATGGACCGAATCATTCACATCTGTGGATGAAAGCTTTTTCCTCTACTCCTGTTTACATGAATATGAAGAAAAGTTGGAAAACTGTCAGTTTCAAGTTTGGTTTTATTCCCAAGAGTCTTGTTTAGTCAGAGAGAAAAAAAAGCCCAGCTATATGAACTATGTTTTCAAAGGAAATAAATATGTATATAGCTTTATATAAAACGCAGAACACGTTGCTGTTGAAGTTTCTAAGTCACACTTTAAAAGTTTGTTCAACAAAATAAAACATTAAAATAAAAATGCCTTTAAATCTTTTATGACAAATAAAAACTAAATCTCAAGAACATAAACCAGAAGGTTCTGATTGTTAGATGGAAGAGTTATTAAAAGCTGTGTTGACCGAAGAACAATCGAGAGACTCTCATGTTCATATTTTACTTGTTACAAGGGTAGCATTATCTGTCAAGACCAGAGTATCTACCAAGAAATACTCCCTGTCTGCTGAAGATAGGTAGCTGTTCAGCTTAGCAAAATTAATTCTGGACAAAGTACCTAACATTCTCCAAAAAAAATGGCCCATTC
Organism: Neostethus bicornis; assembly: GCA_902685375.1. Lineage (NCBI taxonomy): Eukaryota > Metazoa > Chordata > Actinopteri > Atheriniformes > Phallostethidae > Neostethus > Neostethus bicornis. The sequence goes on along the minus strand of LR738558.1, from coordinate 10,726,514 downwards.
ATTTTTTAAAATTGATTATTTTTTTCAATATTTTACGAACTTTCACAACTACATGTTTATTGGGCTTAGTTAAATATGTACATGACTACAAAGCAAAACTACTCCTTAAATAGTGATGAAAACCAATTTGATATATTTTTTATTATCTTTGATTGATTTAAGCCGCAACAGCCAGCTAAATTTTTAGATTAGCTCAGGATAAAAAAAAAAGAGAGAACGAAAATATGAACCCCTGAAAGATAAAACTATGTTACCAAATAAAACATAACATATTTGCGGTTTTACTGAATGAATTAAAATTAGGCCTTTAAGACATAAAGAGGGACTGCATGGCGATATGGTGGTTAGCAGAGTTGCCTCACAGGTTGGGGTTCGAGTGTGGAGTTAGTATGTTCTCCCCATGTACGCATGAGTATTCTCAAGGTACTCCGGTTTCCTCCCACCTTCCAAAAACATGCATGTCAGGTTAATTGATATCAGTACGAAATCGCAGATCGCTCAGCACAGGTTATGATCACATTTAAATGAAAACAAGACCAAGTGCGACTATTTTTTTTTACATATGTTTCAAGTCTTGTGAAAATCTTTTAACAGATATACTTCCACATTGAGGATCAAAGTGTAATTTAATAGTTGCACCTCTAAAAGATGAAAGTTTAAATGCTCTACATCCAAAACTGCTTGAAAACACTGATGCCAAAGGTTCAGAAACATTTCAGATGCACTCTTCTCTGCTAACTTTTCTTCGTGCTGATAAGATTACTCAAGTCAAAGCTCAGGTGCTCTTTTGTACTCTCAATACTTCAGTTTACACTTCATAAAAATTCAATTAGATTTGGTCCCCTCTATCTATAGCCTCAATCCACTACAATGGCATCTCAAAGCACTTTACAGAAAAGTCAATTCAGCCAATACATAGTAGCAGAATGCATTAAATCTTTATCATATCATACCAACATCTATTAGATGTTATACTGTTGTGTAAAAATAAAAATTGATTTTCATCTTGTAATCTTGAAAATATGTTTTCCAGTGCACCGCTGGGACTCAGTGCGTGATCTGTGCCGCTGTGCTAAAGCCGAGAAATGGACACAACTCTTGTGTGGCAGCTCCAACGTAATAAAGCAAGGATGGATAAAATCTCAGAGGTGATTCTCTGACACAACCTGACCGGGGTTGCAAATGTGTGCACATATGTGCGCGTGCCACTAGAAGAGTAATAGAGTGTGAGACCTCGCAGGTGTACGGCTCACTGGTCTGTGACAGGATCTTCATTTGTCCTTCATTTTATTGGAAGGCAGAATAGTTGGTTGCAGGGTTTGTGACATGAAAGACTGTGCCTTCTTTCAGATGGTGTCCTCAATCACAGAAGAAGCTCGACCACATATTCCAATTAACTAGAAAAAGTAAATGCATTAATTAACAAGTCCTGCAATTCTAATTGTATCCACTTTAGAACATAAACAATAAAACCAGATGCAAAAACAGACCACTTGCTTCTCATAGAAAATCAGCATCTTCTCTAAAACGGTCCGGAGCGGCCAAACGAGAGGTATTTGCAAACTAATTAGCCTAATAGGCGACAGAAACATACTGCAGCAAACTGTTGTCTTCCCTTTCAGGCAGGGTCAGAATGCAAGGGCAGCTGGCTTAACAAGACAATGCAGACTTCTCTCATGCTAGAAATATCCTCTTGCTAATCCTGCAGGATCTCAAGGTCTTCCTTTGGTTTGTTGAGAGAGGTAGTACTTCCAACAGGTCCAGAACCGCTCACCAGTGAGGCATTCAATGAGATTGTTGGTTTGAAACGTAGATTGGTAAATTGAAAGCTTTGCTTTTTGACTCAGCCGTGGTTCCTATACCGAGTGGACCAATCCAGAGTCTTTTATTTTTACAGTTGTTAAATTAAGTTGCATGTAAACCTCTCACTCCATCATGACTGCAAATAAAGATTCCTTCTGAGAAACCAAGATTCTCAGAACCCTGTTTAAATTGGTGTTTATCAAGATTTTTTGTCCGTCTGCCCAGTTGCAAAACACAATCTGCTCCATTTGGGTGGAGTTGTGATTTTCTGTGTGCCTCGAAAATAAAAATCTCTTTCAAGCTCACAGATTTTGTCACACACATAAAAATAAAGGTTGGGTTTGGATGAACATCCAACGCAAAAAACCCCAACAATCATACCAGTCGCTACATACTCGAATTTACAATGAGCAACATTAGTGCTGTCGATCTACACGGTGCAGACAGAAATTGGTCCTCTGTTGGTCAAAGACGGAGAGGTTGAAGGCAAATTTGCTGGAAAAGAAAAAAGAGAGAGTCTATGACTGGGAGTATGGACTTTGAAAGGTAAAGATGACACGAAGGATGAATTTGGACACATTTTGTGTTCAGGAGACCAGATGAGAATGTTGCAAAGTTCAAGTTGTTCTTTCATGGAATGGTGTAAGACTTATTGTGGAGAGCTTTGGAAAGAGTGTTCTGAAGTTAAAAAGAATTCTCTTTGGGAGTGACCGGAATTGACAGGACCTAGAATGAAGACATCAGAGGGCCAGCAAATGTTTAGGAGATGAGGTCAGAAAGATCCTATTGGAAAGGGATCGCAAAGGATAGCAAGAGATAATATATTTTTTTAATTTTTACTCACTCTATTCATCCCTCACTGGGGAAATTTGTGTGCTGCACTACTACAGTGCTGCAACCCACGATGGCACCAAATGTGGGAGAAACTGGGGATTAGGTGTCTTCTCCAACGACCCTAGGTAGACATGCATTCTGTGGGATGCGAACTTCTGGTTGACTTCCGGTCCACTGGCGAACGCTCTAACCACTGAGCCACCGTTCCCCCATATTGGCAAAAGAATACAGAGTTTGAAACTGTTAGGCAGGAAGCCTAGAGGAAGTCATTTTTGACTTCTTTTGTCCACTAAGCAAGGAGAGCTTTTGGACTCGACAGCTAAGCTTAACTGAATAACATTTGTGTTTTATTAAAGTTTGAAAACAGAAGAGCCATATCGAAGACTCTGTCTAACTATGGTTCCTAACTGAGAAAGTTGAATAGATTGATACCTGTAAGCGCCCAAGCAACCTCCTTTCAAATCAGAACTAATTAAAAGCTAGTCACGCATGGCATGACTGAGAGTGAGTGGGCAGAACATCAGACTATGAAAACAGAATGTAATAAGTTGCTGGGGCTTCCTGCATATTTTTTAATATTGAAAGACATTTTCAACATTTTTTGGCAGTTGTGTCAGAATGAAAAAAGCTAAACTTGATGATCCGCTTTATTTGACACTTTGACTTTTGCAAAAAATTGAAAAAAGTATTTTTTTCTCTGTCTTGGCAAAACTTTATTTAGATTAAATTCACCTAATAAGAATAAAAACAAACACCTTTTGAAATGTGCACACTGATGCAATCCCGGCAACATGCCTTTGCACCGGTGACCGTTTTCTGGTGGAAATAAATTGGTGTTGCTTGTTGTGGAGAATCTTCACATATGTATGAGACATTGCAAGACAGGAGACAGAAGGTGAAAAAAAAGGTGGGATGATGAGGAAAGAAAGCTGAAGGAGGAGCAGCAGGGGTGAGGAGGTGTCAGAGGAGTGATGGAGAGCGAATAAACATAAGAATTGGGAGGAGGAAGGAGAACTGTGTGGCGCGTTGGGACATGGGGAAACGTGAGGGTAAGGAAATGTAGTAACACCTTGTCCACTGGTGTGTGAAACTGCAGAATGGGTATTTGCAGTGCGTGTGTTTACATTTCCTGTGTGCAAAAGAGTGTAATCAGGAAAAAAAGAAAATGTGGTACCTATCTTAAATACTTCTTTATAAATCCAAAAATACATTTTTGTATCTCCTTTCCCCCTCCCCTAACCAGTATCTATATCCCCGCCCTTAGTTTTCTATTTCATTAATCGTTCTCTATTGTCTGTTCATTTAGATTTACACTGCTAGTTGGTACAGTACAATTCACATGCTGTCCACCTCTCTCTTTCTCCTCTTTCGGAGAGAGCTCTGCTTCAGATTCCTGATGGATACTCTGCGTTCCTGTCCTGGGCATGGCCAGACGGAGAAGGCCTCCGCGCTTCATTCATCATCCCCGTTTTATCAGGATTAGCCCATCTGCTCATCCCCGTCCTGGGTATCGCCAGGCTGAGGAGGCCCCTTTGCTGCTTAACCATACTGTTTTCATAAGAATGAAATCCAGCTACTCATCCCTGTCCAGGGCATCACCAGGCTGAGGAGTCCCCCGTGTTTCCACCAGGATGAAGAACTTCTATTGACTTCTTTAGATATTTAGCTGTAGAGTAGAATATGCTAATATCTAAACAATAGTCTTAGATACATTGGATGCCGGGGGGAGGGATCTCTCTTTTGTGTGGATCCCCACAAGGTTTCTTGTTTTTTAGGAGTTTTTCCTCACCGTGATGGAGAGTCTAAGGGCAGAAATGGGCTAGTATTGTCTTGCTAGCATTTGTTAGTTAGTTTTCTTGCTGTGTATTTCAGTTTTTACATTCCTCTTTTTCTTGTGAAGCCCATTGAGACGGAAATTCTGTGATTTTGGGCTATACAAAAAAAATTGAATTTGAGTTTGTGGATATAATCTTTTCACATAAAAGAATACAATGTTGTGAATATCTTACAAATAAGCAGTTGTGCGGTGATACTTGACCTTTAATCTAAACTTGCCAAGCTGCATTTTATAACACATTTTAGCAGATTGTGGTTTCATCCGAACACAAGCTAGCAAATCAGCATTTTTATAAAAGGGAGAAAAAAATATAGTAATTTTCAAGCTGTTGAAAAAGTACAACAATCACACTTTTGAATAATCACTGTAAAAATAGTAAATAAACCTTTATTTTGAAAACCTTTTTATATAAAAGTTTTAATCTAATACATCGGCTTATCTAAGTCTTCTGAGAGTTTAAAAAAAATCTCAAAGATGACTCTTTTCACCTGTCTTCTCTATCTGACATCTTTCCTCTGCCATCCTTGTGTCATATAAATTATTTAACACACACAGCCGGCTCAGTTGGCCATGAAATGGCCTTTTTCTGGATTCACAATGTGTTTATGTGTTGGAATTATTAATGCCCATGGGTTGTAAGAGTTTCAAGAAATAAGAACATGTGCACTTCGAGGATTTTCCAACTAAAGGCAAGGTTTACTTCTTCACAGAAATAAAAAAGAGGACACCTGACAAAAATGATACAAGAACCATTTTCTGTTCAAGCAGTAGCTATAGTGAAATACTGAACTCTGCTTTGTTATCTCCTCTACTTGTGGTTAAATCTGAAATTGGCCTTCAAGATTAAAATCAATCATCCTTTTTATCTCCAGTAGATACAAATTTCTGAGTTCTTAGTAAAACATCAGTGTGACCAAGTCAACTCAAAGTTAGACTAACCCCTAACTTGTCGGGGTTTGAGGATGTGAAAGGAGGAGGACCCTACAAGGTTTATTAACACAATTCAGGAAAGTCTGTAAAGCAAAGGGCACAAGATTAAATCGGGATTTCAAAAGTCCAAATAATAACAGCGTTCAAACATGGTCAGGCAACCAGGGTAACCTGGCTGGGATGGTATGACCCGACAAAAGAGTCTGGGGTGATTGTCTTCGTATAGGTAGCAGGCTGACTGTGAAAAGCTGATCCGGCTAATCACCCAGGTGTTTAGAATATGGTTGCAATCCAGGTGAGGGAGGAAGGTCCAGTGCTCCCTCTGGTGGCAGGCGGGGGATCCTGACATTGCTAAATAAAATAAACAACATGCTTTAATGCTATATTCCACTGACAGTCTACTTGGTTTTCTTTTTGAGATTATACATCTTTATTGAACTTTATCCTTGACTTGGTCACAGAGGCAACAGCCTCAGCCGTGAAGCTGAAGGTTCCTTCACCCTGGCCACATCATCCAGGTCAGCCAGGAGGATCCCGAGGTGTTCCCGGCCAGCTGTGAGACATAGTCTCTCCAGCAGGTATGGGGTCTGCCTCTGGATCTCCTCCCAGTGGAATGTGCCTGGGACACCTCACTAGTGAGGCGTTTTGGAGGCATCCTAACCAGATGTCCAAACCACCCCAACTAGCTTCTCTTGACCTGGAGGAACAACAGATCTACTCCAAGCTCCTCCTGGATAGGAAAGCTCCTCACTCTGAGGGTTCAGCCACCCTACGTGCCAGGGACAGATCACAAGTTGTTTAAAGAGAAATTTTTTCTGCCCCAAAAATTCCCTTTTTTTGAAGATTTTTCACTATGGATATTTTTCTCCTATTGAAAGCATACCTAAAGTGATTTTTATTATATATATGTATATATATTTTTATATATATATATATATATATATGTATCTGTATATAGGTTTGAGCAATAAGCAAGGTCCCTTGTTCAGTTCATTCAGTATCTCAATACTATTCAGACATCAAGCTGTTCCTGGCCACAGATTTTGTTCTCTGCCATGTTTACAGTGCTTCCAGAAAATATTCACAGCGCCTCACATTCCCCAATTTTTTTTTTATGCCTCAGTTGTAAAAAAAGTCATAAAAGATCATCTGCTTTGGAATCTATTTGGAATCAGCTAGAAGCCTGTAAACTTGTACAAATTACTTATTTAGGTTTCAAATATTGTGGCTTAGATGTGAATTCCCAGGTCCTCTGGATGGCAGGAGGCAAGTACGCAAAAAACAAAACGGTAGCATAAATTGAGCTATTTCTGTAAGACTAATTTTCATGCTAATCACTCAGCTTTTGGCTTATCTGTCTACCTAGTACGACTCGCTTTCCTGCAGATATTCCTCCACCCTGAGCAGAACGGCTCACATGTCTACACATTCTCTACACAGTATTACAGTTTAGTTTACAGTTGTTGGAAAAACATCACAAAATTTATACAAAAAAATTTGCAAGATTAAAATAAATCAGATTAACATGCCCGGAATGTTTGGAGAGCATAGATAAGATTCAAAAAGCTGCTAACGTTTTGATTGGATGGAATTATATTGCCATGCCGATATCTCACAAGCACTTCGTTTACCACCAGCTGTTCAAATTCCATACTAATTCCCCCAATACTTGTTAGATTCTGCAACGTAGATGACCTCGCACAGAAGCGCTTTAATTTTCTTCAATATGCTATCACCACAGAGGGGCTTATTGAATTTTCAAAAAGCTTATTTTTAATCAAGATCATGCTGTTTCGTTAGAAAACCAACAGATAAAAGCTATTTCAGAATTTGTTGGCTGTGTACAGCGTAGATAAATGGAAAAACATTTTCCTGGGTTGCTATTGTTATTCTGTAAACCGGTTCAGGTACAGTAACTTGATGAGATGTGTATCTGTGATAATATCAGACACTCAAAAGTCTTACCTTCCTTCATTTGTTGTACAGAACATTTCAATTTGCAAAAAGAGATGATCAAAGTGAAATCAGATCAATTAAATCTGGCAAGATGTCGGTTTTTGAAAGGCTAACTGAACAAATAAGACGCCTTTATAACTGATCATGCAAATCTTTCATTTTTCTATTTTATGCAGCTAAATTAATCTTAGATTGATTTATAGTTGCATTGTAATTTTGTCTGCTGAACCACTTTCCTAATAAGGTCACGGGGGTGCAGGAGCCTATCTCAGCTGATTTCAGGTGAGAGGGAGGGTACGCCCCAAAAAGTTAGCCAGTCTGTTGTGGGACTACATACACACAACCATCCACACAAATACAATACACTCATCCCTAGGGACAATTTTATAGCGGCCAATCAGCCTAACTTGCATGTTTTTAGAGGGTGGGAGGAAACCGGAGTGCCCATAGAAAACCTACACATTACATGGGGAGAACATGCAAACTCCACACAGAAAGGACAGTGATTCAAGTCTTGTCTCGCCTGGGACTTAAACCCCTGACCTTTTTGCTTTGATGCCACTGTGTTAACCACTGCACCACCATAGGGCCCACATTGTAATTTATATACTTAATTATATTTTTGGTGTTAGGGGCAGATCCTGGGGGAGGGGCGGGCACCAACTTGCGTAAAAATTACTTTTTCTTTTTTTTTACTATTTTTCTAAAAGTTCTGGGGAAACACTGGCGAGCACCACAGAAGCTCATTTTGTTTATGACCTCACAACCCCCAGCCCCTCTTTAGAAAGTCCTGGATTTTCCCCTGTTTATCTGTTGGATCTACATGCTATAGATCAATAATACCATTGACTTTTTTTTTTTCATTTTTTCTTTTATTCTACGACAGATTATACAAATCTATTTATACAAATGCAAATGAGCTTCTTTTTAAAAGAAATGTTTCAATGCTTAAAAAGAATCTGGAAGACCATTGAAAACAAAAAAGGAATATTTCAGTGTGTTTTTACATCCATTAGTAATCAATATTGTGTGGCTCAATGGCTCACATCAATGTGGTTAGATTTCTCATGTTGTGAAATTAAAAATTTGTTTTTAGATTTTTGCTTGCTTGAACCATGTTCATACTGTATGTCTCAAAAATACCAACATTTTTTTTCTAATCAACTACAAGGATTAATAGGCAAACTAAGTCTGTAATTAGTTGAGCTCTTATTTTCTAAAGAAAAAAAAAAAAGAATTTGAATCCACTTTTGACGGATTCGATCCACAGAGTGACCTAAAACTGCATTTAAATGTTAATAAATATTAAATAACACCCATGTTAATATCCTTAATTATGTCCAAAACTAAATTATGACTATTTGACAATAGATTTGCGGATGTGTTGATTTGGGAATTAAATGCCGATGGGCATTTCATTTTCATAATTTATTGAGTAATGTCTTTCATGTAGTCATTTAAGATACAGGTGCTGAGAACCAACAGCCTGCCAGGTTGGCTGACCTCTTTCTGGACTCTGATCTTTGTTCTTCGGCCAAAGCGGTGCAGCAGTTAAGCAGCAAGATGAAACAAACCTGTCAATGAGGTTCAGTTTGCAGGTACACATACAGTATGAGTTGATTGGATCTATTAATAAGACATTTGTTTGTTTTTTTTATCTATGGGATTACAGAGAAACAATGTAAGACTGTTAAATATCTAAAAATATGTTAAAAACAAAGTTAAAAGCAAGTGTTCATAATGTCTGACTATTAATATGTAACCCTTTCAAAAAAAAAAAAGCAAACATATTTGGGTACATATGGACAGAGAACGTCGGTTTTATGCCCACTTAAAATATATTAGCAGCTAAAAAGTTCAGCAACAGCCTCAGAAATACCAAAAAAACACTGACCATATAGATACAATTACACGTTCAGTGTGATTCTATAGTTCACAACACTCAGATGATAATACTTTGGTATGTGGGTTTTTTTTTTTTTAGTGGGGTTTTCCAAAAAAACCCACACAAGAGTAGACAGCAAGGTGGTGCAGTGGTTAGGACAGTGGCCTCACAGCAAGAAGGCTGGGGGTTTGAGTCTCAGAGTTTGGAAGAGGCTTGAATCACTGTCCTTTCTGTGTGGAGTTTGCATGTTCTCCCATGTATGAGTGGTACTCCAGTTTCCTCCTACCCTCCAAAAACAAACATGTTAGGTTGATTAGCTGCTATGAAACTGCCCTGTAAATGAATCTGTGAGTTAGGCCAAGCAACAGACTGGTGACCAGTTTAGGGTGTACCCTCCCTCTAACCTAAAATCAACCGGTACAGGCTCCGGCAACCCCCCTTACCTGTTTAGGGATAAGCGGTTCAGAAGACAGAACTAAACACACACAAGTGCTAACTCAAAAGTGAAGTAAATTTGAAGCTGGCTGAATTTCTAGCATGGCACCCACTTCAAACAACTACAAAAATAGATTATATCCTGTTTGTTTTATTAAAATTATGTGTGTTCTGTGTTTGAGTGGGAGCATTTTATCGAGATTTGTGTTGGTAATAAGCGGCATACTGCTCTATCTGCCCCATTATCACATCTCTCTGTCTTTACGTGTTCAGATTTCTAATACAAATTATGTATGAAAGTGCAAGACTGTGTGGCAGGCTGAAAAATGAAAGCTTCGGGCTACCTCGCAACAAGTGTTACGAGTGTAGTAGTGGGACATCAATAGTAAACATTCATATTATAATCACCATGGTGAGCGGGAGCAGAAGGCCAAAGACGCCACAATCTCTCTCTAGGTGTCTGATGTAATACTTATTTTTTTCATTATGCATATCCCTAAATCCCCAAGCTGTCTGAATAATTTAAATTAAAGTATTAAAACATTGAAAATTAATACCTACCAAATGCATAAATATACCCTGACTCATAAGTAATTCAGAAATGAACAACCCAGTACAAAATTGTGCCATTCAAATAAACTCCCCTTGCTATAAGCAAAAGACAAATAGTGGGCTGTCCTGTTAAAATAAAAATCTATAAACACGTCACAGAGGTACAAATAAATGTGGATGTCCGACAACAGAGACAACACTTGTTATACCTTCTTATTATTTCTATTGAGTTGCTGTACAAAAAAATGTTTATGTTGATTTGAGAACATGCTACCTTGTCCAAGATAAATAATAAAAAAAAAATTTAAAAAAAAAAAAAAAAAAACAGAGTTGTGGGTTTTTGGCATCTTGTCGTAAAAGAACATCAGCAAAATTTTAGATTGTTAGTATTTTTGGACTAAATCAACACGGCTTCAAACTGAAGCAAAGCAACAAATTAGGTATAATGCAGGGGCGGATCCAGGATTTTCTAAAAGGGGGTCATGGGGGCGTGAGGTAATTGACAAATGGGGGGGCATCAAAGGCAGATCCAGAGGGAGGCGAGGAGGCTGCACGTCTGTCCAGTACCATACCCTCTCCCTTCTTTGGACCATCAAAAAAAAAAGAAGAAGAAAGGAAAGTGGACTAGTCAAGCTATCCCCTTGCAGGGTCAGCGAACGGGCCACCAAAATGCAGAAAAATTACTGTTATTTTTCAAAATGTTCGGGGAGGGCAGCCCCCATACTTGCTTTGTCAATGTCCTCACGTCCCCCCTTTAGAAAATCCTGGATCCGCCCCTGGTCAAACCTCCTTCGCCCCTCAAAAACATTTTGAAAAATAAGAGTCATTCCCACCCGTCTGGGTCCACCTTTGTAATATACCCCCTGACCGCCCTGCAAATCGGATGTTTGATCTTCTACCTTCACAGAAATGTTATCGGTCGAGGTGATGCATCATGTCCCCCTTCCATTCCGTCATCTTCCGCTTGTACCGGGGTCGGGTTGCAGAGGGACCAGCTTCAAGCGGGTAGCCCAGGCCTCTCTCTCCCAGGCTGCATCCTCCAGCTCACCCGGAAGGGTCCTAAGTCGTTCCCCGGCCAGCTGTGAGACACAGTCTCTCCAGCGAGTCCGGGGTCTGCCCCTTGGTCTCCTCCCGGTGGGACGTGCCCAAAACACCTCGCCCTCGAGGCGCTCGGGGGGCATTCTGACCAGATGCCCGAAGCACCCCATCTGGCTCCTCTCGACCTGGAGGAGGAGTGGCTCAACACCGAGCTCCTCCCGGAGCATGTCTCGTGTTGTCACGGTAAAAGCTTTTGGGTTTTTTTCTACAAAAAAAACCTCCAGTGTTTTCTTCATTTTGTATTTTAATTTCTGTGTTCACGTGTACTTTCTTAGGCTTGTGGTCTGTATGTCTTTTTTATTATTATTTGTAGATACTCTGTTCATCCCTCACCAGAGAAATTTGTGTGCTGCACTACTACACCGCAGCAGACTGCCACAACGGCGCCAATGGTGGGAGAAATGGGGGTTAGGTGTCTTCTCCAAAGACCCAAGATGTAAATTCAGTGGGAATCGAACCCGCAAACTTCTGGTAACTTCCGGTTGGCGGGCGAAAGCTCTACCACTGAGCCACTGTCAGTACATATCAACATTGTTTTGAGCCCTTCGCAATCATTTCTTTCCAATGTGTTTTCATATACCGCAAATGCTAAATAAATGGAACAGAACAAAATGGGAGAGTTTGTGCTTTTTGCAACGTAACACCTTTAACAGCCTTCAAACACAATAGATTGCAAAGGATTTACCCTTACAGCCAGCCAGACGGATGATCAAGTCAACCAGCTTGATTAAGAAAAGTCATGTCTGCTCAGTGTCTCCTGTAAGTGCAGACATATGCTCGCTCATCTACAATTGGCAGCGGTAGCTATCCTGTGTATGTGTGTTTGCGCTGCCTTGTGTTTGCACATGTAGACAGAAGTCAGTCTGCCAAATGCGGTCTCTGTAATGACATATTTGTACATGTGTGCATTTGGGAGTTTGCACTGTATATGAGAAACAGACAGAACAAATGTGTAGGGTAAATGCACCACTCTGTCTGCTAGCTCCGTTTGGCATTTCTCAAACAGCTGTCAGCTTCAACCAAAGTGTTTCAGATGACTGATTTCTAAACTGGGCCAATAAGTTCCCAGACAGAACCTCATAACCCTTGCACACGGACACTTTGGGTAAATTACTACATCTATCTCAACACATCACTTTTCAGCTTTCTTCCCATTAATCTTCTAAGTCTTTCTCATATCCCTGTCCTCAGTTTTCATGTTTATCTGTTGGATTCAATTTGTTTCAAGCTGAGATATTCATATGCTGCAAATAAATTATCTTGAGAAATGATTGAGTGTCATTAAAGAAAGCGTCCGTGTCATACTTTATCTAATGGAATAGAAACTTACTGGTTATCTTGTCAGGGAGTATTTCTATCACATCCTCGTACTACTCTGGTTATTTAAGTCAAGATTTTGTGGATGGGGAAGGAGGAGGACCCAGTTGCAGAACATCAAACAAGGTTTGTTAACACAATTCAGGTAAGTCTGTAAAGCAAGAGGCACGGGATTAACTCAAAAGTTCAAATAATTACAAAGTTGAAACATGGTCAGGACACCAGGGTGACCTGGCTGGAAGGGATGGGATGACCCGACAGGGAAGTCCGGGGTGATTGCCCTTAAATAGATGGCAGGGTGCACGGATGTGTGGAATCAGGAATCATCCTCAGGCGACCCTAATCAACCTGATTAGGAACATCCAGTGCTCCCTCTGGCGGCAGGTGAGAAATCCTGACAATTTGAAGCTGAAAGTGTTTGGTCCCTTTAAAGAGCTCATGGTAAACCTCAACAGAGGGCAGGTGCTTGATAAACATACATACCGTCACACTGTTTCCTGTCAACTATATCTCCTGCTTCCTGTCTTTGGTGTTGCTATTGAAAAACCACCTTCTGTTGTGTCTAGCTTCTGTTTGAGAAATGTGCTGCTACAACTCATTCATTCATCTTCTGTTATTGTAATGTGACCGAAATGTTACTTTTTAAATATTTACTTTTCCATAAGTTGGGCAGCACGGTGGCGCATTGGTTAGCACAGTGGCCTCACAGCAAAGAGGCCCGGGAGTTTGCGTCCCGGGTGGCACGAAGCTTGCAACACTGCCCTCTCTGTGTGGAGTTTGCATGTTAGACCCATGTATGCGGGGGTTTCCTCCGGGAACTCTGGTTTCCTCCACCCTCCAAAAACATGCATGTTAAGTTGATTGGCCACTATGAAATAACCCCTAGTGTGTGTATAGTTGTGTATGTGTGGCCGCGCAACAGACTAGCAACCTGTACGGAATGAACCCCACTTCTGGCCGAATATCAGCCTAGCCTCTGGCACCCTCTGCGATCCTGTTAGGGACACGCTGTTCAGAAGACGAAACTTTTCTATTAAGTCTAGCCTTAATGTGGTAATATTGTAATAATCACAATGGCATCCTGTCTCCTTCACTTTTTTTGTTGCGTTCAATTCCTCACTCCTTTTGACTCTTCATTTCCACTCTCCTTTCTTTCTTTACCCTATCAGGTACGGCATGACCATTCCAAAATTTTTCCAAATTCTAAGGAATTTCCCCTCGGGGATCAATAAAGTCCACTGATTCTGATAAACCAAAGCTATTATCAATGACAAAATGAAAATAAAAAAATATAACATTCTATGTATAGAGAATCTGGACATGGTGCTGTTCCTGACTGAACAAATCTTGGCCAACAAAACATGTCACGAAGCTGGCCAGAACAAAACAAGGGAATACTAAGAGTCTTTGGCCGAGTGTTCATACCAGACATGTTGTTTGCCTTGTCTTGAGTCATCCTTTGCTGTCACTATGGAAACGTAAAGTATTGGCCAATTGAACTGAATCTGAAATCATGAGGGTACAACTATACCGCTAAGCTTGTCTTATCATTTCTGCTTCTTAAGAGTGAAATTGTAAGTAACGATGGGCACCTAAGATCTTCTACATAGTCGAGTGTGTTTTTCAGCATGTGTGGGTATTTCCTGGTGCGTGACAGAGCCAAGCCATACAGCATTCTCTGGTCCCCACCACCCGCCCTCCAACTACCCCCCAAGGACGGCCAAGCCATTACAGTAATTAACTGGCGATGGGGTTGATGGGATGGAGGGAAGGCAAAGAGGGATCTGGGAGAAAGAAGGAGCTGTGAGAAAAAAAGGGAAGGGGATTTTGAGTGATAGAGGATAGAGAGAAAAAGGTTAGCTTTGCAGTGGAGGGAGAGAAAGAAAGACGGAGGGAGGTTTGGGTATGTGTAAGGGACTTTTTCTGCAGAGGCAGCAAAGAGGGTGGGGGCCATTGGCTTCCTTTGGCTCCCGTTAATCCGTGAGTGACTTTCACTGCGTACAGTAAGCAGTGCAGTGCAGCCCGGTGCCCCCACAAATTAATCTAGCAAAGAGCCTGGATGTGCCTGTGCTGAACTCCCCACTTTAAAACCTCTACTGGCTAAGTCTTGAGGAAAGAAAAGGAAGGAGAAAACAAATCGAAAAAAAAAAAAAAAGACAGAGGAAGATGAGAGGGACGAGGGAAAAGAGGGAGACTGAGATAAGCTGCTGTGTTGTACTTTACAATAAGTGGAGAAAACGTGATGAACAGGAAGGCAGACTGAGTGGAGGAGGAGAAGAGACAGACAGGCGGTGACAATAAGGAGAGAGGAGGGTGAATAAGGGAAATAGAGAGATAAAGCAGAGACAGTGGACTATTTAAAGCATTGATGACTGTGAACCTTCATTTTGATGACATCACTGTAGAACATGATGATGTCACCAGCTATGGGTTTTGCTGCTGCTCTGTCATTTCATTTCCTGGAATCTACTCACACCAAAAGCTTCTGCATGAGTCACTAGGTTTGCTTTATGTTCAGCATGCAGATAGACATACGCAAATGTGCCATATTTAAATTAGCCAGTCTTAGTCTTAAAGACAATAAATCAGAACTGTTTTTAGATATTTTTTATGTTTAGTTTGCAGAGTTTCTTCAAATCAATTATGTATGAACCCAAAAACTTTTACATTTTTTTTTAATTAAAAAAAATACCTATATACTTTTTATGTTTTACGGCCAGACAAACTCAACGGGCATATGGAAACAACTCCGTGTCTGAAAATGAACAAATACATTGTGACAAAGACAAAAGCTTCCAAAATAGCATATTATGAATTTGATTGGTTTTTAATGTACAGTACTAAGCAATCAACATGAAAAAACACAGAGAATATAAAATTGATTTCACCACATGTTTGTGTTGGGATATTGTTGGAGTTATCGATAAAATCAGCATGTTGCTTTAAGTAGTGATAAAAATTCTTGTGACTCAGTCATCTTCTATACTGCTTATCGAACTTGGTGTTGCCTGTCATGGTTCGTTTCTGGCCATAGACAAAGAAAAATGACCAATATGTTCGTTTTTTGTTGTGATAACCAAGGTTAGGATGGTCAGGATGTCCCCCGAGCGCCTCACTGGTAACGTGTTTCGGACACGTCCCACCGGTAGGAGATCAAGAGTCAGACCCCGAACTCGCTTGAGAGACTATGTCTCACAGCTGGCTGGGAAATACTCGGGTTCCTTCCGGGTGAGCTGGAGGATACAGCTGGGGTGAGAGAAGCCTGGGCTTCCCATCTGAGGCTGTTGCTCCCGCGGCCCAGCCCTTGATAAGCGGAAGACGACGGACCGGAAATAACCAAGGTTTTCTATGAACAGAAAAGAAAACTGCCGTATTATGAAAGTTTGGATCAACAGTTCAGACTTTAGATCCAACTTTGTCCTAATAGTTTAGAAAGTTTTCGGTTGCAACAAACATCTGTCAAGAAGTAAAAATGTTGTGCAGAGCTTCACATTAAGTTCTGGAGAAGTCATAGTTGAGTGAGATACCAAATCAATTACAAAAGAAAAACTTGTTGTAGAACGCAGACCACAACTGGATGGAGAGTGTAAATTTTCATATGGGCTATTGTCGTACAAACCCCCCAAAAGATTTGAATTGTATTTTTTGGCCTTTTGAGCAGTTGTCACTTAAAAATTCCATCAAAAATGATAAGGATAGTGTATTTAGATTTTTAACTCCCTCATGGTGACAGCTAACTGAAGCAGCACTGATGAAACCCAAGGCATTTTTCAATGCAGTGCAACCACATTGCATCATTTGAAAAATGAGGCAATGGCTGTGGCACTTCAGGGTTGTGTGAGCTCACCGCAGTGAGGGCGGGTTGTACGGCTAAAGATGAGAATCTGTTTGTTTCGCATTTTCTCTTCTGCTTCCTTCATGGCCTTCAGGCAAAACTCAATCTTTTCTTTGGAAGTGGTCTGTGTAGAGATGCACCAGCACAGTAACTCGCAATTTCCTGACCATTGATTTGCCTTTGTACGTGTTTGTGTGTATTCAGATAAAATACCAACACTTTCACTCTCGAGTTTCCTCTTTCCACCAATAAATCTTCATCAGTGGCAGCTGCCAGTCTTCCTCAGCAGGAATAATGAATCACCATCATGTACCAAACTGCCAACTGAGATGATGAACGATGATAACGCGCAACAATCTCCACAAAATCCTCTCTGAAATACCAAGTTGCTCCTGAGGCCTAAAGGTGCTTATTGAGTTCACTACCACAAAATTTAGCCTCAGGTTCTCCATTCAGCTCTCCTACAAAGGGCTTGATTGACCCCATACCTCATAAGGATGTCGGATAGTTTTCTCATTTTTGCTTGCTCACTCCCTTCTGCTCTGACTGCCAGACCAGGCACAGTGGGAGAAGAGGTATTTATTTTGCCCGGTCAAGAGAGAGCAATGAATTGAAAGTAATTGGCTGAAAACAGTAATCTAATAAGGAAATCAAGCATATTAAAAGAGTAAACATTTGTTTGTTTTCTTATGCTATTGTATATTTGTGCATGTTAGAAATAAAAAAGGACAAAAACTGGAAACAAAACAGAAAGAAGATAACCTTATCATCCCCAATATTTTTCTAACTTTTGTCATTTTTAAATCCATTTTTAAGCCATATTCAGTTATCTTAACTGTTGTTTCTAAAATAGAAATGCCAGTGTGATGTCTCATTTTGTAACGAAGACAATTGAAGATATTTTTCACTAAAACAATAAAAGATGGACCGAAACCTTGAGGAATTTGTGTAGAAAAGCAATCAGAAGTAAAGTTTTCATTGAAAGTTGTGGTTGTTTAACAACTGAGTTTAATTAATTAAAAATGACTTTCCATTTCCTAGAGACAAAGAAAATAAATCAAACAGCAAAGATTGTTGGCTGAAATGCGCAGTTGCTTATCTGAGAAATTTTGCGATCGATGCGTGAAAAATTCATTGTATCACGCCAAAATTTCCTCATTAACAATATGCAAATAAATCTAATTAAAACCTTTACTTTTTACCTTTGAAACCCATAAATATCTTTATACTTTTGGGTTTATTTCTGAATAATATTTTTGTTTCATATTGCCTAGAGAAAAGGAGGAAAAATCTCAAGACTGAAGGTGATACCTTAGGATCACAGTGATTAAATCTTTTGCAATTTAATTCAAAACGTTTGGTATAAAGTGACAAAGGGCAGCCTTGGCGGAGTCCAACTCTCACTGGAAATGGAATCGACATACTGCCGGCTATATGGATCAAGTTCTGGCTCCGGTTGTACAGAGACCGAACAGCCCATACCAAGGGCTTCGAGACTCCGTACTCTCGGAGCACCCCCCACAGGAGTCCCCTAGGGTCACGATCGAATGCCTTCTCCAGATCCACAATCACATGTAGACTGGTTGGGCAAACTCCCATGACCCCTCAAGGATCCTGAAGAGGGTTTCGAGCTGGTCCGTAGTTCCACGAAGATGACGGATCGGAACGGGAATAAAGTGGAAATACAGAAAACATTCCGGCATGGTCTCTTCATGTATAAAGTCATTTTATACAATTGTGTTTACAAGTTGAATAAAAAAAACAAAACTATTAATTTTTAACCAGAGAACATTTTCATGTCACTAAAGCTAACTTTTAAAATTAAGCTAACTTGCGTATTGGCAGGGGCATTGTTTTTTCTAAAGGAAGTGTTGTAAACAAGAGTAAATACTCAATCAAAGGAAAATGTCAAGTACTCTTTCCCTGAAATTAATTTGAATACAGCTACTACAGGAGAGCCCTTGTGTCCAGATGGGTTATTCCCCGCTACTTTCCTTGTTTTCCCCTTTGATAAGGAGTGGAAGCCGGTTGCCTGACTGCTGTCTATCGAGGACATGGAAGATCCACACATATTTGAATTATCGGTCATCGGGTTTCTACAAATTGGTCTTGGGAGTTTTCTGATTTCTGGCAAAAATCAATAGAATCTGGCGGTACTTAGCAAGCTGCTGGACCTCCGTGTTGTAATGCCATAAAAGCTCAACACTCAGACAATTTTGATTCGACCCGTAGTCTGAAGGCTATTTCCCAAGCTATTCGGTTTCTAGATGGCAGACTGGCAGCGGTTTACAAACTACTCCGTAAAATTGATACAAATATGGAGAAGATGGACGCTTGTGTTGGAGGGGATTGAATTGGTTGATCTTCCGATTGGCTGGTTGCCATGAAGTACGCTGATACAGACTCACGGCCATTCAGACGAATTCGGCGGCTAACCAAAACGAAAACTGATCGTGTTGTTTTGACTCCTTTTCATATCTCATTCTCCTCGGGAGATCACTGGGCCCTTCACTAGCTTGCCCTCCTCAAGGTCACGGCTCAACAATCCCATTGTATACACGATAGATTTCAGATGAGTGTTTGTATTATCTGCTACTTTTAGAAAAGTTGTCTTAAATTTGAATTCAGTTCATTTAGAAATAAAAAGTCTTAAATAAATATAATAAATTATTCATTTCTAAATGTAAAATGACCTAATTGAATCAACTTTTATTTGAAGGTCCAACTACTTCAACAAGATCTTTAAGGGCATTAATTTCCATAAACCTTTTGAGTAAACCAAATAACTGTAACAAAACTACACTTCATTTTGTGGTACACCCTAACAAGTGGCAGGTAGAAGTCCAAAAAAGTCAAGCTGTATTTAAAGGACAACATGCCAAGAGTAGTTAATGAGCACCCAAGGCAGATTGATTGTCACCCAAGGTATCAACCGATTGTCAAAACAAATAAAAAAATAGCCAAGAGTGAAGTAAGAAAACCTACAAGTAAGCTGAGGTAGCAACCTTACAAGCTCCAAAGTGTATACTGTGAAAAGTAGCCACCAAGAAACTTGGACAGACTGTCAGAAAGTGACAGACACAATGGAGTACACATCCAGAGTGGGTGATTTAATCAAGGGGTGAATGGGAGATGGAAAGAAAACACAAGATGTGGAAATAAAGGGAATAAAGAAGGATGGGAGGGGAAAGTAAATTGAGTTAAAGAGATAGTTGAAAAAATAGGAACTCATTTATATTTGGTGTACTCTTTAACCTCAATCGACAAAATTATGACATTGTGGTTTTCTTTGGTCACTGAGAGATGAAAAAAATCAGGTGATAGAAACAGGCTTGTGGCAAACTTGGAGTTATAAAAATTGTGTTTGTTACAACAAAAAAAAACTAACAGCAAATCTGGGGAACTCAGCTTGCAGATTTTGGGCAAGCCATTAGCAAGTCACAACTCAGGGATGGTGTACGCTAATTTTAACGTCTCTAGAGTAGAACATTCTTGTCTTGAGGTTTTGTAGGTGTAGTTGACTTATTTCAAATTTTTTAAAAATGAACACATAGCATCCCCAACAAGTCTTTATCGAGTTGTTGGGGGTGAAATAACAAGTTGCTGGTGCAAAAAATGTCTGCCATTCTGCAGCTGGTGCTCAGATTAATGTGAGTTTTAAGTGCTTAGCCAAATAATCTAAATTTTTGTGTCTATAGTGTATTAACCAGATACCACAGTGGCAACTATTAAATAAAAAGGTATAGATTGCCTTGTTCTTTTCTTGATAACTTAAGCATTGATTTCAAACAAAAAGAGTTTGGTCAGTCGTGATTTGTTGTTTTTTTTTCTAAGTAGCCTGATTTGACTCCATGGAAACAATGACACGGCTAGCTGAAAAATGTAACTTTTCTCAAACCCTGTCAGCAGAAGGATAGCGACATCTTTCCCCTGACTTAAGCCATCTAAACTTGGTCTTTGGTCTGGCTTTTGGGAATCATTGTAAACAGAGATCGTTTAGCTTTGTCGCCCTCGGTGCTTAGCTACCGAGCAACTAACCGACCCAGTCACTTGTGTTTGACATCATGATGTCATCTCTGTTCGCTGACTGGGTAGTTATTAACACCGTCTCTCAACTGGCTGCTCATGCTGTTGTGATCCAGCTCCTGCTTCTAAGAGGTTATCTGTCTCCGTGGCAACTTACACCTGCAGATGATCAGCAATCAGCAAGCTACACAAGCCATCCTCCACCCCCAGCCTGTGCCAGATTGTTGAGTTCCATGTGGTAACAACAAGCCTTTAGTAGATCTTTGCCGATTTTCTTGCCTGTGGTCTTATCTTCTGTTTTCCTTTGTTTAAGAAACTCGCCTGCCTTGGATAACCCGCCAGCCTCGGACAGACCGCCTGCGTCAAAGAACCCGCCTGATTAGGAGAATCTGTTTTTACTTTATTAGAAATAAATTTTATGTTTCTTCTTTTCATCCTGTGTTCCGCGCTTGGATTCTACCACACCTCATCACAACACATGCATGTGTTCCTTGACCTAGTAGCTGGAGAGAAAAGAGAGATAAATCAAAAGCTTTCTGGAACTAAAACTATTGGATAGTGATTCAACTACACGGTGGTTTTAGTAGAAATTTGATTGCAGAGGATAGACAAATATTCAGTCAATTTCAATGTCAAAGAAGTTTAGCAAGAGTTTTCAGATGAGGGAGGTGCTGAGTTGTAAAGCTGAACGTAAGAAAGAAATGGATCTTGGATGGCTTTGTGGGCTCTAATTGGTTCCTCTGGCTTTCACCTTCACGGGCCAATGAGTCCAAGCAGACACTGAGCGTAGTGGTGTGGATAGCTGAGGCCAAAAGGTGATGCAGTATTCTGTATGCTCTGTGCCTTTGTGTCTGCGAATTACTCTGAATGTTCAGTGTGCCTATGTGTGTGTAAGGAAGTGCAGAAAATGTGTGACTTTCTTTTATTCAACTCCCTTTTCGGAACTTCCACGGCGTGCGGAATGAAAAATAAATGGAAGCGAGAACGTAGGAAAAGCTTTGCTAATTGAGCTACCGCTGCACTTCTCCGGTGGATGGTCGGCTTGCAGATTGGATGGATTGATACGAGTGCACGCTCTCACACACACATGATCTAAGAAAACAGAAGCACACTTACACACACAAAGATAGAAAACGTCTCATACAAGCATCCATCTATTGTTTTCTCAGACAAATTCAATTAAATTCTTCACGAGTAAAACAGACAAGATAGTGGTCTGGCCTTAAAAGCTTGGGGAAGAAAAGCGTTGCTTTCTTAGTCTAAAAGGCTAAATCCTAATGAGACTTGATTTGTGTCAGAAAGAGGTGTATTTCAGGAGGTTGACAGGTTTTCAACCAATTTAAATGAAGACCATTTTCAACACGACACTTTCTGATCAAAGACCTTGAGGACGAAGAATGACTTCAAAAAGGTAACAATTTGCGCTCGTTCTGTAACATTCTTCCTATCTTCAGCCTGAATACAGTGCAGGAATTTGTGAAATATGAGAGAAAGAGAGAGAGATGGGCTGCAGAGCAAGAGAGACCACAAGCTTTAGACGAGCAAATAAATCTCTGTATTGTTGGAAATAATCCAGTGTCAAACAGGGAAGTTCTAGCGTCATCAGGCAAAATGGCACTTTTTTTTCGGCTTAACATTTCAATATGAAACAACTCTATTCAAACACATACACATACACAGTTCCCTCCAGATTAACACATGATTTTGGATTTTTAATGACATCCTAGGGAGCTCCTAGATTTTTTATGATGACACAGCACATGCTTTAAGTGCTCACATACCTTTTACACCTCTATGAAATAATTCATGTATTAATTCTGCAGATGTGAGCTTGCTGCATGTAATTTATTCTTGTGAAAACCTTCAAAAAGTGTGCTCTGTTTTTTCTTTTTCCTGTAGCTTCCAATGAATTGTTGTGTGAAAGGAAGTCCATTCACACTAAACGCATAGGCTAGAATTGTGTAAATAGCATGGTATTTGAGGGCTATGGTGGTGACGTGGTTAGCACAGTGGCCTCACAGCAAGAAGGTCAGGGTTTGAGTCCCAGGTGGGGTGAGGCTCAAAACACTGACCTTTTTGGGTGGAGTTTGCATGTTCTTTCCATGTACTGTATGTTTTCCAGGTACTTCGGTTTCCTCCAAAAACATGCATGTTAGGTGGATTGACTGTGTATGTGTGTGTGTGTGTGTGTGTGTGCGTGCGTGGATGGATGGTTGTGTATGTGTGACCCCGCAACAGATTGATGGTGTGTTTGGGGTGTAACCCACCTCTTGCCTGAAATTAGCTGGGATAGACTCAGGCACCTCCCGCGGCCCCAATAGGAATAAGCGGCTCAGAAGACGAAACAAGACTACGGTATTTGCGTTTGCAGTTAAAGTGGTTTAAAAAGGGAGGTCTGTCAGAATGGAGATGTAGTGTGAAAGTTTTTTGAAGACAGAAGGGGTGAGTTGAAAGAGTAGGCAGATGCAGCTCGTAGCCAACCTGGGCAGGTTTAAATCCTGGGTAGGCATGGCGGGACCCAACTTGGTAGGGGAACCAGACCTGGGGGAAACAGACAGGGACAAGACACCACCACAATAACAAGCTGACCGTTCCTTTGCT
Source organism: Neostethus bicornis (assembly GCA_902685375.1). Classification (NCBI taxonomy): domain Eukaryota; kingdom Metazoa; phylum Chordata; class Actinopteri; order Atheriniformes; family Phallostethidae; genus Neostethus; species Neostethus bicornis. The sequence continues at coordinate 10,703,405 of LR738558.1, read as the reverse complement.
TTGAGAAGGAGAAAGTGCCATCAGGTGGGAAGATTACGACAAAGTCAAATTTCACAGGAATCTCAATTGCTTATGCCAATTCTTTGTATAAGTCAATGAAGACCATGTAACATTTTGCTATCTGATTTGTTCATTTTTTTAAAGTATAATTTATAAAGTATTTAGCAGCATTTTGATTATGACAATTTAAAAATTATGGTAAAAATGCTTAATTGAAGTGTATTTTAAAAGTTGAAATTTTTCTACCATTTTAAAAGATTTTTTAGAACTACAGTCACTTGATGAATCAAAGGTCCAAAAAAAGCTAACTTTAAACAAGAAAAGGGTAAAAGAAGGAGTCGAAACTTCAAACATGAATTAGTCATTGAACCTATCTCTCCATAGAGGCCCCCCATTTCTGGGAATTAGAGCAGCAAGACTCTCTAAGCTTGGCATAAGTATGCACTGGGACTTCTGCCCACCTCCTCAAGGCAGAATCGCTCCAACACCTTCAAGCTGCATTAGTTTTGCTGATGTTCAGCAATCTTTAATTCATGCCCCTGTTTCTAATTCAGACTTTGCTGCGAGCTTGACTTAACAATTTCATGATAAATAAATAGGTCCCTTTGATCCACTTACATTGTTTGAACAGTGCTTTAGTGATTTAGGAGTACTGCCTTGTTTAATTATTTAATCACTCCCTTGTGCATTTACATCAGTTGTTTATAGTACATAAACTCTGACCAATTCGTCTAGTTTTCTTAATAGAAATGTTTTCACAGCATGAAGCTTCCACCCCCGTGCTTTACTCTGGATTTTTTTGTAGAGAAATTAAAAATGCCTTCAATAACAAAAGTGTAACTTTTTACTGAAACTTTCTGACATGGAAAAGAAATATTAGCAACAATTTATTGCTATTTAATTCCAGATTAGCATTTAAAGTATCTTGTGTATGTCTCCAAATTTACATAATGAAAGATTTTTAGTGTCATTTTTATTTTAACTTGAGCTGTTTAACAAATCAAAGTAAATTCCCTCAACATAAGTAGTTTTAACTTATGATAAGTTTTTATTAATGTTTTTGTGTCAGTAGCTTATTTTGAAGGCACATTATTTATTATGCATCACACCGCAACAACTTGCCAACACACTCGCAAAAATAACACTCATCAAGGGACCCAAAGTAAGACAATCTGGTTTTAGTTATGTTTGAAGGCAGAGAGTATTACGAGAAGCGTATCCTCTGAAGGAATTCAAACATTATATCATCTCTTACAAACCATATAAAACCATGCTTCCCAAATTGTATAATAAATTATAGTGAGAGTTTTGCTGTGTCGGAATCATCAGTCATTGGCCTAAACTTCTAATCACAGAAAATATTCACTTATTTCTAACACATCAATGTTAAGAGAACTGTGAGATCTGTCTGGATAAATATCGGTAGCGTATATGCGACGGAAAACTCGTTTTGCTTTCCAGTGTTTGAATAATGCAAAGTTGATTTTTTAAAAAAGGCCATTTGTGACTTTAACAATGCAAACACTCATGTTTGGTTAATCTCTGACTTAATTCCAACAACAGTACAAACTGCTCAGCGTTTCACAAAAACAAATTAAAAAACAATCAACGAGGCATTACATTATTTGCCATGACAATGTGCTGTGTGTTGCACAACTGGAGGACATTAGGTTGGCTGGAAAACAGCTTAGGACGTAATTAACAGTAAGCAATTCATTTCTGAATTAACTGGATTGAAACTAAGCTTGTCAGACACTTAGTTACCGCTTTTGCAGTGAGTTATGACAACCTGACAAAGTAACCAGATTAACCTTCGTTCAAGCGCGCCCACACATGATTATCCTTGGATTATCTTCGTTTGGATGAGAATTTTTACAATGTAAGAAAACATAGATACATATTTAGGTTTTGTTAATACGTTATAGAAAAAAAATATTTATTGTTCCCAAAACTTTACCTCCCAATGCTTTTTAGACAAATTAATTCAACTGCAATTATATAAACAGCAATACAACAGCAAAAAACAAAAATGCCATTTCTCATGTCACTGTATATCTAAAAAGTCTATCATTTTAATGAAGTGGAAGCAATGTTTCTGCAAAAATATGAATTTTTTCTAATGTAAATAATTTGCATTTTACATTCACCTTATTGTTCTCAATGAAAAAGCAGTCCTCGAGGAAAAAAAGGAAACCCCATCTTGGTTTGAGTAGTATTTTACAATACTTGAGCATAAAAAGGGGAGAATAATGTGTTACAGTATTAGCTATGCCCATAGGACTCTCTAAGACAACATTTGTTATGACAGTTGGGCTTTGTGGAACACGGCGGATAAATCTTCCCACAGGAGCCAAACAAATAAGACCAAAAGGCTCGAATTGCTAAAAGCGATGCACTAGTCCGTTCATTCTAAATTAAATATTTGCTCAAAATACAGGTATTTATAGAAGACAGTTTATGATATATTATAAATGTGTGAGAACATGTACTATATGATTAATACAAATAGTCATCATTTGACTAAAGCAATTTTATATCCTTTTACGAGATCTTGTTTCTTATTCATTAGAAAATCTGATTTGAGTTCAAGACTGTCTTTGCCATGCCTGTGTTTCTGGGGCAAATGTCTGTTGCTTGAATTCACAAATATGTATAATTAGTGACACTGCAGCGTCTCGGTCTCCATTTCAACCACATTCTGTTTTCCACCAGGACAAACACGGACAGTCTAATCATAGTGTTGTTCTGCCACGATGGTATTACTGCTTTTAAAAGAAGTACCCTTGAGCAATTATTAAGGGTAAACAAGTTAGATTGGCACATGTCAGAGGGTGCACCCTGTTGTGTGGCAGCTGTGTAAAGGAAATGTGGCCTCTAGCAAACAAAGAGTAAATTCAAAAAGTTAGTCTCATAGCCTTATCGCCAATAAAATGTTATCTTTAAAGCAGAAAAACAGAAAAAAAGAGAATTGATTGTTTGTTACACTTTCAAAACAACAACAACAAAAAAACCCACATACAATCTATAAAATATTGTTTTAAAGGACAATTATATAAATACAATTTATACAAGTCAGTACTATAATTAATACAAGTCAAGGGGGCTGCTGAGTCGGGCCACGGAACGGCAAGTTTTTATACAAAAATAATAAAGACGGGACAATAAATTAAAACGTAGTATTTGTAGTTTTTTCAAAAAGAGTTTTCCTACCACCAGAGCAACTTCAGCCTGACATACCATCTAAACGCAAAACATGTTTAGGCAAGTCCCTCTGTTGCTAGTGTGGCAACGGGGAGCTCACTCTGCCAAACCACGCCTGCTGAATTTGACAAGCGAATGAGCAAATCCACAACAGAGAAATGAACAAATACCATCGCAAAGTGGGTTGCTGCTGATTGCAGGCCAATGTCTATTGTTGAAGATAAGAACGAACCCCTAACCCTTGTTTTACTTTTTTTTAATGATGCACCTGGCCTCATGAGGCACAGTTCACCAAAAATAAATTGGATTTAAAATATTCTCTTCTTACTGTATTCAATTGATTAATCATACAGTACATTTTTTTAAATATCCTAGAATTCAAATTCTTTATCAAGAGACCTTTAGCAGATATGACATTCAATTAATTTTTTTAATTGACTGACGCCACTAAATAAAAGTGTTTGTATGCCTATAATATCTTACTTTACCTATGCACCCATTTCTGTATCTTCAAGTATCACGCAATTTTTCGACCCAATATTGTTACGACCTGTTCTCGGCAAACCCATGACCTATTCATGTAACACAGTCCTTCATTGTAAAAGAATCTAAGCGTAGAGGTGGGAGTTGAAAAATCTCAACTTTGGACGCTCAAATATGCGTCAACTACTAATCAGTAACTTTACTGTTGCGTCATAGTGACGCACTAGGAAACCTGGGGGAAAAGCTATTAAACAAAAACAAGTTCAATGTAGCTGTTCACTATTGTAGAATAGCGCGAGGCAAATCGGCAGGCTGGCCTTCAGAACCTTTTGTAAGCTGTCAATAGTGAAATAATTCTGAAAATTAAATATTTAGACATAGCAGATTTACATTCTATAGATTGCATGTCAAAAACGGTATCCGTTTATTTCAAATTGCCTCGATGCCACGGCTTTTAAATCAATTGTGCGGAATAGTTTTGGTGTTTGAGGTTTGCATGCAAGAAATTTAGATTGCATGAAGAAGAGAAACAGCATTAGATAAAGTCTGTTTTCAAAGTACCTTTGAAACCATTTTATTTCTTTACCCGTCTCTTCTGGACCATTTGTCTGTCTTTTAATCTCTAAGATGAAAGGTTGCCACAACCACTGTTCGTCAAAGTCTCATCTCGATGTCCCATTACTCAGAGTGACTGTTCACCTTTTCCTGGAGAAGTATTAATAACAGTGTGATCTTTCACATTTAATTCCTCCTCTATAGTTGTCAGAAGTTTGGAAAGTCCTGCATTCATGATGTCATTTACTGAATTTGCTTTGGTAATGGTAAGAACAGAATGACGTCATCCGAGATGAATTTACGGAATTTTTCTCTTCAATTGTGTTCATTACTTAAGTTTGTTTTACAATTTTATACGTAGAATGAAAACTATTCATTTAGTTTTTTAGGTCATTTAGGTTTTTTAGTCTCTCTGGGAGAGAGCCCCATTCAGGACTCTGCGTTCCTGTCATCAGGATGAAATCCATCTACTCATCCCCGCCCTGGGCATCGCTGGGCTGAGGACTCCCCCAGTGTTTCCATCAGGATGAAGAACATTTATTGACTTCTTTAGATATTTAGCTGTAGATTAGAATAAGCTAATATTTAAACAATAATCATTGACACATTGTTTGCTCGTCCCGGGGGAGGGATCTCTCTTTCACGTGGATCCCCATGAGGTTTCTTATTTTTTTCCCCCCTGATGGTTTTTTAGTAGTTTTTCCTCACCGAGAAGGAGAGTCTAAGGGCATTAATGTGCTAGTCTTGTTTAGTTAGCATTTGTTAGTTATTTTTCTTGTTGTGTATCTGTGTAAATACATTCCTCTTTTTCTTGTGAAGCCCATTGAGACGGAAATTCTGTGATTTTGGGCTATACAAATAAAATTGAATTGAATTGAAATTGACGTAATAGACAGAAACTAATTATTTGTATATATTGCCATTTGTGAACTCAATTATCCCATTAGAAGAATTATTCTGAGGTTCCCGACACACAAATCTAATGATTACACTCTAACAGAGACCTATTGTAAGTGGTTCAGAGGGAAATAGTGCAGCATTAACCAAATTTTTAAATTAAACATGAGCAGGAAACAACTTTGCTACCGATTAGACATTGTGTTCTGTCCACAAGACCCTCGCCCTTCTCATCCCTAATTGATTCACCAGAATGCAAATTTTCATCATTTTTCTGTCACTAACTGTGAGATGTAAGCAACATTATTCTTGTTAAAATGTCATAACTTTACAGTCCGTACCAAAGAATGTAGACACCATCAAACTCTAGGAGCTGCTAATCTGTTCAAAGTCAAAACGATTAAAGAATTCTTTGTTAGAAACATAAAAGTTATGGAGTGGGTGGGAAATAAAAAGGAAAATTGGGGATTTTCTTGTAATGATTCTCTCGTTTACATTTCATTATCTTCAAAGGCTAAAATTCAGGCAGCGGGCTAATTTTTATTCTTATTTAAAAACAATTCACGATTGGGCGTGTTCCAAATGTCAAGCTGTTAGTTCTGCCTGGTATTTGCATTCTGGTTAGCCGATGATTTTCTACACATTCTACTAACAATCATGGGTATTTAACCGATCTATTTATGTCTTTATTAAAGCTAAGTTAATAAAAAAAAATTGTGGGGGAAATAATATTAATTTTTCTGTGGGGGACAATTTCAACATATTTCAAGCGGCCGAAATGAGCTTCCTCTGCAGGGTGGCTGGGCTCTCACTCAAAGATCGGGTGAGGAGCTCTGCCATCCAGGAGGAGCTCGTGTCGAGCCGCTCCTCCTCCAGGTTGAGAGGAGCCAGATTGGGTGGTTCGGGCATCTGGTCAGGATGCCCCCCGAGCGCCTCGCGGGCGAGGTGTTTTGGGCACATTCCACCAGGAGGAGACCAAGGGGCAGACCCCGGATCCGCTGGAGAGACTATGTCGCACAGCTGGCCGGGGAGAGACTTCGGATCCTTCCAGGTGAGCTGGAGGATGCAGCCGGGGTGAGAGAGTCCGGGGTGAGAGAGGCGTGGGCTGCCCGTTTGAGGCTGTTGCCCCCGCGACCCGACCTCGGAACAAGCGGACGATGACGGAACGGAAAAATTATATTTTTGAGAAAAAAAAGTTAAAACTTGTAGGGTCTTAATTAAAAAAATGGAAACTGAGCATTTTTGACGCATTTTTGACTTTTTATTTATTTTATTTTTTTGAAAACTTTATTTAAAGATTTTTCATTTTTTATACAGACACACACAAAAAAAAACAACTTTAAGTCAAGTTATATAAAGTTACAAAATAGAGATGATTAAAGAACATGTCAACCTGTAGTATCTATCTGAGACTTGTAAAATATTTGGATCAGACATGAAACAAAAACAAAAAACAAAAACAAACAAACCCAAAACAAACAAATCACAAACATAAGCTGCAGCTTTCTCCATAAGTACTGGTAAATGACCCATAAAACCTTCTCCCCTATGTAAATGGCAGACCCTCAATGTATGTAATGAAAGGTGCCCATGTTTTATAATAGTTTTCTATTGAGCCACGTTTACTATACCTTAGGTATTCAATTTGAAGACACATCATAGCTTCTCTGACCCACTGAACAAAAGAAGGAGGCTGTTTGTCCTTCCACTTCACTAAGATCAGTCTCCGCGCAAGGAGAGACAGAAAAGCCACTGCGCTCTCCTGGTGCGAGTTAAGGCCCTGTCTGCTCGGGAGAACTCCAAACACTGTAGTGAATGGATTGGGATCTATTTTCCTCCCACAAAGATGTGAAAAAATTCCAAAAGCAGAGTCCCAGAACTTTTCTAAAGCAGCACACGACCAAAACATGTGAGCCATTGTTGCAGGTGACTGGTTGCATTTTGGACATCGATCATCACTGCTGTTGAATATCTTAGCCAGCCTTGCCTTTGTTAAGTATGAGCGATGGAAAACTTTGAATTGTGTCAGACTGTGTCTTATGCAGATAGATGTTGAATGTATGCGGGTGATACTTCTGTTCCAGATTTCCTCTGGAATCTCCAGATTTAAATCCTGTTCCCAAGAGTCTTTCAAATGGTTTAATGAAGTAGGATTAATGTGATGCAATTGTTCATATATTTTGGAAATATGACTTTTGGTGATGGGTCGAGGCTGCAGGCAGTTTTCTAAAGGACCAGGAGATGATTGTGTTGGATATGTGGGGAAATGTTTTCCTACAAAGCTGCGGACCTGTAAGTATCTGAAGAAATGCTTCTTGGAAATATCAAAATTTGCACAGATGTTTTCAAAGGACATAAATGAACCACTTGCAAATAAATCAGTAAAAAACACTATACCTTTACTACGCCAGACTTTGAAACCAGGATCATTCAAGGCAGGTGGGAAGAATGGATTTGAGGTAATTGGTGCATAAATTAGCGCTTGCTTGAACTCAAAATGGCGGCGGCATTGGAGCCAGATATTCAGTGTGTTTCTGACCACTGGGTTTGTGAAGCTCATTTTTTCAGTTATTGGCAGAGAGGCACTCATAAATGCTACAGGTGAAGCTGGAAAACCCGAGGTAAGTTCCATGGTGGACCAAAGAGGTCCTCTGACTTTTTATTTTTTTATTTTTTTAACGACTTTTAAACTAAGTTCTGTCCAAATCGGTCCATGTGAAGGAACTGTCTCAAGAAGTTGGTGAAAAGTAGAACCTGGATGCACAACAGCCAGTTTAGACTACTTGATAGAGGAAATCAGGAGTTAGGGTGGGAAACACAGACAAGTCAGCCTGGTAGTAGTCCTGCCCAGAATTGAGTCCTGGGCAGGCTTGGCAAAACCAGACGTGGAGAACCAGACAAGGACAAGACAACAGATAACCTGATCAAAGAGTAAACTGTGCCAGGGCTTCAATAGCAGGTGTAAACTAAGACTCTTGTACAAATATTGTGAAAAAGCAATTTGGACCAGGTGGGAAAAATTGGGACAAAGAGCAGAACAAGAGCGAGGAAGATAGGGCCAGAATGGGGGAGGACGCCGCATAAACCAAAAAGTAGGGAGAAAAAAACAACATTTAATTTGTACAAATGGGGTTTTAGTCAATGTCTTGATCAACTTGACAGTGGCTTAAATATTGGCTACAAAAATACAGCTTATTAAATACAGCTTATTAAAAATACTAAATTGAAGGCTGAACATTGGAATAAATACATTATTTCTTGTTAATAAAAGCATTCTTTTACAAGTCTGGTTTATACTTTAGGAAAAAAGAATATTAGTTGCACTATTTTATAAAAAGGTTTTTAAATGTTAATGCATTTTATTAATATATCAATAAAAAGAAAACCGTGAGTCGTGTTCCTACAGAACATTCTGACATTGAAAAGGAAATATTGGCTGAATATTTTATATGTTATACAAAATGCTCGTTATTTTTTCTTTTGAAACACAATTTGAAGGTTGGAAAACTTGACTTTGATTCATTTGGAAAAACTCTTTCAGAATAATAAAGTTAGTCTACATTTCCATCTCATCATCTTTTTTGTTAGATTTTAACTGATTTTCTTTAGCAGATTTTATTAAACTGTATTCAACTTTTTTGTATTGTTCAATATCCTAACATAGATGTCTCGATGGGCTTGAGATGACTGTGGACAAAAAAAATACACAAAAATCTGTTTTAAGATAATTCCTTCTTCTTCGTCTTTCGACATTTCCCTTCAGGGGTCGCCACAGCAAGTCAGTTTCTTCCATCTAATCCTATCTGCTGCATCCTCTTTGGTCACACCAACTATCTTCATGTCTTCCTTCACTGTATCCATGAACCTCCTTTTTGGCCTTCCTCTAGTCCTCTTTCCTGGTGGTTCCAACATCCTTCTTCCTATGTACTCTCTCTCTCTCCTCTGCACATGTCCAAACCATCTCAGTCTGGCCTCTCTGACTTTATCTCCAAAACCTCTAACATGTGCTGTTCCTCTGATTTCTAATCCTGTCCATCCTGGTCACTCCCAGAGAGATCCTCAGCATCTTCATCTCTGCTACCTCCATCTCTGTTTCCTATCTTTTTTTCAGTGCTACTGTCTCTAGACCAAACAGCATGGTCGGTCTCACCACGGTTTTGTACACTTTCCCTTTCATTTTAGCTGAAACTCATCTATCACACATCACACCTGATACTTTTCTCCACCCGTTCGAGCCTGCATGCACACACTTCTTCACCTCTTTTCCACACTCTCTTTTCCACACTCGTTATTTTAAGATAATTCCTATTTAAGATAATTGTTAACAATAGCTCATTCTTGAACTAACTACACAAACTCAAAACATCCCTGCCCTTAGACTTTCCTGGGTGAGAAAAACCTAGTAAAAAACAGCATTGGGGGAAAAAAAGGAGAAACCTTATGGAGTTCCACAAGTAGGCGGGATCTCCTCCCAAGACAGACAAGTAATGCATCTTGGTTTGTTAATCAAGAGCTAATGTAACTCTATAACTGTATATTTGAAAAAATTTAAAAAAATCAGCAGATGGGTTTCATCTTGATGGAAATGGGCAATAGCTGGAGACATAGGCGAGAGGAACCAGAAATGAGCTGACGGCCACAGGATAGGAAAACCAGGAGCAAAGAGCGATTTATAACAGTTCATAACAACACAAAGCACGGGAATGTGAGAAGAGATTCATCCTAAATGGAGGAAATAATGAGATAGGGAGTTGTTGGGTTGTCAGCTGGTGTGATACGTACTGTATAGTACCGTTTCTGTTCAGTAAGCTGAGATGGGAAATAAAGCTCTGCTGGGTTAATTTAGTACCCAGTTGGGTCCCTACATATCCTCTGTATCCTTCAGTTGATAATCTCTCAGCTGTGAGTTCAGACGAAAAGTCTAGTTTTCCTTCTGAATGCATGGAAAGAGATTATGTATGTTTTAATATACACAAGGTCAAAATATGTCTTTAATTTATATTATAGAAGAATTTGCATGATTTTATGTTTGTTTTCTGCATTTAAGAATGAGGTTTTTTATTAAAAAAAAAAAAAAAAAGAAGAAGAAAAATTCACAGTTCTTTCTAGTGTGACGGTCTGCTTTATTGGATTTGCCCGAGAATCCCTAGTGATCAAGTCCAACTCAGGAGCCGTGCCCTAATAAAGCTCTTCACATCAAGGCTTTTCTCCCTACTTCCTCTCTTCCTCACCATTGACTGCCACCCATTAACCAACACAGACCACACAAAAGAACCCAATCACATCTGGCAATTTAAATTTGCCCTATTCTCCACGTCTCTTGTGCTTCAATGCACCTCTCCATCGAACGAGCTCAGAGCTTTTGCTCCACCCAAATTATTTGCTCCCATTAAATGTGTGCAAGGGATATATGTGTGTTTGTCATTTCGATTGAACAAAAACCCAGAAAAACACACCAAAGTCCGACAATGAAAGAGTCACACTCATTTAGTTTTCCGAGGCTATTGTTAGTGAATTCTTGCTAAATTCTGTCCAAAGCAATTGCTTTCTGCATAATGAGTGCATGTGTCCTGATGACAGCTGTGTGTGGACACGTAGAGGCAAAATGAATTGGACAGCTTGTCAGTAAGAAAATCCCTTGCCATTTCCCTCAACGCTCATCCCTCACTCATTCCAGGAAGAGGACAAGTGAGCCGAAACACTGGCGCAGAAAGCTAATTAAGAGATGAATACATGTTAAAATAATTCCTCTCATGTTCCACTGAATCATTGTGTGTAAATGCAGATACGCTGCATTACAAGGTACCCCGAGTTGTCATCCCAGCATGCATTTGGGGGTTTTCAACTGAGATAAACACATTAATTGCAAAGAAAAGACCACACGAAGTTAGGAAAAACAGTGTCAATATGGAAGTGATGACATTTAGGCACCATGTGCAGTGGTGGATGAAGTACTCACTTTTTATACTTAAGTAAAAGTACAGATAATTAGGCAAAAAATGTACTTAAGTAAAAGTACCAATAAAAAAATCTACTTAAGTAAAAGTACAAAAGTAGTTGGTGTAAATTTTACTTTTTAAGTAAAAAGTAAAAGTATTTGATCATAATTCAAATGTTATTTTTTGTGCTATAGGGTGTCACCATGGTAACCAGGATAAATACTCTGCAGGGGTGTGACCCCCCTCTCCTGCCTCTTTTGGTCCACAAAAAAAATAAATAAAAGGAAATAAAAGGAAAGAGGACAAGTCAAGCTATCCCCTAGAAGAGCCAGTGAATGGGCCGCCAAAATGGAGGAAAATGACACTTATTTTTTAAAATGTTTTGGGGGGGAGGCCCCCAGTCACTATATATTGGCTTTGTCAAAGCCCCACCCCCCTTTGGAAAATTCTAGATCCGCCCCTGCTCTGTGTAATGATGGCTCAACTTTTTATTTAGAAGTAAACACAAAGAACAACGATCTTCTGACTCTTTTTAATTTGTACTATATTTGATGTTAGGTTTTTTGGCGCTGAATGAATGCGGAAAATGTTTCTCGATTCATTACTTCTTCTCCCGATCAACTGCTTCAAGATGCGCTAAAAAACCTGTGTATTTTTCAAATTCGAAATAAGAAAATGTAACAAAAAATGTAAAACACACTTTTAAAAAGTAGCGAAGCAAAAGTACAGATATTTGCTCCAAAAATGTAGTGAAGTAAAAGTAAAAGTACCGGTCTTAAATTTTACTTAAGTAAAGTACAGATACACACCACTGTGCATTTGGGCTTTTTCCACTGAGATAAACACATTAAAGAACAGACCACATGAAGTTAGGAAAAACATTCTCATTATGGAAGTGATGACATTTAGGCTCCACGTACCACACTAACACATCCACATGTCTCATGTACCTCGTGATCCAATGTTATTGGTTTTCTTCATTAACATATAGACAAGAGAAAAGCTTTTCTTAAGACAAAGCCTAGCAGACAGTCGGAACTCTTTGGTCCTCACTGTGACTGATTGGAAGTGTGTGCAGCTCTGAAGGCAGTGACACCTCCAACCCATACACAAATAAATCACCATGACAAAGAGAACAGAGAAGCATTGAGAAAGATAAAAAAAAGTCTCACTGCTTGGTGTGTGAAGGAAATCAAATAGATTGATTTTGAATAAACATAAAAAGCTTTCTTTTTCTCGGGTCTGAGCTTCTAAGCAGCATATAGTTCGATTATGCGGTTTATTTACCATTTATTTGTAAAAAGACAAATAAATAACATGAAATAACCTTGCAATGCATTGGGTTACGAGTTTATTACTATAAAAAGAAGCCCATTTCTAGTTCTCTAGATTTTAAATTAATATTTTAATTAACAAACTGTTTTCCACATCAAAAGAAAAAAATTTCCAACGTTGATAATAAAATACATAATGAAAAAGCTTCTAAACTCACAATAACAAGTAAATATGTTAATACTTTCAGAATATTTTTTTAGGTCTCGTGTGTATGAATCGTGGCCAGCTTATTGTCAATGTACGAAGAAATGCAAAAATGTTCACGAGAAAGGTTGTTTGAAATATTTAAAAACAAATCACTAATCAGACACTTATGTATGCATTTGTTCATAAAAATGAAATTTCCTGAATAAACTATATTTTAAAATTAAATCAAAGAAAAGCATTTGACCGAGAATGGTCAGGCAACCAGGGTGACCTAGCTGGAAGGAATGGTATGACCTGACAGGGAAGTACGGGGCGATTCCCCTTAAATAGATGGTAGGGTGCACAGATGTGTGGAATCATGAATCATCCTCAGGTGACCCTAATCAGATTGATTAGGAATATCCAGGGCACCCTCTGGTGGCAGGTGAGGGATCCTGTCAATTTGCTCGTATATTCAACTATCATTAATTAAAAAACCAGAAAGGGGAACAAAATTTGAGCCCAAGTTTTCTAGAGGTAGTGTTTAAAACCACTACTAACAGCTATTTTTAATCTGTGATGACGTTAGATTGTTCTGGTGGCATATTAAAGCACCAACACAACTACAAATACCCATCAAAAAGTCATTTAAAAAATGTATGTGAAAAGCTGAATCAACTCTTAAAATATATTCAAATTTTTGCCACATTTTTATTTATCATTCTGTGTTAATCCCTGATGGGAAAATTTCGGTCCTGCATTGCCCCGCAGCAGGCAATGGGAAAAGGTGTCTTCTCCAAGGACACGTAGGCATGAGCTCAGTAGAATTCGAACCGGCAAGTCTTCGATCGCAATTTTTACCACCGAGCTATGCCTCCGTCATTTCTGACATTTCGGAATTTACTGAAAATAGGTCAAATTCAATTTGCTAACAAAGCAATAAAGCAATTCTTCCTCTTTTGGCATTCCCCTTCAGGGGTCACCACAGCAAGTCAGTGTCTTCCATCTAACCCTATCTGCTGAATCTTCATTGGTCACGCCAACTATCTTCATGTCTTCCTTCCCTGTATCCATGAACCTCCTCTTTGGCCTTCCTCTAGGCCTCTTTCCTGGTGGTTCCAAATCTGGCATCCTTCCGCCAATGTAATAGAGCAATAAAGCAATAATACTAACAAACAAAAATGTTGACCTTAAAAGTAATAATGACAACAGTAGTAACGCAGTTTAAATGGTCAAGTAAATTAGTCATTTTTTTAACGACTATTTTACTCTTTACTTTGATTCACTTTAATTTGTGTGACTTGCAAACTTCAAGATAACAAATGGCCACCGTTTGGTCGTTGTGACGTTTATTTAATACTCAGCATTTGCAGCTCAGAGTTTTATCATCTTAAAGGGTAGCTTAGTTATTTAATTTTGTTTATATTGGAAATCTAATGAGTCAACTTCTGACTCTGCAAATATAGCTTTTAGGAGGAAAAAAACGAGCATTTCTGTTGCTGTTGGACTCAATTGTTCTGAAAGACTTTTAAACCATAAGGGACCTCTATTCTTTCACTGCCTCCACTCATTCTCTGTAGGAATTTACATAGTGTCTCTTTCTCCCACACTTATTTCATTTCTGTCTACTGTACCATTTCATTCCATCACTCAATAACACAGTGATAATTTATTTCCAATTCCCACGTTCTGTTACTATGTCAGGAAAACAGGTTCCTGTGAGATTTGAAGTGTCATAAAAACTGTCTATGTAATCCTACTCATTGCAATGAACTAGGCGAGGGGGCGTCGGATGGGTGTCGATCCATTTAGCTGCAAACCCTACTGAATAATGACGACAAAAAAAGGTCTCTTTAAACAAGTAGGTGGGAGGCAGGGTACATCCTGGACAGGTCACCAGTCTTTCACAGGATCAAGCATTTGGTCAAAAAAGAATATCTTATAAGGAAGATATCACATAAGGTTTACTCAATGTAAAGACATGTCCTCTCTAGGTATCTTTCCATTTTCTTAACCACCAAGTTGATGTTGACTAGTCCAGGGGAAGCAGGGTACACTTTGGATAGGTCACCATCTTGTCATTTGAAAAAAAAAAAGTGTTTTGCAAGCAAAAAAAACGAATAAGTTTTTATACAACCAATCACCCCCAAGTTATCTCTCCTTCAACTTTGTGGTATCTGCATTGATTAGGCGGGGACCGGGAGCGTTGGAGGTGATAAAATCCCTTTGGGCAGAACTCTGTCAACACCTGCCATCTCTTTTCTGCTCTCCGCGGTCACAGCCAGACACCAGTGTTGGCAGAAATAAGAAGAGCAAGGCTAGCAGTGCGGCGCAACAGCTCGTTGACCGGCTGGTGAATCGGGACAGTCGAGTGCCAAGGACAGATCAAGTGTGTGTTTGGGGCACACAATTTTTCACAGATGAGTAACGCAAGACTGATTGAGCTGAATCCTCACCTGGAGAGCAGATGATGATCATTCTCTTTTTGACAGCTATTGACTTCAATCTGAATCCTTCATTTGGGTATTTTTAGTGGTATTGTTAGCCTTGCGGGTGACTTTTTTTTTTTTTTTAGCCCTACTTGCAGACATCCTCTCCCATAGCAGTCTTCTTCCCTTGAGTCGTCTGTTTGAGGAGCAAGTCATTTCCTGTCTTCTTCTTTTTGTGACAGCCATCCTCCTCTCTCTCCTTCAATAAATGATGGTCCCCTCTCTCCCTGACAGTCACTAACAGCTGCATATATATGGATCCAAATGAGGCTAGGCAAGCTTTTTATAGCTCTTTATTATATTAATATTTATACCCCTGCCAACCAAGATAACGATAGCGTTTGAATTTAGCGCCTGCAATTAACAAGTTCCAGCTGCCACACTTTAGGTTTATGTAGAGGGGTTGTGTCCTATGTGTGTGTGTGTGCACGTCTAAGTGCTCGAATGAGAAAGCGTCAAGAAAGGAGGTTAAATGTTCCATTTAAATGTTATGTCACAAACTAAAGGGCAGATTGAATCAATCTTCCTGAAACCCAATTAGGGGATTCCGCTGTAAACACGATGCTTCTTCTAGCATACAACGGTAATGGCTCAGTGAACCGCAATTCAAAAAAAAAAAAAAAACTTCCACATTACAGTTGATGATCATCCATTAAACTTATTATTAGAATCCACCAGATGAATGATTAAGAGGATTTCGATGCAGTTTTAATCATCTTTCCTCTTTGGCAGGGCATACGATTGACTTACACAAGGTGTATCCTGCCCTTTGCCGGCTAACTGACTAGAATAGACTGGTAACCCCTGCAACACAATGGTTTTCCCCAATCTACAATCTTCATTGGCAAAAATGGGAAATGAAATAAAAGATAAAAAGGATGACATCATTGAGTCAAAAAAAATATGCTTGGTAAGTAATCGTTGGAAGAAGGGAACATTGTTTGGAGAAAGTTACAAATTAGCTTTTTTTCAATCAATCAAGAAAAACTTTATTTGTCCCACAATTGATTATGCAACAGCATGGGCGATCTCATTTTTCGGTCACCACCCACAGCTGGTGACCATAGGTGAGGGTTGGAACGTAGATCAACTTGTACAGTGGTGGTCAAAAGTTTACATACACTTGTAAAGAACATAATGTTATGGCTGTCTTGAGTTTCCAGTTATTTCAACAACTCTGATTTTTCTCTGATATAGTGATTGGAACAGATCCTTCTTTGTCACAAAAAACATTCATGAAGTTTGATTCTTTTATGACTTTATTATGGGTAAACTGAAAATGTGACAAAATCAGCTGGGTCAAAAATATACATACAGCAACATGAATGAGCAATTTTGGAGACTTAGAAAGTTGTTTCAATGACATGAGCTTCATAGCATGACCTCTTAACTTCTTGTGAGTGATTATGAGTGACTACAGCTGGTGACTTCTCTGAGGCCATTTAAAAAGGGCTCATTGGATAAAAACACCCACAAACGCTACAATGGGAAAGTCAAAGGAGCTCAGCACAGATTTGAAAAAGAGAATTATTGACTTGAACAAGTCAGGAAAGTCACTTGGAGCCATTTCAAAGCAGCTGCAGGTTCCAAGAGCAACAGTGCAAACAATTGTTTGTAAGTATAAAGTGCATGGCACTGTTTTGTCACTGCCACGATCAGGAAGAAAACGCAAGCTGTCACCTGCTGCTGGGAGAAAACTGGTCAGGAGGGTGAAGAGTCAACCCAGGAGCACCAAAAAGCAGATCTGCCAAGAATTAGAAGCTTCTGGAACACAGGTGTCAGTGTCCACAGTCAAGCGTGTTTTGCATCGCCATGGACTGAGAGGTTGCCGTGCAAGAAGGAAGCCCTTGCTCCAAAAGCGGCACCTTAAGGCTCGACTAAAGTTTGCTGCTGATCACATGGACAAAGATAAGACCTTCTGGAGGAAAGTTCTGTGGTCAGATGAAACAAAAATTGAGCTGTTTGGCCACAATGCCCAGCAATATGTTTGGAGGAGAAAAGGTGAGGCCTTTAACACCATGCCTACCATCAAGCACGGTGGTGGTAGTATTATGCTGTGGGCCTGTTTTGCTGCCAATGGAACTGGTGCTTTACATAGAGTCAATGGGACAATGAAGAAGGAGGATTACCTTCAAATTCTTCAAGAAAACCTGAAGTCATCAGCCCGAAGGTTGGGTCTTGGGCGCAGTTGGGTGTTCCAACAGGACAATGACCTCAAACACACATCAAAAGTGGTAATGGAATGGCTAAATCAGGCTAGAATTAAGGTTTTAGAATGGCCTTCCCAAAGTCCTGACTTAAATCCCATTGAGAACATGTGGATAATGCTGAAGAAACAAGTCCATGTCAGAAAGCCAACAAATTTAACTGAACTGCACCAATTCTGTCAAGAGGAGTGGTCAAAGATTCAACCAGAAACTTGCCAGAAGCTTGTGGATGGCTACCAAAGGCGCCTAATTGAAGTAAAAATGGCCAAAGGACATGTAACCAACTATTAGCATTGCTGTATGCATATTTTTGACCCAGCTGATTTCGTCACATTTTCAGTTTACCCATAATAAAGTCATAAAAGAATCAAACTTCATGAATGTTTTTTGTGACAAAGAAGGATCTGTTCCAATCACTATATCAGAGAAAAATCAGAGTCGTTGAAATAACTGGAAACTCAAGACTGCCATGACATTATGTTCTTTACAAGTGTATGTAAACTTTTGACCACCACTGTAAATCGAAAGCTTTGCTTTTTGGCTCAGCTCTCTCTTTACCACGACGGACCGATGCAGCGTCCTAGTTATTGCTGATGCCGCACCGATCCGCCTGACGATCTCCCGCTCCATCCTTCCCCCACTCGTGAACAAGACGAGTATCTTGAACGAGTTCAAGATACTTAAACTCCTCCACTTGGGGCAGGACCCTGTCCCTGACCCACAGGGGGCATTCCACCCTTTTTTGGGCGAGGACCAAGGCATTCCACCCCTTTTTCCGGCCGAAATGAGCTTCCTCTGCAGGGTGGCTGGGCTCTCACTCAGAGATCGGGTGAGGAGCTCTGCCTTCCGGGAGGAGCTCGGTGTCGAGCCGCTCCTCCACCAGGTCGAGAGGAGCCAGATGGGGTGGTTCGGGCATCTGGTTAGGATGCCCCCCCGAGTGCCTCGCAGGCGAGGTGTTTTGGTGCACATCCCACTGGGAGGAGACCAAGGGGCAGACCCCAGACCGCTGGAGAGACTATGTCTCACAGCTGGCCGGGGAACGACTTGGGATCCCTCCAGGTGAGCTAGAGGATGCAGCTGGGGGGTGAGAGAGGCCTGGGCTGCCCGCTTGAGGCTGTTGCCCCCACGACCCGACCCCGGAACAAGCGGAAGATGACGGAACGGAACAGCATGGGCACAGGAAGAAAAAAAGGGGTCACGATAGGTATGCACAAACAAAACAAAAAAGGCCAAAAAGACCAAGGACAAAAACATGCATTCAAAGTGAGCGAACGCACAGAATTCTACCGCATAAAATTCTACCGCACAAAATTTAGCGGAATTCCTTTAAATTCGCGGTACTGGTTGCAATCGCCACATCGCTGAATTGTTCTCCTGGCTGACTTAGATTCAAAGTTGTATGCTTAGATCATAATTTTGCATTTGTGACTTTAATAGAAAGCCACTCCTCTTTCTTAATATCAGGCAATTCTGGATTCAGTGAAAGAAAATGGAGTCGTTTGTAAAAGAAACAACCAACAGGGAGGATTGCTTGTTCACTTTTTTCTTCTCTTCATTGGTTGTGAGTTGCATTCAGAATAAAATGTGAATTTATTCCCCTCACATATAAAGCTCCCCATGACCACATTGGGGTCAGGACACATACACACTATGACTTGAAAATTGGGCTTGAAGAGTTTCTTTGTGGTAAAGCTTCGATGTGAAGTTGGGTGGTAAGTCATCTTTTATTGATGCTGTGATAGACTTAGAGCTGGGGATGTCCCACGACGCACTGGGCCGTCCCTTTTCTCAGCACTTAATGTGTCATGTTTTGACTTACACATTATTGGCACAAAACTTTTTGTTAGACACGGAGGGCATATCAAGTCCTCCATACCGTCTTCTTGAATGATTAATTCTGCTATAAGTTTTTCCTTCTTGTTAAAATACGTTTTTTTAGTTTCTCTACTGCCTTTAACACCATACACACAACCAGGGTGGGATATTTAATTAAAAGTTCTCTGGATAAAAATATTTTTTTCTCCATGGTTGGCTTTTTTCTAATTTACCTTCAATGAAAATACGAATCAAACTAAACTGGATTTCGTTTTTGAACGATTCGCTACTAAAAATCTTGCGATAAATTTATTTTAAATTGCTGTTGTATTAACAAAACAACTGAAAATGAAAAGATTGATTGTTCAAAAATAAATATGCAGTGAAAATGAAGTTAATCTGAGAAGCTCTAACATTTAGAGGTTTGTATTTTGTTGCTTATACTTTATGCACCACACATTGCAACTTGGTTCAGATTAGGGGAAATTCTACATACCATCATTGTGGCTTTAATAGTGAGTTAGCATCATTTATGTATTCTAGATTTAATCTAAAAATAAACAGTTCAAAGGGTAATGGAATACCAAAAATAACAAGACAAAAATACTCATTTCTGTTCAATAATAGCAGGTAGCTTCGGCAAGTTAAAAAATATCCGATCCCAAAGGCACACGAAGGAATTTCTCAATGGAAAAGATGAAAAGAAATCCAGGAAAGCATCTCAAAATACAGACAAAGCTCAAGGGATGTCATCAGTAAATAAAACCTGAAATAGAAGCTCCACTACTTCCCAAAATAAACTGTGAATTTGTAAGATGTAAGTTTACCAATGAGGGCTTATTGACCCTATATTTTTTCATTCTGGCAATAATTTCTAGGTGGAAAAAAATCTGCAGACCCTCTTGGTTTGATAAGTGCATGTAAATCCCTCATTTGTCCAGGAGTGATCCTTTGAAAGCTTCTCTTGGTTTGATGTGAGAGTGAAGAGGAAAATTATCCCCATTTGTTTTTACGTTTTTCTGGGTTTTAGAGATAGTGACTCTTACAGGAGAAGATGACTGCAAACCTTTATCAGAATCTGTGCATTATCTGTGTAAGTATGTAAGGATACTAGTGTTTTATGGTGGTTCCTCTAACAGGGATATGTACTGGACAACTAAGTAGAAGTAGTCCGAGAAATGAGCCCTGGGGCACTCAAAAGTTCAATGCTACACTATGTGGTGCACAATAAACTACTTGTATTTCTACCTAAGATGTCCGATTTTATAGTTCAGAATTTAACCATTCTAAAGCAGTAAACAAAGTTATAACCCAGTTTTCAAGTTTTTATAAAAGATTGCAATGACTCACGGTGGCAAAGTCCATACTGTAATCAAACGAGACAAGAACCAAAACCGTGGCAAAATTGTTTTCAGGCAAATGCTATTTGTAACCTGTAGTCTTATTACCATGCTTTTTAAAAATGTTTTCAAGATGAATATTGTCATTTAAATTACTAGGCAACAGGATAGGCTCCCGCACTGCCTGCATAGTCGCTAGAGATAAGCGATTCAGAAGACTAAAGGTTCACAAATGTTAACGCTAGCCTTGTTGCTCAAAAGGCTACGATCCTAATACAAGTTTTCTAGAAAATTTCAATGCTGTTTGCTAAACACCAGACATGGTAATATAACCTGTGTGTGACTGTGTGTGTGTGTGCCATTGCGTAAATCGGGGGGAAAAAAAACGTACGGTATGGTTTTCGATATGCACAATAAACGTATCATTTAACGAGCCTGCAAGACATTGTTACACTTTTTGTGTGGGCACTCTTAGGAACCCGTACAAAAGGGCATTTAGGAAAGCATTAAAAAATTGTACAACAAATCAAACGAACAAATGTGGTTTATTTTTGATAAATGTAGGTAAATTGTGTTTTGTCCCCCTTTTATCTCTTCAGAGGTATGATCCCCTCCTTTGTTAGTTTTCCTTTGGCTCAATTCCAGAGGTTTGACTGCCTGAGTTAGCTTTGTTTGGTTGAATGTAAGTTTGAGTATGGCATGTTATTTTGACTTATTTCATGGTCCTTGTATATTTCTTATTGTTATTCCTTTTTGGAGAATTTTGATATTTTAAACCAAACCCCAAAAGCTGCAATCCATTTGTATGGGTTCAAAGTCTAATTCCTGCAACAATGAGAACATTTCTGGAGACATAAAACTCTTACAATACCAGTAGTTTTTTCTATAAAATCAGTTTTCTTTTTTTTTTTTTACCACATCTGTTAAGGTATTTCATGTTTTCAATACCCCACGTTTGACTTTTCTTTGTTGCCGGGTTATATAAATACCTGAGCATAATGGGAGTCTAGGCAATATGCGAGATGCAGTCAGCCGTCAGAAAAGCGGACTTGGCTGGCTGAATCCAGCCGTTCATTAGCGAGCAGCTCCAGTTATCTCTTCTGACAATTCAGATTGTTACTCACATCATAGCTCAGTCTCATTCCCGACATTTCTTTACCAGCCAAGCACAGTGGAAAGCCATAGAAACCACAGCATACCATGAATATTTCATAAAAACATACCTTCAGCTAATAAATTATCATTTCATGCTCCAGATGTTGATCTTTGAACATGTCACAACTAATTTGTAGGCCACAAAGGCTTCTGGAAATGTTTATTTAAATCTTAAACCCCCTAAATAGACTTGTCGTGTCCCTAAATAGTCTTTTCGTATACTCACACACGTACTGTGTTCCTTCCTGAAGTTCGTTTTGTAGCTGTTCACTCATAACTAGACACAGTTGGTCTAATTGAAGCAACATATGACATAGTTTAGTATTCAAATGAAATGCCTCACCTTGGGATAAGCAAAGTAATAATGCCTCAAGATTTTTGAAGGCAAACCAGACAAACCAGCTTTGCTGAGAGATGTGTTTTCTACCCACAAAAGCATGGCAGAAAAAAGGAAGAAAACTTATAATTTTCACAGTGAACGGGAGGAAGTGTTCTTTTTTACTATCGTGAAAGAAAACTGTGTGTGTCTAATCTGCTGTGTGACTGTAGCGACGACAAAGCGGCACAAAGTGGAGAGACATTTCAGTACATGTCACGAAAGCTACCATGCTAACTACCCACGAGGTAGCGCACTACGGACAGAAAAAGCCCGTGAGTTAAAGGCAGCTTTGGGAAAACAGCAGTCTTTTTTTACAAGGCCGGTAAAAAACTCTCAAAAAGAAACTGAAGCCTCATTTAGAGCTATGCATTTTTTGATAAAGAAGAAGAAGACATACTGAAATAATTATTGTGATGGATCATTAACAATCAGTGTCTTCACATAGAATATCATTAATAATAATATCAAATTAAAGGTACACTGTGTAACTTTTTTATTCTAGAAGTGTATTATCAAAGTGGTTGCCCTTTGCATTACTCAGTGCCCTTGAAGTAGCTCTCAGTTTCAAAAAGGTTGGTGACCCATGCCCTAGCGTAGATACCTAACCCAAGTTACTCCCACCAATGGCGCCGTCATGGCTGCAATGCAGCAAAAGAAATTTTTCTAAGGGGAACAATAAAGTATTATTATTAAAATGTTTGTTAAATTTTTGGACTCATTAAAATTGATTAAACCACGCTTTGTGACAACTTTTTTTTTTTTTTAGATCTAATAAGATGGAAGTGTCTTATCTTT
Source organism: Neostethus bicornis (assembly GCA_902685375.1). NCBI lineage: Eukaryota > Metazoa > Chordata > Actinopteri > Atheriniformes > Phallostethidae > Neostethus > Neostethus bicornis. Next base: position 10,680,689 of record LR738558.1, on the reverse strand, counting down.
CATTTGGGAGAAAACTATGCCCAGTTTAATTTAATCCATTTAAAAAAAATAACACTTCAGCTCATTATTTTTTATTCAGAAGCCTGAGATAAAAATGGGTGCCAGTCTGACACTGATGTATGAGCATCGAAGTAAAGGAAAAGCCACAATGCTGATCCTTTTAACCTCAAGCTAAACCAATCAACAAGAATTTAATTGGAAGCGATTTTAAATAAAGTGAATAAAATCTGGGTGAAACAAGCAAATAGCAGTGGACGTAAACATTCAGGATGAAACGAGCAAACTCAGTCTAATTTTTAATAGGGGATATAATGTTAATAATTCTCTTTAAGTATAAAAAATGCACGCATTTACAAATCAATTAGAGCTCACTCAGTTGCAATTTTGGGCTAAACGCAAACTTGCGCAGACGTTAGTTTTCAAATGCATTCTGAGCTGTAAATAAAAAAATTTGAGGGATTGCTGGATGCCAACATGATGTAAAAAATGACGCTACAAAAAATATTATCTAAATCTATGTGAATAGAACTGAATTCTAAAGTGCCTGCATTTGTAGTTTAAGGTGAGAGGCATTTTTTTCAAAATAAAGTCATTAAATCTAAGCGAGTCAATAAAAACGGACTCTGATTCGCTTGTAAGATTTAAAGTCTTGACTGGGATGTAATTATAAATTAATCCATGATGAAGAAAAATGATTGAATGTGTACAGTATTTGGTTATGTGTCATTGTGTGTGAGTCTGTGACAGACCAGTGACCTGTCCAGGAGACACTGCCTGTGGCTGCTTAAACAGTTGGGAATTATGACCCTGAATTGGGAGATGCAGTTTCTGAGATGGATGAAAGGATACTACAAAATTATTAATGAGATTGGAAAAACTATTTCAATTAGCAACAATCAAGCATTCTGATAACTTCTGGGAAGAAACTGTTACTGAGCAGGCTAGACCTGCTCTGGGGGGCTGACCGTCATCTGCTTGTTGAGATGGGTTGAAAAGGTGCACATTAAACGGACAGAGTCATTTATGATAAAAAGGGCCCCGCCATGCACCACGCTGTGTAGAAGTCAAAGGTGGTGGGACAGTCCTTAAACGCAGATGTCCCATACTGAGTCTAAAGGTTGTTATAATGAGGCATATCATCCTTTTGAAACAGCTAATCTCTGAAGGATTGAAAAACTCTTCAACAACTGATTGGATCCGAGTCACAAAGAAAGCATGGAAAGAATAGCTAATAAGCTAAACAAATAGGTTCAGGGTCAAATAGTCGACATTACCAGCATTTATAAAATGCTATTGATAGCAAACAATAGCTGTAGGGATATTTATTGATTTACAAAGGGTGCCTTTTGACTCGATATCTACAGCATAGCAAAAAAATACTGGAAGGCTATAGGTCTCACGGGAATTGTGTTGAATTGGTTTTAGTGCTAATGAGGTGCGAGACATTAGTTGTTTTTTTTGTTTGTTTTTTCGACTGAATGGCCCCTTTCATCAAAGAAAGCAATGCCACCTTGGGTTAGTTAGCAAATGTAGAAGTTAGGCATCATAGATTTTATAAACAGTCTACAAGTAAAAGAGGAAATAGTAAAATAAAGTTTGTACATTCAATCTCTTGGTCAAGCAAAGTCAGCAAGTTTGGTTAGGGCATACGGTTAGGATACCAATCGGATGCCTTGCTGGCAAAGTATTCTGGGCACTTCCCATTGAGAGGAAACCCAGGGGTAGACTGGGGACCCATTGGAGAAAATATGTCTCACAGCTGGCTTGGGAAAACCTCAGGGATGTGGCCAGGGTGAGGAAGGCCATAGCTTCCCAGCTGAGCCTGTTGTTGTTGTAACCCGACCTCGGATAAGGTGTCCGACAATGGAATGGAACGCTGAACCCCATGTAGTATCAAAATTGTTGAAGTCAGTCATCTTCTTATTCGTCTATCCTTTGTGGGGTTGTGGGGGGTGCCGGAGCCCATCCCGGCCGATTTAAGGCGAAGGGCAGGGTACACCCCGAACAAGTCATCAGTCTGTCGCGGGGCCACACACGCACGCACGCACACTCATTCCTAGGGGCAATTTGGCACCGGCCAATCAACCTAGCATGCAAGTCTTTGGAGGGTGGGAAGAAACCGGAGTACCCGGAGCAAATCCACGCAAACACAGGGAGAACATGCAAACTCCACACAGAAAGGACAGTGTTCCAGGCTTCGTCCCCACCTGGGACTCAAACCCACGACTTTCTTGCTGTGAGGCCACTGTGCTAACCACTACACCACCGTGCCACCCATAGTTGAAGTCAAACTTCAAATATTTTTAAATATTACTTGTGGTGTCCCGCAGGGATCGAGGCTAGGTCCAATATTCTTTGCTGAAATAAACACTTTAATTCAGGAGAACATAGCCGTTCAATTAATATAAATAAAAATTAATGTAGATTTTGAAACAAAAAATTCTGGTGGTTTAGAAAAAATTGAAGTTACCCATTCCTATTATTTTTGTGTAATAACTATTTCCCCTTTGAATTGGGGGAGTAATTTCTTATGTGAAACACTGTAGGGAACAAACATTTTAAAAAATCTGAGCTTTATTAAAAACCTTTTTGGCCTTGTCAATTCCTAAATGCCAGCTGTTCTGTTCAGTCTTGAAACAATCAATAAAAGAATATTAATCTACTGCTGTCATCAACAGGTCCCTGGCAGGATTTTACTGGAAAGAAAGCAGGGAACCCTTGATGAGAGAGTAGGAGGAAAGCTGCTGAGATCATTTAATCATTGTTTCTTATACAACCACTTATCATGCTGTTGCACAACTAGCCCTAATGGCTTGGCTATGCTGGCCAGGATGTTATTTCATACATGGTGGAATTAAATGAAAGTATTGCAGAGTTCCGTCTCTTGGAGAAAAATAATAGGAATCCTCACAGACTCAGATATTGGATTTGGTAATGAATGGACCACTTAATATACGGATTGACTTTGAGAGCTGTCACAAAACACCAGAGAAAAAGGAGGGTGAGTAAAAAGAGAAAGGACAATATGTTTGCAAGGTACACTGATTTTCCACATGTCATAGCTGATGTCCATTAAAAATGGTACAACAATGGAAAGTCATGAATGTGCACAGAGCTGGTGTCAGACTATACCCTGGTGGGGAATTTAGATGAAGGTCGTGCTTTGTTTTTCTGGTATCTTCCGACAGGGAAAGCGAAATAGAGGGTCACTGATGATTAATGCACATTATGATTGAAAATAATGACAGAAACTTTTTCAAGAGTTCAGAAATGTCTTTGAATGAAAGATGCATAAAAAACAATCTCTGTGAAGAATACACGAGAAAATTTGTTAATGACCTCTCTCTCTCTCTAACTCTGGGAATTAGCGCATCCAAATCCGAGACCATGGTCCTCGCCCGGAAAAGGGTGGAATGCCCCCTGCGGGTCAGGCACAGGGTCCTGCCCCAAGTGGAGGAGTTTAAGTATCTCGGGGTCTTGTTCACGAGTGGGGGAAGGATGGAGCGGGAGATCGACAGGCGGATCGGTGCGGCATCAGCAATAACTAGGACACTGCATCGGTCCGTCGTGGTAAAGAGAGAGCTGAGCCGAAAAGCAAAGCTCTCTATATACAAGTCAATCTACGTTCCCACCCTCACCTATGGTCACCAGCTGTGGGTGGTGACCTTTCGGTCGCGGGTACAAGCGGCCGAAATGAGCTTCCTCCCAGGGTGGCTGGGCTCTCACTCAGAGATCGGGTGAGGAGCTCTGCCATCCGGGAGGAGTTCGGTGTCGAGCCGCTCATCCTCCAGGTCGAGAGGAGCCAGATGGGGTGGTTCGGGCATCTGGTCAGGATGCCCCCCGAGCGCCTCGCGGGCAAGGTATTTCGGGCACGTCCCACCGGGAGGAGACCAAGGGGCAGACCCCGGACTCGCTGGAGAGATTATGTCTCACAGCTGGCCGGGGAACGACTTGGGATCCTTCCAGGTGAGCTAGAGGATGCAGCCGGGGAGAGAGAGGCCTGGGCTGCCCGCTTGACGCTGTTGCCCCCGCGACCCGACCCCGGAACAAGCGGAAGATGACGGAACGGAACAGAATGACCTCTGAACATTATAATTTGGACGTTTTTTAGTGATTGAGAAAATCAAAGACACGATGTACAATATGTTGACTCATATCCTATCAAATTATTTAATCTAATGCATAGCTAGTACTTCAGTGAAAAAAAGGTCAATGCATCATTGTTGGACTGCTAGTCCAACTCTTTGCTGAGGAGGCACCAGATCTGATCCCTGGACAACTTGAAGGGTACAACCTGAACAAATCCACACCATTATAGATGAACCAAACCTTCCATTTCTCTGACCACTTGTGAAAATCTGCATCATTGTTGTCTGTAATCAACTTCTTTGCAAAAACTACACATTAAGAATAGTTTGTGAACGTATATTCGAGTTCGTAGACTTCAGCGTTCTTTTGTTTTGGACTGCGGTTGACCTGCACAAGGAGGATCATTAATCTCTGTTTAGTCTCCATTCAAAACAGAAGAACACAATCAATACTTTTTATCCTTTTTGTGGCATTGGCAAACAGTGTCTGGGTAAATTATGCGGCCAGTCTCAGGCTTGTTGGGGAAACAATACCCCTTTTTTACTGTTTTTATTGACTGCATGCAAACAAAGATGGCAAAAAATAATTAAGAAACACAGTTTACCACCTGAGAGAGTGCAGAAACCCAAAAGTCGGTGTGCCATTAGTGTAGTCACCTTCACACACATCGGGCGCCCTTTGAGGAGGATTTTGCAAAGTAATAAGTTGGTGAGGTGACACTAGCTTCACAGATGCTCTCCTTTATCTGCCCTGTTTTTTTTTTTTTTAAGTTAACTGCTGGGAAGCAGGTGAGAAGCAGCAGCTGTGCTAAAAGCACAACGATGACGGTCAAACCCCAAACTTCCTCAGCTGTACCTCTGTGATTGGATACTATGGTTTAGATTTCTCCAAATGTAAGACCAACTATCATGACAAACTAGTCCGCAGATTAGCTAGTGCTTGTAACAAAGGATTAAAATGAATGGTTTTGATATTCAAACTCAATGATCCCCAAAGCTCTTCTGATTTAAACGATTTTGTATCCCTACTCGAAATTGAATGAAAAATGGTTTTATTGACTCAACAGAGTCACAAAACGAGATAAACCAGTAAATTTCTTCGAAGTACATTTTGAAGTGAGGAAGTTGTGCATCGTGTGTTCCTAATTTGTAGTTAAATGGGGGATTTTCAATGATTTCCAAATAAGATGTTTGCAAATAGAGTGTAGGTGGTAGAAAATGTGCAGCAGTGTTATCTTTTGCATTGTCTTAGAGGGCACTAGAAGATGGCAGAGTTCAAGCAAAGCAGAGTTCGTGTTGCATCTATTAATAGGTATTGGTGTTGAACTTTTGGACCTGAAGTCGAATCATTTCTCAGAAAGTTTTTTATGCTTTTCTAAGTAAAGCTTGTCCAATTTGTTGTTGATGGATTTATATAAGAATTATGGACGTAGGGAAGAAATGGTTCTCAGGCAAAACTTGGAAAAAAAAAATCCCAAGAAACATTTACTTAGACTGACTTACTGCCAAACCCTACCCTCCTGTTACAAATCTTAGAGATCGACCACAGGTCTTTCTCTATCTCTTTCTGCGGTCTTTCTTTATCAGACTAACACGTTAACTTTAGGGAACATGACTCTGCTTTAAATCTAAGCTAAGTCACATTCAGTGAGTACTGTTGATGCCGCATCGCTAACTAGCCCCTCCAGAAAGCAGCTGTCTGTTTTGGGAAAGCCTCTTTCAACATCTTTTGATCATTTTCTTGATGTGAAACTGATTGTGAGTTTATATTATAATAAAAAAGTTTTGTTAGAGACGTTTCTAAGCAACAGATAGTCAATTTTAACACGTTGGTTTTGTTGTACCTTTAGCTTTTTTTTTTTTTAATATACTTTATGAATCCCTGACTGGAAAATTTGTGTGCTGCATTACACCGCAGCAGGCTGCCACTTATGACGGTGCCAATGGTGGGAGAAACAGGGGGTTGAGTGTCTTCTCCAAGAACTCTAGATGTGCACTCAGTGGGATGCAAACCCGCGAACTACCGGTTAACTTCCAGTCCGTGGGCGAACACTCTAACCACTGACCCACCATGCTCCCTGACCCCCCTTGTCTGTTGTTTACAATGACATCAGTTTCATTGACAGGAAGCAGGTCAAATATGGAGGTTATAAAATGTAAAACCTGTCCCCTAAAAAAATGAGCAATATTTAAAAGAAAAAAAAATCTCTTCTTTCTTTCTATACAAATATAGAATATATTGATATAAATATGAATGCATCTATATTTTTGTCCTACTACAAAAATAATATATAGTTTCATCTGCAATGTATTAGAGTTCAAACCTAAACTGAATGCACTTGTTTTTTGAAGAGCAAAACCATAAAACGCACCCGTCATTGAGCGTTGCTCACCATCAAGATAACCTTGTCCTTACATTTTTTTTCCACTCTTAGTTCAAACATTTCTCTACTCACACATAATAGAAAATCAATTACCCGAGATAAAAAAGAAGACGAAAACACAACAAAAGAGACTTTCCAGCTCATCTCTTTCCACTCTCTGGCATTTACTGTCCTTGTGCTGATTCTACATCACTGTCAGCATGCGCTGGAAAACAGCTGACAACCTCAGCACAGACCGATGCCAAACTGTGTGGAAGCCTGAGCAATGCATGACATGTAAAGCAAGACTAAGTAGCAGATCAGCACATTCAAGTGGAATTAGTTTCCACCGTCACCAGTCTGATTCTCTCTGTCTTAAATGTGCTACCTCTCTGTCACTCAAAACAAAATTTTCCAACTACCGCCAAACACTCAAAATGCATAAATATACCCACATACCTCATTAGATAGAAAACGAGACACAAGGAGCATATCGGGCAATTAATTGGCTTGTGTGTGCAGCCTGGGCACAAAAACTTGAATGTTTTGTTAGGAAAAAAAAAAAGCTGCATAGACGCCGTTTCCTGCGTTACTTTAAACCCAATTAAAAAGTATAATGTGTGAAAAGTGTCACTAAGGCACAAATGCACACCCTGTTAATGAGGCATTGCACAACCAGCCACAGTTCTGCCTTCTCTCAAGCTTTAATATGTTTTTCACCCCTCTGCTATGTGCGTCAAAGGATTTGTTTCATTTGAAGTTGGTGCCATGCTGGTGTGCCTCTAAATCAGGGAGTGGGCAGTCTGAAAGCCACACGTGGAACAATGATGATGCATTCAATTAAATTTTATTTATACAGCCCAAGATCAAAAGGTGGCTCAAAAGGATTCATGCAAAGTTTATGAGGATAAAAACGGAGCCAAGCTAAACCCGATAAGAACAAAAACAAACTTAACAAAACCTTTTAAAAAACAAAGAGGTATAATGAACCTCAAGAAAACCTAGTTGGAAAAAAAGACCTCCCAGGAGGAAAAAGAAAATGTGTCTAGAGCCCTATTTGAATAAGATAAGCATCACCACAGGATTGTGGTGATTCAGAAATATCACGCAAATTTTGGGTTTTATCTCATCTTCCACTCATTCCCTGAAAAAAATCACAAAATTGTCTAAAATACCAACATTACAACCTTTTTAGCCCAACTCAAAAACTCTTCCATTTATTTTGGTATATCGAGACACCTTGTTAATTTAGCTATAATTTGGGGAATCTAAAAAGTAGCTCCAAATAAAGACATAGAGATTCAAAGAGGATCAAATTAGAGGACTTAAGTTGTTGGTCCAAATAGTCCAAATGGTGACTGGTAATTATTGGGCTTTTTTCTATTAAGGATTTTATTAAAATGGAAGATTCATTTACTAAGTAAAAATCACAGAAAATCTTGAAATATCAAAAAATGACCAGAGGTCTATGGAAAAAAGTTAACCCATGCTAACAGGGCTGAAGATGAGCTTTGTGGTGGAGAACAGCCTCGGTGTAAAAAAGTCAACTACTTTCTTTATAAGTTTATTGCATGGATCACAGAAACACAGGTGAAAAGCTAAAGAGATCTCCCCCTAAGTTTCTGATTCTACAACGTTTAATGCATTCCTGTATTGAAGGCTTAACTTCCCCCTAGATAGTTCAACTGAAGTCATCTCAGCCTTGGAGTAAGATAAGAAACGCAGGATGAGGACAGTGCTAGTCTGTTTCTTCACATTCCCTAAAACACCTGGCATTCCAGATAACAGAGAAACACAGCAGGACACAGGATCATTGTTACACTAATATGAGAAACTAAAATGTCCAGATTAGATCAACTAATAATGTTTGCTAAATACTACTGTTTAAAATAAGATTTCCATTACAACTTATTCAATCACGGTGAAATCAGGTTTGGGTTAACTCCAGCTAAGGGAACTCAGTATATATAGAACCAATTCTCAGACCATTTTATCAGGTTGAAAATGATTTCCGGATGGAAGTCGAAACATCTCGATCAGAAAATACACTGTCGAGAAGACAAGTATAAATCTTTTTATGATGGATCACTTATGGATGAATGAGGTATTACATGGTATTGTTTACAAATTGGGGTAATTTATGGGGAGGAGTTAGCACAGTGGTAGAATGTCCATTCTTTTGGACACAGGTTTGATTCCCACTGGATCCTTGCCTAAGTGTCTTTGAGGGAGACATCTGATATGCAGTTCTTCACACCATTGGCGCTGTCATAGCTGCCTGTTGTAGAAAATTATTTTCCCCATGAGGGATGAATATAGTACGTTCCGTTCCGTCATCTTCCGCTTGTTTCGGGGTCGGGTCGCTGGGGCAACAGCCTTAAGCGGGCAGCCCAGGCCCCTCTCTCCCCGGCTGCATCCTCTAGCTCACCTGGAAGGATCCCAAGTCATTCCCCGGCCAGCTGTGAGACATAGTCTCTCAAGCGGGTCCGGGGTCTGCCCCTTGGTCTCCTCCCGGTGGGACGTGCCCGAAACACCTCGCCCGTGAGGCGCTTGGGGGGCATCCTGACCAGATGCCCGAACCACCCCATCTGGCTCCTCTCGACCTGGAGGAGGAGCGGCTCGACACCGAGCTCCTCCCGGATGGCAGAGCTCCTCACCCGATCTCTGAGTGAGAGCCCAGCCACCCTGCGGAGGAAGCTCATTTCGGCCGCTTGTACCCGCGATCTCATTCTTTCGGTCACCACCCACAGCTGGTGACCATAGGTGAGGGTTGGAACATAGATCGACTTGTAAATCGAGAGCTTTGCTTTTAGGCTCAGCTCTCTCTTTACCACGACGGACCGATGCAGCGTCCGTCCAATATAGTACGATAAAACAAATTAAAAAAAAATTCAAAAATGTACATGGGATTCGAAGGGAACGGGTTGTTTTACATAAGATGGGATTCATAATGTATAATATAGAAGATGGGCTTCGTTTGGAATGAGGGAAACATCCTTATTACTTAATGTGTCTTATTATATCAGTACAGTCAGGTTATGCTTCTTTACACACATTTTCTGTATTCAAATCAATCTGGCAGCCAATCTAAATATTGCTCCATACAGTGGTTAAAATGAATACACATTAGCTGGATTATAGTTGGGTCAGTGTATGCATTAAAGATTGAAAACATCAGAAGTTTAATGTGAAGTAAAAAGGCGGGGCGAGACGGCTTAAGACTTTTTTTTTTCTTTCTATGCTTCTTCCCTATCAACATAAACGCGCTAACTCCCTCATTTTATCTTCTCTGCCCAGCCTGGCTTCTATCCTCTTTCATGTCAGCCTCGCCACTCCTCTCTCTAAATGAAGTGTCTGCTTTGAAAGTGCATGAAATATTAGGAGAACAAAACCCATCCTCGTCTGTTAGTTCAGCAAGCACACTACACCATCCTCCCAAATAAGTTGTGGAGGACAAATAAGAGCAAAGTGATGCACTGATGGAATCAATGAGCCGGAGTTGGTGGATGGAAAGAGGTAGAAGACTGTGAAAGTGCAAAAGATGAAAGCTAAAAGAAGGGAAAAGCAAAAGGCCACATGATGTTTTAACAAGACGCTTTCGCCATATTTTAGGGAGGAATTTACATTCCTTAAAACTGATTTCTATATGCTCTCTCTTTCCTTCCTCATCTCATTCTTTCTCTTATCAGCAGCCACCTTTCCTTCGCTCTAGTTCCCACATTGCTGCCTACTCATTTGAATTCATTCATTTTAAGCCCGATAGCTTCACTAGATACAGCACTTAGTCCTCATTGAGGGAGTAATTCATATTTAATTCTCCTAAATCCTCCACATTAGTCATAGAAAAATCCTTCACAATACTTTCACACAAGAGGTTTAATGATAAGACTACCAAAAATGATTAGAAAATATATAGGAGGGAGCTCAGGAACTAAAACTATTTAATCCACCTCCTGTGCAGAGCCAAGAAACTTTTTTGATTGTAATGGAGATTTCAGAGTCTGAGCTTGCTTGTGGAAGTTAAAGTGATGGTGAAGGTGTAGCCAAAAAACAGCCTACTAATCAAGCTAATCAAGTTTGTCTAGTTCAGCGTTCTTGAACCTTTTTCATACCAAGGTACATTTTCCCATCGAAAAAAATCTTGAGTCACACAAACAAAAATGTTACAAAAATCAACTTTTTTTCTCTTGAATTTCTTGCAAAAAATGTGAGATTTAATTAGAATCCACAATTTTTCTGCTTTAAAATGCAACCCATTTTTTTCATAATGTCTCAAACACATGTAGAAACTCCAATCCACTAGGTGGGACAGTGTTTGGAACCAGCAACATGCTACAAGAGTGGGTTGCTATGGTTACCAGGAGCATATCCAGGAATTTTGAAAAGGGGGCGTGAGATCATTGACAAAGCCAGTACAGGGGGGCCTGGAGGCATTCCACCCAGAACATTTTGAAAAATATGAGTCATTTTCCTGCATTTTGGTGGCCCATTCGCTGGCCCTGCAAGGGGATCACTTGACTAGTCCCCTTTCCTTTCTTCTTCTTTTTTTTTTTTTTTTTGTGGACCAAAAAACCTGGATCCGCCCCTGGTTACAGAAAACAACTAAATACAGGACAGCGTTGTCTGTCTCAAAATAAAGATATCATACTGATAAACATGAATAAATACAATTTAATCTTGATCGGTAGATCCTGCATAAAGTGAAATGGGATCATTTCCCAGACAATCTCTCACGGTACACTCGTGTGCCGCGGAACACCGGTTGAGAAACGCTGGTCTAGTTCTATTGGATTTAATAAGAAATCAGGATCACAAGATTAATTACTTTGGAAACTTTCAAAAATTCAGTAGTTTCTTTGAATATAATGAAGAACAGGTTACCAGTTAAACACATCAGAGCCATAATGTTCCATCATAAGCTTCACTGCATTCTGTGACTCACTAGACAAAGATTACTGGGAAACCACTTCATGCTTGACTCATGGACTCATGGTTAGAGGAATTACGAATGGTGAAATGGGCAAATGAGAACCCCCTGTTTCTCCCACCATTGGCACAGTCATTTTTTTATTTGAAATTAAGTATTTAAAACGAGTTGTGATTAAATTTCAGAATATAAAATTTTAAGGAGAATCTTCAAGAAATCAAAGGTTAAATAAAGCTTTACTGTTTTTTCCCTCCCACCCTCCAAAAATAATTATGTTAGGTTAATTGGCGCTATGAAATTGCCGCAACAGACTGGCGACTTGTGGAGGATGTACCCTGTCTCTCGCTTGAAATCAGCCAGGATAGGCTCTGGCACCGCCCACCCAGCTTACAATTTAACATTCCCAGAACATTATTGGAAGGTTTTTCTAAGGTCGGCAGAACGTTCCTCAAAGGTTCTTTTTGGTTCTCTAAAGGTTCAAACGGAAAGTTTTATGTTGGTTGTGAAATGTTACTTTTGGGTTTTCAGAACGTTCCTCTAACCTTGATTTTAACCATAATGTTTGAAATTTGGTTCTCTCAACGTTCTGGGAAGGTTAGGTTCTAACATAACCACCAACTAACGATCAGGGAACGTTAGTTTTTGGTTGGGTGAAAACAAACATTTAGAGAGCTTCAGGCAACGTTCTGTGGAGGTTCTGTGTTTGCTGGGCATGACCATGTTATGATAGCACAGGGTTAACTTTTCCACCACTCCTCAAACTGTTTCTCTAAAATGTAATGAGACAAACTCCAGGCACGCCAAATAAAAAAGTTCATAGTTAATATTCATGCAGGAAAAGGAACTCTCCCAGACTCAACCATAAACACACGCACACTTAAATTGATGAACAGACATTAGCATATGCTTACGATAATCCAGAAAGAAACAAATATATGCACTCTGCTGACCACAATATGCAACCATCTGAGGGCAGTTATTAACAGAAGCCGACAGAAAAGACAAAATCTGTGTTGCTAAAAGGCGTAATGACATCATCTGAGGTCAGCAGCCGACATGACTGATCATCCAAGAACAGACATACACACACCGCCTCAGGCATGTCCTTTCCCACCCTCACCACACACTGTTGTAGGGGCCTTACACTATGCTACATTGCACTCTGATTCTCGCTCGGCATCACCTTCCTCGCAATAAAAAGGACAAAAAGCGGTTAGAAGTTAGTTCAGATGGTGTGACGATCTGGAACCAGAGCAGTAGGACTTCATTTCTTAAAATAACCCATACACGGCAAAATCAACGCATACCTGTGTCTGTGGTAATGTACAGACCTAAAGAAGAGAGAGTGGGGAAAAAAAAATAGAGATGTGAGAAGGAGATCAAAAGATGGATTGAAAAATCCAGTGGGACAGATGGAAAAACAGATTTCTCCTCTGACTAGTGTTTTTATCATTTTATTTCTGCTCCTGTGTGCAGTTTGTACATTGTGTTACATGAGTGTGAGTTTGTGTACACTGTGTTTCCAGCATATGTTGCCATGACAAACCCTTGAGACAGATCTGAAGATAGATTATCTATCTTTGCATCACTTCTTCTTCCCATAGGCATTTCATATTCTGTGTCCATTTTTTTTTTTTTTTTTTAAGATTTTCTTTTCAGATCTCTTATTGGATGGCGCTCACCAGATGAAACAACAAGTAACATTCACAATGTGTGCACGTTTCTGCACCTCCAGGGGATTTCTAACTCCTAACGCAACCTTGCCCCTCTTGTGGCTACTTCATTTCCCTCCAATTTCCAAGCATCTAACTAGTCCCATCGTGCTCCTTCCCTTTTTTTGCTCATTATATTTTTCTTATCCATTAGCCACCCTGTAGCTTATAAACGTGCCCAGCTCAGCTCTTCAGGATTGGCTGACAGAGATATCCATTCGTAGATGTAAATAAATCTGTTACTTCCCTGACAGCACAATTCATTAGCTCTTGCAGCAATCTGCCTTTTCACGCAGCGCTTTGACGCAGCAGTAAGTGTGTGTGTGCAGCAAAAGCAAGTGCGGAGGATGTGTTAAGGATATGTGTCAGCTTGCTCTTTGGAGGTTTAGGTGCAATAACAGGAAGACTGGCCTTTTAGAGGACATCTGTAAGGGTTAAACTACAGTAATTGGAATATTCGCCATTTAGCTAGCTAAATGCTGGCATTTCGCCTACCATGTGGATCTGGTTTGGATATTAATTTTGTCTTCTGAACCGCTTATCCTTAATGGAGTTGTGGGGATGCCGGAGCCTACTATGGCAGATTAAAGACGAGAGGCAGGGTTGCCAGTCTGTTGAGGGGCCACAAATACGGACAACCATCCACACGGGGGTAATTTTGTGGCAGCCAACCAACCTAACATGCATGCTTTTGGGAGGAAACCACAGTATCCAGAAAAAAACAATAAATACATGAGCAGAACATGCAAACTCCACACAGAAAGACCAGTATTTCAAGCCTCACAGAAAAAAAATCCAGAGAAGCAAAGTATAACAGTGAACACGTACGCACTGCATATCTCCACATGTTATTCTCGGTCCAAGCAGTGACCCAAGCACATGCGCGAATCTTAAGTCTCATGAAGACACGTGTTTGGTAGTTTCATACATAGACTTAATGTAACTGTCGCTCTCGTTAAATCTAAAATCTAAAAAAAAAGTCTTATTTATATATAAATAAAAAATCAATTCAAAAGTAAAAAAAATCTCTCTCACACTCAAAAAAAAAAAAAAAATCTCGATCTCGCACTCGGAGATTGGGTGAGGAGCCCTGCCATCCCGGAGGAGTTCGGTGTCAAGCCGCTCCTCCTTCAGGTCGAGAGGAGCCAGATGGGGTGGTTCAGGCGTCTGGTCAGGATGCTCCCCGAGCGCCTCGCTGTTGAGGTGTTTCAGGCACGTTCCACTGAGAGGAGACCAAGAGGCAAACCCTGGACCTGCTGGAGAGACTATGTCTCACAGCTGGCCGGGGAATGACTTTGGATCCTTCCGGGTGAGCTGGAGGATGCAGCTGGGGTGAGAGAAGCATGGGCTTCCCGTCTGAGGTTGTTGCCCGTACGACCTGGCCCCGGATGAGCGGAAGAGGACGGAACGGAAAAGTAAAAAATATAGGTAAACGTTTCGTTATAAATTGGAATAGTAGGGATATCCATATTAGTCATATGTGAGTACTCAAATAAATGTTTCTCTGCTCATATTGGTTTTGAAAAAGTGAAAAAGTTTTGAAAATACGGTGCACGCTAATCTACACCCATATTAAATAGTATTTACACTGACATCTGCATCAATAAAAATCAATATACATGCAAAAATAAAATAAAAACATACTAGCGTATATTTCGATGTACTGTAGAAATCAATTCTTACAAATGTTCATAATTTTTCTGACTATCTAAACATTTTATTACTGAGCATTTGAAGATTTTTGCTGATTTGCCATCCCATAATAAAAGTCAATCTGGTGTCAGACTTTGTTGTATTCCTTTTGGAAAAGATGCATCTACACCTATTTGACAGCAACGTTAAAAAAAAAAAAACGGTCAAAGATGACCTTTTAAACAACATTTTTTAGTTTCCTGCCATTTCTAACAACGTTAGAGACGATCTGAACATAAAAAAATGTGTGTATCCTCCTTCTACCATTTGACATGTTTATAAAATTTTGGTACTGTATCTTTAATGCCATGTTTTTAGCATCAATAGCAGCAATTTGTTTGACTAATTTGCTTTAAGAAGTTTTATTTTCACAAATTCTGAAATTCAGATTTGGAATTTTACCAACCCGCTGTTTTGCTACCAGGGTTTTACACTTATCTAAAGCCTTCCTCACATCTACGATACAACTTCCAATTTAAATGTCTGGATGCAGAGACAGAAAACTGATTGCAGTTTGAATTCATGCACAACGCCCATGGGAATCTTCTAAATAATGCACTACATTAAAGATGATGGAACTCTATGTAAAACTAGTCTTTGGGGGTTCAATTTGATGCCATTTTTTGATGACTTCTGTGTCGCGTCATATGCCAACAGGGTGTGTCATACTGCTTGGATCTGCTTCGTCTACTATTTTCATGTGCTGTTCAGGCAAATATAGGAAAGAGACATAACCTCTGTGACAACCAAAACCCCGCAGGAAAATTCCTAAGAATGTGCATCCACATTTCCCACACATCGTTACATAATAGATGTGGTATGGCAAATAGCGACACTACCAAAGAGAAGCCAAAACTATTGTGGTGGCTGCATGAGGTAGAGTACGAGTGTGTTGGCATGGAGAGGGGAGCAGAGAAAACTAATTAGCACAGCACTTTGAGCATCACGGGCCACAGACTGCTGCGAGTGGGGACTGCCACAGACAATCCCAGTCAATTTTCCCACTCAGCAGAGAGAGATGAGCCATGCTCTGACATTGTGTTGCATCTCAGCGGGCCTCTTCATTCGTGTCAAGAGCCGGAGAGACAGGAAGGAGAGAACAGAAAGGTGGAGGCAAGGTTGTAGCTCAGAGTGCTTGGAATATGGAAAAACAAGGAGAGTTGGAGCTAAAGCAGGGTAAGAAGGCGAGAAGGAGACAGCTTAGGGATAAACCCTAAAAATGATTTGGAAAGCACCAGGGGGCAGAGGAGTTTAAAGACATTGGTTGTGGTGTTTGACGGGCTAGCTTTGCTAAAAATAGTCTCTAACTCTGTAAAAAGTTAAGAACTAATAAAGAACTGAGCTTTTTTTTTCGGACATGGATTAAGTGGACACCTTGGAGAAGTCAAAATTTGGCAAAATCAGTGGTTCTTTTAACCATTAAGGTGAAAACCAGGAATGATGAAGTGATTAAGTATGAAAGACAATATCAAATTGAAGTGCACAGTAACATCTCAATTACTGAGGAACAAGTGGAAAACAATAATGCTGGAGTTTTTGTTATAAAGAAAAGAGGTGAAGAAGCATGTTCAGGCAGGCTGGAACGGTTGGAGGAAAGTATCAGGTGTGATGTGTGACAGAAGAGTTTCAGCTAAAATGAAAGGGAAAGTGTACAAAACCGTGGTGAGACCGGCCATGCTGTTTGGTCTAGAGACAGTGACACTGAGGAAAAGATGGGAAACATAGATGGAAGTAGCAGAGATGAAGATGCTGAGGATCTCTCTGGGAGTAGACAGAATCAGAGGAACAGCAGATGATAGAGGTTTTTGAGATAAAGTTAGAGAGGACAGACTGAGATGGTTTGGACATGTGCAGAGAAGAGAGAGAGAGTACATTGGCAGAAGGATGATGGATTTGGAACCACCAAGAAAGGGCCCTGGAGGAAGACCAAAGAGGAGGTTCATGGATACAGTGAAGGAAGACTTGAAGATAGTTGGCGTGACCGAAGAAGATGCAGCAGATAGGGTTAGATTGAAGAAACTGACTTGCTCTGGCGACCCCTGAAGGGAAAAGCTGAAAGAAGAAGAAGACAACAATTGAACTCCTCAATACACATCTAGGAAAAAGCTTGGCCACCTTTTTGAGGAAACTTAATTTTGTGTGTTTGTATCTGCCTTCGTATTCACAGTACAATAGAATGAGCTGAATCAAACAGAATTGTTCACTCTCATTTGATAAGACGATTGTCGTCTTTTATGCATTTAGCTCAAGAGGATCAGATTTAAGACCTTTAGAAAAACTTCCCAATCTTCAAACGGCAAAGTCTCGACTAGACAGGTCATCCATTGTGGCCATTTATGAAGCCATTCAAACACAACAGTGTCCCAAGACGGATAAGTCACAATTCTTAACTTTAGCTTAAAGGACATGGAGTGACATTTCTCTTTTTACCACCACAACGTGCTTTTCAGTGACACTGAGAAAGAGAAGGTCGTAACAAAAGATATGGCGAGAACCTGAGCCGACTGTTCTGAAAGGAGATCACAAAACTGGTCGAATACAAGATAGACACTGATTTGGATATTGCACTATTTTGAGAAACTCTGAGAAACCGAGCTGATATAAGCAAACGTTTCATTTTGTGGATCTCCGTTGAGTCCATTCCGTCATCTTCCGCTCATCCGGGGCCGGCTCAAACGGGAAGCCCAGGCTTCTCTCACCCCGGCTGCATCCGTCAGCTCACCCGGAAGGATCCCAAGTCGCTCTCTGGCCAGCTGTGAGACATAGTCTCTCCAGCGGGTCCAGGGTTTGCCCCTTGGTCTCCTCCCGGTGGAACGTGCCCAAAGCACCTCACCCGCAAGGCACTCGAGGGCCATTCTGGCCAGATACCCAACCACCTCCATCTGGCATTTTGAGGATCTGATGTTGGTAAACATTATACAGAATCTAGAACGTGCAAAAGTAAAATCTGGTTGTGTTGTAGTGTTGGTTTTATTGTGTATTAACACTTCTGACTCAATTCCGTGTTACCAAACACTAATCGTAACGAAGTGTGATTGCTTACTCATACCATGCTGTATTCGCACAACAAAAGAATTCTAAATAAGATCGTTGGGAACTGAAGTGAAACCGGAGATCTTTTTTAAGCTTCCTACTTTCTCTTTTTCTCTCACACACACAGCAGGATTTCATTAGTCACATGCTGATTTATGTTGCAGTGTTGTCAGCACATAATTAGCAGTTGAGAATTGTTTATGAAGGCTTAGCAAGTAAAGTGGAAAGCATGTTGTGAAAAGGGATGGGGTCCAGGGTTAACACAGGACATCTTGCCAAAGGAAAAGTAATCCGAAGCTAGGAGGGTAAATTAGGTCCCATCCACACATAGCCGGGTATTTTTGAAAACATATGTATTTTTATCTGTTTTGGCCTGCCGTCCACACGATAACGGAGTTTTTTTTCACTAAAGACCAGCGCTTTTGAAAACTCCGGCCAAAGTGGGGATTTTGGAAAACTCCATCTTTGCGTTTGCGTGTGGACGTGCGAAAACGGAGATTTGTGTCCTTTGGTGTGCGTCCTTGTTTGGATTGCAAACAAGGTTTGGGCAGCATGAACCCAATCTATATTTTCCTGTGTTTTGTTAACTTTATAGTCGATGACGACTTTTAAAAGCAATTCTACCTCCTTGTCGGTTCACACAAACGAGATGCCTAGCACCATGTTTCAGGTTTTGCGGAAATGACAACAGAGGTGCTCTGATTGGATAGCTCCGAACTTACGTTTACATCAATACTGCCCACTACTGGTCTGGCATGCTCATGATCACACTCAGAAGCGTATTTCTACTCCTCCGTGGGGACGCGGATATTTTGAAAACGGTGGGGTGTGGACGCAAGCGTTTTCCCAAAATGGAGGACAGCAGATAGGGGTTTTCAAAAATACCCGGCTATGTGTGGACGGGGCCTTTTTAGAGCATTTGAAACAGAGAAGAAAAATCAGATTAGTGGTCTAATTTATGCAAAGTCAAATATTTTTCTATGCAAAACTTTACTGAAAAGGTCTTTTATGAAGACATTTTTTATGTCAGCTTTTTAAGTCAGAGCAGAAATTTTCTATAAATATTCAGCATAAATATAAGTTTTCCACTGAAGCTTCAAAATTATATTGTACTCTCAAAAAAAGAAAATAAATAGCAATTATTCTCAAAGGTCTTTCGTAAGATAGTTATTTTTGAACTGACTTGCATGATTGCGTCCCAGATAAGACACAAGCGCCAGCTTAAAATTGCAAAGCCCATGCACTGTACCAAAACAGTAGCACTCTAATGTTTTAAAAATGGGTTACTCAAACACAGTCACAACATTAATACACCGCCTTTTTCCACTAGACTGGTGCCGGTCCCAGGAGTAACAGCCATGGCACTGAAGCCCAGACTCCCTTCGCCTTGGCCATATCCCCTTGGCCATCCAGGAGGGTACTGATGCATTCCCTGGCCAGCTGTGGGAAATAGTTATTCCAAAAGCTTTAGAAACCTAATAGTTGATAAAAAAAAAAAATCAATTTACCATTCGTTTTGTGAACAAAATGTAGCATATGCGCTAAAAAGAAGTGTTATTTAGGAGTTTTGACATAAAGTCAAAATTTTGCAAGATGGCGGAGCCTACACAATGTTCCCGGTATTATTTGTACAAACAAACCACAGAATGATCAATTCATTCTATTCAAGGCAGGATAGGCTACTTTTTGATGTTGCTATAGGTTACAATGTTCAGCAGAGAAAGGTCACTGGATTGATATTTGTTCATGCTGTGCATCCTGTTTGAACGTGTGTGCACCAAAAAAGCCAATAGCCGTCGTTATCCGTCTTATCCTGTCAGACTCATGCATGATCACGTTCAAACATAAAGAAACACACATGCGGAGCATGGAAAATCAAAAGCATGTTCATCTCTGAGAAAGACACAATCCGTACCTGGTTTGATCTGTTTGACCGCTTCCCTTCAGCTACGATTTGATCACAGTGTGTGCATTTCATGTGTGTTTTGGATCGATACTCAGTTAGAGGTGCTCAGTCCGACCCCGCATCAAGGCCTGCGCTCGAGGGAACATATAGACATAAACACACACACACACACACAAGTCTGAGTTGTGGGTTTTCACCGCCTAAAATTGAGTCTGAGCTCCAGGGCAGAGAGAAAGTGACAGAAAGCAAGGAAAGGAAAAAGGTGATGAGGCAGTGAACGACATCTTTGATGGGAGGATGGGGTAGCGTTTCACTGACACAACTGAGAGAAAGATGGGAAATTGGTGAGAGATTAAAAGTGACTGGTAAGGATTCCAACAAGGACAAAATGGAGAAAGCTAGGGAGGGGTTGTAGAAAAAAAAAAAGTTGACATCGATGTCACCAGTACAGCACACACTGTTCTGAAAACTTTGACATGATTCACAAACTTCAGAGTGGGATATTTAGTTCAACTTGCTTCTAAAGTTATACTTATTGTATGACCCAGTAAATATATATTTTTAATTTTTTATTATTTTTATGTACTCTATTCATCCCTAACCAGGGAAATTTGTGTGCTGGATTTCTACACTGCAGCAGGTTGCCATGACGGTGCCAACGGTGGGAGAAACGGGGGGTTAGGTGTCTTCTCCAAGAACCCTAGACCTAAACTCAGTGGGAAATGAACCCGCGAACATCCGGTTAACTTCCGGTCTCAGGGCGAACACTCTACAACTGAGCCATTGGCTCAAATATATAAAATTTTCTGATATTTTGATGACTTTTGAGCATCATCAATGTATAATGTTCATATATTTGGTCACACGGTGATCAACTTTAAACTCAACAGTAGTTTTATTCCTACATTAAAAATTTGAATTTATTTTCCATAAGAATATGCATGTTGTTAATTTTTTGTATGTTCAAATTTTATCCTAATGGATTTGTTTCCAAATGAAAACGGAGGCAAGCTATTAACCATATGCTATCAAAATACCGTTTGGGAAAATTATATACCTACCAAAGAAAAATTATAAAATTTTCTTTAAAAGCATGGGTTTTGTTTAATTCCGTCTTTTTTTATTTACTGTGAAATAAACTCAACTTTTTTAGGTGATTGGTCACGTAGAATTTTGAACTCTGAACTTAAAATTTAGATGTGTAACTAATTCTTGCACAAAGATTTTAAACCAAATGGTGCTTGGAATCTTTTTTCTTGACATTTTTGACTGCTGTTTACAAAAAAAAAAATTTAGAGGACATGTACACCAAAGCTAGATTCCTTCAAAGTGTATTTTCTTCTTTTCAACAATAATCATTTTTCCTCCACTTTGTGTTTGTATACCTCAGCTAAGAATGAGATCCCATCAGCTGGTAGTAGACTTCTACAAACTACTTTTGAAAAACCTAAACAATCCCAAATTTTGGTCTGTGCCGCTTTCAAGGAAAATGATCTTTTATGTTCTTACTGAATCGCTGTGGATCCTGTTTTGAAACTTTTCCAACCATCTTCAGCAATTTGACACAAAATTTATTTGTAATTTTAGGTTCCTGCATCTCTTTTGTGGTCTTGTAGAAAATAAATACAGGGACGGCCTAACCTTATTTTCTACGGACTTTTGGAATTTGCACCTCAGATTGTCTCGCCTGTCTGGATGGAGACTATTTACTATTTTCCGCAAACAAGAAATATGTAGAAATATGATTATCAAAAAAAAAAAGAATACAGTTACCAAAAACCAATGAAATAAAACAGCGGCCAAAATAAAATAGTGGCCGAATAAAACAATGGCCAAAATCTTGACGTTTGGGCAGGCCGACTCCTGGTGTGGATCGATCCCCAGTGATTATTTCCTCACAGCATCAGGCCAGATGCTCATTTTTATTTCAGTTAAAGAGACAGAAGCTAGCAGTTCAGGCGAAATGGGGTTGGAGAAGGATGGACTCATGTGGATTGGGGTGATTTGATTTAGAAATTAGAATCAGAATCAGAATATACTTTATTGATCCCACACAGGGGAAATTTGTGTGTCACAGCAACAACTTCCTATCTGCTAAGTGAGTCGTTGTAGAGCCCGATCACGTACGGAAAGAAAGACCTCCGGTAACGAGGTGTTCTCGAGCGGAGCTGTCTGAGCCTCTTGGAGAAGGAGCTCCGTTGTTCGTCCAGGAGTAGGTAGAGAGGATGGTCATGGTTTTCCATGATGGACAAAAGTTTGTTCAGTGACCTCCTCTCTACCACTGCCTCAAGTGAGTCCTGTTTGCTGCCAATGACAGAGCCAGCCAGTCTGATTAGTTTATTCAGTCTGTTGGTGTCACTGGCTGCGATGCTGCTCCCCCAGCAGGTGACAGAGAAGAACAAGATACCGGCCACCACAGACTGATAGAAGGTCTCCAGGATCTTGCAGCACACATTGAAGGACCTCAGCTTCCTTAGAAAGTAAAGTCGGCTGCAAGTCTTCTTGTACACAGCAGTACTGTTGCTCCTCCAGCTCAGTCTACTGTCGATGGTCACTCCAAGGTATTTGTACTCCTCAACCACCTCCACAAATTATAAACATATTAAACATTTAGTATACCACTTATTCAACAAACAGGAAACAAATATGTTAATCTAAGCTATAAAATTTGTTCTTACCCTCCTTGTTTAGAATACAGTGAAACATTCTCATAAAAATTTCCTCCATCGACATGTATGTACATTTGAACGTACAAACAATGCACCATTAGCCCTGATCAAAACTGATCAAAACCTCAGTCAGAGGAACAAAAAATGGATCTAAGTCAGTTTCTCCCTGCTCAGCTCAGAATTCATTGATTGCTTTCCTTTCTCGGCCCTTTTCTTCTGCTTTCTCTCCATCCCCCTCTTTGCTGAATTCTCTAAAACGGCTGTAATCACTGACTATTTGCAGGGTGCCTCTCAGCTGGACTTTTGCCCGATGCTGGCAAAAGTGAAAGTGTGTTGATGCGTAAAAACGTGTGGCTGATGTTGGATGTATGGGTTGGATGCAGGCACTTTAAAACAGGCTGTTAGGTTTGTTTTTATAAGATATTTGTGAATTTAAATGTGTTTTTTTGCACTTAAACGTATCAGAAAGATGTGTAGTTGAACCGAAAACTTCAAAGAATGGATTTAACGTTCAGGCTTAGATCTAAAGAGGAGAAGAAATGGAGTTTATATTGGGGGGGAAAAAAGATTAGCATACAGAATTCCGCTTTTTGATTCAGACAGTCTAGGTCCAATGTGCCCACAATATGCACACGTATTTCAAGCATCTTTATTTACATTCTGTTGTCTCACTTTTGTTTTGATCACACATAAACAACTGGCAATCTGTCTGATATACACTCCCCTAGCTGGAACACACTTGGCTGGAAATCGATCACAACTCGATGTCCTATCGTTCTTTTCCTCTGCCTCTCTACAGCTGCCATCCCCACTTTAAGCATGTTTTCTAGACGTTGCAATGTCAAGAAACTTACATAAGAAAGATGGCTGGCTCTAGCCTTAATCCTAATATCAAAATGTGACATCTATGTGGGGAAAAGTTCATCTTGCATGCTGGGTAGATCTGGTTAAAGGTGCATCATTTTTATTAGAAAACAAAAATATTTGTCTGGCAAAAAATGGTCCAGAAAACAGAATTTTCTACCAGTGCAAACATTACCAAGTGTTCTGTTTAACATGTTTTTTCGGCATTTCCCTTCAGGAATCGCCATAACAAGTCAGTTTCTTCCATCTAACCGTATCTGCTGCATCCTCTTCAGTCACGCCAACTATCTTCATGCCTTCCTTCACTGCATCCATGAACCTCCTCTTTGGTCTTCCTCTAGGCCTCTTGCCTGGTGGTTCCAAACACAGCATCCTTCTTCTGATGTACTCTCTCTCTCCTCTGCACACGTCCATACCATCTCAGTCTGGCCTCTCTGACTTTATCTCCAAAACCTCTAACTTGCTGTTCCTCTTATATACTCATTTCTAATCCTGTCCATCCCGGTCACTCCCAGAGAGATCCTCAGCATCTTCATCTCTTCTACCTCCATCTCTGTTTCCTGTCTTTTTCTCAGTACCACTTTCTCTAGACCAAACAGCATGGCCGGTCTCACCACGGTTTTGGACACTCTTCCTTTCATTTTGGCTGAAACTCTTCTGTCACACATCACACCTGATACTTTTCTCCACCCGTTCCAGCCTGCCTGCACATGCTTCCTCACCTCTTTTCTACACTCTCACTATTGCATTATTGTTAATAATATAACGTGTGTGGCACATTATGTTTGCAGCTGTGTAAATATACTTGTTAGGTAGAAAATGTAACTAGTTATTTTGTTACTACTTCTTTTCTCACTTCTTTTATTTTTATCATTCAAAAGTATCTTTAGTTAACGTGAACCCCCAGTCCGACCCACTGCTATAAGACACTGTTATTTTTACTAAGAAATGTGTTGATACTGTTTGCGGAACACCCTTCACCTTTCTGCTTATCCTTAGGTGGGGTCTGGAATTTTGGTTTTCTCCCACTACTCTGTAAAAACACACCTCTTGTTTTTTATTACTGTATAAATAAAACAGACTGGGATGCATTTTTTATAGAAACTCCAGTCTGTAGAAAATGCTACCCTTGTAACAAGTAAAACAGAGAGTCTCTTGGTTGTTCTCCAGTCAGCACAGATTTGGGATAAAGATTTATTTTTTCCCTCGAACAATACTTTTTTTTTCATTGTCCGTAAACTTTATTTTGACAATGTAATTTTATTGGTCACTTGCCTCAAGTGGAAGTTTGGAAAATGAATAAACAAAAAAATTAAATACAATTTTGATTAAATATTGTAGCACAACAAGGAGTTCTTAAGCTGTTTTAAAGTTGTAATACTTGTTTAATTAACTGGTGCATAAATCAATGAGGACAAAGCTAATTGTATCTCTAGGGCCGACTAACCAGCGCATTTCATCATAAATAGAATTCTTTAGGATTTTGTCCATTTGACAATCATGAAGTTTGTTATGATTTCAAAGTAAAAGTAAATAATCTTTGCTGAAGAATGAATACAACCAGAACAAACATATGAGAATAAGTTTCAGTTTGACATAAAACACGATCAGAATTTCTTTTAAAGAAAAAGAAAAAAAATCACATTAAGAATTTTTTGGCAATTTAGACTGTAGCTCAATCTTTGAAGTCATCGATTGTGGAGGTATGGATACACCTTGAATTAAAATAGTTTGATTTTTTTTTTTAGGACACAAAGACACAAGTGTAGTGAATTAGATTTTTTTTCCCGAACATTTGAAATTGAAAACTTACTTCAAAGACAGTTTTACCGCTTTGGGGTTTTCTTCTGCCCTCCGTGCCACGGTGGGTAGAATCAAACTGTGCGAAAATGATTCTGTCTTACAGCCTCGTATTGATATTAGTTATGACACAGGGAAGTAATAATCATGCTCTGGTTAGATTTAAGCGCCTGAGAATCATTCTGTCAGGAGTGAGAAGTAAATTGTACAGTTTCCGTCTGTCTTCATTATCTTAGATTAAATTAAAAAGAAATCAACATGTAACAGCATGTTACTGCATATTAAATCATACATTGATGAAACAATCTTGAAGAGATAGTGGGTTGCGAGGTATTTATTGACATAGATATTACAAGACTTTGTAAAAGCATTTTATTTATTTCATTTTTTCCAAAATGCCAAATTTTTTAATGCTGATAACGTCCTGGGAATGGGATTATGTTCTGAAAAAAAAAAAAAAAAAGATCCGTAAAGAAGGAAACAGATAAAATGAGCACAAAACACAGATATTGATCATCTGTGTTGTAATTTCAAAAAGTTATGACTAAATAAGATAAAAATTTGTTTCCATTTGAAAAATGTAAATCTACATTGGAAGGATACAGTTTGGTGATCTCAGGTCCGGATCTCTGTTTTTTGCAGATGATGTGGTCCTGTTGGCTTCATAGACCGTGATCTCCAGCTCTCACTGGATCAATTTTGTACCGGGTGTGATCGGCCGGTATGGAAATCAAAGCCTACAAATCTGAGACCATGCTCGCCCAGAAAAGGGTGGAATGTGCCCTGCAGGTCAGGATCCTGCCCCAAGTGGAGGAGTTTTAGTAACTCAGGGTCTTGTTCATGAGTGGGGGAAAGATGGAGCAAGAGATCGACAGAAGGATCGGTGCGGCATCAGTAATAACTAGGACGCTGCATCGGTCCGTCGTGGTGAAGAAAGAGCTGAGCCGAAAAGCAAAGCTCTCGATTTACAAGTCGATCTACGTTCCAACCCTCACCTATGGTCACCAGCTGTGGGTGGTGACCGAAAGAATGAGATCGCGGGTACAAGCGGCCGAAATGAGCTTCCTACGCAGGGTGCCTGGGCTCTCACTCAGAGATCGGGTGAGGAGCTCTGCCATCCGGAAGAAGCTCGGTGTCGAGCCGCTCCTCCTCCAGGTCGAGAGGAGCCAGATGGGGTGGTTCCGTGATCTCATTCTTTCGGTCACCACCTACAGCTGGTGACCGAAAGAATGAGATCACGGATACAAGTCGCCAAAATGAGCTCCCTTTAGAGAGTGGCTAGGCTCTCACTCAGAGATCGGTGTCGAGCCACTCCTCCGCCAGGTCGAGAGAAGCCAGATGGGGTTGTTCGGGCATCTGGTCAGGATGGCGCCCGAGCGCCTCGCTGGTGAAGTGTTTCGGGCACGTCCCACCGGGAGGAGAACAAGAGGCAGACTCCCAGACCCGATGGAGAGACAATGTCGCACAGCTGCCCGGGGAATGATTCAGTATCCTTCCGGGTGATCTGGAGGATGCAGCTGGGGTGAGAGAAGCCTGGGCTTTTCATCTGAGGCTGTTTCCCCCATGACCCAGCCCCAGATAAGCGGAAGACGATGGAACGGAACAGAAATTTACTGGATTATTTAAGCCACATTTGAAGGAAGAATTTCACTGAACAACTTGAGGTAATTTGAAATAATCAGCAAGCTCATCTGTGACCTTCATCTTGTGCAAATCTGACATTTTTGTAAAAGCGTAAAAATTTTCTATAATTTTTTTCAAAAATTCTTTGCTTCCAATTCCATTTGAATCGTAATTTCTGTAAAAGAAGGGAAAAATCCTTCACAGGCAAAACTTGAAACAAAATGTATCTTCAAACCCCTGACATTTTTCCTCCATGGAGGTTACTAATGATGGCAACATTAATTTATCTTCCCTCTAGTGGTTATTACCCACCTATCGGTCATGCTTTAACAGAGGCATGGTTACCCCGGGGCTTCACTGTCTCCTGGGAGCAAACCATACATCTGTATGTCATTACAACCAAATGCAAGGACTTACATAGCAGGAACACACTTTTCTTGTGCTATGACTATTTCCTTTTCATTTTTCACACACATTCACAGGACATCGTACGGTCACCCTGAAGCTGACTGTTTCACACCCTATTATGGTTCACCACCCTCCCTATTGCAGGGGTTGCGAAGATAAACTGCAGAAGAAACACCTTTGGGAAGTAAGAGACACATGTTCGTGTAATTGCACAAAATAAAAAAATTCAACTTGACATTGTGAATATTTATTACGTTGTTATAATCTTTTGAAAGGGGTTATGAGTCTCTTGCTACATGGTCAGGCGAGTGTGGGACTCGCTGCTCTGTTGATTCATGCAATATTTTTTTACTAATGGAGAATGGAGCGATCGTTTATAACACTAACCAGGTCATTTAAATCTCTCACATGGGGTTTCTAAAGTACCGCTTTTTCTCGCTTTAGTTCTGTAGTAAATAAGTTCAATTACGTTACTGATCCAGTTTTTAATTTAATATATCAAGAATCTAAAGGGTTTTGTGTACTAGTTTATGTCTCATTTTGAAAAGGTAAAAAGTAAAGCTCTGAATTTACCAGTTGATCTACGTCAGCACCATGACCTATGGTCACCAGCTTTGGGTGTGACCGACAGAACGAGATCGCCGATACAAGCGACCGAGATGAGCTCCCTCTGCATGGTGGCTCGGTTCTCACTCAGAGATAGAGTGAGGAGTTGGAAGTAGAGCTGTTGCTGCTCTGGGTCGAGAGAAGCCAGATGAGCTGGTCCGCACATGTGGTTAGTAAGCCTCCAGAATGCCTTGCTGGTGAGGTGTTTTGGGCATGTCCCATCCTGATGTTCATTGTTATAAAGAAAGAGCTGAGCCAAAAAGCAAAGCTCTCGATTGACCAGTCGATCTACGTTCCCACCGTCACCTATGGTCCCTAGCTGTGGGTGGTGACCAAAAGAACAAGATCGCGAATAGAAGTGACCGAGATGAGCTCCCTCCACGGGGTGGCTGTGAAACAGCCACAGCCACGGGGTGTGAAACTCCTCTCTCCTCCCCGAGTGAGGAGTTTAAAGTAGAGCCATTGCTGTTCTGGGTCGAGAGAAGCCAGATGAGCTGGTTCGGGCATCTGGTTAGGAAGCCTCCAGAATGCTTTGCTGGTGAGGTGTTTCGGGCATGTCCCATCCTGAAGTTCATCGTGGTAAAGAAAGAGCTGAGCCGAAAAGCAAAGCTCTCGATTTACCAGACGATCTACGTTAGTACCATCACCTATGGTCACCAGCTGTGGGTGGTGACCGAAAGAACGAGATTGAGGATGCAAGCAACCGAGCTGAGCTCCCTCCGCAGGATGGCTCGGTTCTAACTCAGAGAAGCCTCCACAATGCCTTGCTTGTGAGGTGTTTTGGGCATGTTCCATCCTGAGGTAGGCCCTACACCTGCTAGAGAGATTACGTCTCACAGCTGGCCAGGGAACACCTCAGGATCTTCCTGGATAAGCTGGAGGATGTAGCCGTTGTGAGAGAAGCCTGGGTTTACCATCGGAGTCAGTTGCCCCTGTGACCTGGCCACAGATAAGCGGAAGACAACAAAATAGACTCAATGTTCCAAATAAAATATTGCAGGTAAAATGAAACTATCAAAGTGTGATTTGACCGTTGAATCAACAATAAATAAACAAAAGTGAAGAAAACTAATCAAAGCAAAACATGTGTAAAATTTTCAAAATCACATTGTTAAATATAAAATTTATCTATTCTAAATTTTTCATTTCTTTGTGGATCTTTTGGCTTTTTAAATATTATATTTTCATGTCTAATCTACTGAAAAATAGATGGTAACACCTTGCTAGATGACATGAACACAGTTGGCTAGAAAATGAATAAATAAAATAGCACAATCAGGATTTAATTAACCTGATGTGGAACAGTATGTTCCACGTGTAGTTTTATTGTGCAGTGATGGACATAAGACTTGCACAGATGTGCGCCCTACCTCTTGCCTGGTTTCTATGTGTGATAGCTTTCAGAAACCCTGAGAAATTGCTTTTGAAGAAGCAGCACAGAAAATGGACGGATGGTTATAAGACATAGCCACAGGCTGCTGACATTTATCTACACGTTTATACCACTGAAAATATTTAATAACAGCTGGTCTGTTCGGATGGATAGTGGATGACTCATTTGTTCTCTTTTTTATATGATGTTTTACACTGACGTATTCAATTCAGTTTTATATTATTTTTCAGCTCAGCTTCACAGAAAAGTTGACTCAAAAGGCACCGCATAGAAAATTATTAGAACAAATATATTAAGACGCCACGTCATCTATAAAAACCAAATGATCAAACACATCATGATCGCCCTTCCTTTTGGAACATTTTCCTCCCTCCAAATCTGGCCCTCTGCCCTGATTCAGTACACCTGTTCCCAATCACCACTACCTAATGACTTCACCTGAGTCTCGTCTGACCATCACTCCAGTGCCAAATCATCTGTTGTAGCCACGATGTTGACCCTCCATGTCTTCTGGTCGCTCCATGTTGTCTTCTAGGCTCCACCTCTTTTACTTGAACCCTGATTAACTGCAATAAACTGTTAAAACTGGCTATTTATCTAGTCCCTATATTGTCACTTTTACCCCCTCATGACAAAACAAGCAACAACAACAAAAAACGAGCAATTTACGAGTCCAATTATGTAAAATTACTGACTTTTAATACTTTCTTTAAAGAGCAAAGGATTACATATGGACACTTTCTAGAATTTTAAACTTCAAGGAGTTACAAATACCAATCATAAAAGACAAGGAGCCTCTTTTATGAAGCATTCTTGGGCCCAAATCAGTGCAAATTTTGATTTCTATGCAAATCAAGAAATTTGTGAAAGTGGTGAAGTGTGTGAAATATTGCGTAGTTTTAAGGCAACTCCGAAGCGTTTGCACTCAAATATTTAGACGTACTAGAGGTGTTTTTGGAGCAGTAAAGAGTTCAAGTTGACTTATGTCTAAGAACTGTTACTGGTTTGTTTGATGAAGCTTGCCCAACCAATATCTTCCAGTATCACCATTGACCTGCTCAAAGTCTATTGTATGAGATGCCAAAGTTTTGAAATTAGAGGCTGCTTCAAAAAGTTCTATTCCATTATCATCCGCTTATCTGGGGCCAGGTCGCGGGAGCAACAGCCTCAGATGGGAAGCTCAGGCTTCTCTTACTCCAGCTCACCCTGAAGGATCCCGAGTCGTTCCCAAGCCAGCTGTGAGACATAGTCTCTCCAGCGGGTCTGGGGTCTGACTCTTGGTCTCTTCCCAGTGGGACGAGCCCAAAACATCCTGCCCGAAACATCCTGACCTTCAAAAAGTGGACATGTTCATATATTTATATATGGATTTGAGGTTGTTTTCAAATGATGTTATTGAACCAATTACTTGTAAACAAAACTAGAAAGGATGGTTTAAACCTCCAATGGCTAATCTATAAAAAGTTATTGATGCATTCAGGTGATAAAATACTCCAGCTATAATAAATCTACAGTAAGCTGAAACCAATGACACCATCAAAAAGAAAGAAAAAGATATTCATTTATGAAAAACTCATTTTTTTAGTTACTCACTATGATTTGAGCTCCTCTGTTTTAAATGCTGTCAGGAGGAAGGTGTGGACGAGATAAATGTGACCGAGTAACACAGGATCAGCCTGACACGGAAAACAATCTTTGTTTTATGATATCTCTGTGGGTAATAAACAACCTGCTCATATGGGAAGGCTTGGAAATTGATTTGTTTTTTGAAAATCTATTTCACACGTGAATCTACTAGAATAAAAGCAACCTATTTTTACGGTACAACAATACTTTTCTAGACCACAAATGAAAAACACTAGTTAAAAATGATGAAAGGTAAATAATAAATATAGAATCATTTATCTACTTCACATATTCATTCCGCAGGTCTCTGCACACACCTATACAACTACAAATTTATCCAAGGCTATTTTTATAAACACCCAAAGATCTTCACTTAGCATGCACCCATTGGGATCTTCAAGAGGAGCCATTTTTATTCTGTTCATTCTCAGCACATATGAATAATTATGATGCATATAAAATTAGAATAATCATTCTATGTTTAGCTTATTTACTATGCAATACTTATTGTGTGATCAGACACGTATAAAAATGGAATTCAAGCGAGATTCAGTTTGAAAATTAGCACTATTATGACTCATACTTCACAGCCAGCACCTGCAGGCTGAGTGCATACATGCAGCTTCACTTGGTTTTTTTCTCACAATGTTTTATTGGTTAAAAAGGGAAAGGCTGCTGTTAGAAATATTTTCCGTTCACTCTAACGTGTGGGTGTTTTTCCACGTGTGTTCTGTCCCTGTCTGACTGACAGGGTTCTCAACAGAGCATAATGTTTAACGGAAAAAGGGAAGGACAGCTTGTGACAGGCTGCAGTGGCCATGCGTTATTTGACAGGCAAACCCACTCGCAATTCTGCCCGGTGACTGAAAGCTGGGAATCAAGTCATCAGACATAAAGACAACCTTTTCACATGTGTTTTTTTTTCCTCTCAACTGTCATTATAGTATTTTCAAAGCATGTGTTGGTTATGGTGGTTTTATGTTAATCTTTTATAAGCAATGAAACTGTTTACCAGTTGAAAAAGAAATTCTAAGCATTTCTTCATAATGATGATTAATATTTGCAACTATAAATGGAAGTAGAAAGTATTCATCAGATGGTTCATATTTAGACCTTTGTGAATTATGTCTAAGTATCTAATCTGTTGAACCACCAGGAAAGAGGCCTAGAGGAAGACCAAAGAGGAGGTTCATGGATGCATTGAAGGAAGACATGAAGATAGTTGGTGTGACCGAAGAGGATGCAGGAGATAGGGTTAGGGAAGAAACTGACTTGCTGTGGCGACCCCTGAAGGGAAATGCCGAAAGAAGAAGAAGAATCTAATCTGTTGTCATGATGTGGAGCTGAGGCCAAAAATATACCCTTGACACAACAGACAGGCTCAGATGAAAAATCACAAGCAGGTTTATTAGATTGATAAAAAGTCCAAATAAAGAAGACAAAAACAGATAAACCAGGCAGGTTCTGATGTAGGAGCTGGAGCCAAAAACTGGATAACAAGTCAAGCATGATAAACAACGATCTGGCGAAAAGTGTGCCAAAAATTGTTCCATTTATGCTGCAGCTGATGAGTAGATTAGTTTCAGGTGTGACTAGTTGCACAGACACATGCATGAGGGAGGGGGGAAACAGGACACAGAGGGGGAACAGACTACTCTCCTGACATTTGTCGAATGTTCATTTTTTCAGACACTGCACATGGTACAATTGCACCATACCCCTTCTCGCCAAATACGTATGGAGGGGATCCTGGGTTGGAGGGCCCGCCACCCCACAAGAGCCCCTTTATTTTATGTGCAGCAAGTGGAAGTGGAATCCACTCAAGGCGGCCAGGGCTCTGCAGGCTAGAGAGGGTGGCTAGGCATGCAGTGCTGGAAAGCCTATTACTCCTGGGTTGCCTGGCATGGGGTGGCAGGGCGGTAGGCACTCAGAGGTGTGTGCACATGAGTGTATGGGGGACAGGCCAGTGGGCTGTCTCGCTTGTGTAAGCTGGGCCCCCGTGTCTCTAGCACGGGATGGGAATGGATGCATGTAGGAGAGCAGTTTGGGAGAACGGGAAGGATTGGTCTGGAGGGGTGACGGTCAAGGGGTGTAGGTATACATAGCATCCAGGTGAGAGGGATGGTAGGAAAAAGATTCAAACTAGTTTGTAAATCTGTACACACGTTCTACAAAACACATTTCAGCTTGAAACAGGAAATTCAGAAATTTATTCCCAACACTATTTGTATACGACCGTGCTAGTGCCCGAACTAGAGGCCTACATGTTTATTGACGAAATTAAAAGTTGCTGAAAGGATTTTTCAATTTATTTTACGTGCATTCTAACTTTCATATGTTCAAACGCTCCAAAATACATCAGTACCTTTTCATCGAATTTGAAGTTTTTGTAGCAATTAGGAGTTACCTAATTGATTTTGAGAAACTTAAACACCTACCTTTTGCGGCTCTATTCATGACTTACCCAAATAACATACAGATTTATCTCATGGCAGTCATTTGAACTTGAATAGTCCTGCAATAACAATACGTCCACCTCCATGATAATAATTTTAAGCATGGCTTTGGTAAGTTGGATTTTGTACCTCTTACAAAGTCTTGTTGCCACTGATAGCATTGATAATAACTAATTCATGAGCTAACAGCAAACAACACTGTTGTGGTTATGTCTGAATCTCTCCCAGCAGATTTACTCTGCCCCTTGAGAACGTTAAAACACAGCTAGCCACCCAGTGACCCTCTCCAAGGATGCCAAAGTGCCTCTAGAAACTGTCAAATCTTCACCTGACTCACTGCCTTTCCATCCCAGATGCCTGACAGTTGCTGCTTGTACTATTCCTGGCAACACCAACCTGTCAATAAGCAGAACAGCATGGAGCTCTGGGTGTGTATTTGTGTGTAGTTGTGCAATTGCTTCAGGCTAAAGCAATAAAGCATATGTGGTCAAAATCTCACTCAGTGGTTCCAGTCAGGATCAATGGCTTAGTAAATTACTTTTAATTCAAATGGTGTGTAAAAATGCTTCTTATGACGATATTCTCATAATTTCGTATTTTGTTTTGAGCTTAGATTGCAATCTTGGCAGTGCTAGCGCAAAAAGTGTTTGAAAAACTGAACAAACAGCTGGTGGTTTAAATGTTAGAAGCAAGATCCTGAAGTGATAACTTTATGCATGACACTTTTAGTGTCATGTCGGGAAGGTAATGTAAATCATTCCTTCTAATGAATAGGAAGGAAAGATTTCAGCCTTCATAAATTAGCTTTATGTGATTAATTAAGCCTTTTTATTTAAAATATAAACAACTTTATTAATTCAACTATAACCAGCATATTTCTTCGGACTGTACAAACACCTTGATCCTCCAGTACCTCGCTCAGTCATTCTGTTAAACAATTGCAGGTGATTTAGGACCACTGGCCTATTGCACGACCCAGTTACAACTGCCCTCTTTCTGTCTTAAAACGGGTTTCGCATTACCTCTGGCACTTTGGTTTTCAATGGAGTTCACGGTCAGTTCAATGAACGTAAGGTGTTCTGAAAGAATAGCTCCAAAACAACTCCCCCAAACTATTAGTCTTCCACCACCATGCTTGACAGTTTGAATGTCAAAAAAGATGATGCTTGACTGAATACGGTTTTTCTTGGTGATGCCATTTATGATGGATCAAACAGGTATCTTTTACTCTAGAAAGAACCGTTGTGGTTGTTCGCTTGATCGTGAAAGGATACTTTTTTGGTTCAATCAATTTGGGACTGTGCATATGTTTATAACACACTCGATAGTCTATGTGGTTCTTAAAAAAGGACGTAAACATGTTCCGCAATCATTTCTGTGCAAACTTTTTCCCAAATCTTATCTGCAGCAAGGCAGTTAAGATTTTCCCTGAATAAAAATTTTTAAGCAGTGTCTTTGTTTTTGCTTTAATTTTGGGAATTGTTGCTAACAGGGATTGT
This sequence comes from Neostethus bicornis, assembly GCA_902685375.1. NCBI lineage: Eukaryota > Metazoa > Chordata > Actinopteri > Atheriniformes > Phallostethidae > Neostethus > Neostethus bicornis. The sequence continues at coordinate 10,646,024 of LR738558.1, read as the reverse complement.
ATCGATTGGTCTATCTTCATACTTACCTTCTAAACTTCAAACAGACCCAGATGAACACTTGCATTTAACATCCCGATATCTCTATTCGCTGATTAGTGGACACTTTTTCGCGGGTTTTACAAACAGGCCCTAATTGATCTTCCCTGACCTAGTTGTTGGAGTGAAATTATATTAAGCAAATGGCTAAGTGGTGCCAACCTGACCACCCAAAGAGTTCTAGTTGTTGAGTTTCCAAATATACTGACATAAGCACTTGGATTCGTCAATAATTTCCATAAAATATCACAGTGTAAACTTAAGGGTAAATCTAAGAGAAGATCCTATCATCCATTTATCAGATGATAGGAATTTGATTTGAATTTCTGGACTGTTGTTTTGCATAATTGGGTAGACATTGCTAAAGAAGCTTTTATTTCTCACATGATTATGTGAGTTTAAATCGGTCTTTTCTATCAACTGAAGTTCGTTGCCTATAATAATAATAATGAGGAGTGAAGTACTGCTGTTTTATTGAGCCCCAATAAAGCAAGCTGTAGTTTTGTTAGGCAAATGTCTGTTGAATTTGAATATTTAACCAGCTTCCATTAAAATCCTGATTAATTCGAGAGCGCTACAGAAGTTGCCAGAGCATGAAAGACAAAATTAAGAGGAGGAAAGCTGGGAGATTGAAAAGGGGTGTGCAGATGTGTCTGTTCGTGTTGAACAGCTACATACACATTTTGTTAAAAATATATATATTTAAATGCAGCTGGAAATCTTCCCGACTTATAAGCTGTTAGAAAGAGGAAATAATTGCTTTCCTCCTGAACTGCTGCTCTTCAGCTGATGTTGCTACACTTGACAAGCTTTTCATTTTGAGCTGGCAGATATGTAGTTTACATTGAGGCAGGAGGGGATTTCCATAAATTGAGCATAAAGTGAAGAAAAAAAAAGGTAATTATTCTTGTATATACTGTATACCAAGTGTTCTGGTGGTCTGTTCTGCCTTGGGATCCCAATGGATATATGCTTTAAAATAAAGCATGTAACCACGTTGTTCTTGAATAAGTGTATCGCCAAAATCTAAATGAAAATTTAAGGACAATACCTACAGACTCTCCCATCACCACTCTAGACTCTTTCCGCTTCCTCTGCACTACCATCACACAGGACCTAAAGTGGAAGCCATCCATCAGCTCCCTGATCAAAAAGGCCCAGCAGAGGATGTACTTTCTGCGGGAGCTGAGGAAAGCCAAGCTGCCCGCCCAGATGTTGGTGCAGTTTTACACAGCCATCATCAAGTCCATCCTCACCTCCTCCAACACCGTGTGGTACGCTGGAGCCACAGCCAGGGACAAACGTAGACTGCAGCGCATTGTGCGCTCCGCATAGAAGGTGATCGGCTGTAGCCTTCCATCTCTCCATGACCTGTACGTCTCCAGGACTCGGGGGCGTGCAGGTCGGATAGAAGCTGACCCTTCCCCTTGCGCATGGACTTTTTGAGCAACTCCCCTCGGGCAGGAGGCTCCGATCCATTCGGACCAGAACGTCCCACCACAAAAACAGCTTCTTTCCTTCTGCTATTGGACTTACGAACACTTTGCACACTGGTACCATAGCAAGTTGCTAGTCTCTGATCCTCTTCATTGACCATGGCTATAAAAGCATTTCTAATTCTAATATAGACAATAACTGTTTCTCAGTACTTCAATTTCAAAATTTTTTTTTGAGAAACAAGTTTTCCACCTAAAACCTTAGCATGTTCCCATTGTTCTTGCATCGTTCATCTTGTGAGGTTGTATAAGTGACCTCTTTTAATTTGGAACTACTCGGCAAGATGTCTAGAGGAAGACCAAAAAGAAAGATCATGATTATAGTAGAAATGGACAGCATTTCCCTTCAAAGGTCACCACAGCACCAAATCCTGTCTCCTGCATCCTCTTCGGTCACCCCAAATATCTTCATTTCCTCCTTCAATGTATCCATGAACCTCCTCTTTGGTCGTCCGCTAGGCTGATTATTAAATTGCCCCTAGGAATGAGTTTATGTGTGGATGTTTAATAGTTGTGTTTTGGCTGTATGTGGACCTGCAACGGACTAGCGAGCTGTTCAAGTTACTTTTCTTATCCCTAAATCAATCAACAGATCATGTCCATTCCAATCCAAGCAGATCATGGATCAGCGATGATCTGTTGCACCCTTACTGAAAACCTAATCAGTTTATATATAGTTGGTACCGAGCAACTTTGGTCAGTTGCATTAAAAGGCCTTCACTAGTTTGGAAGATTATGTGTTCCTAAATTATTATGTGTTCGGTTCTTGTGATCTTCACTCTATGATTGCATAACCCTGAAAACCTTTTCAGTTCATCAAAAGTTGGTACCATATAACTGCAGATGGCTTTATTATAATTCTTTTTGTGGTTTGGAAGATTTTGTGTTCACAGAAGTCTTACGGCAGCACAGATGAACGATTGGTTACATTGGCGGATGTGAAAATGGACCAACTGCCCGAGTGCTTTCTGCCCCACATTATGTGGGTGGAGGCATAAAAATTAAACCTTTGATTTTTTTGCACAGATCAAAAGGAGGGAACAACAAGGATGTCAATAAGTAGAAGAAGAAAAGGAGAGGCAAGACTTTATGGCTAAACTGGCCGGACAATCAATACATCTATGATGCAATTATATAAGCTTGTGTTTATTTGATCGATTGCTTGTGATCGTATACACTGTGAATATGAAATAATAATAGTTTCTGTTTTATCAAAATATAAGTGTAACAAAATAAACACTCTCCTAAACAGCAACTCTAAGTCAAACAAAGCCATAGGAGCAACGGGAGATCTTCAAAGGAAATCAAAAGAAATGGATATTTTCTGCCCTTGCTGTAAAGTTGAACCACGTTCAACTAACGGTTTCATTTTAGGCTTGGGATGAAAGGCATAAAGTCTTACAAATACGACTGAGAAACCTGAAAGCTAAAGTCAGCTGAATACGTAGCGAGAATCTCTGGTAATTTGACCTTTTATTTGTTCTCAATGTCAAGGCAACACAGTAACAAGTCGGAATAAAGCAAATCTCTATCTTTCTATGCACATAAGTTGATTCATCTACACATGCAAGGCCACCGTGTTCATCATGGCCAAATGGTTCATTACTGACTTTTATTCACTTCCTCCCACACACGTTTCATTTGTATCCACATTCCAGTCACTAGCTAGACTGACCTTTAAGCTTCCACTGTGGCCATTTCAAAGAAAGTGCAAGCCGTGACTTCTTAATACCCCCACCACCTGCCAATCCCTACCACAGGCAGGTGTTCCTCTCCCCAGCGGGTTCATTGGTGGCACATACAGCAGTTCGCTTTGCCCTGGAGATGCTTTGATTGGCCAACCTAGTTGTTTGGAAGGAAGACCATCAGCTAATGAGTTTGATAGAACAGATGAAATAAGCAGCGATATATTAAAAGAATCAGATTTTAAAGCATGCTAAATAATTACCACTTTCTGCTTGTGTAGTAGAGCTCGTTACTGGACAACACCGCGCAACCCCGTCTCCCAACGTAAGATGTTGTCATGGTAACAGGTTGAAGTACGAGCTAATGGCCTTCTTATCAATTTAATCCAAATTATGTGGATGTCTGATGATTGGTAGCATTATGTGACGCTCCCTCTGTCATCTCAAGCCCTCGAGATTTTAACAGTTGTGTTTTTGATTATGCATACACACAGGCGCACACGCATACCAAAACATAAATTCAAGGTGCATACATGTCGTATGCATGTTTAGTTACAAATTCAAAGATGCTCCATCATTTTGACAAAGTCATGAGAAGATATAGGGTTCCTCTATTCATTCTCATACTCTCACACACCGCGATACACACACTTGTTCTTGTGGAATCCATCTTCATTTGATGTGTTTGAATCCTGAAGTTCAACCTCGGCCCCTACCATAACTCATCCTTAATCCCTACAGATACTCATTGGTGGTCTTGTTTACTTTCGTCTCCCCACAGAAGAATTTTTACTTTATGGTTTGAACAATACACGAGTAGCTTTCTTAATTATTTTTTTAAGAATATTTTTTTAAACACATCTTTTGGAGGTTTAACTATTGAGAAAAATATCACCTTTTTTTTTTATCATACTATATTCATCCCTCATTGGGATATTCCTTATGCTGCATCGCACTGCAACAGGCAGGCGTAATGGTGCCACTGATGAGAGTGATTGGAAGTCAGGTGTCTCCTCCAGGGACACTTTGGCATTGGCACAATGGGAATCGAACCAGCTTCAAGGGCAAACTTAATTTGCTTTAAGCTACATACTTGCACCAACATACTAAAACCTTTCCTTATTATACTCAAACTGCTGTAGATAACACTCTAAAAATGTTACTCTCAAACCATCTCTAATGTTGGAGAGATGATCTGTTTTAATGAAACCATCGGCACTTATGACAAAAATTCCCAAGCTGACTTACCTATTCTGTCCTTTTTAGTTCCAGTTAAACTGCTTCACACACAAACCACTTTGCCAGAAAACGTTATTCTGAAGCTCAAAAGCAAAGCTGATGTCATGGTCTTTAATCAAGGTCCTGGAGGGTTTGGACCCAAAACACAGGCATCAGAGGCAGGCAGGTGAAACATTTCAGAAATTTAATTATACAATGCATAAAGGATGAAACTATGGCATGGCTCTGGGGGAGAACAATTACGTATAAGGACCTGGCAGGGATAGGAAGCAAAGGAGGAATCTTTGTAAAGATGGCAGAGTACGAGACACGAGTGGATCATATGGGGACAGGTTTTTAGAAAAATAAGACGTTATATTTGTCTTTGTTTTGTGTCGTTTTTGTGATTGAATTAAGTTTATTCAACTCCCTCAAGTTTCTTGAATTGCATCCTTTTGTAGTTTAATAAACAGGATATCAACTTCTACCACGTCTAGTTGTGAGTCATGCACCAAGGTCCTATTTTTTTCTCTTCTTTTGCCATAAATTATGTCAGCTGGAGCCGGAATAGGAGACATTGTCATCTAAAAGCAGAAATAAACATCATTACCTTCAGAGAATTGCAGCATAGGTGCAAAAAATTTTCCGGAAATTACTGTTTATGATTGCAGCATCATGCAGTATGTGATACTCAAACAGCTCACCACACACACATAAGCTGTTTACGTAATATTCAACATATGTAATACATCTGACAGCTTACTCTTCTGTGAAAGCCTTTGACTTGGACCACTGTTTAAAAATGAGGAATAAATTGGATTTAAATCTTTCATTTTTAACTATTGGCAACCATTAGACATGCTAATATTGTCTAATTAACAGTGTTAGACATAATGAATACTCGTCCCGGGGAGGGATCTCTCTTTCGTGTGGACCCCCATAAAGTTTCTCCTTTTTTCCCCATTGAGACCATTTTTTGTGATTTTGAGCTGTACGAATAAAATTTAATTGAATATCATTGCACATACTGTATGTGTAAAGTATATTGACAGACGTTCAGCCATTATTAGGAATATGCGTTTGTGAATGGGTGAGTTTAAGCTGGACTGTAAACCATTTTGAGTGCAATCGCGGGTGGGAAAACGCAGATGAAATAAAGTCTATTTACTATTTCACCAAACTGTAAATTTATCACTTTAAGTTTAGCTATTTTTGTAATATTCTAAGACAGATTTCCAAAAAAAATAGTTATATTTCTTGAGGCACAAAACAGTTTATTACAAATCTCTGTGTAACATTTCAATGTTTTTGGGGCTCGGTGCTTGAAGATACAGTAATGTTTAAACTAGATTTGGGTAGAGGAAAGAGAGAAACATACTTCAATAAGAAAAAAAATCACATTTAGCCAAGCTTTAGTTGAGTTTTTTAATAATAGCTGAACAAGAGAAAGCGTTGAGAAACTATTGTTATGTTCAGAGATGGAAATAACAGGTGTACAAAAGGCGTCTGCATTATCAAAATACAGTACATGCTGTGCTGCACGTCAAACACATTGAAAAGCTCATTTGTGTTGAAATGAAAAGCTAAGAGTAAGAAATTACCTTTCAAGTAGCACGTCAACACCAAAGGGTGAAACAAGCTATTTTATCAAGTAGTGTTTAAAAGATGCACATCAAAAACGACACTTTCTTTTGCTTTAAAACATTGTCAAAAAGCAATTTGTCACAACCAGGGATGGGTAGTAGTAAAATGTAATAGTAAAAGATGACAAAGTAAGTGAGTACTAATATATTACTTAGCTATTACTGTCACCTGTTTTTGACTTGTTGAAAGGGCCACTGTTGCTTTGGGCCATTAACTATCAGTGTGTGAATGGCTTTGGGCACTGTGGGCACTGTGATAGTTAACTGTGAGGGTGCTGCTAGGGCAAGACAATGGCCTGATGATATTTGCAATCCAGCTAGTGGACAGGACCTTGTTTACAGTTGAGTGGGTCTACCTAATTGCTAAAGTGGTCCACTTACCTTCTATTGTCCTCACCAAATCTAAACAATAATAATAATACTACATTTTATTTGTAACGCACTTTACATTTCCAATGGAGATCTCAAAGTGCTACAATGAATAAAAGCAATAATAAACAGTAAAAGTACATAAAATCACAACACTAAAAATACTAAAAACTTTGTTAAAATGCCTTTTGAAATAAAAACGTCTTCAGTCCCCCATAGTGGAGAGTTTGGTCCTTGGTTGGTGCAGGCAGTAGGAGGATGAGGAGCGCAGACTTCGGACAGTGGTGTGGAGGGTTAGGAGTTCTTGGAGATAAACAGGTGCAGTGCCGTGTATAAACTGATGGGTAAGGAGGCAGAGCTTGTACTGGATTTTGTATTTAATGGGTAGCCAATGGAGGGATTTGAGGATGGGAGTGATATGGTCATATTTGCGCCTCCTTGTCAGGACTCGGAGCAGTGCAGACGCTCCCCTAGTGCTCACATGATAATAGCCCTGTGAATCGAAACTGCTACCCCAATGAGGGAATAGATTCTTGCTAAGAAGCTTCCTCTTTGGACTTTGTTCAAAATGGGTATGTTCATAATCAAAGGGAACTGATGTGAAGGATAGTTTGTATATCTTATAAAAGCAGTATTACTGTAGTAGTTTAACATTATCAACCAATTAGAAATACATTTTTGAAAGATGATAAAAATACAAATCATGTGTTGATCATTTCTGTCAAGAAAGAAAGAAAGTCCAGACTCACCGGTACAATTATGTAAATGTAATATTTAATAGCAACATATGGCCCTGTAATACTTACATCTAAAAATTTAAATGTAACATATGAACGCAAAGTAATAGTAATATAATGGCTGTAATAGATTTAGAGAACAAATTTTTAGAAAATTATGTGCATCACTGCCTATGTATGAAACAAGAACTTATTGGTTTTAAAAGTTCAAAGAGGAATAATATGCTGCTTTTATTGCACTGATCTTTCATTGAAGTTGAATTATAAATCTGTAGGCGGACTGAAAATTCAGAAAGGCTGTGTTTCTGCATTTTGGCGAGCTACAGTATATGGGCTCTTCACTAAGCCAGCTGGTAATAAGAGAGTTGATAGAGAGTAATCTGTGACTGTGCCAAACCAGCAATATCCTGCGGGAGCTCATTAGCTTAGCATTGAGCTCCGGTGGTCCCGCTTCGAATGAATGAGAGCACAAAGACTGAAACAAGCACTTGTCACGCTGCCTCCCACAAATCAGTTTTTATTCTTTCAGTCTTGTTTCCATCCTGCCTCCAGTTTCTGTTTATCACAACTCTTTCACACCAAACTTTTCCAGTCATGTTTCACACCTAACTTTTTCTCATCCATCATTTGAAAGTCAGCTTACAAGTTCCCACCAATGAGCAAAACAGCCCCCAAGCAGTAGCTCCCCAAGCTGGCACTCTGTTAAAGAGAATCTCTCCAGACTAAAGCTTCTCCTCACCCATTTGACTTTCACTCAGTTTTACTTCTTTTTTTTTTTACCACATAATCAAACAGGGAAAAAAAATCTTCTCTCAGCTATAATTTTCTGCTCTTTCCAAGCTTTTTAGTACCATCTGCTTCTCCCACACAATTAGTCCAAAGTATCTGATGTCGAGTTTGATGTAAGCAGTAAGGCAATGCTTCCCTTCCCAATATGTTAGAACAAACTCATTTTAGTTCTTGGGCAAATTAAAATCCAAAAAGAATATGATTTTTATTTTATCTACATAAAAACATAACTGACAAAAATTTAAAAATGGCAATGTTAAATTTATACTGTGGGAATTAGATAATTTTTTTTTACAATTTTTGTAAAATAGTTCTGTTCCATCATTTTTTAAATAAAAACAATTGCTCCGTAGGTCAGTTTGGAGCATTGGATGGACGAATAGTAACACTAGGTGGTATGTTTAACCCCCATTTCTTAGAAGGCATCTCTTGATGGAGATGGTGTCAACCCTTTTCTATGAATGATTTGAGGAGGCGTGGTCAAAAAGAGGAGGAGCTTGATGTCACATCCGCCAATGGACAACACCCGCCATAACAGTTGGCGTAAAAAAAACGTTCAAAACATGAGATAGCAGCTGGAAAATTGTGTGTCTTACGTGTGTTACCACCTAGCGTTATGTATCAGTACAAAGAGGAATTACCACCAGGAATACACCACTGTACTGCTTGTTCACACTTTGTTTTGCAGCTCACACACATAAGAAGTCACATGACCAAAGTTCCCGGATTTCAGACTTCTTCCATATGTTTACCAGCAACAATAATGGCAATACACCATGCAGCTCGCTACTAGCGGCTTCAGATGCACAGTTACAGCAGCAGGAGATGCCATGTGCTTAGCCTCATTATATTTAATCATGTACATGGAACGCACTAGTGTTCATCATGGAGTTTTATTAGCCTTGGCGGGTAGCGTTACCCATTCAGACTGCCCATAATAAATGTAAAAACTCCACCATAAAACACCTCATTTTTTAAAATTAAAAACATGGGAAAATTTAAACGTGTATAATATGTTTAAATATCACTTCAACCTCTTTTATTTAGCAGTTTTGAAAAAGTAGAACCCCTTTATCAAAGCCTTGACGTCTCTAATGTTAAGATTTTGCTAACCTTTTGCTACAATAACTGTAGACATGCCAAAATGTCGCCTAAACTTATTACAACGACATCCCACTTTTTTTTTCAAGTAAAGCTGGGATGATGTATGAATCCAGAATGAATTACATAAGAAGAGAAGAAAGTAAATCCTAAAAGCGAAGCCTGGATGAGCAGAGGAGGACCAGGGATCATAGCCCAATCCTCTCTGACATCCTTCACACACATTTCTTTTTATTCCCACTGATATTGCCACATATTTCACACACTCTCCCTAAATATGGTAGATTTGTTGGGTTGAAAAGGCGCCAAAGTGGAGAACAGTAGAGAAAAATGGTTGGAGCCTTTTGTGACTTTGAGGTGCATGAGGTGAGAAACAGCGGAAGGATGTGCAACCCGGAGGCGAGAATATCTTTGAAGTGCGGTAACATCAAAGTATATTCTCTTTCCAACTCATTTTTAATCTCTGTTAAGCCCCCACAGTCATCATTCTTTCTTTTTATTGCTCTTGTTCTTTGAATAGAGGGACTTACATACTCTGTCTTCAAGGGATAACTTTGAAAAAAAAAAATGCATACCTGAGCCAGAAGGGTTGGTGTCCACTGCAGAACACTGCAAAGATTAATTCAAGTTTTTCAAGTGGCTTTGTGCAAAAAAAGGGAAAAGTAAAGGATTTTTTTAGATACTTAAAACTGCTCCAAAGACAGAGAAATCCAGTAATTATTTTAATTAGTCATCAAGCTGTTACGTTGAGTATTTCCAAACTGGAATTAGAGGATAACAAAAACTCTCTAAACGACTTTGATACTTTGATAATGAGCTTCATCCGCAGGGTGGCGGGGCTCTCACTCAGAGATCGGGTGAGGAGCTCTGCCATCCGGGAGGATATCAGTGTCGAGCCGCTCCTCCTCCAGGTCGAGAGGAGCCAGATGGGGTTGCTCGGGCATCTACTCAAGCTGGCCCCCGAGTGCCTTGCTGGTGAGGTGTTTTGGGCATGTCCCACCGGGAGGAGACCAAGAGGCAGACCCCGGACCCGCTGGAGAGACTATGTGTGGTGTGAGGCCTTTTAGGCCTGCTCGTTTGTTTTTTTTTCTCCCCCAAAACTCACTGGTGCTGGATGGCTTCTAACGGGAGGATTGGCTGATTGCTCCCAGCTGCACAGACTTACCGGTGGCTATAAAAGACCTGGTGTCACCCACAGTCTCTGTCAGGTCTTCAAGGATTCTAGTGGTAAACTGACCACCTCTAAGCTGAGTCAAATTTTGATATCAGACTAATTTTCTTATTCTCCTCACAGGAACCTTCAGCCCTTCCTCTTGGCCATCCAGCACTGCCTGAAGCCGTTATCTCTCTGCTGTGGATTCCTTTGTTCAACACTTAATAAACTGTTAAACCTGCATTTGGATCCTCCTCATTCCCTCTCCTACACAACAGAAGACCTGACAGAGACTGTGGGTGACACCAGGTCTTTTATAGCCACCGGTAAGTCTGTGCAGCTGGGAGCAATCAGCCAATCCTCCCGTTAGAAGCCATCCAGCACCTGTGAGTTTTAGGGGAGAAAAAAAACAAACAAGCAGGCCTAAAAGGCCTCACACCACAGTAAAAATTAGTCTGATATCAAAATTTGACTCAGCTTAGAGGTGGTCAGTTTACCACTAGAATCGTTGAAGACCTGACAGAGACTGTGGGTGACACCAGGTCTTTTATAGCCACCGGTAAGTCTGTGCAGCTGGGAGCAATCAGCCAATCCTCCTGTTAGAAGCCATCCAGCACCTGTGAGTTTTGGGGGAGAAAAAAAAACAAACAAGCAGGCCTAAAAGGCCTCACACCACAGTACCCCCCCCCTCTACGGACGCCACCTGGCGGACCACCAGGCCTGTCCAGAAAGCGGCGGTGAAAGTCCCGGACCAAGCCAGGGTCCAGGATCGCTGAACGGGGCACCCAGCACCGTTCCTCCGGGCCATAACCCTCCCAGTCCACGAGGTACTGTAGACCCCGACCTCGGCGACGAACATCCAAAAGACGGTTGACCGTGTACGCATCCGAGCCGTCGACAAGGCGAGGAGGTGGAGGGGGAGCAGATGGAGGCTGGAGGGGACTGGTAGAAACCGGTTTGATCTGAGAGACGTGGAACACAGGATGTACCTTCATGGAAGAGGGCAGGGCGAGCTTTACCGAGACCGGGTTGACCAGCCGCAGGATCCGGAAAGGGCCAATGAAGCGGGGTGAAAGCTTGCGAGACTCTGCCCTGAGGGGAATGTTCCTGGTAGACAGAAGGACAGACTGACCAACCTGATATGCTGGGGCTGGCTGACGGTGGCGATTAGCTTGACGCCCTCTCCCGCCTGCATGATGGTCATCAGTCCAGATCGGAGCCGGAGCCCATTCTACCCCCCTCCTGCGTCATTGGGGCAATCACTTGGGAGATCGAGACTGCAATAAGGGATGGTCTGCAGCATAATCCGGACCCAGGTACTGGCCCAGCTAACCGTTCGTATGTGCCATCCTCTGCCCGCTCCCAGGTTCTCCTATGGGCACATGCATCCCGGTGGTCCTGTCACCCTGGGATTCGCCGTACAATGGCGCTTCTTCAGCGGCGGTTCTGGTGGCCAACGATGGAGGCAGACACTAGAAATTTTGTCGCTGCCTGTTCTGCCTGTTCCCGGGGCAAGGTCCCTCATCGTCCTCCTGCGGGGCTGCTCCATCCCCTACCGGTTCCCAGTCGTCCCTGGTCCCATATCGCACTGGACTTTGTGACCGGACTCCCTCCCTCAGAAGGTAACACTGTTGTGGTCACGATTGTGGACCGATTCTCCAAAGCTGTACATCTGGTGCCTCTTCCTAAACTCCCTTCAGCCTTGGAGACTGCCCAGCTCATGGTGACCCATGTGTTCCGTCTGCATGGTATCCCTCTGGACATAGTCTCTGACCGGGGTCCGCAATTCACATCAGCTGTTTGGAAGTCCTTCTGTAAGGCGCTGGGGGCTTCTGTCAGCTTGTCATCTGGCTTCCACCCCCAATCAAACGGCCAGTCGGAGCGGGCTAACCAACACCTGGAATCCACATTACGGTGCGTGTTGGCCTCTGCCCAGTCCACGTGGTCGTCTCATCTCCCGTGGATTGAGTATGCCCATAATTCCCAAGTTAGTTCCTCCACAGGATTGTCCCCATTCGAGGCTTCTCTGGGTTACCAACCCCCATTGTTCCCGGATCAGGAACAGGAGCTGGCCGTCCCTTCGGTGCAGCTCCATATCAGACGGTGTCGTCGGATCTGGAGGAAAACTGGGAGGGCCCTCCAACAGGCCTGCGGCCGGGCTCGGCGCCAAGCTAATCGCCACCGTCAGCCAGCCCCAGCATATCAGGTTGGTCAGTCTGTCCTTCTGTCTACCAGGAACATTCCCCTCAGGGCAGAGTCTCGCAAGCTTTCACCCCGCTTCATTGGCCCTTTCCGGATCCTGCGGCTGGTCAACCCGGTCTCGGTAAAGCTCGCCCTGCCCTCTTCCATGAAGGTACATCCTGTGTTCCACGTCTCTCAGATCAAACCGGTTTCTACCAGTCCCCTCCAGCCTCCTTCTGCTCCCCCTCCACCTCCTCGCCTTGTCGACGGCTCGGATGCGTACACGGTCAACCGTCTTTTGGATGTTCGTCGCCGAGGTCGGGGTCTACAGTACCTCGTGGACTGGGAGGGTTATGGCCCGGAGGAACGGTGCTGGGTGCCCCGTTCAGCGATCCTGGACCCTGGCTTGGTCCGGGACTTTCACCGCCGCTTTCCGGACAGGCCTGGTGGTCCGCCAGGTGGCGTCCGTAGAGGGGGGGGTACTGTGGTGTGAGGCCTTTTAGGCCTGCTTGTTTGTTTTTTTTCTCCCCCAAAACTCACAGGTGCTGGATGGCTTCTAACGGGAGGATTGGCTGATTGCTCCCAGCTGCACAGACTTACCGGTGGCTATAAAAGACCTGGTGTCACCCACAGTCTCTGTCAGGTCTTCAAGGATTCTAGTGGTAAACTGACCACCTCTAAGCTGAGTCAAATTTTGATATCAGACTAATTTTCTTATTCTCCTCACAGGAACCTTCAGCCCTTCCTCTTGGCCATCCAGCACTGCCTGAAGCCGTTATCTCTCTGCTGTGGATTCCTTTGTTCAACACTTAATAAACTGTTAAACCTGCATTTGTATCCTCCTCATTCCCTCTCCTACACAACACTATGTCTCACAGCTGGCTGACTTCAATTTTAAAGTCTGGTTTTGGACAGAGAAGTGCAGTAATTAAAAAAACAAGGGGTTCAAAAATGTTTTCTACACAGATGGAAACTCTTAAACATTTGGAATAATTTCTAACTTCTTATATTAAAAAATCTAATTAAAAACACAAAACTCGCACTGTAAGCAGCTGCAATTTGTTAGGGAAATTTCCAAGAATAATGAGAGAAGCTGTTTTATGAGCCTGAAGGCAACAACACACTGTTTTTTCTGCCATATGACCTTTAACAATCATATGAATTTCAGATACAACTGTCAAGCTTCCTCTGCTTCGACTCCTCTACTAGATGTGAGCAGGCGTGTTTGTAGTGGGAAGGAGGAATTAATAAGACAGAAAATGGAGAGAAGCACACACGCAAACACACACATGACACCATGACATTAACACACCAGCATGGAGGGAAGTCGTGAGTTGAATTCATATTGTTTGATTATGTCTCGCGGCCAACTCATAATCAACCAAGATGATCTGTTTAACACACTGCCGCCATCATAAGTTTGCATCTATCGATCTGGGAGGAACAGTTTTACAGCAACTAGCCTCTGGGAGGAAGGTTTGTATTTAAATACATAACTAAAAAAAAAAAAAAAAGCCATATTTTTAATTTATTTTAACAAGTTTGATTGAAAAACTTGTTAACAACAACAAAAGTGTTGTCGATGTTGTTGCAAGTTGTTACAAAGTGCAATAAATACTGAATTATAGAGATATGTTCTTGAAAAAAAAAAAAAATCTGTGCTTTTGTTGCCGTGGCTGACACGCTATGAAATCAGGCGTAACAATGTGAGGTGAGTCTTTGTTCTGAGCCAGACATTTTTTATCATGTCAGACAACAGACAGAAACAAAAAAATATTGTTGCTTTGTGTCTATTTGTTCAACAATAATGTTGAAAATCCAAGGAATCAAGGCATTATCGTAAATCCCGAGCATGGATTTTCTTGTTTATCCTCAAAACCATTCAGATCTGGGCTTAAACTTGTCATCAAGAAATAAACTTGTATATGTGCTCAAATTTATAGATAATTTCTCATAAAAAACAACAACATATTTCCAAGTTATTTATTAGCCATTTGGCTAGATGCACCAATAGCACGAAGGTTGCTTGATAAAATTCCAGTTGAGATGAGTTTTGACTTTACTTTTCTGTAGTAAATAAAAAAGTCTTTGTTCACCTCAAAAATACAGAACAAATTTGTTCAGAACTACTTGGCCCACAGAGACCTGTTTTTCAGATTACTTTGTATCTCAAAGTCGATAATCGACTAAATTGGACCTCTTGATTGGATGCTAGCTTTTCTAGGCTGGTAACAACCAGTTAACTTGCTAAAAACGAGCATAAACAGAAAAGTGATCTGGCAGCATTGCTTGTTTTCTCAAAATTTTTGTCTTTTCCTTTTGTCTTTTCTTAGAGGGAAAAGGGAATCAGTTCCTTTTATCTAAATCCTCTTCTCTCACATCAACTACTCACATGTCTACATTCACTACCTCCGTAAACCTCTTCTTTCTTTGGTCTTCTTCAAAGCCTCGTTGGCAATTCAGAAGTCAGCATAATCCAGACAAAATAATCTCGATCTTTGTTCTCTAGGCATGTTCAAACCATCTCATTGTCCTTCATAGTCCAAATCTGCTATAAAGAGTTGTCCCCGGCTTTCATTGAACCCTAAAAATTTCTCCTAGACCTTTTACAAAATCAACAGAAACTTATGATAAAATTAGATAGTGATGGGCATGCTGACAGACGAGGTCAGACAGGAATCCTCATGGACAATGATGTTTGCAGATGGCATTCTGATCTGTTGTGAGAGGAGGGAGGAGGTGGAGGAAAAGCTGGAGAGGTGGAGGTTTGTACTAGAAAGAAGAGGAATGAAGATTAGTCAGAGTAAAACAGAGTACATGTGTGTGAATGAGAGGGATCCAAATGGAAAAGTGAGGTTACAGGGAGAAGAGATAAAGAAGGTGGAAGATTTTAAGTATCTAGGATAAACAGTCCAGAGCAATGGAGAGTGTGGAAAAGAGGTGAAGAAGCGTGTCCAGGCAGGCTGCAGTGGGTGGAGGAAAGTATCAGGTGTGATGTGCGATAGAAGAGTTTCAGTTAAAATGAAAGGAAAAGTGTACAAAACTGTGGTGAGACCGGCCATGCTGTTTGGTCTGGAAACAGTAGCACTGAAGAAGAGACCGGAAGCAGAGATGGAGGTAGCAGAGATGAAGATGCTGAGGATCTCTTTGGGAGTGACCAAGAAATGAGTATATCAGGAGAACAGCACATGTTAGAGGTTTTTGAGATAAAGTTCGAGAAGCAAGATTGAGATGGTTTGGACACGTACAGAAGAGAGGGAGAGGGTACATCAGAAGAAGGATGCTGGATTTGGAACCACCAGGAAAGAGGACTAGAGGAAGGCCAAAGAGGAGGTTCATGGATACAGTGAAGGAAGACATGAAGATAGTTGGTGTGACTAAAGAGGATACAGCAGATAGGGTTAGATGGAACAAACTGACGGCCGACTGAATGCCGAAAGAAGAAGAAGATGACAATCAATATCAGCACACTAATTAACGTAATAAGATCATTTTTAAAATGCTGACTTACTCGGTCAGAAAAAAAAAAAACAAAACCCAACGTTTGAATTTTATATACTCATCTGCTGGTTAGTTTATGTAAAAATAAACCGTCCTCATACTTACTTCTATTGAAGTTTTTGTTTTGGAAACAGCTGACATAACTAATTACAACCAGATGGAGATTCATATTTTCTCCCCTGACGTTATATTAATACCAGAAGACACGAGAGCAGAGTTCACAGACCACTCATCATCTTTAGATTGATGTGACAATAAATTACAGAGCGCTGATGTCATGGTCCGGCTTTGAAATAATTCCACCAAGCATGTCGGAGCAAAGAATAAAAGTTGCTTGTTTTATTACTATAAACAACTTTTTTTTTTTACACTTCTGCAGTGACAAGCGATATAAATTATTTTTGTTTGCTCCAGCGGGACATCAGAAAATCTGTTTCAACAGACTAATTATTTTAAACCATGACAGCATGGTTGAGAAAATATGGATTCCTTGTATTATTGTTAATTTGTCTTCTTCTATTTAAACTGCCACTTACCATCTGTCACGTCCTCCCCGTTGTGCATGTCTACAGCTTCACCTTGTTGCCGCCTCCAATTACTCATCTTGTTTTGGCATCTTCCTCATGGGGACCTCAATGTTGCCACCATTTTGAATGTAGAACGCATCTGCCATGAGAATTTTGTTCTTTCTGGAAAAAAAACAGACAAGTACAAAGACGTTATTAGACGTGACATGGCAAAGTCGCTGTCATTGTGTTTGAACATGAAACACAAAAGAAACTCATTTATTGAGAAACATAAATAAAACATATTTAAAGACTTTGGGTTGGGGTTCATTTCACTGGTTAAAGGAAAGGGTTTAATGACAGAGAAGAGGACCGTGTCCTTTCTCCATTAGTAGATACGTGGTCATTAGTGTCCTCCCTATACTTGGCAGTTCGACAGTTGTAATTGCGTTCGACCGTTGTAATTGCGGATGGGAAAATAGAAACTACTTTTTGAGACACCCTAGCTTTCATTGTGTCCCCTCAGATTCCTTTGCAGTTTTCCATTTTAATGTGTGTTACGACAGTTTGTCATTCATTTGCCAAAGCCAATGATTGAGTTTTTTCAAGACCTCTCATCAGGCATACAACGTAATGTTCCAGGTTCTTTGGGAGATTTCACATTTGGAAAATATGTACTTGGAAAATTATGCACTTACATAAATTGTGTTATATCCTCATTGCTCCGAATGGAGAGAGAAATGTACTTTCCCAATGAAGGAATGGAGCTAAAGACATCTTAAGGTTCTGTGTTCTAGTAACATCGAAACATTAGACATGATACCCCATTGGAGTCATGAGTTGATAAGTTACCAGTTAGCATTAACTGGTGAGGCCTGACTTGAAAAACCAACCACCCAACATGCCACATGATGCACCAGAAATACCACAAGCGACCCAAAGTTAACACCGATGTTAGAGAAAAATGGAGCCGCAAAACTAAAAGAGCTGTACTTCACAAGTTGCTTGATGTTTCTAAAACTGCCCAATAAGGTTTTGAAAGAATAAAACAGATAGCTGTGCTTTTGTAAACATAGTAAGCAAATTCAACGCAAGTCTGTCAGGTCCCCAAACTTAAGTAAAAAGGGTTCAAACGGAAAGTCCTAAGGACAATCTCTACTGTTTGACAGTAAACTCCAACAGAAGGTGAATCTTTGTTTACAATGAGTTTAGTTATCGTATAGGCATGGCAGATCAAAAGGACCTCTACTGGCAGGAAAATGCAATGGAATATAAACCAAGGCAAAATCATTTGACAGCTATGCATAAAGATCTATCTGAAAAACTGACTCGATTGTAGTTGTCCTGGGATAGCAAGTGGCTCAGTAAAATCACCGAAAATGTCTTGTCAGAAAAATTAGAAGTCAAACTGAGCAGCGGTGATCAAGTGAATAAATGTTTAGGAACCACATGTTAAGAGCACAGCCGGGATGGGCTCTTAACTGGGGGAGTGCTGGTCCAGCACTCCCCACGACCCCATCAGGGAATAAGCAGTTCAGAAGATAAATGAATGTTAAGCGCATTAACATTTTGTACAAATCCAGGTCACAACAATTTTCTGGGTCTACAAAACTTGCGACAATTCTGACCGCTGTCAAAAATTGCATGCTGCGAAAGCATCTGTATAATTACTGTGGTCTAGATTTTCACATCCTAGTATGGCTATCATGCAGCAGCATGAATGCCAAGTACTCGGTTGGGCATCTCCACATCTGGTTTCATTGCCAGGACCATCTCAGCATGTGCTGAATACTTGATTGATAGTGAAATCAATTGATTCTGATTGAAGCTTCACTGCAGCTGGCAAAATACAGGATTTTTTTTTACTAAAGTGTACAGGGACAAAACTTAGTTCTTATTCTATTTCAGCAAATTCTTTAACTCTGGTCTAATGAACTTATCCTGAAAACTTATCCTTATAAAAATGGAAGTACCTGATAGCAAGAGAAGTGATTTTATGAGAATACTTCACACAACAATGACAATTGAGTCAGAGCACAATAGGGGTCTGAACTACTTCAGTCCACATGCTGAGATTTCCAAATTATCGTGGTCCATCTTTCATTTTCACTTCTCATTAGCATAAATAATAGCATTATCGATGGCTGGGATCTAATTGCGTGAGCTGTTATAAGGAGTTTTTTCTTCATCGGGTTGGAGAGTGATGCATCTTCTCCACATGGATCTAGATTATAGATTGGGTTAGGTGTAAATGGAGGATGCACAAGAGTAGCTTTCAAAGAAGCCTTTCCAGCTATTTAGCAATTAAACATGAGCTATTGGAAATGAAAATAACATAAGATGAGAGTGACTAAGAGAAGAAATGTGCTTGCAGGTAAAGACAATTCTGGTAAATGTTCACAAAAATCCAAATTATAATTCTATTTTCAAAGAAATCTTCTTCTTTCGGCATTTTCCTTCAGGGATCGCCACAGCAAGTCAGTTTCTTCCATCTAACCCTATCTGCTGCATCTTCTTCGGTCACGCAAACTATCTTCATGTCTTCCTTCACTGCGTCCATGAACCTCCTCTTTGGTCTTCCTCTAGGCCTCTTTCCCGAAGGACCTAACCCAGCAAAGACATATCCTGCCGCTTTGCTATTTTATACCATTACATGTCCAGGTAGTTAGAGGACTTAATATGCTGTTACACCTACAGTAAAAAAGGACGTAAAACAAAAACATGAAAGAGCACATCTATCTTTAGAACTACAGCTTATCTCCTATTCAAGCCTTGGCCCTCTTTTCCTGTCTCATCTAAAAGGCATTTTTATTTCTTGGGGTATAAATGATATTTTAAAAGGTTGTCTTAAAAATGGAAAACTTTTCTAACAATAATTTCCCTGACCTAAAAGAAAATAAACACAATTTCACTCTCTTGGGGTACTCTGCTTTTTCAGCAACTGAGACAAATTTTGTTTCCCGAAATAACTTGCGTGATGTTTTATGACGCATACTTCCTGTTAGTTATGTCTAAATAATATTTTTACGCGCGCCACATTTTCTTTACCTTCGCATCTCCTTCCAGAAAAAAAAAAACAAAAAAAAAAACAAAGGCTTGCAACATCTTTAACTTCGCTGTAGGACAATCTAAAAAAATGACTTCATCCTTTATTTGGCAAATTGTTGTCATATAGCCCAATCAATGCAGCCAACTCCTAATTATCGACTATGAACAAAATTCTACTCAAGAATAAACTTTGTGACTCTTAAGGAGCCAGAATCAATCTGATTTGCATAAATGGATTTCAAAGCTAAATCTCCTACTTTGAGATTGTTTAAAAGAAAGTCAAGAGTTCAAAAAATGTTCCTCATCTTTCATTGTCATAGACATGAGTATGATGGGATGCTCATAGGTAAATTACAGAGATTTTGATTAAACTACTCATCTATTGAGACAAATAATAAAAGATGTGGTTGTGGGTGGGTCGTAGTGGCAACAGCACTGAGAGAATTGTAATCACACAGGCAATCAGACATTTTATAGTTCATACAAATTCCTCTGACACTTCGTGGAAATGAGTAATATAGGAGAAATTGAGTCGGGTTAGAGTGCATGGTCACATGAGAGTGCTGTGCTGGGAATGAGCTCACATTCAAGAAAATAGGGGAGCAAGATCCCGGGTAGAATTTCTAAGGAGGAATTACATTCCTATTATCTTTAGTCCCCCCAGTAAGACGTCTCAAAGCGTCAGCCGTGTGTGAAATCTCTTGATTTCTTCCATTTTCTCTTTCTTCTCTGAATGGTTTTAGTTCTACCTGAGAGCAACTTGCAATTAAAGTTCTAGCCTAGCTGAAGCTAGCGAAAATCTTCAGCCTATTTAGTCTTATATAAGGGCATTGTTAAATTTGGTCGAGGTGTAGCCAAAAGATTGGATCATTGTTTAATTCTTGTTTGTCTTTCTTCATCTTAAATAATCATTTTTTAAAAACAGTAAAATGAGTCAATGTATTAAAAGAAAAACTCTTATTTTTGCATGATACTTTTTTTGTCAGCAATCGTCCCCTTGGGAATTTTTTCGACTTAACGTTTTGATCATTGTTGACAGAATGGCAATGAAGTAAATCTTACATATATTGGATTTACTCAAAGGCTTAAGAATGAAGCTCTAAGAATTGCGGCTCAAATCTTGAACCAAAGAGGCTCAAACCTTATGTAGTACTGAGGACTGGTAGATGAATATAGATTCAATTTTAATTTCTCATGATAGCCATTTATCCCATCCCTCCATTTTTCATAGTATCCCACTTTGAATACAAAGGGTTTTGAACATGTTCTGATATGACAGAACCACCTACTGTTCTACGTGACAAAGACAAAAGAACTGGTGGTGGACGTAAGGAGGAACAAGGACCCAGTGACTCCTATCAACATCAGAGGGGCCAATGTGGAAGTGGTTGAGGAGTACAAGTACTTAGTGGTGTACTTGGATAAGAAACTGAACTGGAGCAAACATGTGGACTCAATCTACAAGAACGGCCAAAGTTGTCTTCATTTCCAGGGGCAGCTGAAGTCTTTCAACATCTGCAGGACAATGCTGAGGATTTTCTACAAGTCGTTGGTGGGCATCAACAGACTCAAAAAAATCCTCAGCAAGGCTGGACAGGTTGTAGGAGAGGAACTGCATTCGTTGACAGCTGTAACTGAGAGGAGGATGCTGTCCAAAATCAAGACCATACTGAACTTCCCCTCCCATCCTCTCCACAGTCTGACAGTTACAGGAGTTCTTTCAGCAAGAGACTCCGACTCCCACGTTGTACCACTGAGAGACGCAGGAAGTCATTCCTACCAGTCAGCATTAAATTGTTAAACTCTGAACTGTAAATGTCACATAGTCACTACACACAATGCACGACCCTGTTTTACACTGATTATTTTCTTAGTAATATAAAAGTCATACCTAGATCAAATTTGCCAAAAAGGGGTTTGTTCATTTTTGAGTTGCTAGATCTAATGTATCCATCCGTCTGGTTTCATTAATACTAACGTAGCATGTTTAAGAATCTTCTAAGTAATAAAAACAATCTTTCAAACTAGTTTTCCTATCAAGCAAGTTAGCCAACAATTGTATCTATCTGGATCGCATCTTTATCTAGCTTTTGCTTACAGATTACAATGAAATATGTGCTGAAAGTGTAAAACCTAGCCTTTGATTGAGATAACTTCGCTTTAATTGGCATGCTTCAATCAACAGTTTACAATTTTTATTCTATTAAAACTGAAAGTTAAAAGTTAAACTACTTTGTGCCATGATGCCCTCTACTGCCACCAGAGGGAGCCCTGGATGTTCCTCATCACCCTGATTAGGGACACCTGTTGATTAAATCCTGATGCCACACATCTGTGGACTCTGCCATCTATTTAAGGGCAATCACCCCTTCCTGGTCGGGTCATACCATCCCTTCCAGCCAGGTCTCCCTGGTTGTATGGCCAAGAACACATTCTGACAATAACCTTTTGCCATGCTTCTGAAACTTTGTTTTTTCTTTTCACGGTATTAATCGGTCGCTGAATTCAAATAGATCATGTTTTCTGTCTGTGATACAATCCTCCCTATTCAACCTGCACACTGCTTCATGATACTTTGACCTCTGAGTTGGTTAAAGAGAACAATGCATATTAGGGCGCAGTTGAGGAATGAATAGCATTAAAAAGGTAACAGACAGAAATAGGTCCACCGGGTTGTCGTACTCTTCACTGCCTCCAACTCCTTGTGTTTCTATCCAGCTGTTTTGGAGAAACAACCATCTATCACCCACCGTTTGTGAACTTTGCTTTTTTGCAGTATGTGTATGTGTGGATGCAAATTGAACAGTAAGTGAGTCCTTTATTTGTTTGTATGTCTATCAGGTGACACATCAAATCTCATCACCACGGTGACTCACATTCTCTCGGAGTGGCCTGTCATTGATCTATGGGAAAAGCACATGTTCACTTGCAAAGAAAAGTCCAAAAATCCACTTTAAAAGCATCTTGAAAGCAGAATTAATCACTTATTCTATAAGGGTATGTACCTACACATACGCCTTTGATGAGTAAACAGGCTATGTGTGTTGAGCTTACCATAAATAATTCTGTGTATTCATTCTGCTTAACTCATCTTAAACTCGTACATTGTCACATAAATACAAAGAAACAGTGTAAAGTACATTCTGTAATTTTTCAGTACAGATTCACTCATCATTACCCAACAGGAACCGGAACAATCAAGTTTAGGAAAGGTCAGAACACAGTTGGGAGCAAGGCTCCTGTTCCCATGGCTCTTGAGCTTTTCCGGAGTCTCAGTTCTGTTCCGGTGTGAGCTGGTTGCCCTGCAGGCGGACTTAAATGGGTCGTGTAAGCCCGCAGAGCTGTAATCATCCTCAAGACCAACAGCAGTAAGTCATGGAGTCTAATTAGCTTATCCAAAGAAGGCATCGAGTATGAAATGAGGTGATTTTGTTAAAGATAATCTATATGTTGTATCTCGTTAATTTGATAGAATTCCTAATCTATTTTATGTCTAGTGAAAAACTGAATACCATGACGGCTGTTTTCTTCTTTTTTTATTGAAAGTTATCTGAGTCTTTTTATTACTTCTTGATGACATGGCAGTAAACAATAAACGTAGGGTATTGCAATCTTTTTACATAACATAACTCAGGTTACATGAGTCTCCAGGCATGGTTATTTGTGTATGTTCTTGTCATAGGGGAAAAATACAGAGGCTGATCTTTTCGTTGAAGCGACTGACACACTTCATCAGATTCAGAGAAATGCTTGAACAAGGAGACTGAGAGGGAGAGCAAAATATATGGTTCAGCGTTTCCTTCTCACAAGAACAGCACGGTAATCAATTCCGTTTAGTACAAGTCCAATGCACTTATACTTCCAGCGTGAATAACCAGAGGCTGCAGAGCAGCAGAGGTACATTTATCGATAAAGCAATTAATTCAACTCCCTCCTTTTTCTTATTCTTTTCTGCTGTTCATCAAATGTGCAGAATAGAACTAGATTTAAAAAGAAAAAACATAAATGTGTAAATCCTCCAGTATTTTCAATCTACAAAAATTAATGGTTATAGAAATTAAATGTGCAAAGGTTGGAATAAAATCTGAAAAGTTGATTTTGTTGCGCGATAATTTAAATAGTTTTTACTATTTTTAACGACAAATCGAAACTTGTGGGGTTTTATTTTTATTATTTTAGTTGTCTGATGCTTGTTTTTTGGGAAGGTTTCGAACGTCATTTACGACACACACGATGCTGACTTCGCGAACCATTGCAATTTGAATAAGACTGAGATGAGCATCCTCCAGTGAGGCGGTGGGAGACAGAGAGAAGGAGCATCCACAACATCCTCAGCATCCTCTGCTCCTCTCATCAAAGCAGCGCACTTTTCAGCCAACACACCACCGGATACACATCTTATCTTTTCAACGTAAAAGATTTTTCAAGGAGGAGATTTAGGTGAGTAAAACATTTTTTTAAAAATCGCAAAAAATGAAAGAGAAGAGTGTGATTGTGTTTTTTAAATGGAAATGTAAGTGTGGGTGTACATCAGATTTTTAACAAGCGCACCCTTGTCAGTGTGTCTGAGGTAACCCTTTTCGATTTTTGGAGGTGTTTTATTCAGAAAAGTCTTCCCGGATGAACGTTGATAATTTTCTCAGCTTTAGATTCTTTTTAGTTCTCATTGCTTCTCAATCGACTCGTAGAAACAGCAGGATGCCGCTGGAAGCACGCCGACGCACCGTTATTCCGTCTCCAAGCGTCGCTTCACGGTTACGCAAAGTCTAATGGGCATTTTTAGCTTGTCTTTACCGATCTCCTCACTTGGATCTTCTCTGAAGACGCAAAATGAAGCGATTGAATGTGAGCAACAAGAAGTATCCTGTTGTGTCTGTCTCCAGCATCACTAGTAAACTCCTCTCTGTGGACGCATATGTGATTTTATTTTCTTTAATGTAGTGATCCCTAGTGGAATACCCAACTTTTTTATTGTCTTTTTTGGAGGTTTTCCGTCTGTGAAACAAAAGCTTCCAAGACAAACCAACTCCAGAAAGCCATCGACTTGCCACCTGCTCCTGTCGGAATAACCTTTCTTAGCGGTTATTCCTCTATCCAAGCATCTTCTCTGGGGTGGGAACGCGGCTGATGCTTGACATGCTCGCCTAGTCCAGTTTTGTCTCGTTCTGTTTGTCTGTTTGTCCCACAGTGGCATGAAAATGAAAATTCATGAATGCGTCCAAGGACATGTATACAAATTACGCATGCACCATGACGGTAGTAGGCTGTGCGTAATCTCCTTTATTTTCTATCCCTTCCATATGAATGCATTAACAAATACATTCAGTCATGTTAATGTGTGTTTAAAAAATGAGCAAATTCATTTTAACTTGATTAAAGTGTGTGTGTGTTTATTGGGGTAACAGCTATGGCATTGCCAAATTAAATCCTATTTATTTTTACTATTAAATTTCCACAAATTTTCCAATAACAACTTCAATTATGACCTATCATTATTTGTTTAGTCCAAAACTATCATAAAATTTATGACTAATTAATCCTCAGGCTTTGCCCTAACTGACGCCTCGTGTGTATTTGAATGAAACAGGGGGATCTGTGTGTAAATATGCATGCTCTGTGTCGTAGGATGAAATAATGTAACCCTTCTGTGTATATGTGTGTACAGCCACGCTGGAAGTCACCTCCCATGTGGCCTTCGGGAGTGGGGAGCAGGCAGCCCTGCCCACGGGAGTCGGCTCTGCGCAGGGCGGCCATCAGTGGCAACATCAACGCCCTGCCACCACAGCATGTCCCTACTGGACGTAGTGTCAGGGTCTTCATCTGTGCCAACCCAGACGGTAGGAATCCTCATTCCCTCTCCGATTCCGTCACTTACACATCTTTGGTTACATGGATAAGCATAAAGCATTGTTGCCCCTATTTAGACATAATGTGTCCTTTTGAACCCCTCACATATGTGCGTTCACCCCAAATATACTGACACAGCGACTCTACTTTAGAGAAATGATGCCCAGTGAGAAGGGCTGCAGTTGGGTCAGAAAGGATACACCCAGTTGCAGTTCTGTATTTGAATATGCCCTTTGGGCGAAGGGTTAAAAATAGGCTCAGTTAAACTGGAGTAAACAAGCTAAGCAAAGTAGAGTAGGCTATGAGAAAGAAGGAAGGACAGAAAAGCAAGAGGACATGCTGAGTATTTTAAAAAGTAGCCGTTGTTCTGCAGGAAGAATCATTGTCATTCACTTTCCGTCACAGAGAAAATGACAGGAAAGTCATTGAAGAAAAAAAAAAAGATGAATGAAGTCGATGATTGTTGCACTGTGGAGAGACTTGCATTGTTTAGCCACCTGTGGCTGACTCAGAATCCAAGAGCTTCCCATCTCAGCACGAATTTATCGCTTCGATTCACGTGTGGGTGGGAAAAACCGATGAGCGGGCCGGACCGTTCAGAGTAATGCTTTTCACAAATGGATAGATAAACATCTCAGCTTGAAAGACAAACGATTAGGGATTGGTCTCATCAAAATGAGATGCTATGACTACTGCAATTGTTCTAGTTGCAAAATTGTTGGTTTGGTTCTTGTTTTGCAGCATGTTCTTTGACTAGTTACACAACCAATCAATACTGTTTAACTTGTGTTTGCTCAGCAGTTAATCTGTCCTGCTGGTACAAAGAAGCTATTTCCAAACTCTTACATCTGACCCTGTTCAGTGGAGTCACAGAGCTGGTTTTCTAATGTTCACTAGAGGGGGCTATCCATGCAGTTATCCAGTACAGTGTGACTTTAAAGAGTTCATTAACCTGAAAAACACAGGTAAATTCACATTGGAAGAATACCTGATCAGAGCTACAAAACACGGATGTTACCATACATCTAGCTTCAAATTCAGCTTGTATTTAAACCATAGTGTAGCTGCAATAGTTGAATATTGCGTGCAATATGAAATAAAAGAAAAAAAGAAGCTCTCAGTGGATACTGGGTGGTTTGAAATACATGCTTTCCGTGTCAACAAACCAAATGGGACTGTGCACGCGGCTCTATACGTGCTGCTTTTATGCCAATTTCTGAATCTAATGCATTTAACATGTTCTTCTGTGTTTCATCATCTGTGTCTACTCTGCTGGTTTTCTGGCTGAGTACGGATCTGTACTCGTACATGATCGCTGTCTCCACTTGTTAAACATTCAAACTCTCTGTGGTCAGCTACGGACGGATGTGATGGGTATTTTCACTCTTACATCAAAAGTATGCAGTTATTAATTCAGAGGTGTTGTTTTTTCTGTAAATAAATGGAGAATAAATCATTTTTTACTGTGATTAAGAAAAACAACAAAAAAATAGTGAAAGCAATTAATTAGAAAATGTAAAGTACAATTGTAAATGAGTTATGAATTTTTTTGTTGAGTGTTGTTTTCACCACAGAAACTCAAAACTAGTTTTTCTCCGCTTTTTAAAATTGACCCCTCTTGTGTGCTCGTGTGACAAGTCCATCTCTATTCACAAATCACAATCCAAACCAATCGATAAGGATCTTCATAAATCATCCTTCTTGACTCAGGTGTTAGGGTGCACGCGTCCGACTGCAGCGATCAATTAAAAACGGAGCTATTGGTTTTGCTGCCAATAACCATAGAAACTAAAGAACAGCCTAAGGGGTTTATTTTTGTGCTTATCACAAGACACAGTTTTGGAATCAGTTTAGATGCATGTACGCTCATGTGTTGTAGATATACCAAGTCAACGCACTATTGAATTCAAATAGTATCATCACTTAACCCACCAATGTCAAACCAAGTTCTCCAGGAAGATTAGAGTCTTTTAATTGTCCCGATTCAATACGTCTTATATTTACGTTCAGAATTGTGCAAAATATTGTTGTGCAGCATGGTGGTGCAGTGATTAGCACAGTGCCCTCACAGCAAGAAGGTTGCGGGAGAGAGTCTTGAAACACTTGCCTTTTCTGTGTGGAGTTTGCATGCTCTCCCAGTGTATACTGTATGTGGGTTTTCTCTAGGTACACAAGTTTCCTACCACCCTCCAAAAAAACATTTGTGTTAGAGCCCATTTCTCCTTGTGAAATAAATAACTACACTGCCTGTTGATTTTATGTAATTTGATACTAGAGTGTTAATTATATTAGATTTTAAATGTATAGCCCAAAATCCCAGAATTTCTGTCTCAATGGGCCACAATTGCAGATTCAGAAAGACGAAAAACCATTAAAAGAGGAACATACTGTATAAACACAAATACACAGCAAGAAAACTAACAAATGCTATTGGCACATTCCTGCCCTTAGACTCTCCTTCATGGTGAGAAAAAAACTCATATAAAAACCCATTAGTGGGGAAAAAATAAGAAACCTTATGAGGATCCACATGAAGGATAGATCCCTCCCCCGAGACGAGCATCCAATGTGTCTGTTAAAAAACCAGGAGCTGATGGAAAACTTTCAGGACAAAAACCTGGAGATACTAAAATGGGAGACTCCTTGCTTAAGATATTTAAATGAATAAAAGTGCACACACTCAACCTTAAAACATGTTGCCATGGTTGTAATGTTAAATGCTAAAGCGGCAGCTAATTACTGTACAACCGTAATGTTCTAGTTTACATCTAGTACTAGTTCAGGGGTGGGCAAACTTTTTGGTTCGCGGGCCACATTGAGTTCTCACATTTGACCAGGGGGCCAGAACAGGACCAGATGGGTAACGACTAGATTAGACTGATAGAATGGTGCGCTAGATTTTAAACAAGTGCACTGAATGTTGCATCAAGAGCGTTAAATTTCAAATCTAGCGGCACTAGGTCTGAAATCTAGTGCAATAGCGCTTAAAAACGTGCATTTAGTGGCGCTATGTTTGAAATGTATGCACTTGATGAAATCTTTTGCTTTTTTTAACATCTAACACGCTTATTTACGTGTGTGTATTGGGCCCGATGGCTTTCCATATCTGTGCACACTGTTTATTTTGACAGCGTGTGCATCACGGAGACACACATTTTAATGAGAGCAGTGTTGTTGTTTTCTCAACAAAGCCAATATATCTAGAGTGCGCCATCTAGTGAGGAAACATCAGATTTGCAGAAAAAATAAAACATTATCAAGGATCATTTATTTAATTTTTTCAAGTTCGGCGGGCCGGATTAAACCGTTTAATGGGCCGCATGTGGCCCGCGGGCCAAGGTTTGCCCATGCCTGGTCTAGTTTGATGTTGCAGCTTCACAAGTTGAATTTTATATAAAATATTCTGTATCCTTTCATTTTTATGCTTTTAATAACAAGTTAGAAGGACAATAAAAAACAATGAGTAGATAGTGTGAGTAATTTTTTAGAGTAAATTGCCTCTTTGGAGCAAATTAATTGTTGGATCTGCGGCAATGCACATACCCCATTCTCTGCCAGGGTCCTCTCCTCCGGGTTGCTCTTCTTTCTTGTCTCTTTTTCATTTTCCTGAGGGGACAGAGGAAGTTCTTCTGATGAGTTTGGCAGCAGCTTTCAATGACCTCCCTGAAATTTGCAAGTGCCACAGAGCAATTATCAACTCCCTAGATGTTACCTTAACTAATTCCACTTCTCACTTGCATACTCCCCACTAACTCCCTGAGTGTTCAAGTCTTTTCAGTGGAAGCTGCCATAAAAATGTTTAAACCTCTGTATTAGGACGATAGAAAGCTTTCCTCTGGATACCTGGCCAAATTATATGTGTAAGAAGGTAATCGGATTCCCTCCAGCCAATAAAAATCCAAGTAAAATGTCACTCTCTTTGACTGCTTCAGTGAATCAAATTCTTGAGCCTATGAAATTGTGTACTATTAAATAAATTTGGTTCAGGTGTGTTGGATAAAGTGCACGTTGAAAATCAACAAAATAATTCAGAAGGACCAAACTACCTTGGGCTACAGGGGTATCAAACTCCCTATTTCCTGGAGGGCCGGTGTCTTGAAGGTTTTCATTGTGTTCTTGCATCTACACACCTGAGCCAGGTTATTGAGTCAATGTGCCAAATTCTATTGGCTGTTGATTTCATTTTATGTCGATCAGCTGTATTGAACCAGGAACACATGGAAAACCTGACCGTGTCAAACTCTGGACCTCGAGGACCAGAGTTTGACACCCCTGTATAGTTCTTGACCTCCTACATATGACCATAATCTGATTTAAAAAAAAAAAATCTCCAGAAGTTTCTGTTTTGGCAACTCCTGTTTTACAATGAGGTTTAAGATCTATATGCTGATCTCGGTCGTAGACTGGACTCGTCCCAGGTGCACCCCGCCTTTTGCTTGTTTACGTGGAATAGATTCCAGAAGCCCTGCAATCCTATATTGAGGCTAGCAGTTTCATTTCTCTGCTGAACCGTCCATCCCTATTGGGGTTGCAGGTGTGCCGAAGCCTATCCTGGCAAGAGGCAGGATACATCCCAAACAGGTTGCCAGTATGTCGCAGGGCCACACACATACTCATTCCTAGGGGCAGTTTTATAGTGGCCGACGAGCCTAACATGCATGTTTTTGGAGGGTGGGAGAAAACCGGAGTACCTGGAGAAAACCCACATGTACACAGGGAGAACATCCAAACTCCACACAAAAAGGCCAGTGTTCCATGCCTTATCTCCACCTGGGACTTGAACCCCGGATCTTTTTGTTTTGAGTCCACAGTGCTAACCAGTGTACCTCCGTGCCACCAGCAATCAGTTCAGAAAATAAATAAATGGGCGTTGGCAAAGTCCCTAATGCCTTCATTTGATCAACTATTGTTAAAACGAAAGCGAAAATCTACCTAAACGTAGATAGTAATGATTTTGGTTTTGGTTGGCCAGAAGAATTTGAACTGGGTGGAAAATTTTGTGAGTTTCTTGAGAATACAACAAGTGCATGATAAGATTAAAAAAATTGTCAAAGCAAAGTTTAGTGCTGATTTGCTATTTTTTTCAGTGTAAAATTTGTTTTCTTTGTTGCACAGCATTATTGGACCAATTTATTAGGTTTTCTGGTTTGTGTTTTCGACAAGCTCATGAAAAATTCTTTGCACTACAGGCTTTCTAATCTTTTGGTCAGAAAAGTTAGACATTTTTTGAGGACACTCATGTCAGATTTTGTCTCCCGTTGCCCATAATTCTAACTACTCAGGCTTGTTGTCATTTTGCTGAAATTCTGCCAACTGCTGTCAAATATTTGATAAATTGGACGCCACATGGATTCTTACTGGGAAAAGCTTTGAAATCTCCAGAGTCAAGGTTCTTGTATACACTTACTTTGGATGATATGAGAAAAAAAATTAAATGAAGACATCACAACCAAAAAACATGACTTTCTAAAAGCTTAAAATAAAACTGAAAATTAAGATTAAACTGAGCCAATCAGCTATCAGACTCGTATTGTTGTCTTGGAATTAACCAATAACAGAAAATTCTGTTTTATTTGATCTCATAATCATATAAAACATGGTTTTCAGTCTTCTAAGATTTGCTTTTATAGGCACTGAATCGAGACAAGGTGGCCCAAATCAAGACAAGGTAGCCCAAATTGAGACAAGATTGCCCAAATCAAGACAAGATAGCCCAAATTAAGACAAGGTAGCCCAAATCAAGACAAGGTAGCCCAAATTGAGACAAGGTAGCCCAAATCAAGACAAGGTAGCCCAAATTAAGACAAGGTAGCCCAAATTGAGACAAGATTGCCCAAATTGAGACAAGGTAGCCCAAATCAAGACAAGGTAGCCCAAATCGAGACAAGGTAGCCCAAATTGAGACAAGGTAGCCCAAATCAAGACAAGGTAGCCCATACAGGTTGGCACCTCATAAAGTAGATAAATTCAAATATTTTTCAGGCTGATTCAACCACCTTTAGAAGCCTGTTGTTTGTCAAAGAACCTGTGTATTCAGTTGAGATTGTTACAGGAATTACAAAGCAACATGCAGTATCCATGGTAACGTTCTATCTTATACACTTGTAAGCTCACTGTAAGAAGCACAACACTCCTCTGGCAGAAAACCTGAACACGTTTCTAACCCAAACCAGTAGCATCCAAAGCAGCAGATGTTTGCACAGCTGTTACCCAATGAACATGTTAACACTGTTTTCACGTTAGATGGACCATCACTGGTTGTGCACAAATGAAATTTCTGGCAGAGCAATAAGGGAATTCCCATGACTGTACATCGTTGCTTTCCTGCTTGATGCTGATCATGCTGAAGTGGGTGGTGGCACAACATTCCCCCTGGTGGCTTTCTTCCATCTTAATTCAGTCTGAGTTGCATGACCCACAGGTTCTTGTCGCGCTCTGGAAATGCAGGAACATCTGGCTTTTATGGATGGCTGATTTACACGTTTGCCTCCAGCATCTTCCAGGTCATTTGTTATTGATTTACCCACTGATCGCCCATGTATGTGATTCAGGTTCAGCTCAACGCAGCAGAATCTGAGATGTTTTGTGTTGTTTCTATTTGGAAAACAAAGAGACCCCAAGATTTGTTCATTTTAAAGACAAACAAATAAAAAGACCCCAAATTATATCATTTAGCTTTTCATTTTGGTTCAATCATAATTCAAAAGCTGAACAGCTATAATTAATTATTGATTGCAAAATATTACCCAGCTTAAATTGGTTGTTCCGTTCCGTCGACTTACGCTTATCCGGGGCCGGGTCGCAGGGGCAACAGCCTCAGACGGGAAGCCCAGGCTTCTCTCACCCCAGCTGCATCTTTCAGCTCTCTCGGAAGGATCCTGAGTTGTTCCCCAGCCAGCTGTGAGACATAGTCTCTCCAGCAGGTCCAGAGTCTGCGTCTTGGTCTCCTCCTGGTGGGACATGCCCGAAACCCCTCGCCAGCGAGGCACTCGGTAGGCATCCTGACCAGATGACCAAACATCCCCATCTGGCTCCTCTTGACCTGGAGGAGGAGCGACGTGACACCGAGCTCCTCCTGGATGGCAGAGCTCCTCCTCTGATCTCTGAGTGAGAGCCCAGCCACCCTGCAGAGGAAGCTCATTTCAGCCACTTGTATCCGTGATCTCATTCTTTCGGTCACCACCCACAGCTGGTGACCATAGATGAGGGTAGGAACGTAGATCGACTTGTAAATCAAGAGCTTTGCTTTTCGACTCAGCTCTTTCTTTACCACGACGGACCGTAAATTGCTTGTCTACAGCAAATCATTTCAAGTCCTGAGATTATTTTTGATCAGTCAGACGATAAAAAGCGGTTTAAATGCAGTCTGTTGTGTGTGCTAAAACAATTCCTCATCACCACGCAAAGACACTGCAATCATTTTACTCAGAATAAAAGCTGGTTAAATTCTTCCAAAACCAATTCTTGGTAAAGGTTTTTTCTTCTTCAGCGGAATCAGTTTATTTTTCTGTGTACCAGAAAAGGGAAGCCTGAAGTGCTTGTTTTCTCATTTCTACAAACAGATAAAAGATGAAGATGACCGTAACTGTGCAGCTGTTTTCTAATTAGCCTGCGTGACATGATGAAGTTGAGGCTTCTGAATAAAAACAATCCAGATCAGATTTAAACTGAAAACAAGCTATAAATAAAACAGAACGGCAGCACTCACTTTGTGCTTTGGTTTTGAGCAGAAGCCTTGAGTTTATCTTTTTTTTCTTTGACAAGAACATTCCTTACCTTGGCTTAAATTTTTTGAATTGCCTGTTTTGTTTTTTTAATCATTAAATTTTCCAGTGGAGATAAAACTTGAAAAACAGGGTTCTCCTCCAAAGAGGAACCCACAAGAAGAAAAAAAAAATCAATAATCAAAACTTATTCACATATGTACATGGAATAACTGTTATGAATAACAAGTAGTTACAAATTAGAAAGTAAAAGTTTAAAATGTTAAATGGAAAGTTAAAATTGTTTTTTTTGTACCGTTCCTTTGAGCAGCGGGGTTGCAGGAGTCTGTTGCTGAAGCTATTCTTCAGCTTCAGGAAACTCAGGCTGTCCAATGTATCTATTAGTTCTTCTTCATTAGCCCTCCAAAACCTCTTGATGTGTTTTAATTAATAAACAAACAATTCAATTTAGGGCGGCATGGTGGCAGGTTGGGTTCGAGTCCGGGGTAGGGACGAGGCTTGGAACACTGGCCTTTCAGTCGTGGAGTTTGCATGTTCTCCATGTGTGGGTTATCTCTGGGTACTCCGGTTTCCTCCCACCCTCCAAAAACATGCTCACTAGGTTGATTGGCCCATGCATGATTCCCTCTAGGAATGAGTGTGGTATGGTTGTTTGTGTGTGGCACCGCAGCAGACTGGTGACCTGTTTGGGGTGTACCCTTGCCCTCTGCCACCCCCAGTAACTCCAAAAGGGATAGACAGTGAAGAAGGTGATCAATGGCGCCAAAGTGGTCAGAAAACAACGTGCCTTTGGGGTCAAACATCCACCAGCTGTAGGGATTTTCTCATCATTACATCGGATGTACCCCATGGCTGCTGGAAGGACAAGGTGAATTTTATAGTTTAATAAAGTCCCCAAAGAAGTTGAATCAAACATCATTAAAATGACCAAGACATAAAGTAAATACAGAATGAACCGAGGCCACTCTGGCAAAAAGTAAGATGAATAAAAGCTTCAATTTTCAGGTTGGAATTAATCTGGCTCGTTTAAAAATTGCTTAGTGAGTAATGCTTACAATAGAACTGCAGAAGTGAGGAACATTGGAAAGAGACAGCAACACAAAGCAGGTGTTAGACAAACACTCAAATGTAAATTAGTGCATTTAATTTTTTCAGCTTTATTCAAAAACTAATTAAAATCTGCAAAAGAGAATGAATAAATACAAAGTGGAAATTACAAAAACGGAACATTGGCATTTTGTGTCATCAATCAAAAAGAAGCACAGCTGGAAAACGGGTTGTTTCCTTTTCTGATTCAACATTCATTTTAGTCAGTATTAAAAGAGAAGCAATACAATGATACAAAGAAAGAGACTGGAAACAAGCTGAAAATCATGCACTCTGTTGGGGTAATCAACAACCAACAAGCCGACAATTAGGATTTCAAATCGTTAATTTCTGTCAACACAATAAAGGCAACGGACAAAAGAAGGCAAAAACACTTAAAATTCAGTAAATTGGCAGATAACACACTCTGATGTAAATGTGGCGGTGCTGCTTATTGATAAGAAATTACACAACGTTCTTTGACTTCTGTTCAGAAATGAAGTTACAGAGAGATGTGATGAAAACAGTCATTTCATGCCCTATTATGACTAGTGTGTATTTGCTTGTTTAATATGTTTATGTGACAATGTGATTGTTTTAGGGCTCAATTAACGACCAAAATGGAAGAAAAAAACCAAACCTTTATAAATAATAATCAACAAATATCAGAATCTTTGATTTTTTTTCTACCAAACTAAGGGGAGACGGTGGCTCAGTGGATAAAGCGTTCGGCCACAGACCGGAAGTTCGCATAATCGGAAGTTCGCGTCCCACTGCGTTCACGTCTAGGGTCCTTGGAGAAGACACCTAACTCTCCGTTTCTTCCACCATTGGTGCCGTCATCGGTGGCAACCTGCTGTGGTGTAATGCAGCACACAAATTTCCCGGGGAGGGATAGTTCGGTATATAAATTAAACCACCAGTTGCATTGTCGTCTTTAGCTAGCGTGTGTATCTCTTAAATAGTTGGTTTAACATAAATAAAATCTGAAACAAAGTTAAACTTTCATAAGAACATTGTTTAAATTGAATTATTTAAATCAGTCAATTCAGTGCAAAAGCCGTCAATGTTGGTTAGCACAATGGCCTCACAGCAAGATGCTGTGAGTTTGCACGTTCTCCAAAGTATGCGTGGGTTTCCTCCAGGTACTCCAGTTTCCTCCCACTCTTCAAAAACATGCATATTGGGCTGATTGCCCCTAGGAATGAGTGTGTGTGTATGGTTGTATGTGTGTGGCCCTGCAACAGACTGGCGACATGTACAGGGTGTACTCTGCCGCTCGCCTTAAATCAACCGGGATACAGACCGGCACCCCTTCGTAACCCTGTTAGGGATAAACAGTTCAGAAGACAAAACAACGCAATTCCTTTCAGCTTGAACCTATTTAGTCAATGAAATGAAGTTCCAGGATGTCGAACGGGGGTCTTACACACCTTTCACTACTTTAACATTTCGGTCTAAAAATAGTGACAAGGAAGCAAAAAGGAAAGAGCATCAGCGACATTGGGCTTATCTCTCCTTTCAAATAACTGGCTGTTACTTTCCCAAGAAGATTAGAAAAGGAAAGGATGCGAGAGAGAAAATAAAGAGCGCTTGCAAGACATGTCAGTAGGACAGATTTGTGTGCTTTTGAAATTCACAGATGGGAAAATTGGAAGGAAGGACACACAAAGAGTTAGCGGGCGAATGTTGGAGCCAGTGCTAGTGTTTTGCGTGTTGCCGTGCAGACACGCACATGGATCGTGCTGCCATAAGTCGTTATCATCCCACAGAAAAAATGGAAACACAGAAGCAGTTTCCTGTTATCAGCACGAAACAAATAACAGCACAATTATGTTTAGAGTCACATTGTGACGGTGAAAAGCATCCAAATAAAAAACATTTCATACCGTGCCTGTATTTAGCCCTCTGCTAGTATAAAATAATTTCAGAAATGTACCACTGTTAAAACGAGAGTTTCACTCATGCAGCAATCGTCATTTATTTCATTTGCGTAGTATTACATCCGTTTGATTTTTCATTTGACATTTTTGCCGGGGTAGCTTTGGGCGGGTATTTGCTCTCTCACAGCTCAAAGCCTTACTAAAGATAGATGAGAGATAAATACGTCAGAGTAAATTTGTGGGCTTCTCTACTCACGCTGCATATGACACGGTTGGCAGACAACGGTTTGTTTGTGCGTCGGCTTCTTGGTCGTACGGCAGGGCATTTCTGTTTTTAACTATCCTTCCACACCCTTTAGAAAACAGCGGAGAGGGTCACAACGACTTGTCCTGTCCAAATAGATTACGTTAACCATTTGATGGATTGTGAGAAGGAGAGAAGAGAGGGAATGAAAGGGGAACAACAGCAAGCCAAGCCAGGGGCTTTTGCTGTGTGACATACCGTCTGTTTGGTACAGTTACTTTGCATTCAAAATACTGCATGATCCCACAATCCTCAGTTGTGTCACCCAAATTCCTCCAGGTAGCCATATTGGTTCCAAAATGGCTGATCATAAATGAAATAAACTTTAACTTTTAAAAGCAGTGTGAAAGATGTCCTAACGCTGACAGCCCAGCAACTCATTGTTAATACTGGTCTAGCATTTACCCCCATCTTGATCTTTACTAGCTTCTTCTGGGTTTTTGTCTCCAATCGATACAAATACTTACTTGTCGCCAAAAGCATGAGTGGATTGACGGAAAGTGTGTGCAAATGTTCACATTACAAAAATAGTAAATATGTGTGTGTGTGCCGAGGTTTTCAATCCCTTCCAGTATTCATGGATTATTAATTTTTTTTTTTTCAGTGCACATATTTTTACTGTGCTAAGTCTAACTAATAAAAGCAGATTTAACAGAGAAAAAAAACCATGAAGATTTGTGATACTACTAGTAAGCAAAATAATTGAATGCATTTATTATGTAACTGCCTACCATTACTCAATACCAACCATATGGGAAATGACTAGATTTTCAGGGTCATACGACCAAAAGTCAACATCTCAAAGGATAAAGTCACAAATTTATGTGGACGTGATATCTCCCAAACCACTGAAGGAATTAAATGAAGCTGCCCATAGTTACTCAGTTCCTGCCAGGGGCGGATCCAGGAGGGGCCTGTGGGGGCACATGCTGCCCCTTCTTTTGGTCCACAAAAAAAAAAAAAAAAGAAGAAGAAGAAGAAGAAAGGACAGTGGACTAGTCAAGCTGTCCCCTTGCAGGACCAGTGAATGGGCCACCAAAATGCAGGAAAATGACTCTTTATTTTTTTAAATGTTCTGGGGGTCAGGGAAGGATGCCCCGCCATACTGGATTTGTCAATGACCTCAGGTTCCCGCCCCCTTTTAGAAATCCTAGATCCACCCCTGCCTACTATAGATTAACTGTTTTCAGGCACATGAAACCATGTGTCAAGGTCACTAATTCTTCTGACTGACTGACATCGATGTTTGGAAGATCTGAGTGATGTTCTGGACATTCTGTCTGTTTGTTCTGAGAGGGAACATCTTGTAATATGCACTCCATGATGTCTCTTTTTTCGCAAAACTGAGTTTTCAATTCCTAATGAACTCTTGCCTAAGACTCCCTAGTGCAGACACCTGACCCCCGGTTACTCCCACCATTGACGCCATCATGGCTGCCTGCTGCGGTGCAATGCAGCAAAATAGTTTCCCCATTGAGGGATAAATAAAGTACGATAAAAAAATATATA
This sequence comes from Neostethus bicornis, assembly GCA_902685375.1. NCBI lineage: Eukaryota > Metazoa > Chordata > Actinopteri > Atheriniformes > Phallostethidae > Neostethus > Neostethus bicornis. The sequence continues at coordinate 10,608,208 of LR738558.1, read as the reverse complement.
TAAATATTTAGAGGTCTTTCTTTTTTTTTTGTTTTCAGATACGGAAGCGGAGAGAGGCGCACTGAAAGAACACGTATACCCAAAATTACGCGACTTCTGCAGGGAGAACTACGGCATTGAATTTCAGGTAAAGTCACCTGTTGTGTTTTTTCTTTTGATTTATTTTTATATTCTTAATTTTTGCATCTCAAAACCCTGAATTACCAGTTAGTCCCACTGGAAGTGTTCCCAGATTTACAAGTACATCCTGCCTTACACAGCTGTTTGGTTATGGGAGGGTTGCCGGTGTCTTTGAGCAGACAGAAGGCCAGCAGAGATAAGGCTCCCATCAGTGACGGCTGGCACACGTGAAGCAGCGGATAAGGCGGCGTGATGCTACAGGCTTTGCTTTTGTTCTTTTCATAGAAATTGTGCGCATCCTCCTCTTTGGTGTCCACTGATGAAGATCATTAGCAATGCAAATCGGCGCTCACAGCAAGATTGCTATCAGAATATTGTTTGTTTGCCAAATCCAGGAGAACCCTCAAGTCAGGAGAGACTTTGTTTTTCCCCTCAGATTGTTCCTGGAAAGGCTCAAGGAGATTTACTCCCAAAGTGGAGGTGGACCCATGACCTTCATATTGTTCAGTCAGCACTCTGTCGGATGCTAATTCGCTTTTCACGCTAACAATGTTTCGAAAACAGCTCCGAGCACACATCAGCTACGGGTGTTTGTAGCAAAACTCAGGGATTATTCAGTCAGCTTTATACCACATTATTGTTTAGATTCTAACAAATAGATTTGTTTCCCAAATGCTTACTGCTTATTCAAGCTAGCTTACAAACAATCTTGTGTAAATCTGCTGGTTTAGCTTCAGACACAAAGACGATATGGCGCTGTAGCAATGACAGTGTAAAAGAACTGGACTTATCAAGCCTCTTCATTAAAAGACTGTTGTGATGTGGAAGGAGGAGGACCCAAATGCAGGACATCAAACAAGATTTGTTTAACCAAGGTATCAGCAAGGCTGTAAGCAAAGAAACAAGAGTCAAAAAGGATCAGTAAAGTTTTCAAGAAGTTTTTCTCAGTTTCAAAAGGATATCCGTTGAGTCGGGAGTCAGCCAAGGCAGGAAGGCATGAAGATCCGACAAGGAATGCTGGTGAGGCAGCAAATAGGCAGCAGGGAGAATGATGTGCAGGTGATCCAGATCAGGTAGGATTGGGGAAAAGGTGAGATTGTCTATCGCTCCTTCTGGTGGTGGGTGAGGGAACCATAACAAAGACTCCAACGGAAAAACCATCAGCTTTTACTCAGTAGCTATTGTTGTCTCAGTAACCGATTTAAAAATGGGTTGGAGTGTACTCATTCCTGATTGGCAAGGTGTTTGCCATGCAAATGCAGTCTGGACCAATGACCAAATTTAAAAAGGTGACGTGCGTAAGACAGAAAATTGGCTTGATTTGAAAGAGCAGAATGCTACAGTTTACGTCATACTCACTAGATTCACCTCATCTTGAGTCAATACACTGTAGCTTTGCCCTGAAAAGCAGATTTTCTTGCTCATTTCACCTTCAATGACCTCATCTAACCTGGTTGTGATTTTTGTAAGGCATGGTCATACATGGCGGTAGCTGCTGTAGAAGGAATGTGAGAGAGCAGAAGTCTGGCGGTGACATTTGTCTGTCAGGTGATTCAGATGAGATGCTTATGCAAAAGGCCTGGAAGTTAAAATTATGAATCATTTACGCTACTTTCCATCATTCTCTTACTTCTCATAGTAACAACGGTAGGATTGGAATCAACTTTAGCTGCAAGTCTGCGCCAACTTCTTTTGCATTTTCGCGCATCGGGTGTGAAGTTTTAGTTTTCTCATATGGCCTCATGTTGCATAAGACTTTGCCAAACTGAAGGAATTTTTCACTTTGATTTGTAATTCATGAGCGATCCCGCCTTCTCTTTGAAACACTCGTGCTGTCTTACATAGACACACACATGTCAGCTGGTACACATTGACACACATTTGCTAAGCTTCTGAAAACCCGAATCTCCCCGCTCTCGCATCGTTAGACTCAGTTTCCATCTGGAGTATTCCCCTTACAGGATGCTAAGAGATCGCAGGAGTTGGAGCGGAGGGAATAGGGTTAGGAAATCCAGCCTAGGGGCCGAGCGCCGCGTCCTCATTCAGTCATCACACAACAGCAACAGGGGGATCAGGCTCTGTGATCCCATTTTTTAAAAAAAACACTTTTCATCCATGTGTCTCCTGCTTTTTGCTTCTATCCAACAGGCCATTTGGACATGCAGTTTTAAATTGCAAAATTTGAAACCCCATGCTTGAACTAGGTGGAGTTTTCAAAGATGGAGAGTCGGTTAAAATTGGGCAAAGATTTGACATGTGAAATGACACTGGAAACGTAATTCCAACAGTTTTACCAGATAGTACCACTGGTCAGACATTAATCACCAGGTTGTCATCTTTAAATAGCATTTCTTGGTTTTTAATTACAATCAGGCATTATTGTTATTTTTTTTATTTATTTATTTATTTCGGTCACAGTGCAACCTCATATCAATGAAATAAAGAAAACAACCATATTCCAGCAAAGGACCGAAAAGGTAACGGCTGAAGCAAACGCTTGATTATCGTATTATGTTGTCAAAGATTATCGATATTCTTGTGGAATATCAGGCAGGAATGGAGGAGGCATTAAGCACTAGGCGAATCTGTCCAAGTGATCTGTCCACTTTTGTGAACATGATGTCTCCCAAGCCACTGAAGAAATTTTAATTAAACTACCCCGATTTACTCAGTACCAACTATTGAGTGAGCTTTAGGAACCATCTTCAAGTTGTTATATCTTTCTAAAGACCTACAGGACTTTGTGTTCTACTTTAAAAATCTACATTAACTTCACCCACTGACCCGCTTTTGAAAAATTATACAATAAGGTCACATAATAAAATCTGACAACATAACAGGAAAAAATGTAATAACTTACACATGAGACTGCTTCAACCTAGTTATCACATACACCCCAACCGTTCATTATTAGCACAGTTGGTGATATAGGCCAGGTGGAGGCATATTGTTTGACGCATTGGCATATTCTTGTTTAATTACCCCGGTACTGTCGTAATGCGGACATAGAAGGTACGACCTAGGTGCACAAAGCCAGGTTTTTTGGCAGCTTATCAAAAAAAATAAAAGAATGTCACGGTTATATGACAGGCTTCTCTGGCAGTGCTTGGATCCTGGCATGGCAAGGATGTGGTGAGATTCAATCTGACAAAAGAGTGATGTGCAACGACGTTTAAAGAGCAAAGGAAAGACGAAAGAAGTGTGCAAGCATCACGGATGAGGTGTCAGTCCCTGATGAGGAAAATGGAAAAGGCCAGGAAGGAAGGAGATGTCCTAATGACATGCAGTATGACATGCCAAGTTGTGGAGATATGTTATCTTCCAAAGGAGACATCTTCCACGTATGCCGACATGAGAGCATTTTTAAAATCCTTCTTAAAAGTTTCTCATCAAACTGCTGCAAATCTCTGTGATCACAAATTTTTTTCTGTTTTCATTATGGTGTCGTTGGAAGGAAAAATTACCGTCTTGAATTGGGCCGTGTGTTATTTGGTTTGTTAAATTATTTTAGTTATTCTCTTTGGGTTTGCTTGGTCTCATTTCTAAATGAGTCTTTTTAATTAGATTTTTATATTTAAATTCTTGTTAGAATTCAGTAAAAAGAAATATGAATGTTTGAAGATGCTTACAATTAAACTCCGCTGACCTCTGTTTAGATCCATGGGATTGTAGCATATAAAATCATTAGACCAAAAAACTGTATGAAGATTTTTGAAGATGAAATATTCTACTTGCCAAAGAAAAAAATCCAATTTATGTTTCTAAACATAAGAAATATGTATGGTTCAAACGTTTCTTTATCCAAATATTTCCCTGTAGACCCATCACAAAACTTTTTCGCCCATTAAAAAAATCTGCTTTTTTTTTTTTTTTTTGCTCAAAGGGACTTTCTTCTAGAAAGAAGAGGAATGAAGATTAGTCAGAGTAAGACAGAGTACATGTGTGACTGAGAGGGATCCAAATAGAAAAGTGAGGTTACAGGGAGAAGAGATAAAGAAGGTGGAAGATTTTAAGTATCTAGGATCAACAGTCCAGAACAATGGAGTGTGTGGAAAAGAGGTGAAGAAGCGTGTGCAGGCAGGCTGGAATGAGTGGAGAAAAGTATCAGGTCTGATGTGTGACAATGGAGTTTCAGCTGAAATGAAAGGGAAAGTGTACAAACCGTGGTGAGACCGGCCATGCTGTTTGGTCTACAGCCAGTGGCACAGAGGAAGACAGGAAACAGAGATGGAGGTAGCAGAGATGAAGATGCTGAGGATCTCTCTGGGAGTGACCAGGATGAACAGGATTAGAATTGAATATATCAGAGGAACAGCACATGTTAGAGGTTTTGGGGATAAAGTCAGAGAGGCCAGACTGAGGTGGTTTGGACATGTGCCGAGGAGAGAGAGAGAGTACATCAGCAGAAGGATGCTGGGTTTGGAACCACCAGGAAAGAGGGCTAGAGGAAGACCAAAGAGGAGGTTCATGGATACAGTGAAGGAAGACATGAAGATAGTTGTTGTGACCAAAGAGGATTCAGCAGATAGGGTTAGATGGAAGAAACTGACTTGCTGTTGCGACCCCTGAAAGGAAATGCCGAAAGAAGAGGAAGGACTTTTTTGCCAGGGTAATTTTCTATGTTTGCACATATTTCCGAAGAAAAAGCAAATAAGTGTAAATTAAAAAAAAAAAAAAAAAAGCAGTGGGAAAAGGATGTACATTTCTGCTGGATTTGGTTAAAATGGGATGATGTGACACTTTTTGATGGGTCTGCGCTGACTGAAGGAGATTTTTGTTTGTTTCTCCTTGACATCGACACAGTGAAGCACAAACAGAAAATTTAACATTTAGTGTTTCTGAATCACTGCTCAGTTTTCTAAATCACCCCTTTCTCTTCTGTCTGACAATACAGCCTGTCTTTTACTGCTGAGTGAACCGGATACGAACGGCCAAATACAAATGTCATGTTTACCAACATTCACAGCTCGTACAGTGGCTCACAGAATGAATGCATTTTTAGAAATGATATGATAAGAAATAAAGTGGTGCTCCTCCAATCATGAGGCTAGGGTTAGCTCTAGTTGATTTTAAGAAAACCTCTACAAAAAAATTAACAAAGGGTTTGTTTTAACTGATACAAAAAGGAAAGATGAAAAAAAGACAAAGTAGAATGTATTACATTTCATTCCGTTGTCTTCTGCTTATTGTGGGCCGGGTTGTGCGGGCAACAGCCTCAGACTTAAAACTTAGGCTTCGCTCATCCCGGCTGCATCTTCCAACTCACCTGGACCCCAATGTGTTCCCTGTCCAGCTGTGGTCCATAATCTTTCCAGCGTATTGGTAGGGAAAAATGGTATCGACAAATGATGAATGGACGTAGGAAATGATCAGATAGGATGGAGAATGATCAGATGCTTGGAAAAGATAACATGGGGAATACAGTGAAAAAAATAAACAAGAGCATAAAAGATGAAGTGGTAGGTAAATCGAGAACGTAAAGGGTAAAAGAAAGGTAAAAATTTGTTAAACTGCGTAAACAAATAAAACTCCATTTACACAAATTAATTTGTCAAATATCAAAAGCAGAAACTCCAGGTTGTATTAAATCTGCTAGTGAGACATATCCTATGTTACCGTTCAGTTTCCAGTTTGCCTTGAGGCCATCCCTCTAGCTTCGACAATAATCAAAAAGAATAACGCTCGTTAGCAGGAAATCTACCTCACTGTTTCCATTAGAGGGGATTTAGATTCAATTGGGATGCGAGTTTCTATTTTGTAGAATAGAAATAAACATGTCTAATAAATAAGTGCTTATTGATCACCAAACGCAGTAAAACTCTAAGCACCACAGCATTGGGTTTAGAAGCAGGATTCTGCTGCAGTAGTATCAACCAGCTTCTGAATTAGAGAGTTCTGGGTTTGTTTTTTGTTTTTTTCCCTACAAATCTAATTTTCCCATCAAATACAGTTCAAAAACCCTCCTATTGTCTCTCCGAAGCCCACTAGTGTTTTCAGATTCATAAATCATCTTCATGATACATCCAACTGCTCCCACAGGCAGGAGTTAAGCTGAGCCTTAAAAGAGCTTTCTTAATAACGTGGTCGGGTCTCTCTACAGTGAAAATGCTTGCTGCCCATATCTTTTAAACACACACACACACACTGTAAGATTTCTGTCTGCATTTGTGTGTGTAAATTTGTTCAATGGACGTCACTCGCCCTGTTTTTACATCTTATAGCACTAACAGAGTAGAAAATAAGAAAAAGGCTAATTGAGGTGTTAGAAAGTAGTTTATGATTGTCAGGGGTTTGGCTCAAGACCCCGACAAAACAGAAGACGAGGAAGGCATGCGGACGGTCTAACACCTTTTATTAACAGTAATCTTAATATAACTAACAATAAAAAAGAGCAGAGCTTAGAGCATGTGAGACTCAGGCAGTAGCAGCAGGAAGAGAGACCCAGCTGCTCTCAATCAATCCAATATGTGGCCACGGACTCTACCCAGGAACTACAGTATGTGGCAATGGAGCCACAGTCTCCTGCACACAGGAGAGAGAGAGAAAGAGACAAACAGCAGCAGGAAAGGGCCCAGGGCCCTCACAATGATTATTTTTTGAAAGGTTTTTAATTAGTTAATAAAAACAAAGTAATCCATTCCATTTCATATTTTATTTATTAAGTGGTTATGAATGAAGAATCAAGACGGGATGAAACCAGGTCACATGTCCAAGCACAAATTAACAAGACGATCCCTACGTCTTTATTTCAGAAATAACAGTTGCCTATACTTGAATTATGGGTAGAAATGATGTACAGTCAAACATAAAAACTTGCAATGCTTTATTACCCGACCATGAACAGTCCCAGCGGACAGAGGTCTTTGGCCTGCCCAGGATTGCTGCAAAAGCCCCTGCCCAGGTCACGCGCCAAGTCGACCTGCATCAAGCCCCGTCATGCTACGCCACATGATCTTTGACCACCTGAAGGGGGTCATTGAGGGGGAGGTACTGTCAGGATTCCCTCGCCCACCACCAGAGGGAACCCGGGGCCTTCCCTCATTTGCCTGATTTTACACACCTGAAGATATTTGAGCAGCTGCCTATAAATAGGCAGCCTGTCTTCTCTTCAGGACATTAAATTCCATCCCAGCCAGGTCTTATTGGCTGCCTAACCATGATAAACATTTAGAACAATAACTCAATGACATTCCTCTGATTCATGTGTTCTTTTTGTTACAGCATCACTGTACTCCTTCATTAAATAAACCATGTTTTTTGTCCTGCAATTGGGTCCTCCTCCTTCCACCTGATTTCCACATCATGACACTTCAGATGTGTTGTATTTATAGAAATTTTAATTAAATTAGATCAGTATCACAAGCTTTTTGCACACAGTTGTTCAAACACACAATCAGACTTAAAACAATAGACAAAGTAGTAACTAAATTAAACAAATCCCAGATGGGTCGTGCTGCTTCTCAGGGATGAAAACTCTCCCAGAATCCCAGTTCAAGAACACTAGGAATGTGCACAATGGACTAAAAATGTGATCCTGGTCATTTCTGGTATTTAGTTTGGTAGCAATACCGTTCCGTCGTCTTCCGCTTATCTGGGGCCAGGTAGCAAAACCATGACAACAAATAAAGATCAATCGCCATTCCCTTTGTTAATTTCCACAATTTTCCACCACGTTGCTCTTGGTAAACCTCTTTCCATCATTGCAATAAATGCCCAAACTTTTTCTAGACATCTCATGACATTTTGCAAGTGATCCCTCGCTGGGTCGATAACTAGCGGAGCTCCCAGTACGTGTTGTTTCATTAAAACCTCCTCCTCCAGTTTTATGTGACACATACTTGTTATTTCACAAACCAATTCAAGCTTTACTGAGCATTTGAGTTTAGAGTTTGTGTCTTTTGATCTAATGCTTTTAGGTTGATGGGTTTTTTTTGCAAAAAACATGCAAACTTGAACTTCAAAGAAACTTGAGCGCCTAAGAAGCGACATTGCTTGCAACCATGCTTTTCCCCCAATCCAACCTAAAAGCGTTAAGAGGCCTGTTTCAGATTAAACTTTTTAATGGCGTTAAATATATCAACAGTAGAATTTTAAATCATTTTTATCATTAGATGACAAGAAATGTTAATGGCAAACAGTTAGAAAAGAACATATTTTTGCAAACCACAAAACATAAACTTGTGAGGCTGCAAAAAGAAGCTAGCCTAAGACGTGTTCAAAGTGACTAAAATAATCTTCCTTAGATGCAAATTTAAACAGTGCAGGGTATTTTTTTTTCACAATGACTTTCCAAATGCCCTCCTGTAACACCTACACTTATTTTCCCACACACCAACCCCTTGAGCTTATTCAGATCAGCTCAGCCGTCTTCCACCCAGCGGCCAGCTCGACTGTGAGAAACTTCTCTGCACTTAACTCCTATCTGGAGACACTGAATTGACTTCCAAGCAAAGCTACCATACGCTGTCAGTTTTATGCTTGATTAGAATGTAAAAGCCTTTTTGCCTGAAGTTTGAAAACACTTTCATTCATCTTTAAAAAAAATCTGTTTTTGACAGCTGGATGGATTCCCAGGTTGTCGAAGCCACGGGGCAATGAAAAATGAGAATATGTTGTGCATTTTTTAATTATACATATTTGCACAGATTCATTTGAATAAACTGCTATGTCTAGATTGTGCAATCAAAATATGATGATCTACTTTAAACGTGTGTTGATAGCTACAGGAAAAGCTCATCATTTACTTAATTAGGTCCCATCTTGTGCTAAATAAACATTTCAGAGTGTTTTACCTTCTGATAGTGTTGTGTGGGTCTTGTTTTTGTCACCATAATGTTTTTTTTAGAATGATTCAGTCATTTTTTTAATAAAATTGTAGTCGTTTTTCTGCCCACTTTCAATGTGACAATGAACAAGTACCTAAGCATTTCATACATCCTTCCGTCCCCTTATGTTTCACCCCTCCTTATGAATTGGGCAGAAGATGGGCAGTTCATTCAGGACCTGTGTCAAATTTTGGATGTGTAGCCTGTTATTTCTCAGTTCAGGTAGGGAGATGAGCAATAGTCATGCTTTGACATTTTCCAGATATTGAGAAATATTAATATATGTATATTTATGTAATCTACAAGAAATCATTGTGTATTTGTGGCCATACCAGCCTGTCTATGCCTGATGCCGTCAGACCTCAGAAGCTAAGCAGGCTGGGCATGGGCTGGGCTGTACTTGGATGGGAGACCGCTGGAACCCCATGTGCCACAGTGGGACGGGGGCTGAGATTAAAATTGCCGTTGTGTCCCTGGGCAAGACACTTCACCCACGTTGCCTAGTCTGAATGGTGTATGTGCGATTGGTTGGTGATGGTCAGAAGGGCCGATGGCGCAAAATGGCAGCGTCGCTTCTGTCGGTTTGCCCCAGGGCAGCTGTGGCTACAACAGTAGCTTACCATCACCTAGTATGGCGTGAATGAATAATGCATTTGTGAAGCATCTTTGAGAGTCCTAAAAAGTGCTATATAAATACAATGCATTATTATTATTTATTGAATATTTCAAAAATCAAACACTTTTGTTTATTTGCGCAAGATGCAATAAAAGGTTCATTTGTTTTTTATGTTTTTTTTCAACTTCCCCGAGGTGGCCCACTGCAACCGCGCCCAATCTAATATGGGTGACTTTTTTTCCCTTTCACATATTACCGTGCTCAAACAGATCTCTTTGCTTATTAACGCTGCCGGTCGATAAGGCTTATTCTCAGTTTAGATAACAGTTTGAGAAGCGTTCAAGCGTTCTCGTTCAGCTGTCTAACGCCTCCATCTGGTATGAATGCCATTAGACAAAAAAATTGTGTTCTAAAGTCTTTAAAATTGTACAATTTAATCTTTCAAAAGAGATACTGTGTTATAAAAAGATGATATTTATTACCCAATGTTAAAGTTTGCCCCTTCTTCCTCCGCTGATCTCATTACTTTATGCCATTGACTGGCACTTAACCTCAACTTGGTCTAAGACGTTAAAACACTGCAGCAGACTGAGTTTAGCAGAATTTATACTAGAGGAATTACCCCTCAGATTTAAGAGATGAAAATTGACCTGTTAGGCAACCTTTTGAAACAGGAAATAAACATTAAAAGTCAAAATTGTCACTTAAACTCCCCCCAAGTAATTTATGTTTTCCAAAAAGGGAAAAACAAACTGCTGAAGCTTTGATGTTTAAGCCCACACGGTCTTGAAGCAACAGAAGGCCACCGTTTAGTAGGTATTCTTAAAAGATTTACTACATGTTCTTATTAAAATTGCCTAAAGAAATAAGCTTAAGATACTATTAATGTTGGCACAGTGTCTATTTTTACTCTTGCTTTCTGCCTCGGAGTCTTACAGTTAGTGGGGGATTTTGCTTTGCTTTTTTTTCTCGCCTGATTTCATGCCCTTTCTTCCTGGGCATCTTGGGCAGAATCCCAAAGTCTTAATAGTCTAACATTCAATAAATAAATAAATAAAATGCTTCTCTTTTTTTGCACTTGACCCGTCATGAGCAAACACCTCGCAAGGGCGTCGGAAAGCTGCTTAGCAGAAGCTGCTTTGTCTCTTATGTAAGCGACGACACCCCCACAAGTGTACTTTTAGGGGAGGATGGAGGGATGAAAAAAACGAAGGCAATCAGAAAGAAAAGTGGTGGAGTTGGCGCGAGGAGGAGAGCGAGGAAACTGTGAAAGTGTTTAAGCCAAATTCAGTCCCAAGAGAGTCTTTCATCCAACTGTGTCTGCTTGGCCAAAAAACCCTTTCATGCATTCCCTCTTACCTTTATTTATTCGCCCTCGCCTCTTTTGCCTAAACATCCCCAGACTGCCCTCCCCATTTCCAGTCTTGCCATATCTGTGTATGCCACTGGAGCACAGCAGGTGAGGAAGCAAATTTAATCAGAATATCCTTCCCACATGTACACAGTGAATAGAAATGACTAATGTCTTCATTTAGTTTTTAATTACCGTGCATCCTCCCAATCACCCGCCGAAACCTTTCGCAATCAGAGGCGCTCATCTCACTTCATTCCTCTTCCCTCCGGTCCTTGTCAACATGAGGCCCATCGCAGCCCCCACACATGTGCATCGGAAGTAGATTAGTGATACTGATACGGTGTGACTGATGTGCAAAGCAATGACTTTTTCACAATGAGCAGTCACTAGGGGACGCCTAACAAGAGTAAACATTTTTCAAAGGTGAAGGATAAGGAACAGGCACAGAGTTGGGTTTTTCTTCACATTGTACACTGAACAGAAATGGAAATAAAAGATACCAGACTCTTACAAAGAGTTTCAGCCAAAATGAAAGGGAAAGTGTACAAAACCGAGGTGAGACCAGACATGCTGTTTGGTCTAGAAACAGTAGCACTGGGAAAAAGACAGGAAACAGAGATGGAGGTAGCAGAGATGAAGATGCTGAGTATCTCGCTGGGAGTGACCAGGATGGACAGGATCAGAAATTAGTATATCAGGCACATGTTAGAAGACAGAGTACATGTGTATGAAAGAGAGGGATCCAAATGGAAATGTGAGGTTACAGGGAGAAGAGATAAAGAAGGTGGAAGATTTTAAAGACTTAGGATCAACAATCCAGAGCAATGGGGAGTGTGGAAAAGAGATGAAGAAGCGTGTTCAGGCAGGCTGTAACGGGTGGAGAAAAGTATCAGGTGTGATGTGTGACAAAAGAGTTTCAGCTAAAATGAAAAGGAAAGTGTACAAAACCGTGGTGAGACCGGCCATGCTGTTTGGTCTAGAAACAGTAGCACTGAAGAAAACACAGGAAACAGAGATGGAGGTAGCAGAGATGAAGATGCTGAGGATCTCTCTGGGAGTGACCAGGATGGACAGGATCAGGGGAATAGCACATGTTAGAGGTTTTGGGGATAAAGTCCGAGAGGCCAGACTGAGATGGTTTGGACATGTGCAGAGGAGAGAGAGAGTACATAGGAAGAAGGATGCTGGGTTTGGAACCACCAGGAAAGAGGACTAGAGGAAGACCAAAGAGGAGGTTCATGGATACAGTGAAGGAAGACATGAAGATTGTTGGTGTGACCAAAGAGGATACAACAGATAGGATTAGATGGAAGAAACTGACTTACTGTGGTGAGTCAGTTTCCTCCAAGAAGAAGAAGACTCAAACTGTTTGAATAGTTTCACACGAGAAAAAGTAAGTAAGAAATAAGCTTCCTCCGCAGGGTGGCCGGGTTCTCACTCAGAGATAGGGTGAGGCGTTCTGCCATCGGGGACGAGCTCGGGGTAGAGCCATTTTTTCCTTCGGGTCGAGAGTAGCCCGATGGTGTGGTTCAGGCATCTGGTTAGGTTGCCGCCTGGGAGACTTGGTGGTGAGGTGTTTTAGGCACGTCCCATCAGGAGGAAACCCTTAGGCAGATCCTAGACCGGCTGGATAGACAATGTCTCACAGCTGGCCGGGGAATGCCTTGGGATCCTCCCGGGTGAGCTACAGGATGCAGCTGGGGTGAGAGAAGGCTGGGCCACCCACCTGAGGCAGTTACCCCCGTGACCTGGTCCCAGATAAGCGGAAGACGACAAAACAAAAAAATAAGAATTACAAAAATTCCAAAAACGATCTTTTTCCAACAAGATTGCTAAATACGATACATTTTTGTTGAGTAATGTTTGGATTGTCTAGAGGATGTCAAGTCAATTAGTGTCTCTTGCCTCGGGAGCCAAGGCATCATCTTGGGCCCTGCTAATGATTGTGGGGGCAAACCTCTCCTCGTCTGTCAATTTAAACTCCCCATTTCAGTGTTTCAGTAGAATCCAGTTGGAGAACCTTCCTGGTCACCGCTGTTGCAGTGACAAGTTAAACCGATTTAAACTAGCTGATGTGACAACCAGCAAATTGTAAAAGAAATGGCCTCCTGGTGGAATAAAAACCCCTCCCAATTACCTGTACAGCTTATCCCTGAGGGCTTCATGACCATCAGGAATAATGCATTTTATTGTGAGACATGTCAAGCCCAGTTCAGCATGACAGAAGTTATCAGAGATCCGAGATCCTGCGGTAGGAAGACTTGTCCTCTACAATATATCAGCTATCCCGAACACACACACACATACACACTTATTCCAATGTATTTCCCTCCACAGGAGATTCCCCCTGTGGCGTGTTTACAGTTGGAATTGTCTCAGCTGCCAGGACTTGTGATAAATGTGTTGAGGGAAGAGTGTTTGCAAGTGTTCGTCTCCCTGCTGTTCTTTGGGAATAGGATATGCATGTGGGGAGTTTGGGATGAACAGTGGTTGCTGCAGGCGTGTGTTGGAATTTAAGCCATTTTTAATTGATATAAAGAAGTAATATTTTTTTTTGTAAACTTTATATCTATATTGTCATTGTACGTTCCGAGAAGAGTATCCTCAATAAATACATTTTCTATTTCTTTGTGTCTTTTTTTTTACCAAAATAATAAAGGAATTTGCATGTTTTTTGTGTCAAGGTTGTGGATCTGTACTGGGGAGTCGATCCGGAGGAATGGGACAGCCCTGAGCTACAAAGACTCAGAATGAAACTTCTAGAGGAATGTCTGAAGACGTCGGCTGGACCGTGCTTTGTTGTAAGTGTTAAGTATTAGTTCAACATGTATTCTGGCTCTCTTTGACTAAACACTCGAACTACCGCAGTGGTCAATTTTACTGCACGTCACTTTAATATGCAAATTAGAATAAATAAAACACAACTTGGGAGGCTGACCTTTTATGACTTTTAATATAAACATGTTTTCTATTTTACCATGTATTTTTTGTGTTCTAAAAATGAACATTTCCAAATTTGTAAGCATTTTATCTGCTGTAACCGGGGCACAGCAGCTGGGAGGAAGCACACATTTGAAGTTGTTGCTATGCTGCTGTAGCAACACACATTGCTATGTCCACACATAAATGTGAGTGTGTGTGTGTTTATATTTATGGAGAGAGACAAGGAGGACTCTGACGCCATTACTGAAAATTTTAAGACAGGTTGAGTGAGATAATATTGTAGAGATACCATGAAGAGAGTAAGAAAATAGCTGTCTGAATAAAGTATGCCATGTTTTCTAGATAAGTCTTAATGTCTCATTTATGCAATATAGCAGCACAGAACGGGGTTCCCATTGACAGTTATGGCGCTTGCAGGTAGTTTTAGAACGCGGCGGTCCTAGTGTTAACTTACAAATGATCTCCTTTAAAGCCTTTTAAAAGCACTTTATTTAATTCTAAAGTTTGTGTTTCTGTACTTGAGTGAGAAATGTCATCAAAACCACGTTGTCTGTTTCAGCATGTAGACGTTTCTTAGCATCTTGCATTTGCCAGAAGACAAGCAGAGAATCTACAATTATCATTCATATTTTTAAATGCACACCTGTTAGGAGACACTTTTCACACAGATTAGCAATTAACACAAGAAGAGCTTGAGGAGTTTAACAAACATGACAGAAATGTCTCCACGTGTACTCCAGGCAGGATATTATCAGATTACAGCTGAAATTCAAGAGACTTTTTGACATCATTATAGGTAATCAAACAATTGATAAAGAGTGGAAATTGGGATTAAATCAATCTGAAGAGAAATAGTAAAATTAAATAGTTTGTATAGAACAGATCGTTACAGGTTACAGGGAGAAGAGATAAAGAAGGTGGAAGATTTTAAGTACTTAGGATCAACAGTCCAGAGCAATAGAGATTGTGGAAAAGAGGGGAAGAAGCGTGTGCAGGCAGGCTGGAACGGGTGGAGAAAAGTATCAGATGTGATGTGTGATAGAAGAGTTTCAGCTAAAATGAAAGTGTACAAAACCGTGGTGAGACCGGCCATGCTGTTTGGTCTACAAACAGTAGCACTGAAGAAAAGACAAGAAACAGAGATGGAGGTAGGAGAGGTGAAGATGCTGAGGATCTCTCTGGGAGTGACCAGGATGGACGGGATTAGAAATGAGTACATCAGGGGAACCGCACATGTTAGAGGTTTTGGGGATAAAGTCCGAGAGGCCAGACTGAGTTGGTTTGGACATGTGCAGAGGAGAGAGAGTACATCGGAAGAAGGATGCTGGATTTGGATCCACTAGAAAAGAGGACTAGAGGAAGGCCAAAAAGGAGGTTCATGGACGCAGTGAAGGAAGACCTGAAGACCGTTGGTGTGACCAAAGAGGATGCAGCAGATAGGGTTAGATGGAAGAAACTGACTTGCTGTGGCGACCCCTGAAGGGAAATGCCAAAAGAAGAAGAAGTATAGAACAGATTGAAATTGACGTAAGCGATCACAGGTAACGTCCTGTAGACATAAAATGGATTTGGTCTCTCTTGGTCCCACTATCCTTTCCCTCAGAGTTCAAAATGTCTCCTTTTCCATCCCCCCATAAAAACAAGAGAAACAGCTTCATGCTACAACAGTAGATTTTATTACTTCCCTTAAAGATGCTGATTAGTTTGGCAGCTAGACCAGGAAAGCTCAAACCCATTCACCCCATCCTTCTTCGGTATTTTGACTCCTGACTCAGGACTCCTTTTTCACATAAACCAACCTCAGCACAATGTGCAGAGCCGTTTTTTTCCTTTGGTTTATGTTATATATTTGGCCTGCAGCGTGTATTTGAAAAGCACTGAAAAGCTTTATTTTATTACCCCAAGGAAAAACTTGATGCCATAATGAAAAGCCATAACGGTTTTAAGCCTAAAGCATAACCAATCAGGAAATGAACTTAACGACAACGTATACACATCGTCACCATACGTTATTTTTTACTTGTAATGGGGAAGTGAGGAGGAAGATTTAGGCTTAGACTGGATTTTTATTTATAGGTACAAATTGGGGCACAGCAGCTTCAACAAAAAAGTCCAGACTTCTCTCAACTAAGCCACATCTTGCAGCTCACCCGGGAGACCAAATTGATGCCAGGGCAGTTGTGAGACAGGTTGTACTCACACGCTATAGCTGGGGTTCCCATTAAATGGTCCGGAGTAGAACTGTTTTCCCTCCGCACCATCTTTCTGGGCGGTTCTCACATAGGGTTTCACCAGTCGTGCCAGAGCATGCTTTTGTCGGAAAAGATCAGAAACTGCACACAGGCATTGTTCGGAGCACTGAGGGCGGTCAAACGCAATCAAGTATAGTTCCCATCCTAATTTGAATACATCCTAAAGGGGTTCAACAAATACATTTTGGTCCCCTCCTGAGACTCATCTGAAAAGTCTCCTCATGGGATTCCAAAACTCCGCCCCCAAATTTGTTTTTACTCAATCTGAAAGGGGCAATTATTTTACTCCGAGCCCCTCCAAGTTCCTCACTCTATTTCTATCTCTGAACCGTTCACCCTGTGGATTCAGCTCATTTCAACCAGTTGCATCCCCAATCCCAACCACCTACCGCTGGTGAGGGTCAGAACAATGACCGACTAACAAATCAAGAGCTTTGCTTATTGGTACAGTACTCTTTTCACTACCATAAACTTGACACAGCATTGTAAGTATTGCAGACACTGCACTGACCATGAAAAGTATACAGTAATACTATCGCCCACAACAGTCCATGCCATCCTAGACGTCTTACACTTTGAAAGAAGGGTCATTTTTGACAGTCAGTTTTAAAGTCAGACTTGTACGACCCCAATGCGATCAGACCACTCTCCATCTGGTGGTGGAATATGTAACTGCTAATAATGTGTTGTGTGATTCCGATATGAGTTTCAAGAAACACATTACCAAAGTGTTTTATTGTTGCTGTTCTAAATGATGGGTGTAGTATTGCCTAGTTAAACTGATTTAATTTATTCCCATCAGCTTCCCTGTCTTCTTATCCTGCTGCAATTTCATCGTCTTAACCCCTGCCAACCCAATTCCCACCTAGTAGCCTACCGAGGGAACGCTGACGCAAATAATTTAAAGTATGCACACACACACACTGCTTTTTGTTCTTCCCTCCTGTGATTCTCCATTTTCACACACGTTAGATGAGTTAGACGGGCTTTGTTGCACTTTGGCTTGGAAGATCCACAGACATTCTTAAACAGCGCATGTGCTCACATCTAACTGATTAAATGTTTAATGGAATATTCTGGTGGTCTGACCTCAGTGGGGATTGAAGGATTTCATACTGAGTATCCCGTAATAGCCGAACCGTACCAATCAAACACATCATTGGCAGAGCCATTGGTCCCTATAGCCCGGCTCCCTGGTGTGGTCAGGCTGGCCAAATAGACCCTTTTCCTAGACTCCAGAGCAAAGAGCTCTTTTGATCAGAGCCTAAAATTCTTGTTTATGACAGTTTTGGGTTGTCTCACAATCTCAAAACTGTTGTTTATTTTTAAGATTGGTAGACCTAGATTTAGATCTCTGTTTACATCACCAATATCTTGTGTGTATTTGCTTTGGGGTTTAGTTTTCTCCATTTATTTGCCTTTCCTTCTATTTCTTTTCTCTTTATCAACTGATTCAAACAACCACAGCCTCTTAGAGTCTACACACCATTATCATGCTTGTCACACACTCAAGTGCTACCCAGGTGTCACCCCAGCTAACACTCATGCATCTACACGGCTTTAAGAAGATGCATCTCAAAATCTGCATACCATTGCAACCACGATAGAGCTGCATGGACAGATCAATAAGGACAATCGCTATAAAACACAATACAAAGGATAAGAGAACCCTCTGAAAACCAAGATTACCTCGACATTGATTATCGATCCTTCTTTTGTTGACAGAAAATTACCACCGACATGTCTGCCAGCTTTGCTACCACAAAGAATCCATCCAAGAACAAGAGGGTTTCCATTTGAAATACGAGTATAACGTTGAAAGTGGTTTTCAAGTGGAAATGAGTTGAAACTTTCTGATTGGAGACATAAGTCTTGCTCTATTTCTTGCAGTGAGTGTCACTGGGAGAGCACTATTGAGCACAAGGAACGGTAGCAGTGCAATGTTGTAAAACACACACATACACAGCACACCTAGGTAGAAGGGGGTTTTCTCTATCCTCCAGATTCAATAAAGCTTGTTTCCATGGCGATTGCTAGGGTTGGCATGGCGATAGTGTCAATGACCCAGAGATTAAGCTTGACAATGAGCCGGGACTTTCTCCTTTTTCTCTTTTCTCCACTCTTCTCTGATACGGGTTCCCTCATGCTGAAGAAATGAGAGCAACAAACAATATTTAGCTCTGACAGTTTTTTGTGGGTTCAAGAAAATAGTTATGAATGCAGCTTTTACATTCCAGCTGCACACGTCCAGCCGTCAAGCTGTAAGTGTTGATCGGCCGTACCAATGGATTCCCTTCATCATTTAAATACTTGCAACTCTTGTGCCTCTAAAATAGAAGAAGAAAAATTAGAAAAGAGACAAAGTTAATACACATTTTTTTTAAATTTAGTTTTAACACTTTGGAAATCTGGAAAAAAGCCTAATTTTCAACCAAAGTATCATAAGTTTTATTCTATACAATATTTATAAAGATTTGCTGCCGAGTGTGAAGCGGCCGGGATGGGAATTAGCGCCTCCAAATCCGAGATCATGGTCATCGCACTGAAAAGGGTGGAATGCCCCCTGCGGGTCAGGGACAGGGTCCTGCCCCAAGTGGAGGAGTTTAAGTATCTCGGGGTCTTGTTCACGAGTGGGGGAAGGATGGAGCTGGAGATCGACAGGCGGATCGGTGCGGCATCAGCAATAACTAGGACGCTGCATCGGTTCGTCGTGTTAGAGAGAGTGCTGAGCCGAAAAGCAAAGATCTCCATTTACAAGTCGATCTACGTTCCAACCCTCACCTATGGTCATCAGCTGTGGGTGGTGACCGAAAGAATGAGACTGGGCTTTCACTCAGAGATTGGGTGAGGAGCTCTGCCATCCGGGAGGAGGAGCTCGGTGTCAAGCCGCTCCTCCTCCAGGTCGAGATGAGCCTGATGGGGTGGTTCGGGCATCTGGTCAGGATGCCCCCCAAGCGCCTCGCGGGCGAGGCGTTTCGGGCACGTTCCACCGGGAGGAGACTGAGAGGCAGACCCCGGACCCGCATGAGAGACTATGTCTCACAGTTGGCCGGGAAACGACTTGGGACCCTTCATGGTGAGCTGGAGCATGCAGCCGGGGTGAGAGAATTCTGGGCTTCCCGTCTGAGGCTGTTGCCCCCGTTACCCAGCCCCGGAACAAGCGGAAGATGACGGAACGGATTTATTAAGAGATTCAAAGTTTGACCTCTAAAAACTACACGGTCTGCACCAGCTAGCATGCTGGCCAATATGATTAGTGAAAAATCTTCTAAAAGTATCATAGAAAAGGCTTCAAAGTTGTCTTCTGGACAGTGTATTTGAAGACCGAGACATTTGGACTTCCATCCAGAAATCATTTTCAATCTAACCTCAAAAAGTTACTCCTGGATGAATGAGGGATTGCACGGACTTACCGCAAAAGTACTTTTTCTTGAATTCACATTATACATTTATGGCAGTCGTTTTGTGGTATGAATTAAATCCAAGCTCATCTTTTGTTCGACTCGCTTCCAAAGCTTATAAATCAGCTGAAAAACCCATGTGGTATTCTTATCTAGCAACACAATCGATTCCAGACGGTATTTGCCATCACCTGAGGCAAGTAGTGTTGGCAAGGTGTTTAAACCAATAGAAATCTATTTTACCTTGGACAGAAGAACAGATGAATTAGAATACACACTGGCAGCTTTACCGGATACAAGATGTGCCAGCAACCAATAACAGAGGCTGAATTCTCTTTTAATTTGTGTATATTGCCCAAATTTTGAAGAACAAAGCACTGATGAAGTATGATTCATTACTAAGACAAGATGTTTATCAAATTAGAAGTCATTAAAATTATCAATACACATTCTAACCTTCATGAAGCTGGCCCTTTTTAAAAAATAAAAAATAAACAAAAATAAACAAAAAATACGTCATTGTTTGTGCTGTAAAAATGTTCGTTTGTGCTATTTTAGTTTTTTAAAAAAATATATTTACGATTCTTTTATAGGTCAATCTGTGATAATCCAGACCCTCATTTTGCTTAAAAATGACCAAAAACTCCTAAAAATTGTGTCAATTGTTTGTGCTGTGTTTGTGCTGTTATGTGCTGTTAAAAAAAATTGTGTTGTTTTCGTTTTTTTTTATTTTAAGAAAAATTATTTGGACGATGACATCCTTCAGACCTTCATTTACTTCCAGGCATTGCCATCTTTGATGTCGTCGTCATCCAAATTGTATTTCTTCAAATAAAAACAAAACTAAAACAGCACAAACAAAAAATTTAACCACACATAACAGCACAAACGATTGGTACCATTTTTAGGAGTTTTCTCGCATTTTTAGGCAAAATGAGGGGCTGGATTATCGCAGATTGACCTATAATAGAATCGTAAATATCTATTAAAAAACTAAAATAGCACAAACAAAAAAATTTTACAGCAGAAACAATTGACATATTTTTGTTTATATTTATTTTAAGAGGGGCCAGCTTCACAGAGGTCACATTCTAAACATGCACATGAACCTTGTTTTTCTTGAACAATAAATACGTGATATCTTTTTAACAATTGACCACACCCAAAAATATAACAATTTTGAGCCCATCCATGCATTTCTATTGGTGTATATGTGGATTTCCTTCAGGCCCCTCTGGCTCTGAAAAATGACACAACAGTGCCTGTATATCATAATGCAATAATTGACTAAGCCGAGGGATAATATACGTACATCACCAAAGAGATTTTATCATATTTCTGGCGACATTATCATTCTACTGCTCACTCACATTTGTTGTTACAGCATCAGTTTAACATGGCTTTTGATCTGTTCGTGCAACATGCTGACATTATGATTCATTTTTATCAGTATATAATATTTATTTCTGTTTATTTTGCACAAGACGTGAACAGTTTTTGTTTGTGTTTTAATACAACTGAACGTAACAGTTCTAAAAATCCTTTTTATTAGCAATAGAATATTTCTTCGATTAGATCATCTGGTTTTGTTAAAAGCCGCGTCTGCTCCTATCGTGCCAAAAGCTTCTCTCACAAACAGCTGACTGTGTGTTTCATTGATTAATTGGCTTTGTGAATGATTGATTTGTCGATTCATACAGTAGCTGTGCACAATATCTTACTTGCCTCTCCCAACTAGCTCATCAGATAAAGTGCACTTAGCTAGAGTATAAAACCCCTTCCAAGGATGAAAATCCCCACGAGGGGTGGGGGTGAAGAGGAAGATTTGGGCTTAGACTGGATTTTCATCTTTTTTTTTGTCTTTCTACTACCTGCAGCATCCAATGAGCCATAAAAACTAAGTGAATCCCTCTTAAAATGCAGACACACACATTTTGTACATCTGCTGTGACACAAAAAATACTAAAGTTCTGGCGTATCAGCTGGCAGGCAGTAATCTACTTAAGATGGCCCCAATCCAGCGTGCTTTCTGGCTGAGGCTCTAGAGGTGTTGGAGCCACCCAGAAAATATCTGCACTGTTTTCTATTTTCTTCCTTTCATAAGTCAAGTTGAAATGTTTAGATTACACAACCTGTCTGACAGATGTGAGGGCTTGGATTCGGTCGATTGGACTGGAAATTCTTAATACACACCAATCTATTCATCTTCAAGGCAAGCTGGTGGGTAGTATAGCAAGTGACCCCCTATGTGACGCGTCCCTCTGGCTACCGGCCTTGTTCCTCCATCCTCGTCTGACACACCACTGCAACTCTATGAGTCACCTACATAGGGTGACCTGTGCAGGAACTGGGATTAAACGGATCTAAATATCCATGTGTTACTTGCTCATTGGTTTATTTTTGGCGAAAAAAAAAAAAAAAAGCTGGTTGTCATGTAAAAAACGAAGTGGCAGAGTCAAGATGTTCACTGCCATTCACGTGGAAAACTTGTGCCAAAGAACTGCGTGTGCTAAAAGTGTGAAGAGCAAAGGCATTCAAAGTTAATCATTTTTTTGGGGTTCAGAAGGGGCAATCGAAAGCTGTTTTATAAAAATATCAAAATTGAATGGATGAAAATGTTTATTTTGGCTCTCAATGATAAAAAAAAACGAGTAAAGTTTTGTAGAAAAAAAAGTGTTACATTCTACAATATATTGATCACAGCCAAAAAAAAAAGGTTTTAATTATAGCAATATGTTTTTTTTTTTTTAATATACTTTATTAATCCCTCACCGGGAAATTTGTGTGCTACACTACACCGCAGTAGGCTGCCACCTATGAGGGCACCAATGGTGGGAGAAATGGAGGTTTAGGTGTCTTCTTCAAGGACCCTAGACATGAACTCAGTGGAATGCGAACCCGCAGTTCCGGTTAACTTCCAGTCCGTGGGCAAATTCTCTAACCAGTGAGCCACCGTTGAAAGTTTTTTATCAAATATTTTGACATGGCAGTGACTAATTTTAACTCATTATCACTGCACGGTGGTGCAGTGTTAAGCACAGTGGTCTCACAACAAAAAGGTCTGGCTAGGTTTTGTCCCGAGTGAGGGTGAGGCTTGAAATGCTGGCATTTCTGTGTAGAGTTTGCATGTTCTCCCTGTGAATGCGAAGGTTGTCTCAGGGTACTCTGGTTTCCTCCTGCCTTCCAAAGAGACATACTTTAGGTTGACTGGCCCTAGGAATGACTGTGTGTATGGTTTATGTGTCTGGCTCTGCTAAAGGCTGGCGACCAGTTGGTTGTGTATCCTGCCTCTCGCGTGAAATCAGCTAGGATACGCACCGGGATGATCTGCAATTCCTTTACGGATAAGTGGTTGAGAAGACAAAATGAAACTCATCATCCAGATCATTTTTGTCATAATGTGGGATGCAGGGGTAAGAAGGAGGATACAACTGCAGACAAGAAACAGGATTTATTGAATAATGGAGTTAATATTGCTGTAAAGAAAAACACATGAATCAGCAGAAATGTCATGTAGTACTGTTCAAAATGTATTTCATGGTCAGGCAGCCAGGAAGACCTGACACCTGAAGGGAAGACAGGCTGCCTATTTAAAGGCAGCTGCACAATGATCTTCAGGTGTGTAAAATCAGGCAAATGAGGGAAGACCTCAGGTTCCCTCTGGTAGTGGGTGAGGGAATCCTGGCAATTTTAAAGTTTGATTCCGAAGACAGAGACACATCTTTGCCAAGCATTGGTTCTGTCTTTGCTTGATTCAAACGTCCAAGGTTAGATTGACCATTGCGTGGTTTATAGGGGGACTGTTTTCTTTTAGGGCGGTCAGTTTTAAAGCACAATACAAAATTTCCACATTTTTTATCATTTAGCAATTCCTGCAAATTTTAAAATATTTTAAATTTACCACATTATACTTATAGTTTTTCTTCCAGAATGTGCCAAAAGGAATTATTTGTTTTGTTTGTTTTATTCCCCTTCTTCCCTCAAACCAACTGTCTTCATGTCCTGCTTCACTTCATCCATAAATCTCCTCTTTGGTCTTCCTTTTCAACAGTTTCGAACCCAGCAGCTTTCTGCCAATACATTTCTTCTCTCTCCACTGGAAGTCCAAACCATCTCAGTCTGGCTTCTCTGACTTTATCTCCAAAACCTCCAACATGTGCTGCCCCTCTGATGTCCTCATTTTTGATCTTGTCCATCCTAGTCACTCCCACAGAGAGCCTTAGCATCTTGGTCTCTGCTAAAAATACGAGTGCAATTAACGTTGATATGTCCCTGAAGTAAACATTGTCTTTAGCTTGAACATCATCACTCGATAGATGTCATGAGAGTAGTCTGTTCCCCCTCTCTCCTGTTACCCCTCCCTCTTGTCTGTGTATGTGCAACTAGTCACACCTGAAATTCATCTACTCATCTGCTGGAGCAATAATGGAACAGTCTTTGACACACTCTTTTGTTTTGTTTATCATGCTTGACCTGTTATCCAGTTTTTGGCTCCAGCTCTTACATTAGAACCTGCCTAGTTTGTCTTCGTTATTTGAACTCTTGATCAAGCTAATACATGTGCTTGTGATTTTTTCATCTGAGCCTGTATGTTGTGTCCAGGGTATATTCATGGCCTCAGCTCCACATCATGACAATAGAATATGTTCTTCAAAGGGAGCAAAGCAATTTATCAAAGAGAAAGCAAACTTCATCAGAGCGATGGCTTAATTGTTAATATTTCATACTAAATTTAACATTGAAATATTGGAGAAAAGAGAAGTCAATGACGTAAACCATTTTTACCGCCAATGTGATCCATTCTACCAATTGCAGCTGAAGTCAGCAAGCAGCCTGTCCTACTTACCTTTTCCACTCTTTATTTAGCCGGAAAGAGCACGCACACACAGTGCACACACAGTGCACACTGGGGGAATCCCAACCTTCTCCTCCTCATTCACTTCTATTACGTCTGTCTCTTTAAAGCGCTTGGCTTTGCATTCCCTGTTAAATTTGCACTTTGGTCATTAGTACTCCGCTTTAGTGTGCACACATGGCTATTTTAGTCACAGAACTTGTGTAATAATGTAAGATTTAGAGGGTTTTTGTTTGATTTTGGCTCTTTTTCTCAAATTAGAGAAGGTTTTATTATTTAGCCAGTTTAATCACAAATATGCACAAATTGAGTAAAAATTATGTCACAAATTTTGCATTCAGTTGCGATTTTTTATTAGTTTGATTTGCTGCATCATCCTAAAGACGTAGTAATGTGTGTGTGAAAATCTACCAAAGGCATTTGCTGCATCTCGGAGTAAGTCATCCTACAGACCGTGCCACATGCCATCATCTGACTCTGCTTGTTCTCTGCATCTGTTCCCACTGCGATTGCCAAGGGAAGGAGGACTCCAACACAGAGCGGCTTTGAAGCGTCATCGCCGAGAGCGTGTCGTCGTTTTCCTGCTCATCAGAGCTCACAGCCATTCGCTTTGTCCCTTGCGTGCTCTTCGTCTTTCCCTGCAGGCGATGCTGTTCCTGAGCTAGAAAACACGGCGTGAAGATCAGCTGGTCGTGTCATGAAGGAGCTTTATTTTTCCTCCTCCTTCTTTTACTGTCCTTTAATATGACTTATAAAGAACATCCTACAAGATGCCAGTAAATGGCCTGATTATTTCCAGTAAAATTGAATCATCTGTCACTCCCAGGGATGTAGAGATGTATATAGGAGGACAGATGATTGGAGCTCACGGTGGACACAGCATGGACAGGGAGTTGGTTTGATGATTCCTTATTATGATGCTTCTGAGTCGCAGCATGGAAAGACTGCAGGGGTGGTTTGTTATGTTGGGGCCTGGTGTGTAAAACGTAACAATAAAAGTGGCAATTGTGCCGATGATATGCTTGACTTAGAGCATAAAAGCCCACATAAATCATGTTTCACAGTCTTCCTGCAAATGCACAAACATTCCTTCAGTGTGCAATTTTTTTTTACTCTTTTAAAAAACACACAATTTAGAAAAGCTGGTTATTTTTTTTTAAAAAACTGTTCTAATTTGACCAATTTAGTTATTTGATGTGGTCTCAAATTGGAGAAGAAATAATTGAACGGATTTAAATGAAACTACCAACTGTTACTCAATACCAACTATAGATGAACTGATTAGGTTTTCAAGTTGATGTAACTAAAAGTCAAGGTCACAAAGGTCGATGTCATTTCAGTTTAAACCCTTAAAAATATGACAGCTTCGCTCTAGTTATCACATAGACTTAAATCATGAATATAAGGCAGCCAGAGACATATTTGGCTCAGTGGTTAGAGCGTTCAGCCGCAGACCGGAAGTCAACCGAAAGTTCGTAGGTTTGCATCCCACTGAGTACACGTCTAGGGTCCCTGGAGAATTTATTTTTGTTTATTTTGAATTACTCTATTCATCCCTCACCGGGGAAATTTGTTTGCTGCACTCCTTACACCGCAGCAGGCTGCCCTTCAACGGCGCCAATGGTGGGAGAAGTGGGGGTTAGGTGTCTTCTCCAAGGACCCTAGACGTGCTCTCCGTGGGACGCAAACCCACGACCTTCCGGTCCGCGGGCGAACGCGCTAACCACGCGGCCACCGTCTCCACCCCAAAGACACCTAAGACACCTAAGACCCCAAAGACATCTAAGAAGACACCTAACCCCTTGTTTCTCCCACCATTGGTGGCAGCCTGCTGTGGTGTTGGAGTGCAGCCCACAAATTTCCCCAGTGAGGGATGAATACAGTGACTAAAAATAAAATTTTTTTTTAAAAATAACTAGGTACTGATACCTCAGGATGCTTTTCCAAGTTGGAATAAACACGTGTGTATTTGCTTTTATTCTGATACAATATCACTTTGTTGGAGTCAACTGTTATTTACCTATTTATTTATTTTTTTAAATTTTACTTACTTAATTCATCTGTCAACGTGCAAATTTTTGTGCTGCATCACACCACAACACGCTACCACAAAGACGCCAATGGGAAGAGAAATAGGGGGTTAGGTGTCTTCCCCAAGGACACCTAGACACGAGCTCAGTTGCATTCGATCCCGCAAATATCTGGTCCAAGAGCAAACATTCTACCACTGAGCTATCGCCTCCCCCTCAATAATTCCGTTCCGTCGTCTTCCGCTCATCCGGGGCCGGGTCGCGGGGGCAACACCCTCAGAAAGGAAGCCCAGGCTTCTCTCACCCTGGCTGCATCCTCCAGCTCACCCAAAAGGATCCAGAGTTATTCCCCAACGAGTCTCTCCAGCGGATCCGAGGTCTGCGTCTTGGTCTCCTCCCGGCAGGACGTGCCCGAAACACCTCACCAGCGAGGCGCTCGGGGCATCCTGACCATGTGCCCGAACCACCCCGTCAGGCTCCCCTTGACCTGGAGGTGGAGCGGCTCAAAACTGAGCGCCTCTCGGATAGCAGAGCTCCTCACCCGATCTTTAAGTGAGAGCCCAGCCACCCTGCGGAGGAAGCTCATTTTGGCCACTTGTATCCGCAATCTCATCTTTCGGTCACCACCCACAGCTGGTGACCATAAGTGAGGGTCGGAACATATATCAACTTGTAAATCGAGAGCTTTGCTTTTCGGCTCAGCTCTCTCTTTAACACAACGGACCGATGCAGTGTCCTAGTTATTGCTGATGCCGCACCGATCCGCCTGTCGATCTCCCGCTGCATCTTTCCCCCACTCGTGAACAAGACCCCGAGATACTTAAACTCCTCCACTTGGGGCAGGACCCTGTCCCCGACCCGCAGGGGGCATTCCACCCTTTTCCGGGCGAGGACCATGGTCTCAGATTTGGAGGCGCTAATTCTCATGCTGGCCGCTTCAGCAAATCAATCCAGTGAGAGCTGGAGATTCCCTCAATAATCTTCTTCTTCTTCCTCTTCTCCTTTCGGCATTTCCCTTCAGGGGTCGCCACAGCAAGTCAGTTTCTTCCATCTAACCCTATCTGCTGCATCCTCTTCAGTCACGCCAACTATCTTCATGTCTTCCTTCACTGTATCCATGAACCTCCTCTTTGGCCTTCCTCTAGCCCTCTTTCCTGGTGGTTCCAAATCCAGCATCCTTATGCCGATGTACTCGGTCTCTCTCCTCTGTACATGTCCAAACCATCTCAGTCTGGCCTCCCGGACTTTATCTCCAAAACCTCTAACATGTGCTGTTCCTCTGATATACTCATTTCTGATCCTGTCCATCCTGGTCACTCTCAGAGAGATCCTCAGCATCTTCATCTCTGCTACCTCCATCTCTGCTTCCTGTCTTTTCCTCAGTGGCACTGTCTCTAGACCAAACAGCATGGCCGGTCTCACCACGGTTTTGTACACTTTTCCTTTCATTTTAGCTGAAACTCTTCAATCACACATCACACCTTATACTTTTCTCCACCCGTTCCAGCCTGCTTGAACACGCTTCTTCACCTCTTTTCCACACTCTCCATTGTTCTGGACTGTTGCTCCTAGATACTTAAAATCTTCCACCTTCTTTATCTCTTCTCCCTGTAACCTCACTTTTCCATTTGGATCCCTCTCATTCACACACATGTACTCTGTCTTACTCTGACTAATCTTCATTCCTCTTCTTTCTAGTGCAAACCTCCACCTCTCCAGCTTTTCCTCCACCTCTTCCCTCCTCTCACTACAGATCACAATGTCATCTGCAAACATCATTGTCCATGGAGATTCCTGTCTGACCTCGTCTGTCAGCCTGTCCATCACCATAGCAAACAGCAAAGGACTCAGAGCAGATCCTTGGTGCAGTCCCACCCCCACACTGAACTCCTCTGTCTCACCTACAGCACACCTCACCACTGTCTTACAGCCCTCATACATGTCCTGCACCGCTCTAACATACTTCTCCGTCACACCAGACTTCCTCATACAATACCATAGTTCTTCTATAGGTACCCTGTCATACACTTTCTCAAGATCTACAAAGACACAGTGCAGCTCCCTCTGACCTTCCCTGTACTTCTCTATCAGCATCCTCAAGGCAAATACTGCATCTGTAGTGCTCTTTTTAGGCATAAAACCATACTGCTGCTCACAAATTCTTACTTCAGACCTTAGCCTAGCTTTGACAACTTTTTCCTATAATTTCATCGTATGACTGATCAGTTTAATTCCTCTGTAGTTACCACAACTCTGTACATCTCCCTTGTTCTTAAAAACAGGAACTAGCACACTTCTTCTCCATTCATCAGGCATCTTCTCACTTTCTAATATCCTGTTAAACAGCCCAGTCAGAAACTCTACTGCCACCTCACCTAAACACTTCCATACTTCTATAGGGATTCCGTCAGGGCCGAGAGCCTTTCCACTCTTCCCTCAATAATCTATTGTAAAATTAAAAATAGGAGTTGTTTTGTCTATTAAACTAAACTCCATAAAGTAACAGTATCCACCCCACATCAAGTCATCACTCCGCACCGTAGCAGTAGATGATAGCAGTTTGCTGCTTCATTTTTGATTTCCACCTGCTCCATGGTGGCGGCTGCGGCTCTGAAATTGCCTGAAATAAGTCATGCTGCGTGCATCATTGACTCTACTATTCACTCAGCACCAATGATCCACAAAATAGAGCTCTAAAATGATTTTGAAAGATTGTGAGTAACGCTTCTTGTCTTTCAATCTCACCTTGTGTGTCCTTTTGTCTTTCTTTGCTTTTATTTGTATTAAGGGCCTGGTAGGAGAAAAATATGGCAGCATCCGTGTGCCCGGGGAGGTGGAGTCAGCTGAGTTTGAGATGGTCTTGGACGCAGCCGTGGAGGCGGGGTTGGATACGCACATCTTGGAGGAGTGGTACTGCAGAGATGAGAACTCTGTGCCACCCGCATACTACCTCAAACCCAAAGCCCAAATGCTTAAGAACTACCAGAACTCTGTAAGTTGAAATCCTCCTTTATGTTCTACTTTGTATCAGAGCTGATGTAAGAGCTAGTAATGTCATAGTGGGGGCAGAAAACACAATGCATAGACTTTATGTAGGTCATCTTGTGTATTTTTATTACAATAGAAAAACATTTCAATCATAAACTAACATTTAGAAGTAATCAGTAAATTTTAAAGAAAGGGTAGACGATTAAAAAAGAAAATTATGTCAGTGTTCATTTCTGACCGTCTTATGTAACAAACTTACTAACAAATTAAAAAAAGAAAATTATTGATATACTGTACATTGAATTCCTGTCCTTACAGTGCTCATACATGTTGGACATGTATGAGGACTTTAAGACAGTGGTGAAGTGCTGTAGGTGTGACAGAGGAGTTCAGAGTAGAGGTGGGCGTGCATAATGGATCTGTTCTGAGTCTTTTCTTGTTGCTATGGGGCTAGACAGGCTGACAGATGAGGTTAGACAGAAATCTCCATGAGCTATGACGTTTTTTTTATTTATTTATTTCAGTCATATTGTAAATTCACATTAAAGAAAGTTACTTTTTTTTTTTTCTGAAATTGTGTTTTACCAAGGGACCGAAAAGGTATCGGCTGAAGCAAATGCTTATTACGCCGACGTTTTTTTCAAATCACCATGAAATCAAAAACATATAAGTGAATATTCAGAAATCCATCATAACATATAAAATGAAAATTAGAACATCAAATGAAAAAGTAATACAATTGTTACTTTAAAATCACAATATATAAGCTTGAATTTAACCATCAAGACTTGCATATTTTTTAAGCAATAATAACGTTTGTTGATGACGTGTTGCCATGTTGTGAGAACAGCGCATACATGAGGAAAAATCTGCAGGGATGGAGATTTATTGCGTAAAAAAGAGGAATGAAGGTTAGCAGCAGTAAAACAGAGTGCATGTGTAAATGAGAAAAATGGAAAAGTGAGGTTTTTTAATGAATGTAGGGAAGTAGGGCATGAATGATGAAAAAGACAGAGTTAGATAAAGCCAAATTATTACTACTATTATTAATCATTTTAGGGAAACCTTCAAACTGTATTTACAGATTTGTAAATTACTGTCGGGAGAGTAGTCTGTTCCCCCTCTATGTCCTGTTTCCCCCCTCCCTCTTGTCTGTGTGTGTGCAACTAGTCACACCTGAAACTGATCTACTCATCTGATGGAGCATAAATGGAACAGTTTTTCACACACTCTTCGCTAGATCGTTTGTTTATCATGCTTGACCTGTTATCCAGTTTTTTGGCTCCAGCTCCTACATCAGAACCTGCCTACTTTCTCTGTTTTGTCTTCTTTATTTGGATTTTTTATCAATCTGCTTGTGATTTTTCATCTGAACCTGTCTGTTGGCCTCAGCTCCACATCATGACAATTAGAGGCTTTTTTCAGCAAATATCGCATTTATGAGCTAACAAAAGTACCATGTTTCTCTATTTATGTGATGAGATAAGAATTGTTACTCCACTGCCGCTTTCAAAAAACATGACACATTACGAAACAAAAGTGTTTTAAGCTTTATGTAAATATTTGATTGATTTTTATAAAAGCTCCATAAAAGTTTTGCTGTAAGTTTTAGCTGAAAGATAAAAAAAAAAAAAAAAAGCACACTGTTTGCCGCAGAAGCACTTTAACAATTTTCTGAGATTTAGAAAGGTTGACTTTGACAGATTGCTCTCTCATCAATCCATCCCACCAATCGAATACTGCACAGACTTTAATGAGATGAGAATATTCCTTGTGTTAGAAACCGCATTCCCTTGGTACGCTCAGAGTGTAAAGTCTGCCCTCTTTCTGGCCCCTGTCCGGCTTAGATGGAGTCAAGCAGTGCAGCAAAGAGCAAGAATGACAAGGCCTGGAGGAATGTGTCGGAGGAGATCAAGAGGATCTTCCGGACGGCGGTGCTGCAGCTTCAAGAGAAGGGAACCATGAAGAGCGCTCAGGCCAAAAAATTTCTTTGCTCTGGTTAGTTTTTGGTCTTCTTTTGCATCATTTTTCCTTTCTGTAGGATCAAACCATACTTCTGTGACCTTATTCCAATTTTTAGAAAAATTTTAGCAACAACCTGATTTTTTGGATTTGAAAGCAACAAAATGAGAAAATGATGAATTTTCTTACCATTATTTGTGGTAAGAAAAAGTCTGCAACATGCATGACATTTCATAATAAGGTTCATGTCCACACCTTGATTATGTACTAAAAGACTCTTATCCAAGTTACTCTAGAGCAGGAGTGGTCAAAGTTTTTGGTTCGTGTGCCACATTGATTTCTAACATTTGACAAGGGGGCCAGGACAGGAGCAGATGGGAGGCATGCTTTGGTAACCACTAGAAAGGCCCACTAGATTTTAAACAAGCACGCTAAATGACACATCAAGAGCAGTAAATTTCAAATCTAGCTTGCTAGGTCTGAATTCTAGTGCGATAGCGCTTAAAAACATGCATTTAGTGGCGGTAGGTTTAAAATCTAAGCGCTTGATGTAATATTTTGCTTATGTTTACTTGCGTGTTTTGGGCCTGTAGGTGTACATATCTGTGCACACTGTTTATTTTGACAGCGTGCGCATCACGAAGACACACACATTTTAATGGGAGCAGTGTTGTTGTTTTCTCAACAAAGCCAATAATGCCCCATCTAGTGAAGAAACATCTGAATTGCAGGGGAAATAAAAACATTAACAAGGTTTATTTATTAATTTTTTCAAATTTGGCAGGCCAAATGTTTAATGGGCCACATGTTACGTGGAGACGGTGGCCTAGTGGTTAGCGCGTTCGCCCGCGGACCGGAAGGTCGTGGGTTTGCGTCCCACGGAGAGCACGTCTAGGGTCCTTAGAGAAGACACCTAACCCCCGCTTCTCCCACCATTGGTGCCGTTGAAGGGCAGCCTGCTGCGGTGTAAGGAGTGCAGCAAACAAATTTCCCCGGTGAGGGATGAATAGAGTAATTCAAAATAATCAAATAATCAAAAATGTTACCTGCGGGCTGTAGTTTGCCCATGCCTGCTCCAGAGGAAAATCGGTTGATTAATTTTAGAGCAGTTTTGAGTATTTTCCCCCAATCTTTGGAGCACAGCCAGAAGAAATTGAATACATGTTTAAAATTCAAGTCAACTTTATGTTTTGTTGAATACTTATATTCTTACACAATCTTAAAAAATATATCTCCACATCTCCTAACCTTTAATATTTCTGGAAAGTCTTCCTTCCCTCCATTTCTCTAAGGAATAGGTACATGGTTTTCAAATTCATGTTAGCTAAGCCACTCAGATTATTGATGCGTGTTTATCTGGGTCCTTTGGGGGTGTGGCAAATGAGAAATTTAAGTCATACAGCCGTTCCATACAAGTTTAAACAGAAACTATAACATGTCTTAAAGAGATCCTGCTAAGTCATCTTTAAATGGTCTCTGTTTATTAGGATCAGTACGTTTATGTTAATCAATTCGTGTAGTAATTACTGCTGTTAAATTTCATATTGCTAGCCTTTTGGTCAGCTTGAAAGCCAGCAGATTTTTTTCTGTAAATTGAAATATTTCTTTATCATAGAATTGATACTAAAAGACTTTCGTTGGTATCTTCCTTGTATTGATGTAGTAACTCAATTTTGGTGAGTCAATACAAGACTTTAGCCATTAACAGGCAGCGTATTTAGCAAAATTTGAATGTTAGTCCAACATCTAAAACATACTTGTAGTGGTTTTCTATTTCATTCATGCATGTTTGAGCAATTTGCAAACTCTTCTATCCAGTATTTGGACATGATTCAAACCTCAAGTCTTTCTTAGCCATGGTTTTTGTTCTCCGCTACAAAAGGGTCCGTTCGTTCCGTCATCTTCCGCTCGTTCTGCGGTCGGGTCGCGGAGCAACAGCCTCAAACGGGTAGCCCAGGCCTCTCTCACCCCAGCTGCATCCTGCAGCTCACCCGGAAGGATCCCAAGTCATTCCCTGGACAGCTGTGAGACATAGTCTTTCCAGCAGGTCCGGGGTCTGCCTCTTGGTCACCATCCAGCGGGATGTGCCCGAAACACCTCGCCCGCGAGGCGCTCGGTAGGCATCCTGACCAAGTGCCCGAACCACCCCATCTGGCTCCTCTCGACCTGGAGGAGGAGCGGCTTGACACCGAGCTCCTCCCAGATGGCAGAGCTCCTTACCCGATTTCTAAGTGAGAGCCCAGCCACCCTGCGGAGGAAGCTCATTTCGGCCGCTTGTATTCACGATCTCATTCTTTCGGTCACCACCCACAAATGGTGACCATAGGTGAGGGTGGGAACGTAAATCGACTTGTAAATTGAGAGTTTTGCTTTTCGGCTCAGCTCTCTATTTACCAATTAACAATGAATACATTTTATATGTTTAATACATTTTTGCTAAGAATTATTACCCCACAAAAGCACAATAAATTGTCTTTTTATATTTCGGAAGATGTTTGAATTGGTCAAAAGAGTGAAGATGAAGTAGTCATATTGTGAACTACATTCAAGACAAAACCAACAGAAGAGTGCAGTTACAAATCTCTTTGCTCTGGCTCCAAGAATGGACTATAGATTTATCAATATCTGGTGTAATTACTACTGAGGGTCTCTCATAGCTGTGGGTGGTATTAATTTCACCGACATCAGCAAGAGGACTTTATCAGAGAGTTTCCAGCCTGCATGGAAATGTCATCTTTGTGTTGTACATATATACATACTGTATGTAAGAAGCAATTTTCATATCAATGGTTTGGAAAAAAACGTAAAAATACTTGTGGCAAAAGATGAATTTGGAGATGTAATCCAAACTTTTCTCTCTAGTAACAGTGCAAAGGGAGCTCATTAGGGTCTTACTTTTATAAATGAAGCTGGGCTGAAGCCAGGTTCTAATCAGAATGATTAAATCAAGTTTGTGTGACGTATAGAAATTGTTCTGTAGGGAACCTTTAGTGATGAAATTCACATTTAATAAAAC
This sequence comes from Neostethus bicornis, assembly GCA_902685375.1. Taxonomy (NCBI): domain Eukaryota; kingdom Metazoa; phylum Chordata; class Actinopteri; order Atheriniformes; family Phallostethidae; genus Neostethus; species Neostethus bicornis. The sequence continues at coordinate 10,573,846 of LR738558.1, read as the reverse complement.
TAAATGAAAAATACCAACGAGAGCATCACTACAAGTGTGCCTCAGAAGACAGAACCTCTCATGATTCACACTATGTTTCCCAGTCTGGCACCACACGCTAGCAAAGACAGCAACAAGAAGCGTGATCTAGTAAACAGCAAATTCACTGGTACCCACAGCAGGAAACACAAGTCAAACACATCAAGTCTGTTTCCTCAATGAACATAAGGGACCAGAAAACCAAGGAAAACAAATCATTGCAGCCCACAGTTGTAGAAGTAGACTTGAAATCAATCTTGAACTTGGAGACCTTGATGTTTACCATACCTTCAGGGGTGATGGGATTTAGGGAAGAGACTTAAGGCAAGGAGAAATCAGAAACTTTCTAAGATATCAGAGATTCTTCAAACCCTCTATGTCAGGTTTGGCTACATCTCATAAAGTCTGGTCAACAGCCTTAGTGGGGTAGCCCAGAATTCCCTTGTTAGAGCTACATCTTGAAGCTCATTTGGGAAAATCCCAAAGCATTCCCAGGCCAAATATGGAACTTCCTGGTCTAGACTTGGTTCCCTGAACACCTCACCAATGAGGTGTTTGGGAGTCATCCTAATCAAATGCCCTCACCGCCCCATCTGGCTTCTCTCAATGTGGAGGAGCAGCTACTCTAATCCAAGCTCCTTCACAGATGACAGAGGTACTCATCCCATTTCTGAATGAGAGCCTTTAATTTTGTGACAGTGCAGTATTTCTTGCAAAACAACAATCAAAATATTTCCCGCATTCAATTGTATATCTTTTTTATGGTAAAAAAAAAAACTATTCATTTTAACCAATTTGGAATCAACAGAAACAAAAATGAACTCTACATGACATTCGATGACCATCACGTTAGTCATTTTACAAACAATGGGAGAAAACCAATCAGAAACTAATGGGCAAATCATAGTTAAGCTGGTAAATCCTCTCTTCATTTGTGTGGGTCTTTTATTTTTTAGTTTTAGTACAGACAGACCACAAAAGAACAATTCTTTCCACTTTTTATTTCCAACTGTTGGAAGATTTAATTCTCATCAGCCCACATTCTCTCGTTAAAGGACTTTTCATCTGAAAAATCCTCCAGTTATTACAGAATTATTTGGACAGTACTAAACTCATCTTCCAAGATATCATTTCATTTGTCACGGTGCAATTTTGAAGCTTGTTCTAAAAAGGAAGCTGTTGGGATCTGATGACAGGTTTGTGGTTATAGGCCTGGCACAACAAAGCAAAGAAAGATGTCGAACAAAACCAACAGTGCAGTAAAGTAAGGAAATAAAAATGATGAAAACTTTCAATTTTCTTGAGGTTGAGCAGAACAACCAAAACCAATGAGCAGCTTTGAGTTGTGGGTCGTTGAAGTGTCGAGTGTTATCCACATTTTCTGTTGTGATGTGGAAGGAGGACCCAAATGCAGGTCAAAAACAAGGTTTATTAAAAGAAGTCAGGTAAGTCTGTAAGGTAAAGGGCACAGGATTAACTCAGGATCCAAACGTTCAAATGATATAACAGAGTTCAAAGATAACTTATGGTCAGCCATGAGGACATGGCTGAGAAGGATAACAATGACCTGACATGGAAGTCGAGGGGTGATTGCCCTTAAATAGGCAGCAGGGTCCACAGGTGTGTGGCATCAGAAATCAATCTCAGGTGTCCCTAATCACTGTGATGAGGAAGATGCAGGGCTCCCTTTGGCGGCAGGCGAGGGGATCATGACGTTTTCTCAAAGTCTATGTTACTTCTCTACTTGAAGCAAATTCTAAATCACAAAGAAACATTTTAATGCAGAAACAACATCTGTACACGCAAGGCCTTGCGTTGCTTTATTTTTGTGGATGTGCTTTTTCTGCGCTTTTTTTAAAAAAAACTTGTCAAAATTGGTCTAAAAATGTCTTGGTGTCTTCTTTGGTGGAAAAAAAGGTTCTGTAGTTGAATTTTTTTAGGTGACCCAAAGTTTTTGTTCTTTTCACCTGTATTCCAACATTAAACCATCTCACAAACGTGCCACCTTTGGCAATTCAGGAATTACTTGCAGTTTTTTTTCAATTTAGCAGTAGTATGTTAGCATTTAGTTTAGTTAGCATAGCCGTTTCCTAACATACAACAACATATACAATAGTAATAATAATATACTTTAATAAAGATAACATAATTTGTGTAATTCATCTCTTTGTTAGTAACAAGTTGGTATGGTTTTCTTTTCTTTTCCATGTCAGCCTTGGAGGATGAGTTAGATTTTGCCCTCGGGAAACAAACACCTGCCTTTCTCAGGAAATGTGTCTGCTACATTCGCAAGATCTCCAACTTCGATCGCTTCGCCAAACTCCCCGACATGGCCCGATACATGGACATTGTGGTCAGCTCCGATCGTGTCATGCGTAACCAGGAAGCCTACGAACGTCTTCTAAAAGTACGAGATGAATTCATCCCCACAATTGTGGCCGCTTCCAATCTTCGTGTCTACTCTTCGGTCACTCATTGCGACATGAAGTTGGGATATTCACAGGAAGTGGAGAGCCACTATGTGGAAGGTCTCTGCAAGCAGTTCTATGAGGATATGGTGGACATTATCCAAGCTACGGTCCAACAAAACTTTGACACAGAAACCGATCCGCTGTATGACGAGATCGTGCAGCACGTATCCCTTTGTAAGACTTTTTCGTACCTCTACGAATACAAAACCGAGACACTGGATTATGTCCAAGAGTACATCTTGCCATCGAAAGGAAGCAGGATGAGCCCTCTAGTGGTGTATGGAGGACCCTGCACGGGAAAGACGATGTTAATATCTGAAGTGGCCAAACAGGTGAGACCCTCAGGGTAAAATATTTATTCTTTCCCCTTTCATCTTCACCTCATCAATCGTTCTTCATTGTCCCCACAATGTGTTCATGTCTGAGTTTGCATGTAGAAGCTCAGCATGTGTCCGCCTTTGTACTGCAGAGCATGAGGGGGCGTGCAACTGTTTCTCCCTCTTTATCAAACACTTGTTTGACCATCTGTGTGTCTGCCGAGATTTAGTACATTATCAAGTATGTCTTTCATTTCCTCCGAAGCAAGCATGCATGATATCTCATCTGCAGCAGAGATTCTTTGCTCTGTCATTTAGACCAATTATGTTGATCTGGCCTGGTATTCTTTCTTGGTATTCATTTTTGTTTTATAAAGTTTGTCTTGTTCAAGTTTCATACTGTATACCTTGGTAATTCACAGATTTATTGTATTATCAGGAGTTTAACTTGTAGCATGCTTTAGAGTACAGACCATCAAAAGTACATAATTACGATGAAATAAAGCCTTAATTTATTGTTTGATTTGGCCAAATGGGCTTTTCATGAGATGTTTCTCAGGAAGGAAGACTTTGATTTTTGTAAAAAAAAATTAGTTTAGTTTGTCTTATTATACCAGGGTTTAAGACTGGTAGCTATTTGAAAACAAATGGAATTTTAAAAGAAACATGCTTTTTGGGGTTGGGGTTTTTTTTTTTTTGGACTTGATTCAACAAATAGGTTGTGTGTAATGTTTAACTACATTTCTGTTAAGCAAAAGAGAAAGCACACCATGTTCAATCTGTTACGTCATCACTGAGTTTAGTAAAACAAACATACTTACTTTTGCACTTCTAGGACAAAGAACCTTGAGCAAGCACCAAGGAGAACGTAAAGAGAGAAAAAAATCTCCAGTCAATACTTGCACACCAAGTCTAGTGTGTTTTGTCCAAATGGGATTATATTAATATGATGTCAGTAAAGCCAGATGATACTAAAGACTAAAGAATTATCGAGAATATCAGCACAGCTTCTCTCATTCAAAATGAGTCATTTTATTTTATTTGGCTTCTCTGTTTCTTTTCTTTTTTTCTTTTTTTTGGCCGACAGCATTTTAGGCTTTAATTTTTAAACTCAAACCAAGAGGGGGTCTATCCATTTCCATCTCCAACTCACTGGCAAATGAATAGCTTTTGAAAATTAAACCACACTTAAAAGCTGGTAGAAATAAATAATTTGCTAAACGGACAAAATTTCTATAACTCAGCTTTTAACTTCTTGAAGGCCATTTAAAAAACTCTGTATTGGAATGTAGCTCTCTTTGTTTTGATTTTCTGTTAAGATGATCCCACACTGATTCCCTAATGTCGGGGTCAGGGCATTCAGGTTCAGGCCTTTTTTTTATCTTAAAAAAAAATGCGTAAAAACTATGTCAAAATGTTTTTTTTTTTTTTTTTTACATTAAATATATGTAATGCACCTAATTATGCATAAGGTAATGCATAATTAGCATAATCTAAAATCTACTGCGTCTGCTTTTCAATCCAGTTTTTGTCAGTTTTTCTTTAAGTTTTTTTCTATTTCTACCATGGAATTATTAACAACTATTTGTTTTTGAAACCCAGTGGCTTAAAATTGACGAACAGAAGGGATCAAATGCCTTCTTATAATTATAGATTGAGTTGTTGTTGAAGAGCAACTCTTTTGCATTTATTCATTTACCTTGTTCATCAAAATTATTAAAGATAGGGTACGACTTGTAAGTCTGTCAAACTAGATCGTAATTGTAAAGTAATGGTTTCCAGTGCTCTATAGTTAAAGACTATTTTTATTATTCTATTTTTACCTTTTTAACTTCTCGAAGATGTTGTAATAACATATTTGTTAAAAAAAAAATTAGAGTTAATGTAAAGTCATCTCAAAACTAACCTACCTTGTCGTTTGTGAAAGTGTGTAAAAATTTAAAACGTCTCGCTGTAAAAACAGAGCATTTCATTAAATTAATTGTTGTTACTAAATACCACACTATAAAAATTAAAATCACTGAGTTTTTACTATTTTATATTAATAAGCATTCAAATCTTCTGCATTAAACTAACTATTGGATAAGTGTTTTTCTTCCTTTTCAAATTCAAACCCATAAAAAATATACCACATGAAAATCTTAAGAGGCTCCATTAAAATGCAATTCATAACTTTTCTCAGTTTGATGCAGTTCTAAATTTTAAGTGACATCTCCAAGTAATAAAAAAATCATCTCAATCATACAAGTCTTTTACATCGGCAAAGAAAGAACAAAACCATCAGGTGATTGATACAGTATGTACAAGGATGAAAAGAATTATAATAAAAAATAAAATTTCTCAAATGGTTGGTAGAATTTAAACAAATTAGGTATTGATTTATTGGATCCATCTGCCCAGCTACATCTCAATTGCTGTAGGCATAAATATTATCCAACAATTTCTGTGTGTAGGTTTATGATGGTGATATTTACAGTATTAAAAATGTTTTTTACTCTTTTTTTTTTTTTTTTTTTTTACTAGACAGGCAGGTCGTCTGGTAAAACATATTTCAAACATAACTCTCTCTTCTTCTCTTCACTATCTTCTTTTCACTCCCAAAGATGAAATAGAAGTAGGAGCCATCAGCGTTGCCCTAAAAGTGTCAGATGACATTGTGATGCTTTCTGAAATCTCTGCCGGGCCATTTAATAAATTTATGAGATCACCAAAACCCCAATAACAGAGTATCTCTCATTCATAAAATTCACACAGCAGCTTTCATTAAATTATAATTAAAATCAGATCATTCTGATGTTGTGGATATGATAAATTTACTACGCTGAGTTTCATTGTTATTTTACGTTTATTCATATTTTCCAATGTCATGTTAAATGTATTAAAATGAATTAAACATGTCTTTTTTTTTGTGGTAAAAAAGCTGTCACTGCTTGAAATAAATAAAAGAAAAATTTTCCCTTTCATTTTAGAAAGTGATTATTGGAGCTGTGTTATACATTATAAGAGTTTTTGAAATGTATCTATTTGTTTATCTGGACAGGGTGTGGTTAAATTAAAAAGGCAGCTCCACCAGATTTAAAGTGAAACTCATTTCCATTTGCAGTCCTTCGTATGATAAAAACAACAGGACATTTTAAAATGAGCATGATAAAGACATGGAGAGTGCAGTATAAAAAGAAAATGCAAATTGCAAATAAGTGTGCAATGTTTTGTTTGCAGACCAACATTAAAAGTACCGCTATTATTTACATTCCAAACTTAAAATAGTGCATGTAGACGATACCCCGTAATGCTAGCATATGCTAAAACTAAATCAAATTCACTTCTATTTATTCATCGGTGTGTGTGTTCATCTTTTGCAGATTTGTGTAAACCTGCAAAGAATTTTGTGTGTATGTGTATTATAACTAATTGTATCTTTTTATTATTGTTTTTTTTTTCCAGGCATACACCTGGCTGCAGAATGAAATAGGGCCTGAATCAGACCCAGTCGTCATTGTCAGGTATATTGGTTCTAGCCAACAATCCACCGATCTGCGAACTCTCCTACAGAGTATCTGCGAGCAAATCGCAATTAACTACCGCTGCCTGATTCACTTTTTGCCTAACAAGATTGAAGAGATGAGGGAGCTCTTGATCAACCTTTTAGGGGAATCTTCATTCCACAGGCCATTGGTAATTGTTCTGGATGCCCTGGAGCAACTTTCTGATGCAGATGAAGCTCGTAAGCTTTGGTGGCTTCCTGTGCACCTGCCTCGCACAGTTCGAATAGTTGTTTCTACGCTGCCAAACAAACATGGGATCTTGCAGAAGCTCCGCCACCTCATTCATGATGAGGGCTACTATGTGGAGCTAATCCAGAGAGACCGAAAAGTCTGCAGCCAAACATTAAAACAGCAGCTGCTTGGAGTGAAGAGAAAAGTAACCTCAGGCCAACAAATCTATGTCAATGAGGCGCTCGCCAAATGCACATTGCCGATGTTCGTCAACCTCATCTACAGAGAAGTAGTTCACTGGAGGTCCCACAAAGATGTGGATGATAAATCTCTTTGTTCCACAGTTCATGAGAGCATAGAGCAACTTTTTTACTCCGTAGAAAATAAACTGGGCCAACGATTTGTCTTCAGAGCATTAGGATACATTACCATGGCTAAAGCTGGGCTAACAGAAGTCGAGCTAGAAGATATCTTGTCTCTTGATAACATCGTACTTGGCGATGTTATTGTTGCTACTTACCTCAAAAACCCACTACGGATCTCATATGACTTGGTCGCAAAGCTCAGGGAGGAGCTGGAGGGCTATCTGGTGGAAAGGCAGGTTCGTAACATCACTCTGATGGTCTGGGCCAACAGACACCTGCATCTTATAGCCCAAAAGCTTTACCTTAGCAATGAAGAAGATGTGCATCAAATGCACAGTCTCTTAGCTGAGTACTTCCTTGGGGCATGGTCCGGTGGTAGAAAGAAGATCTTTACCTATGATAACAATCATTTCACTTCCTTGAACATTTCGCATCACAAAAACCCTCATCATCAGCAGTCCCATGAAAAAACATCTTCTGACAAATACTCTTATGACAGACAGACCCCTGAACAGCCATGGGTGTTTCAGTGCAACCTTTTGGAGCCTGACATTTTCTTTGTCAATCACAGAAAGATGACAGAACTGGTGTACCACCTTACAAGGAGCGGGCGCACGGATGATCTCATGTTCGGTGTCATTATGAATTTCAGTTGGCTCTACACGATGATCAAGATTGGACAGTTTGACAAAGCTCTCACAGACATTGACCTAGCCTACAGCTATACCCAAGAAAAGGAGCTGAAGTTCCTGGCCACCACACTCCGTAGTGTTAAAGTAAAAGTGCTAAAGAACCCTGCCTCCCTTTCTGCGGAACTGCAGCAAAGGCTTCTTCCAGTTGTCACCTCGCTGCCCAAGCTCAGACATCTTCTTCTGGAGTGTGACAAAGATGGCCCAAAATACTGCTCAATCATGCCTCTCCACTCCTCTATGGATGTCACCTACAGTCCAGAGAGACTTCCTTTGTGTTCCAGCTATATGCAGATAGTGGAAATCCTGCCAACGCTAGCTCCAAACATAGTTCTAGTAGCATTAGAGGATGGGTCTGTCAGTACCTGGGATGTGGAAAGTAGGCAGCTCTTGCGGCAGATCGACACAGCCAGATCAGTTGTACTGGGAATCAGGCTAACCTCTGATGAGAAGTATCTGGTTGTAGCTACGACCAAAAACACCCTGCTGATCTACGATAATCACAAGTCATGCCTTTTATCTGAGGTTGAAATTAAGGGGTCAAAGCACAGTGGCGTCACAGGCGGACTTGCTTTTATCAATGGTTTCACCTTATCAACCCATCACGCTTTAGCTTGGCTTGAAGCTAGTAAAGATGTCAATGTTATTGACCTTCTCTACGGCTGGCCTCTCTACCAGTTCCATTGCTGGTATGAGGTGACTTGTGTCCAGTGCTCTCCTGATGGAATGTATGCCTTCTGTGGTCAGTACCTCAACACCACATCTATCTTCCATCTGGGAAATGGAGACAAGTTAGCCACCATGACATCTGAGTTTTCAGGTGGGTTTGTCAAGTCTATCCTTGTTCTAGATACCCTTAATCAAATGGTGATGATTGATAATGAGGGCAGCCTGTCGGTATGGAACACCAAAGAGATAACCAACCCCAAGCTGATGGAGGATTATGATTGTAGAGGAGATGACAGTGAAGTGGTGGGTATTGAGTTATCTGAGGACCAACGATCCATTCTGATTTGCAAGGCTAGAAGTATTGAAGTACTTGATACAAAAGTATGGAAAATGGTGGAAAAGTTCAAAGCCAAACGTACAGAACGATTTGTTGCCGCAGTTCTTTCTAAGAATGGGCAGAGCATTGTGGCCTCAATGGAGAACACCTCCTCCATTTTTGTATGGAGGAGGGACAGCGGACAGTGCATGGCAAGCCTTATTGAGATCTCAGGGGCAATTGTTAAACTCATCAAGTCTGTCCATCACAACTTGCTCCTTTCTGTAACCAGCAGTGGCGTTTTATCTGTTTGGGACATCGATATCATCACCGCCATGTCCAACATCGACAAAACAGGTAAAAAGATTCAAACATTGCAGCTGTCCGGTCGAGAGGACTTTGTGTTTACTATGGACGGCTCAGAAGCTGTTCACAAATGGAACTTTGGCACTGGCTTTATTGAGATGGTGTTTAAACATGAGGGCATAGTGGAGAACTGTGTCCTTACTAGCTCAGGAGAACTTATGGTGACTTCAGATGACAAGTTAAGTCAGTACATTTGGCAAACCAACACAGGAGAAAACATCTTCCGCATCAATGGCCAGAAAATATCACAACTGCTAATTACCCACAATGACCAATTTGTGGTATCCCTGTGTGAGCAGAATGCCTCCAGAGTGTGGAGACTTGCTACTGGGCACAAAGTCTGCAATATCTTAGTCAATTTACAGAATGCAGTGGTTACCACGGCAAACACTTTCTTGGTGGGAACTTCCAAGAACAAGCTTCTCGCAGTTAGCCTCTGGTCGGGCAGTGTTTCAAAGAAATTTGTCTGTGATGATGGCATCACCATCGCCAACTTCAAATTAATACCTGACTGCCCTGACTGTGTGGTCTTTATCACATCTACAGAAACCGTCATCATTTGGAGTGTGGCAGATGAGTCCGTCTGCAGGCGGGTGCAGCTACCAACCAATTTCCTCAAAAACCTTGAGGACTTTCAGATTTCGCCCAACGGCAAATTAGGAATAGTCTCCAAAGGGGATGAAAACATCAATGTTTTAGATCTTCACAGCGGAAAGCTCAGGCTTGTTCATGCTGCAGGCATAATCTGGCGTCAAAAATTATCCAGAGATGGTCGGTATCTTGTGTATGTTTGTTTCCGAAACTGTGATGAGGACGATGATGCTGGGGTTGTGTCAAATCTGATTGTGATGCGCCTTGCAGATGGAAAGAGCATCGGAACATGCTCACTTTACAAGACCCCTACCTTTCTTTCCCTCTCCCAGCGAGCACTCAACATAATCATTGGCTTTGAAGATGGCAGCATTGGGACATATACAGTTGTAGACCGTGTAGATGCCGCTCTAAAGATAAAGATTGCCACTTCTAATAGCCGGCAAATTGTCAATAACGCCTCACAAAAAGTGCGCCCAAAATGTGGCAATCATTCCTTTAAGTCCATTGCTGACTGTATCTGGAGAGAGTCAACCGAAGTCTTCTCCAGGGACAGCCCCATAAATGTGTCTGAATCTGGAGAAGGTGAGTCCACAACGCCTACAAAGAAAACTGAACTGTTGCAGTAAAAGAACTGGGGATAGATAAGACAAGTGAAGACGGGTCTTAAAAGAAGCCTAGAATCTCTGGGGATTGCAGTTGATTCTTGTTTACAGCCACGTGATTCAGCTGCAGATGTCAGCCCTGAGGGTGGTTCATGGGCCGACCATTTAAACGCTGCACTGCAATGTAGTATTACTTACTTCCAATTTTTGTTAGTTTTACATATGAAGACTGTTAGAAAAATACTGTTTTACAAAAAAAACTATGTGAATTATTTCTCATAATAGTTTGCCATTGTGTCCTTTTGCATTTGAAGAACAAAATAATTATTCAGATGTCTGGGTTTGACATTTTCAAAGCCATTCCAGCATTCTTGACCATTCATTGTCTCATTGTCTTTATTTTTATGTCACAAATTAACCCATAATTTTGTTTTCAGACGAATACATGTTAATATCAGGCAGTACTGTAAAAAAAGAAAGAAAAAAAAAAACAGAGGAAGAACTATGAACATATGTACATATCTCTTTTTTGGCTGCTGCAATTTGTGCAACTCCTTAAAAAAATGTTATGTTGTGCTTAATGCAATCAAAGTGAGTGCCTGGAATTTAAGATGTTATTTATGTGCAGATTACAAGATTTATCAAATGCAGGGACTTTGTAAACACAGCATTCACAACATTACGTATTACTTGCATTGACAATAAATCTGATGAAAAGGAGTCAACATCTAGACAGAATTAGGGAATCGCTCTGTATAATGATAGCTGTAATGATTTTTTTTCCAACCTGTTTACGTAAATTTTGATGTGCATTTACCCGCATTTTCATCAATTTGTGGGCAGTTGGTTTTAAAGGAAACACCACTATTGAGCATACAGTGTAGCACAGCACCATACACAGTCACGCCTTAACCAGTGTAGTTGCTTTACGTTTAGTGGAGGTTAATCAAATTTTTCAGTGGAGACAGAATGAGTGAGTTTTGATTGAATAACTTGGCCAAGTGAAAATATTTATAAGTCTAGTCATTAAGTGGAAGCACTTTAGGAGTGGTTTGTAAGGAATTCTTACATTTTATTCAAATGGAATATTGTAAAAAATTGTCTAAAGTGGTTTAACTGTGTCTTAAAATTTAGCCTGCATAAAACACAATGACTATTTTTGCAGGTGTACTTGAAATGCTATTGTTTCCCTATATTTGTCCTTTTTTAAAAATAAACTTTATGATCACAATTTGAAATGTGTGTTCGTAGGTTATATTTTGGGGAAAATGAATGAAATGTCTGGAAATCTTTTCGAAACCTGTAAACAAAGAAAAAAATCTTAAATATATTAAGACAAAATACAAACCAGTGGTAGTTAAGTTTATATAATTTTGTGAACATTTGAGCACAGATTAAAAGCAGAATTATGTTTTCTAAATGTTTGGATTGAATTTTAATTCTCAATTTACAAAAAGTACTTCTAAGACTGGCCGTGTCCAAAATTTTGTACAAACATGTTGTTATGTCCTCAATCATAGTATGTGACATTTTTTAGCAAATCCAACAAAGCTAATAAGTATATGGTGCGTACTATTTTGAGAGCCGTATTGGAGCATGTAGGTTTTGGACACGTCTGGCTTTAATGCCTCAATATATCACCGTGGCTAAGCATGTTTAAGTCAAGTGAATTTAGCGTAAGTGCAAAGTTAGTCATTGTTTATTAAATTTTATGGTATTAAGACTCATTGTTTGGGCGGTTTACATAGTCACTGACTTCTTTGTGACGTAACATGATACCCAATACTAGACTTTCTTTTCCACAATATGTGGAGAAGTAACGCACATTGTAAGCACGTAAAGTGCCAATTAGGACACGGTATCCAACTCCAAAACCATTGAAAATTTTAGCAAACTTTCGCAATGCTCTCCAGAATAAATTTCTTTTCACAAGTTTCCGTTTTGGTTTAGTTCCAATGAACACCAACCATCTTCCAAACATGACCTACAAATCACACTTTCACACCAACACAAACTTTTGAAGGGCTATTCCATCTCATAATAAGTTTACCAGTTTTGCGAGATGCGAAGACGACCCTTGGGAAATTTCCAGACCAGGTAGCATAAACAAGCTTTAAAATGTCCAAATTAAGAGAAAAAAGTTCTATTATGTATTAGCTAAAGTCCAAATTAGTTTATTTGATTTTATTAATCGTGTCATTAATTTTTTTAAGGCTTGTACTGTAATTATATTGTTACCAAATTGTTCAAGTGTTCGACTGTGATTACGTTTATGATAGATAAATCTTTGCTAAAAAAAATTAAGAAAGAGTCCTCATATAAAATATATTGGAATGCCAGTTTCAGAGTATATTTGAATGTGTTCTTATGGAAGCCAGTAAATGATATTATTGTATGTTAAGTAACTTGAATGACTTTTAATAACTTACATGTTTGCAACTCATAGTTGGCATTCTGGTTATGAATGTTTCTATAGTATTCTTTGTATTGTCGGGACTGATTTACATGTTTAGAGATTTATATTTTCATAAATGTTGTACTGACATTTTGTTACAGAGTTGTTTAACAGAAAAAGAAACTTATGTTTGAAGCAATATGAAACTAGTGTGTATGCATTGTTTGTATGAAGCATTTTAATGTAATAAAATGGTTCACTTTTTGCCTCCATCTTCTCACTGTTGGGCTTTTTCAAAATATATTTTTAGAATTTAAAAAAGTATTTTTCTCTGTTGGGAATGATGCGAGAAAGCTTTGTGCAAGTTGTGAAGCATGTGGTGAAACAGGTCGTTCATGTGATTTGTATTCCACCTGTGTCAGCAAACACAAACAGTGTCAACACCTTCAAACACACAAACAGGAACAGACCTGCACAAGCGTTTGATGGGCAAGTAATTGCTTTCTCTTCATATTTCTGACTTCCAGACAAGCGTGGTGAATATTTCACCAACATCGGCTGACAGTGTTATTCTAACCAGGTGGTGTGCACCTGCATCGCGACCAATGCCAAACACACAAACTTAATAAGCCCAAAGCTGTAATTGACTACAAAAATCTTGTTGCTTTGAGCTGATGTTTTATTTCCCAACGGTGTCTTTAAAAGCTAATTTGTGTATTTGTGTATTCACTTGCGAGTGGGTGTGTGTGCTCAGTCTCCATGGCAACATCAGGTCTGCAGCAGTCACCAGAGTGGCCACGCCTCGCATTGTAGGGATGGTGAGCTCATGTCTGTTGGCTGCTCTCAATCCTTAGGACAACAAGGGCTCGACTATCGCTAGCACATTCCACCTGCAGCACCAAACCAGGAGATGATTACGCCACTTGTTTGTCAAACAGGAGGTCCACACAGTTCACGCACTATGTACAGTACGACTCAAAATAACCTCTTTTATGTCAGCTGATTTTCCACAACAAGCCATAACTCTTTGTCACTTTACCCAGAACCTGTATTTTCCACAGTGACGAAGGTCATGAGTCAGCCCAACCCGTCCCTTGTCTGCCACATGAAATAGGCCACTGAAATTTAAGGTGAGTAAATCCTAAGCTCTCCAAAACCCTCAGGTTAAACACAGTTTGAATGTCTTGTGTTTGACTGGCTAAAAGCCTTTCGTCAAACACGGTTTGTTTGAACGAGGGAATCACTCTAATTTCAAGCTGCGTCACCATGAGAACACTAAATCTGAGTTGAGTAGTTAATGAGAGATAATCAATGAAACACAGCTGTGTAAACCATAGCTTATTATCATCCAAATTATATATTTTTAACTCAAATTTTCCCACTCTGATCAAGGCTAGACCTGTGTTAGGAAAATCTAACTACCAGTGAGCTCTGACCTAATTTTGATGACCAGCCAGAGGGAAGATTCACACTTCTCCGAGACTCGGTTTCAATTTCAAGTTGAACTGGATGGAAATAGGGAATGATTAAGGAGTTGTTTGTTTCTGATTCTGAGAATACAACATCCAGGCCCGCTGAAGTTGATCTGGTCACAAAGAAAAAAAGGAAAATGGCTGTGCAATAGTAACAAAAACTGGCCTGACCTTTTGTTTTTAATGTGACTTCCTTTCTAGAATTTAAGTTTAGGTGATTCATTTGGCTTTTTTTCTTTTACCTTACAGTCACTTAACAATAAGGACAGTTAGCAGGTTCATAAATGTAAAAGTACTTTTTTAAAAATGTCAAGTATTTTCAACATTATTACCGTATTTTCCGCATTATAAGGCGCACCTAAAAACCTTAAATTTTCTCTAAAGTCCACGATGCGCCTTTTAACCCGGAGCGCCTTATATATGGATTAATATTGAGCTACAATAGGTGTCGCAACTGCGGTAAGCAGCTGCTGACTCCATTTCCCCTGTAGAAGAAGTATTGCTGGGATATATGAAAGGGCGTCTCATTTGTGTGTTTGTGTAAAGACCCGGAAATGGCTCCTACCAAGAGACACTGTTTTACACCGCAGAGTTTAAACTCAAGGCGATCGGTCACGCAGTAGAACACGGGAATAGAGCCGCAGCCAGAGAGTTTAACATCAATGAATCAATGGTGAGGAAGTGGAGGAAGCAAGAGGATGCGCTGCACCAAGTAAACAAGACTAAACAGAGTTTCTGCGGGAGCAAAGCGAGATGGCCACAGTTAGAGGACAAATTTGAACAGCCTTTACTGTAGCGCCTTATAATGCGGTGCGCCTTATATATGGAAAACGGTTTTTTTAAATGTCATTTATTGAAGGTGCGCCTTATAGTGCGGAAAATACGGTACGTATTATTTAAAGCCACAAAGTTGATATTGAGAATATTTGTCTTGAGAAACAAAATGAACAAGTCACACTTTGGTATGCATTGATTATCTAAAAAAGGGATATTGTGCTTTCATAGCATACGTCAATGAACGAGGTATTGAAAAAGGTGTTTTCTTGGTTTTTTTTGTTTTGTTTCAACTTTGTTTTTGATACTGAAATCTCAATCAAGGCTGAAAATACACTATAAATTGTCAGGATTCCTCACCTGCTGCCAGAGGGAGCCCTGAAAGGTCCTAATCACCCTAGACTTCCCTGTCGGGTCTTACCATCCCTTCCAGCCAGGTCACTCTGGTTCCCGGACCGTGTTATGAACGTTGTTATTATTTGGACTTTTGAAACCTTGAGTTAATCCTGTGCTTCTTGCTTTACAGACTTTCCTAAATTGAGTTAATAAACCTTGTTTGAAGTCCTGCGATTGGGTTCTCTCCTTTCCACCATCCCTCAAAACTGTGACATAAAGCACATCGAGTTAGTGAAATATTTTATTTTGGTGCTAAAAATTTTGCTTCATATTGTACAACCTTGCACATACAATCCTCTATTCAGTACAAAAGACACTCCAATCCAACTGCTGAAAAAACACTTTGTGCTTACTCAGGTTGTGGGTGTGGCGGAAAACAAAAGTTCGGATACCACCATCAAGTAGTATCAGGATACTAGCTTGCAAATTACTCAAAAATGCATGAATGGGCATAAAAAAAAAAAAAAAAAATTGTCAGGCATGTTTTTGATGTTGGGATAACGTTCAAACATGGTAGAAACCTTAAAGTTGATTTTACATGAAACTCATTTAATTTACCAAATTTAATTCAACCAATTTAACTTCACAAAAGATTTGTAGATGATTAGTTTAATTTTTTGCTTTGCAATATGTTTCATTTCATATTGTTTGTTACTTGTTTATCACCAAGGCCCAAGACTAACAGAGAAGAAAAAAACAACTGTGGTCATCTCCTTATCTATGGCTGAAGATATCTTGGAGGACGAAATGTTGCATATGTTGTGTCACAATGTTGTCGTGTTTTCAAGAATGTCCGCTTTGTAAGCTAACACTTGTAAATAAAAGTTGAATTTTACTTCAGATACTCATCTGAGAAGTTTCCACATTATAAGCACATTTTTTAGAAATCTCATACTCGTTATAAAGCATGTTTTTTATCAAATTAATTTAAAATATGTGCACACAGAAAGATATACACTGAAATAATAGATGATGTAACTCAGTCCGTGTCTTCCCAGGTCAACTTTTGTTATTCACATTTTGGTGTTTTGTTTCTAAAACCCTTCAGGGATTAACTCACTTTGTGTATGTGTAAACAATAAAACTAGTTTTTCAATGGCGTGTTGTCCTCAGGGCAGTAATTTGTCCATGACACCTTGCACTGCGGATCCCATTTCTGCAAAGTTAAAAGTTATATCATGTTGGGTATTTATTGTTTACTTCTAAGCTTAAACCAACGTTCCTTTTTTTATATTATTTATTCATAAAGGAATTTGCCTAGTCAAAAAAAAGAAAAGTTGTGTCAACTCATTGGCTATGTCATGGTGAACTGGCTTTCTTTTGTTTTTACTTTGGTAAAACTTACTCATTGTGGTTTAACTACTTGTGGTTTTCATCCTAGTGGAAGTAAACCAGTTAGAATTATTTCAGGCTAATCATATCCAAGTCATATGATCAACATGGTGACTGTTAGAAGGCTGGTTAGCTTCAGCTGTGTCAAGTTACATATGGGTTAATAAATAAAAACAGGAAGTGGCACACAGGTGGGATATTTGTATCCTGAAGATAAGCAAGTAAATCATGAGAAGGCGTGTGTAGGCCTGCGATAATATCAAGTTCTCATTCACAGTGTAAAAATATTATCACTATATTTTCATCCTAACCAAGAACTTAGTATAATTTTCTATTTCAGGAGGGTAAATAATAAATGAGAATGAGGGAAAAGTGAAATTTGATTAGGTTAAATCTAGTCGCCATTTAGTTAGTTGCTTAGAATTTGCAGCGACATGTCAAAACTCAACAGTTTTTTACCTTTCTTATCCTGAACAAGCGTATACGCTTTCGAACAAACAGAAAACCGGAAGTGAATAACTTCCGGTTTTCAGTTTGGAAGCGAACAACTTCTGGTAATCTCGTTTTCTAATGTGAGTTGCCTCTGACGCTCTCGGACATTTTTCTCTATAACGACTGCGGCCACTTTTAGCCACAATACCCTTTTAAAGTGTTAAAGCAGGTGTGTCCAAAGTCGGCCGTCGAGGGCCGGTGTCCTGAAGATTTTCCATGTGTTCCTGGTTCAATACAGCTGATGCACAGAATGTGAAATCAACCAGCCCATAGAATTTGGCACAATGACTCAATTAACTGAATCAGGTGTGTAGATGCAAGAACACATGGAGATCCTTCAGGACACCTGCCCTCCAGGACCGGATTTGGACACCCCGGGTTAAAGAAACAAACCAGTTTTTAAATCATCCAAAATGTTAACTGTTTCAGTTTAGATGAGTTGTTACGTCCTTATCCTGCCTCCATACATGCCCTTAATTGCTCTGGCAAAAGGCCACAAAGCATGTTTGGACCATTACATGCATCACATACAGACAATAAACTTACAGCTGACCATCAAATGCTCATCTAAACCTTCTAATAGCATATAAATATATAGATACATCAACGGCATTAATTAATAAAGTAGATTATTTGATGATGCATTGAATGACACCGTACAGTAGTCCCTAAAAGTACTTCATGTGATTCTTTTTTCATCCAGGAGGAAGCCATCGTAGAAAGAGTTTTTAAGTGGTCTCCTGGACAGTGTATTTGATGATCGAGACATTTCTACTTCCATCTGAAAATCCTTTTCAATCTGATTGATCATTTTAATTAATCACTCTCGGATGGAAAATTATTTCCAGATGAAAGTCAAACTTCTCGATCTTCAAACACACTGTCTGGAAGACAACTTTGAAACCCTTTCTATGACAGTCCCAAAAATAACTTTTGTTGCAATGTGAGCTATCGAAAAAAAAAATGGCACAAAATGGAATTGAAATTATTTTGTCTTATAAACTTTCTGAAATTAATATGAATGTGAGTTGCAGCCAAGATGTGGAGCTCTTAACGACCAGTTGAAGATCTCATTATGATTCACGAGAGCTTTCAAACATCGATGCCATGACAACACACATTCCGCCCAGCTAAGAGCCAACTGTCATGTGTTGCACCAACGGCCGTTTCAGCTCCATTCCACCAAGTGGCTGTTTCACTGAACAGCTGTTCTAGCTCTATTACAAAAATGGATGTTCCAGCTCCATTCCACCAAGTGGCTGTTTCACTGTACAGCTGTTCTAGCTCTATTCCAAAAATGGATGTTCCAGCTCTATCCCATCAAGTGGCTGTTCCACCAAGTGACAGTTGCATTTCCCCCCTCACCCAACTAGGCCCCATCTAGTAGCTGTCCAGAAGCTCTTTGGAGTAAATAGGAGATTAATAAAGTATACTGTATCTGTGGTGATGTGATGTTAAACAATTCCATAAGAAACAAATAAAAGCGTGACATCCTAGGAGTAATTTATTAGATATCAATATATTTTTACTACCATAAATGGTATTCAAAATGTTAGAAAATTAAACACAAAAGAAGCAGATGGAACAAAAACCTAAAATATCAACTTGTCCAAGGTACAAAAAGAGTAATAGGATGTTGGTTTTATTTTGAAAAGAAAAAAAGGAAGTCCCCTTCTCGGAGGTGATTTGATTTTCGTGAGTCTTTTTTTTTTTTCACACTTGTGGATCACCAGCAGCGTCGTTCCCACATGAGACATGGGACTGTGGAGTTACTGAGGAGGGGAAACTCTTCTCAGCAGCTTCACAGAGAGAGGAAAGTCTGCTTTAGTTTCACACCTGACTGGACAAGATCCTCTATTTAAAAACCTAAACATCTACATAGATTAAGTTAAAAAAAAAAAGAGGACGTTAAATGCCATTCGTGTGTTTTTGATACCTGAGGCAAAGTGCCACACCTTTGCTTAGCTTGACAGGTAAGTTTAAACTACACGTTTTCTAAATGTACCTAGCCTAACTTATGCCCAAAAGTGTTTATAACGCTGTAATTAAATGTTTATAAATATTTACTTACATAACATTGAGTTGTTTGGAAAATATGAGAAAAACAAATAAACATTATAAAAGTTATAGGAAAACATCAAGTGATGTAATGAAATTATTATTAAAATTTTACTGCTAATTTACATCATTTAAAATGAAAATAAAAGATGTGTATCATCAGAAAGCTACTGCTAATTCTGAAAAAGTTAACTTTCAAGAACTTGGGGGAAAAAATCATAAAATTATTAATAGGTTTATATATCAAATTAAAAAGTGTTTCTGGTGAGTTCAGACCTTTATGTACATGTCTTTATGTTGTTTGCACATTTAACATGCAGCCTAACTGAACCCTGCACCTGCTAAGTTCAGATCCAGAAATCATAATGTGAGGTAAATAGTCATGTACAAGTCATGTACAAGTCACTGGTAAATAGTCATGTACAAGTCACTGGTAAATTGTCATGTAAATAGTCATGTACAAGTCACTGGTAAATAGTCATGTACAAGTCATGTACAAGTCACTGGTAAATAGTCATGTAAATAGTCATGTACAAGTCACTGGTAAATAGTCATGTAAATAGTCATGTACAAGTCACTGGTAAATAGTCATGTACAAGTCATGTACAAGTCACTGGTAAATAGTCATGTAAATAGTCATGTACAAGTCACTGGTAAATAGTCATGTAAATAGTCATGTACAAGTCACTGGTAAATAGTCATGTAAATAGTCATGTACAAGTCACTGGTAAATAGTCATGTAAATAGTCATGTACAAGTCACTGTGATCCATACGTGACTCGTACATGACTCGTACATACCTTTTTTGCTCGAGGCAAATGATATTTACTGTGTCGTAATCGTTGATTTACACAGCACTTAGTGGTGGTTTTACTAAACCCTTTTTTTTTGTTAGGAACTCAAACAGGAACTCCACAAATGGGTGGGTGTTAAACAAAAAGGCCATTAAAAGTGGATGCAAATACAGTTTGGCTGAAATCTACATTGAGTTTGCTTCTTGTTTTAATCTCAATGTAAATGTTTCCTCTGCATTGTTTTTGCACTTCGATGTTTTGGTTTTTTGCTGTAAAAAATACATTTTTTATCAAATTTCAATTCATAAAAAATACACCAAACATTTTAGAATTATATTTAAGCACCTCATTTCAAGGCCTACACTTTAAAAGACATTTTTAAGTAAGAATTTAAGTTAGTTATTCATGAATTCAAGTTTTTACTGTGAGATGATTTTTTTTTATTTTCATCTTGTTTCCTTTTTATACTCAAGGTCAGAGAATTTGCTTCGGGTTTTTATCAGAATAGCATTGATAAATTTTGCTGAAAGAGTTTTGTCGAACAAAAAATTAATCAGAAATGTTATACTTTGTAGTTGCTGTAATTAAAACCAAAGTAATCAGCTCTGATTTTTTACTGTTATAAAGTAGACATTCCGCTTGTGTTACACCTCCTGCTCTAAAAGCCACTTCTCTATTTTTTAGGAAACAGTTTCATTTGAAGTTGAACATAGTTCCCTTAAATTGTAATACATTTTAAAAATAATTTTATAAACTAAAACCAACTTTTTACTGTCTCTATTTGTCTAGTCTTATAGTTTCGTAATTAGTTTGGTTTTATAAATGAAGAAATTGACCGTATTTTTATGGGCACACAAAAAGATCTAGCTTGAGAAATTGTTGCTTAACCTTCGCGATTTTTTTTTCTTTAAATGATTAATAATTTTCTTAAAATATAAAGTAATGCTTAAAAACCAGCAACATGTGCATATGTACATACAGTATGTGAGATCTCAAAAACCAAGTCAAATATGCGAGTATAAAATAAAAATATATAAATATTAATTTCCACATATATCCTTGTTTCAAGTGTTAATTTTATTATTTAATCACATAAAAAGCTGTATCATATGACCTGCAAGAGGATTAAATACAGAGATCTTTGTATTTAACAGTTGTCACCATACATAATTTAAACCAAGAAACATGGCCGCCTTCCTTGTCATAAGGTATATTTACATAGTGTTTTGCTTATAGGCAACTTTTTTAAAACACACTGTAACACAGTTCAGGATTCAGGATGAGGAAGAACCAAAAGAGGAAAATGGCTGCAGGTCTGTTTGCCGTGTAAACGTACGAAGCGGGAACCATTGATAAGCGTGGGCTGGTGAGTAATTTCGGAGGAGACAAGACTTGTTTTTCAGCTGACTGCTGCCCAGAGCAGTCTAATGAAATATGTTCAGAAAGTTCACATCAGTTTAATCACTAATTTAGAACGCTGGTTTAACCATGTGTTTGGATATTTTTTAATCACATGGGATTGATGAAAAGGTTTAAAAGGTTTTTTTTATTATTATTTGGCCAGCGCTGCAGGTGTGAATAATGATTCACAATTAAAATAATAGACGTTAACCGCAGTTGACTTTGTATAATATTGTTGTCATGACAACTCACCATGGTTACACCTACCTAATCACACCTGGCTCATTCAAATCAGCCACACTGAGGTCAGCCACATGAGCGTCCAACACTAATTGAAACTCACAGAAGGAGCTTCAACTTCTTTGATCTGGTGACATGTTTAATAGTGTCCAGGGTATGAGCTGTAATTGAAAACATAAAACGCTAAGATCAATCAGATAAAAATCATGAAGCAGTTGAGAGAGGTTATTTGATTGTTATTTGTTTTCCTGTTTATGATAAGTTATGAAAAGCAGTGGCCGAGGTGCACGTCATTTGTCGTTAGTTTGCCTGTCTAAAAATAGTTTACCGCTCCATCTAGATTTTAGCAGCGCTGCTTATGGAAGGTTTAACACAGAGGAAGTGGGAATTTTCTTTTATGAAATAATTACAGAGGACACTTGATTATTGGGGAATACAAATGTCCACTTATCAGCATTAGATACAACAAGATGACTGTTTTAAATTAATTTAAATGTGGCATCAAAGTCTCTTTCTTGTAAATAAAAGTTTATGTTTAACCAGGGGTGGATCCAGGATTTTCTAAAGGGGGGTCTGAGGTCATTGACGAAGCCAGTATAGGGGGCGGTGGGGGCATCCCCCCAGAACATTTAGAAAAATAAGAGTAATTTTCCTCCATTTTGGTGGCTCATTTGCTGGCCCTGCAAGGGGATAGTTTGACTATTCCCCTTTCCTTTCTTCTTTTTTTGGGGGAACCAAAAGGATGGGGGGAAGCGGGACACCCCTTCGGCCCCCTGGATCCACCTCTGTTAACAGTATTCCATCTCTATCTCTGATGCCTGACCTATGCAATACAAAAACGTTTTGCAAAGTAGAGTGGTAGTTGGTGCTAAACCTCACAGGAAGGTGACTGGTTCTAGTGTGTTTCCCCCATTGCCTTTGTAGATTACTCTTTTTGGGTTCAGCAGCTTCTTCCTGCCACCCAAAAACATGAATATTGGATAGATAGCTCTTTTTTACAAGATGAAATACAACAATAATAATCCATTGCACTTATATAGCACTTTTCAGGGACGCTTCGCTTATACATTATTCTTTCACTCCATACTCGATAATGGTAAGCTATTGTTGTGGCCACAGCTGCCCTGGGGCAAACTGACAGACGCGAGGCCTCTATTTTGCACCATTGGCCCCTCTGACCATCACCAACCAATCACTCTTACACCATTCAGACTAGGCAACGTGGGTGAGGTGTCTTGCCCAGGGACACAGCGACAATTTAATCTCAATGGCCGTCCCACTGTGGCACTTGGAGTTCCAGCAGTCTCCCATCCAAGTACTGTCCAGGCCCAGCATGCCTAGCTTCTGAGGTCTGACTGGAACAGGCACTTGCAGGCCGGTATGGCCTCAAATATATTGATAATAAATATATAGTAGTTTGTTATACACTAATGATATACTTCTTTAGTCCACTACTGGGGAAATTTGGGTGTTTGGTAGCGTTCCAAGGAGCGTCTGAACATCAGCTTGGTGCTGCCGAGTTGGGTGGAGTAGAGCTGGAACAGCTGCTCGGTGGAATAGAGATGGAACACATGACAGCTGACCATGAATTGACCATGGGATTCGTGTGTTTTGGTTGTTGCCTATGTAACACCAACGAGGTTGCAAATACCTTGCAACCTTCCTTCCGCTAGCTTGATTACTTGAATAAGTTTGAGCCTTTGGACTCGGAAACAATTCTATTGGTCTATGATTTTCTGGAAAGATTTGTATTTAAGTGCCTAAAATTATATCCTCATTTTAATTTAAGCTTGACTCATTGGCAACCTGTTCAGGATGTACCGCGGCTATTGCGTGTGATCAGCCAGGATAGGCTTCAGCACCCTTTGAGCCTCCAACAAAGAAAAGTGGTTCAGGAGTTGAATTCATATAGTTATATTCAGTTTTATAAGAAAACACACTTTATTATAAGTTATTTCTTAATTTTATCAAACTTAATTTAATGATTAATTTGGCACGTCTTTCCAATTAAAATGGAAAAGTCAAGCAGTTAAAATATCCACACTCTCGCTATGAGCGCCAGACTGCGGATGACACTGCCTAAGACTTGTCACTAGCAGTGCATCTCATAACAGCAAAGCAGCACCTTGCACCGTGTTGAAGAGGCAGTGTAGTTCTTGTACTGAGTCTGAGTCTCTGCACATGGCTGTGAATTCAGAGAAATTAACAGAATGGCAGCTTTGGTGACGCCGTATGTCTCAAGTATTCAAGACAAACACCACGTAAAACGGGGAGCATGTTCACAATAAATAAATTGAGCCTAATGAGTGTGCATTTGTAAAAATCAAGCTTTTAAAACATTTTCTTTAGTAATTAAATTGATTTAAACTGGCGTAAGGGGTTTAAAAATCACAGAAAGGATCAAATTTAAATCCAAACTAATGACTTTGCAGATAATGCACTGCTTTTTTACTTTGCTCGGGATAAACTTTTAATTGCTGAATTACTGTTTCCTTTTGTGGATGCCTCATTCAATTCAATTCAATTCAATTTTATTTGTATAGCCCAAAATCACAGAATGTCCGTCTCAATGGGCTTCACAAGAAAAAGAGGAATGTATCAACACAAATACACAACAAGAAAAATAACTAACAAATGCTAACTAATGTTTTCAAACATCTAAGAATATTTATTATTCATATGATTTTATAAAAGTTTGTTTCAAAGTCCTCAAGAAGGTTTAGAAACAGCATGGATAATTTTTTTACCCTTATATTGCCGTTTCTTTCCGTTCTATTCCGTTCCGTCGTCTTCTGCTTATCTGAGGCCGGGTCGTGGTGACAACAGCCTCAGACGAAAAGTCCAAGCTTCTCTCACCCCAGCTGCATCCTCCAGCTCACCCGGAAGGATCCTGAGCCGTTCCCCGGCCAGCTGTGAAACATAGTCCCTCCAGCGGGTCCGGGTCCAAGAAGGTTCTTTTGGTCTCCTCTTGGTGGGACGAGCCCAAAACACCTCACCAGCGAGGCGCTCGGAGGGAATCCTGACCAGATGCCCAAACCACCCCATCTGGCTTTTCTCGACCTGAAGGAGGAGCCACTTGACACTGAGCTCTTCCCGGACGGCAGAGCTCCTCACCTGATCTCTGAGTGAGAGCCCAGCCACCCTGCGGAGGAAGCTCAATTCGGCCGTCACTACCCATAGCTGGTGGCCATAGGTGAGGGTGGGAACGTACATCGTAGATTACCATTTCTTGCTTTCCAAATTTAAGTTTTGGGGGATTGTTGTCAATGGTCACAGAAGTTGGAGTAAATAGAGCTGGAGATAGGCAGGATACATCTTAGACAGGTCACCAGTCTGACAGAGTTCAGACCATTTTTTGAGCTAAAACTGAGCAGCAGTCCAGTTTGTAAAAAGCTACTTCCACTGATTGCAACGCATCCCACTCTCTTCTTAATCTCATCTGATGAAAGACAAATGTATGCCAGGAACAGTTAGACAGTTACCATGGGAACTAGAATCAAACTAAAACTTGATAATATTGGGATTTAGCTTTCTGGATCGTCCACGCTGTCGAACAGCAGTGATTTAGTGATATTTTATGTTCCCATTTGCATAAAGAGCACTAAAACTGATTTGGTTATTTGCTAATATTTATTTCCTATTCATTTTCATCCCATATTGTTCACTGTCACAGTCCATAAAAGGACTTAAGGTACGCTTTTTCACATTGAAACATAAGTGAAAGTAAAAGAAACACGATATTGAACATGGAGTTTATTGCTACGTTTAAAACAGCAAAGATATAACGATTTTTTATTTTTTTTAAGAGAAAATGTACAACACATGTCTATCTACGTAGCTGCTTCAAAGTCCTGAATAAAGACCGGAGGTGTCCGGGTGAGATGGATGTCAAACCAGTCCGTTCACTTTCTCATCGCCACACCCTGCCCAGGTCGCTTATTTACTCAGGATCACTATTCTCAATGTTCCATCACAAACACACAAAAACACACACTTAGTCTCTGATCAACTCCAAGAAGGTTCTTAGATGAGAATGATAACTTTATAAAGTCCTAAAGATAAACTTTACAGAGCTTCATCAGATGACTGAGTGGAGTGAACATCTCGTTTGGAAAACACTCGGATTCTTTGTTCTCTTTGGATCCTCAGAAATGTTCATTTCAACACCTCGGGCAGCAAATCTATGAAGGTTCATTACTTTTTAGACAGTACAGATGGAAACAAAGACTTCAGTCATCTAGAAAACCTTTGGAGTTGTTTGAACTGTTTTATCTCCAAGACCTTATCTACCAGTATTTGGGCTTTTGCTGTGGTATGTGTAATGTTTAAACCAGCAACTCAAACCCACAGTTACACAAAAAGGCTTGTGGTGGATTTCACTGTTCCATGGACACAACAAAAACACAAAGACGTCAGTATGAAGGGACTTGTTGTACCCGCAAAACCAGAGTTTGGTTTTCTTACATGCAAAAGAAAAGTGATGTACGCAAATATTATTTTTGCTGAATGATTTTAGACTCTGTTTAGACTAAAAACTAATGAACACATTAGTGATTATGAAGAAACTTTTTTAAAACAACAAAGTATTCCATTTAATTGCATTTGCCGTAAATCAACGTACAAGACCAAAACATGTGAATGAGCTGGTTGGTTGATATCATGTAGAAATAATGATGGAGCATCTACTTCCGTAATGTATTTGGATTTTTAATATATTTTTATGATCCCTTCAGCAAGTCCTGGGTTTTCCTCTAGGTCTGATTGGGGCATGACCAGAACACCCAATCTAAGACACATCTCGGTAACATCCTAACCAGGTGCTTGAATCCCCCTATTTGGCACCACTCTTCCGAGTCTCTCACATTGGGCAGAACTCATCACTCTAACTGAGAGCCCAGCTCATTTTAGTCGCTTGTATGCTAGGGGTGAGATCGGGTCTAAAAAACCCAGCCTGAGCCGGCCCACAAGTATTAAAATCCAACCCAGCCCAAGCCCGACCAATGAACTTGATTTGCAGGCCCAATCCTGAAGCAAACCCGAAATGCCATGTTATATTTGTGAGGACTCGGGAGAAAGAGGGTTATTTATAAATTGGAACATTTTCAGGAACATGCTTTTTAAATTTTTTTTATAATTTTATAAATTTTATTACATTTTAGGGGAGACGGTGGCTCAGTGGTTAGAGCCTTGGCCTGGAAGTCAATCGGAAGTTCGCGGGTTCGATTCCCACTGAGTTCATGTCTAGGGTCCTTGGAGAAGACACCTAACCTCCTGTTTCTCCCACCATTGGTGCTGTCGTGGGCAGCCTGCTCTGGTGTAGGAGTTCAGCACACAAAATTTCCCCAGTGAGGGATGAATAGAGTGAGTAAAAAATAAAAAAATTAAACATATATTTATTTGGAAAAAAAAAGTCAGCGAGAGAGAAGCCCGAGCCCGACTCAACCCGAAGTAATGGTTGACATTTTAGACCAGGCATAGACCTTGACGATGACCAAGCTGACCTGGTAGCCGGAGATACCGGAGACCAGGCCACCGATGTTGAAGAGACCATCCAAAAGCCTAAAAGGAAAAAGAAGTCGAAAATCACTGAATCTACAGACCAATGTACAAAAGATTTATGGAATTTGTTCTGTTGAAAGTGAAGATTTAAAGAGAAAAAGATTTTTGTTAAAAATAGAATTCTTACAATGATTGTTTCGGGTCGAGTCGGGCTCAGGCTCAGTCTTAAGATCTTACCTCTATTGTACGCACAATCTTGATTTTCTTTGGTTACCACCCAAAACTACTGACCATAGTCAAGGTCAAATATTTACACATCTAATTGAAGTTCATTGATGTCCTAAGTCTTTAAGCTTTTAGGACAACGTTTAAATGAAACGCTTAGTTTCGCATTTTCAATTGCTGTAAACATTAAAAATATAAGAAGAGCTACAGAACAAATTTACAAGAGAACAGTATCTCCTTTCCCTCGTCGAAAAAAATCTCATTGAAGTAGATCCTTTCCAATGGAAAAACTATTTTAAGCCAAGATTTTCCATCTGCCGCAATCACTCATAGATAGCCTTGACGGCAGGTATGCCCTGGATTTCAATCCATATCACATTTAGGAGACATTCTGCTGCAATCTCACTTTTATTGCACCTTTTTCAGCAAGATGAAATGTTTCAATTTCCTCCAAAGGAAACTCAGAAAGCGAATAAAGGGGTGCTAGGCCAAGCTGCCTGCACTGAATTTATCTCTCTTTCTCTAATCGCCTCGACATCTTCCTCCATCAATATAAAACATATTGAATGGCACTCGAGGCAGATAAGACTGTTATTGCCTCCTAACAATGGCTAATATCTGCATGAAGGATAGTCATTTGATGTGCTGATTGGATTTATTAACTTATTGTGAGTTGCAAAAGTTTCTTCAGATGGAACGCGAATGGGTATTTTGATGTTCTGCTAGTCACGTACAATAAAGTATTTTCTGATGCTTCTGGTGCTAATATTCAACTTTGTCATTGTCACATATCAGCAGAATTTGTTGTGATAAAATAGGATTAAAACGTTGCTTTTTATTCAACATGTGGCGCAGTGGTTAGCAGAGTGGCCTCACAGCAATAAGGTTGGGGGTTTGAGTCATGGTTGTGGGATGGCTGGACGGTTCAGAAGATGAATGAATGCGTTATTGCATGACTTTCCCAATTTGAGCTTCAAATTCCATGACAGACTGGTAAGCTGTAATAGGTGTACCTTGCGATTCGCCAAATACTAACTGAGAAAGGTCACGCATTTTGTTGCATCAACGTAACGTTGGGTTCTGCAATGGGGGATTCAAAGGTTTAGGAAACAAATGCTTGGGACCATTTTGTCATTCTCTTATTAGTTCATTGGTTTGTTTGGTGTTTAGTAACATTTGTATCCTGGTTGATAAAAAATAGATCAAATCTCTGCTTGAAAAATGATGGTCTCAGTTCCAAAAACAAACCGTAGTGTCAGACGTCATATACTTAGCAAGTTTCAGATTTTGGGCCTTTTTTTGTTGTGCGACACAGCACATGTAGTTCGCTATTGTTCAAACTGTTCTTTGTTAAACAGCCACATAAAAGGAGAAGTGCAATTATCCAAATTTTTTTGCTTTTTACAACAAAAGCATGCACTTCCATTTTCTGACACTCGAGCGTTGGGCAAACTCCTCTGCCTTGTTCGGACCATCAGTCGATCAACACATTACAGTCGTACAAGTGTTCTTTATGTTCTTTTAGTTGACCTTTTTTCATTTTTTCTCAATTTACATGGTATCCTAACAAATTCCCTTTGATTCGTAATAAGGCCATGTCCACACGTAGCCGGGTATTTTTGAAAACGCATGTCTGCTGTCCTTCCTTTTAGAAAAACGCTCACGTCCACACGTAACCGTTTTCAAAATATCCGTGTCCACACGGAGCCGTATAAATATGCTTCTGAATGCGATCATGAGCATGCCAGACCAGTAGTGGGCAGTATTGATGTAAACGTAAGTTCTGAGCTATCCAATCAGAGCACCTCTGTTGTCATTTCCGCAAAACCTGAAACATGGCGTATGTGATTAATAATGATGTGATTAATAATCGCCAGTTGCAACACACTTGAGAGTGGACAAAAGGGCAAGAAAAGAGGGTCTGCAACAGGGTAAAAAGTAATGGCTATGGCTGGAGTTTTCCCAAAATCTCCACTTTGGCGGGAGTTTTCAAAAAGCAGATTTTGAGTGAAAAAAACCTCCGTTTTTGTGTGGACGGGAGGCCAAAACGGATAAAAAATATGTGTTTTCAAAAATACCCGGCTACGTGTGGACAAGGCCTAAATGTGATAAAAATCTACTTTCTTCGCAGACTTTAAAAACTATGTGCTGTTGCGTGTTAATTTGGCTTCCCATTGTGCTTTTTTTTTATTTGTGTCACACACTATTTACACAGTAAACACTGTGTGGATAGATGACAGATCCATGTAGACTCAGTGGAGCCAGGACATACCTTTACCAATCATGTTTACTTGTGGTGTTTTTGGAAGTTGTTTGACTTTTAATGCTGACGTCTCTGAGAAATTGGGGCGATGATTTAAGCCTCTTTAGTCAGGCACTAGTCGTTCCAGGTTGGATAAGTATTGTTGGCGAATACGGCACTGTTTTATTTTTGGTCGGAGCAGTTTTTTGCAGTACAATGGTCAGATGGGAAACACTACAATCACATGTCAGCACTTGGAAAAAACCAGACACACTTTTTGCCTTGCAAATTTGAAACCCAACTCCACTCTAATGCAAACCAGCTTTTTGAGATTCAGTCCACCACTTAAATTCATCCATTAGTGTGGCCAAAACATAAACTTACTTGTGTTTTTTTTTTTTTGCTGGCACAATGAGGAACGCATCAAATCGAATCGACGAATGCTTAACAAATTGAAAATTTGTCGGCTAAATTTAAATGATTTAACCTTCCGTTCCATCATCTTCTGCTTGTTCCGGGGTCAGGTCACGGGGGAACAGCCTCAAACGATTAGCCCAGGCCTCTCTCACCCTGGCTGCATCCTCCAGCTCACCTGGAAGGATCGTTGAGCCGCCACCTTATAGCGGTGGAGGGTTTGCGTGCCCCAATGATCCTGGGAGCTAAGTTGTCCGGGGCTTAATGCCCCTGGTAGGGTCACCCAAGGCAAACAGGTCCTAGGTGAGGGGCCAGACAAAGCATGGCTCAAAATACCCCTATGAAGATATCAAACACGGCCAAAGTGTCCTTGCCCGGACGCGGGTCACCGGGCCCCCCCTTTGGAGCCAGGCTCGAAGTTGGGGCACGAGAGCGAGCGCCTGGTGGCCGGGCTTTGACCCGTGGGGCCCGGCCGGGCTCAGCCTGAACAGGGGACATGGGCCGCCCTTCCAGTGGACTCACCACCTGCAGGAGGGGCCATAAGGATCAGGTGAAGGAGGAGATGGGTGGGAGCCAACGGCGGCGACCCTGGCAGTCAGATCCCTGGCTTTTTTTCCCATATACAACATTTTACAATTTAATGCAAAATTATTTTCTTTCAGCTCTTTTAAAACAAGGTAGAAAGAAGGAACTGAACATCTGTGTACGCATATTTAATTCAGTTCAGTTCGAGTCACTTTGGAATCAGGACTTTTTATTATAGCAATAACACAGTTATATTTGGCAGAAAGCTCTGAGTGCTCCCCAAATTTAGGCAGCCTGCAAAGCTTTGAGGCTGCACATCTAAACAACCCCCAGGGTCTGCAGAGAAAATAACAGCAAGCGCACTGAAATATAAAGGAACCAAATTTATGTACAAAACAACAACGCCAAAATCAGGAAAAAGAAGGAGCTTGTGGTTTCAGAGGAAATTTACATATTTATAAAGAACTGAAAGCTGAAGCACAAATGTTGGCTTGTAAATGTAGGAGTTGTCTGGATGTGACGGTAGCTCCTTTTTTATATCCTAACCAGACACTCGAGTAGTCTAATCTTCTTCTTCTCCTTTTGGCATTTCCCTTTAGGGGTCGCCACAGCAAGTCAGTTTCTTCCATCTAACCCTATCTGCTGTATCCTCTTCGGTCATACCAACTATCTTCAAGTCCTCCTTCACTGTATCCATGAACCTTCTCTTTGGTCTTCCTCTAGTCCTCTTTCCTGGTGGTTCCAAATCCAGCATCCTTCTTCCTATGTACTCTCTCTCTCTCCTCTGCACATGTCCAAACCATCTCAGTCTGGTCTCTCTGACTTTATTTCCAAAACCTCTAACATGTGCTGTTCCTCTGATAAACACATTTCTAATCATGTCCATCCTGGTCACTCCCAGAGAGATCCTCAGCATCTTCATCTCTGCTACCTCCATCTCTGCTTCCTGTCTTTTCTTCAGTGCTACTGTTTCTATACCAAACAGCATGGCGGTCTCACCACGGTTTCATACACTTTTCCTTTCATTCTAGCTGAAACTCTTGTCACACATCACACCTGATACTTTCCTCCACCCGTTCCGGCCTGCCTGAACATGCTTCTTCACCTCTTTTCTACACTCTCCGTTGCTCTGGACTGTTGATCCTAGATACTTAAAATCTTCCACCTTCTTTATCTCTTCTCCCTGTAACCTCACTTTTCCATTTGGATCCCTCTCATTCACACACGTGTACTCTGTCTTACTCTGACTAATCTTCATTCCTCTTCTTTCTAGTGCAAACCTCCACCTCTCCAGCTTTTCCTCCACCTCTCCCCTCCTCTCACTACAGATCACAATGTCATCTGCAAACATCATTGTCCATGGAGATTCCTGACACTAGACACTTGAGCCGTCAAATGGTTTTTCTAAATTACTGGGAAATTACCTCTTTTTTTTATCTCCACCTGAAGTTAAGACAGATGATAGTTTGGTTGATGCTTGTCATGGTAACAGTGTTCACAGCAAGGTCCTCTATTTAAACCTCCATGCTTGTCTAGCTGTCTAACATGCACTCTGCATGGTTCAGCCCCTTTGTTTGGCTGTGAATGCATTAAGAGATCTGTGTAAAGGTTAAATTAATGAGTATGTTTGAATAAATCCATTAAGTTACAAACGAGTGCAATAAAAAGCAATAAAATATTCTCTCAGTAGAGCTAGTATATAAAACTCACAGACCAAAAGATGATGACGTTCATGCACGAGTTGTCTATACAAGCTGATTTTTTTTCTACATGCACAGCGATGACGCCCACCTCTTGCTCTGGACTCTGTCTTTGCTCACAGCAGCAGACCTGTAGGAGGATAATTAGATGTCTTGGGAAAGCTAAGTCAGGCTTTGCTGCTTTTCTACAAATAATACAGCCTTTCATGCTAAAAAGTGGTTGTGTACACAGCTGTAAAGTGATATCCTTGGAGGTAAAGTATTTTGAAAAGTGTATTGTATAAATCTGCGGATTGTGTAAGAGATACTGTACATTTACACGATGTAAACCTGAAGATATAATTAATTGGTTCCTAATTCTTCAGCTTTTTATCAATGAAGATTAACTAAACCCTTCAGTAACTGTAATAGTTAGTTGTATAATTATCTAGCAACACTTTATTTAGACCATAAGAAAAACTATTTTGGCCCCACGTTTACCGGAGCATTGGATTCTCTCCTCATTACTGATGCCATAAGATTTTGATTTAGATTAATCATCCTTATATCAGAATCAACTTTAATGATCCCACACATGGGAAATTTGTGTGTCACAGCAACAACTTCCTATCTGCTTATTGAGTCGTTGTAGAGCCCGATCACGTACGAGAAGAAAGATCTCCGGTGACGAGATGTTCTTGAGCGGAGCTGTCTGAGCCTCTTGGAGAAGGAGCTCCGCCTTTCGTCCAAGAGTTATAGACAAACTTCAGCCTTTCCATTCCATTGTCTTCCACTTATTCAAGGTTTCTCTCACCCTGGATTCATTCTCCAGCTCACCTAGGAGGATCCTGGGGCGTTCCCCGGCCAGTAGTTAGAATCGAAAGTTTGCTTTTCGGCTCAGCTCTTTCTTTACCCCAACAGACCGATGCAACGTCCCGATTACTGCAGACGCCGCACCGATCCATCTGTCGATCTCCTGCTCCGTCTTTCCCCCACTCATGAACAAGACCCCGAGATACTTAAACTCCTCTACTTGGGACCTGACCCTGTCCCTGACCCGTATGGGGCGTTACACCCTTTTCTGGGTAGAAATTCCACCCGTAGAAAAGAAAACAATGTTATTATTTTTTTCATCTTCTTCTTCTTTTTCTTTCGACATTTCCCTTCAGGGGTCGCCATAGTAAGTTAGTTTCTTCCATCTAATCCTATCTCCTGCATCCTCTTTGGTCACACCAACTATCTTCATGTCTTCCTTCACTGCATCCATGAACCTCTTCTTTGGTCTTCCACTAGGCCTCTTTCCTGGTGGTTCCAAACCCAGCATCCTTCTGCCAATGTTCTCTCTCTCTCTCTGGACTGCACATGTCCAAACCATCTCAGTCTGGCCTCTCTGGCTTTATCTCCAAAACCTCTAAGATGTGCTGTTCCTCTGATCCTGTCCATCCTGGTCACTTTCAGAGAGATCCTCAGCATCTTCATCTCTGCTACCTCCATCTCTGTTTCCTGCCTTTTCCTCAGTGCCACTGTCTCTAGAACAAACAGCATGGCCGGTCTAACCACAGTTTTGTACACTTTCCCTTTCATTTTAGCTGAAACTCTTCTATCACACATCACACCTGATACTATTTTTGTTGTTCTAGTTGTTATACGTGTATATGGTAATAATTACAGCAGCCTTATCTGCATTCAAATATCCAGGCAAAAAAAGTTACCTAAGTGGACTTTTTTGTTCAACTTTGATGTTGTAGTTTTTGTCCCTAAGAGGTTGTTTTCCAACACTTTTACAAAAATAAAACTTCAAATAAAGTCCTTCGGGGTCAGAGTTAAAGTTCAAACGTGAAACAGTTTGTCTTGTAGGCACATATCCTTCTTTCCCTCCACAAAGAGACACCACGTCCTCTACTTCTGTCAATCTCTCTTTCCCCTTCACTCTCAGGCGAAGCCTTTCAAGAGTCAGTGATTAATTATTTACTCAGGCAATGAAATGCCAAAGCCCAAAGAAACACACCACCAGGAGAGAAAAGGTCACTTCATCCATATACACTCTCTTCAATACACATGTGACATGATAGATAGCAATAACATCTTTATCGGTGCTTCAGGCAGACGGAGATTTCATCCTCATGACCAAATATCATCGAAACCAAGGGCAAAAAAAAAAAAACTTGAAGGATGAAGTGATATCTTTAAGACAGCAAAGAAACAGCTTTCATTTAAAAAGCTATCAGTTCCAGTGATCTGTCTGATCAATGAAGACTCTGAGTTG
This sequence comes from Neostethus bicornis, assembly GCA_902685375.1. NCBI lineage: Eukaryota > Metazoa > Chordata > Actinopteri > Atheriniformes > Phallostethidae > Neostethus > Neostethus bicornis. Next base: position 10,539,519 of record LR738558.1, on the reverse strand, counting down.
ATGTGTTGTACAGACATGAAGCCAACGAGCGACATGTAATCTTTACACATGGAGAGAAAAATATTACCTGGTCGAGAAAGATTTGGGGAATTTTGTCGTTTCTGTTTCTGCTCATATCGTTTAGATCAAAGGGTGTGATTTAAAATTAATTGCCTCATTGATGTGTTCCCACAGCTTTTCAACCCAGCTGGCCAAATGGGGTGCCGATGCTGCCGGATGATAAAAAGGTGAGAATTTTTTTTTCTCTTTTCATACAATTTGATTTTTGTTCATAAAACAAAAATTAAATAAAAACCGAATTTGTAATTCTTTAAAGTGTTGTTGAAAATTAGAAATATTGTGGGGGCTATAAGAAAAAAAATGTTTCATTCTGTCGTCTTCCACTTTTACGGCTGGGCTGGATTGTGGGGGCAACAGCCTCAAATAAGAAGCACAGGCTTCTCTCACCCCGATTGCATCCTCCAGCTCACCTGGGAGGATCCCAAGGCATTCCCTGTCCAGCTGTAAGACATAGTCTCCCCAGCAGATCCAGGGTCTACTGCTGGGTCTCCTCTTGGTGGGATGTGCCAGAAACACCTCACCAAAGAGGCGTTCAGGAGGCATCCTAATCAGCTGCCCATACCACCCCGTCTGTCTTTTTTTGACCCGGAGGAGCAACGGCTCTACACTGAGCTCCTCACTCTATCTCAGAGTGAGAGCCCAGCCACGCTGCGGAGGTAGCTCATTTCAGCCATTTGCATTCGTGATCTTGTTCTTTGGATCACTACCCACAGCTGGTGACCATGGGTGAGGGTAGGGACATAGATCAACTGGTAAATCAAGAGCATTTTGGTCGGCTCAGGTCTTTCTTCACCACAATAGACAGATGGAAAAAATGTGTCCGGAAAAAAATTATGATGAAATCAAATTATGATGAACTCAAACAAGAGTATAACTCGGTGAAAAAGCATTTTCACATGAAAAATACAAATCGTAACTAAGGGGGAAACGGTGGCTCAGTGGTTAGAGAGTTCGCCCGCGGACTGGAAGTCAACCGAAAGTTCGCAGGTTCGCATCCTACTGAATGCATGTCTAGGGTCCTTGGAGAAGACACTGAACTCCCTGTTTCTCCCACCATTGGCGCCGTTGGGGGCAGCCTGCTGCGGTGTAGGAGTGCAGCACACAAATTTCCCCGGTGAGGGATGAATAGAGTGAGTAAAAAAAAAAAATAAATAATCTCTCATAGTAGCTGTAAAGTATAGCTTGAATCTCCCTAATGACCACAAAGATCATTCTCAGGAGTATTGGAAGAGGTCAAATGATTTTAATCCAGATTGAATGGGTGCATCAGGATGAGCAAAAACTTTAGGGAATTTTTTCACTATTTTTTTTTTTTTTTTTGGCTCATCAGTGTTGTTTGAAGAAACTACGGTATTCACTACATACGTTTAATTCTTTTTTTTTTTTTTTACAAAAAAATTAATTTCTCAACTTTTAAAACTGTCTTTTACCAGGAAATGAGTGTGAAATCTAAATACATCCCAGCAGAGTTGGGCACGCCTCTGATTGTTAATTTCCTTATCTGACGCTCCACACTGCCAATTCAAATGTCTCCTCAACCACATAATGATTTCTTGTCTCGTCTCATGCAGATAGTGAGAGGTTCATTTATAACACGTTTGCAAAGCGAGGCTCACATAGGCTTTTAGTTCAAACTGTGAGTCGATATGCCAATAGCCATCACCCATGGTTACTGTATTTCTTCGCAGGATTGTCTGCTCATTAAAAGCCTACAAGGCATCGTTGTCAGAGCTGGACATGGCTGTGCTTGTTGAGGCGAACAGGGAGACCGAGCTGGGAAAGACTCACTGATTGCAGATTAATGAAACAGCTTGCCGGGGCTGGCATACCACAGTAGTAATCCCCTTTTACATTTTTATTTTTTTTTCCTTTCTCGATGTCAAAGACACATGTGAACGCTTGTGACACAAACACATACCTTCCTAATTATACGCAGTGTCACATTTCTGGGATTAGGAGGTTAGAGGTCTGAAGGGGGTCGACCCTTAATGTTAGAGGGTCATTGGTAAGGACTTACCGGCCAAATGCAATCCAATGAGAAACATTAGAACAATATCTGGTGCTGCTTTTAAAAAAGGGTCATATAGGTACTTGTAATGTTCAAATCTTTCTGTGGGATTTTTGTGATTTAATAGTCTTTTTTTTTTTTTTTTTTTGCTGTTGCTTTAAAAAATCTTCAATATCACATCTGCACCTGTTCCAGTAAGACCAAGGTTCTTTTGACCATCATGATTGCATTTCTAGCTATATAGGTCAGCTCAAGTCTGTGCAACATGAATAGGGTTGTTATGAGCGTTTCAATAGAGGTGTGGTTGATATGAAGAAATGAAGGCTTCTTATTGACGTTTCCAGGATTTTCTATTGAACGAAATGTATTAACCGGGTTAAATATTTTCCTGGTAGTTTGTGTAATAAATATTTCCATCTCACCCACGAGTTCTGGGAAATTTGTTCTGAGAGTTCAGCAACTCTTAAACAATGTTAAGGAGAAAGAAAAAAAATCCTCAAAGACGTACTGAATGTCATCCTTCACAAATGCATTGGAAAAAAAACAACCTGTACGCTCCTCTATCGACTTCTCAAGGCTCTCAATTTCAGATTAAAAATGCAGTTCTTTTGCAGAAAAAAGGCTTCTTTCTGAAACCGTATGATACGCTCAACAATAGTCAGATCTTCTGTCACGCTGTTCCCCAAACAGGACGGACATTTTCTAGCATGCGAGATCTCAGAAGACGATGCAAAAAAAAAGTCTGAAAGAGTCGTTCAGAGTAAGCGATTGATCAACCAATTGATCGCAACTGATTCCAAGTCGACCACCAGATGTGTCGAGAAAAAAATATGAAATGAAGCCAGTGTTGCGAACTAGGCGACTTTGACAATATACGTATGTAGCGAGTATTCAGACCCTCTAGCTGCTAGAGTTGCTAACGTTAAGCAAGTCTTTCTTCTTTATTTTTTCAAAAAAGCGTCAATCTAGTGTCTTTTTCTAGTTTTATTGGAGATTTTTGGAGTCTGTGACTTGAAAACACGTCGTTAGCCTGTAATCAATGAGCAGCGCCTACTGCTGTGGTTGTCGCTCACCCTTGCAAAGCGTTAGTTTGTTTGAGAGAATGTGTGTGTTTTTGTGATATGATGTCTAATATCACAGGGTAGTTTTACTGCAGGCTGTAAACGATCTCGTGAGTTTGCGATGTTAACGCCGGACTGGTAGATCTCAGGATTGATATTTGAAAAGAAGATCTTGGGACAAAAAAGGTCGGGCACTCCTGATTAAGAGTGTAAATAACTCTCAATACAAAACAATGTCATTGAAAATGTAAAGTTAGCATCTTTTAAAGTCTTTCTGGGATTGGCAATGTTACGTTGATATTATTTAATATGAAAGAAAAGTTTGGAAATTTGCACAAAATTTATACAAACCAGATCGAACATAACCATTGGGGTCATTTCTACATCTAGTGAAATATTAAATGCAATAAAAATACTTTATTTTTTTCATTCTTCTTGTGCAAAGCAAAAAAAAACTGTGATGTTGACACAACAGGTCATCTGTTTGTTTTTGCTTGTCGGAAATTGCCCGGCGATGAGGCGTGTGCCTTCCTGTTGATAAAAAAAATGCTGTTTCATTCTACAACAAAAGCTTCAGTCCCACCTCTTGAAATATTGCTCTTATTTTTCTCATAAAACATCTTGTGTGTCTCGCACTTTGCTGACAGCAGGCTTCAGATTTCACCTTGGCAGTGAGGACGCAGCAAGCAGCTGCCCAGGAGCCAAAGAAATGAAAAGCATCCATTTTCTCAGCTTTCCGCTGTGAATAGAGACAGAAGGAAAGATTCAGGGTGGTGGAGAGCTGCTTAAGTGAGAGTGTGTGTGTGAGAGTGAGAACGATACCACAGCTGTGGGAATGGGGGGTAGTTTTGTGCGTCTGCTGAAGAAGAAGACATACTGTCATTTAATAAATTATTAACCTGGAATGTTATCTTCTGAATTCACAGGATATATTGGAGATTATATTACTTCTATATCATTAAGAAAAACTTGTAGAAAACATTAGTTCAAACAAAGATGCCCAAATTGCAGACATGTCAAGTCTCCCGCATTGCTCGGGAGACAACCGCAGTTAGAACCTACAGTATCTCACACTCACCCGCCAATGCTAACAAAACTCCCGCATGATGAACACTGTAGTGCATTCCATGAACATGATTAGGTATAATTAGGCTAAGCACATGGCATCTCCTGCTGCTGCAGCCTTTGCATCTCAAAGTCGCTTGTAGTGATCTGCATGGTCTATTGCCAGTATCGTTTTTGTGAACGTATGAAAGGAGTTGGACATCTGAAACTTTGGTTATGTGACAGCTTATGTGCGTGAGCCGCAAAACAAAGTGCAAACAAGCAGTACAGGGGTGTGTCCCTGATGGTAATTCCTCTTCATACTGATACATAACGTTAGGTGATAACACACGTAAGATGCACAATTTTCCAGCTGCTTTTTCATGTTTTGAACATTTTGAATGTTTTACGCCAACTGTCATGGCGGGTGTTGTCCATTGGCGGATGTGACTCAAGCTCCTCCTCTTTTTGGCTCCGCCTTCTCAAATCTCCCGCTTTGCGAAGCCAAAATCTTGGCATCTTTGAAATTGTGAAGTGCATGGATTAAAAATAATTGAACATACAAACAAACCCCACAGAAAACACATGAAGAGACGAGGTATCGAATATGAAGAAATGGAAAAATAAAAAAAAATACATCACCCACTCCTAGTTGACAATGTTTGACGATCCTTTCAAAATAAAATCTCCTTGTTTGCATTTCTTAAAACATGTTTCAATATTCCTTCAGGTGCCTCAACTCCTAGTACAAAAACAAGAATAACACTTAAAATTTTGGTGCAAAAGCCCTAAAGTGTAAAAGGTTAAGTGAGCAATTACCATTTAGATCTCTATCGACACTTAGCACACTCCCAGTAATCAGTAGCAGATCAACAAATGTGTTAGAGCTGTAATCTAGAAGATAAGTGTCTGTTGTTGCGTGAAGAGATTGGTAGCATGGCTTTGGATTTCATTAGTCTTATAATAACTTTATGGAGAGAATATGTCAGAATGCACAATAAAAAAATATATCAACCCTTGTGTTATGTTGATAAAAAATTACATCATTTATGTTGTGGAACATTCTGGTGATCTGTTTGGGGTGTACCCTACCTCTTGCCTTAAGTCATCCAGGATAGGCTCCGGCTTAGTTCGCGACCCCTTTGGGGATATGCAGTTCAAAAGATGAAATGAATGTTGTGGAACATTTTGACCAGTTCGGTTTAAATCCATGCAAAAAAACAAACAAACCAATAAGAAAATCAACCAAAAAACAAGTCAAACCCATAACATCTTTATTTTAGAGACAAGCATTTAGAAACAAGAAAAAACTCTTCTATTGGAGTTGAGAGAAGCCAGATGGGGTGGTTCGGGCATCTGGTTAGGAAGCGTCCGGAATGCCTTGCTGGTGAAGTGCTTCGGGTATGTCCCACCGGGAGGAGACCCAAGGGCAGACCCCAGTCTCGCTGGAGAGACAATGTCTCACAGCTGGACAGGAAACATTTCGGGATCCTCCTGGGTGAGCTGGAGGATGCAGCCGGGGTGAGATAATCCTGGGTTTCCCGTATGAGGCTGTTGCCCCCACAGCCCAGCCCTGAATAAGCGGAAGACAACGGAACAAGTAACTCTTTTTATTTTGTCTGAACATTTTAATTAGTATCCTCTACCCACTTTTTTAATTTGATTAGCTGTATAATTAAATAAAAAAGAAGCTTTTCAACATGGATGAAATTGCAACTTCTTCTTCTTTCGGCATTTCCCCTCAGGGGTCGCCACAGCAAGTCAATTTCTTCCATCTATTCCTGTGTCCTGCATCTTCTTCGGTCACGCCAAATATCTTAATGTCTTCTTTCACTGTATCCATGAAATTGAAAGTATTTATTGGTTTATACTCAAAGAACCAATCCACTGTTCAAATCAGTATCCCATTCAGTCACTGGTTTGGACCAGAATCCTCAAGTAAAAGAGGCAGAAAATAGCACACACTTCCTGCTATGGTAACTAAGTCACGTAAAAACTTACCCGAGAACTGAGAAGATGGAGGAAACAGAAAACAACTAGGTGTTTCAGTGAGCAATCTACCTGTTCATGTTGATCACTGGGATGTTATTTATATCTCCACCTTCTTTGACTCAGAGGAATAAGAGGATCTGGAAATGCAAAAGGTGCGTTAGCAGGTTTGAAACCAGCTTCACTTTTTAGAACTTCCTCTTAAATCTCTGGGCTACTCTTTCACAAACAAATCAGTTATATGTCCTGCTCTGGAAAAACAACTGTAAACTGACAGGTGTTTTCTAGCAAAGTGGTCTAGCAAGATACCACCTCAATGAACCACCGGTATGGGGAATATTAAAATTGCAGTTTTAAAAACTCTTTTTGTACTGTATATATATTTGTAGAAAAGAAAGCATATCATGCCATCGAAGGATACAAAGGTTATCATTTTGGACCCTCTAAAATGGAAAGTTGGCCATTTTGGAAAAATACATTTGTGCTATTTTAAAAATTATTTTAACTGACCTTTAAAAAAAAAAAAAAAAAAAAAAAGTCCTAGACAATACTGTAAATTTTATTGAGCTAAAAATGTTGTTGTAAAAATTGAAGTGTTTCCTTCAGTGTCTCAATAGGGGTGAAGTAGGGCCCAGATTTAACCAGTTTATTACAGAAAATCAGGTGTGATGTGTATAAGTTTACAAAACCATGGTGTAACCAGCCATGCTATTTGGTCTAGAGACAGTGGCGCTGAGAAAAAGACAAGAAATGAATAAGAAAATCATGGCTGTTGTATGAGATGATTGGTAACAGCACACAGGGTGAAGCACCATATGGCGATCTGAAACCACAGTTCGTTCGTTCGTTCGTTCGTTCGTTCGTTCGTTCGTTCGTTCGTTCGTTCGTTGAATGTCGCGAGATACCAGTGTTGGTATATTACGCCTAACAGGGAACCGAAATCCCCTGTCATGGACACCAGAGTTTAAGTAGTCAGGGGAAGACGAGACACAGCTGGAGAAATCAAGGAGAGACAATTGGGACCAAGTGTGATGCGTTAGGGCAGCATTAGGAGTGGGGTCATGTTCAAGATAAGAAGGATCATGACACTTAAATTGAAAAATGTTACAGTTTCAGAAGTAATGCTTGCTTACACGCTGACATTGCACTTTTTTTTTTTTTCCAAAAATGTATTTCTTTCAGGAGAAGGAGTTGGTTATTGGTAGAAATAATGGTAATAATTTTATCCAATTTTTTCCACTAAAAATGCACAACCAAGTTTTCCATTTTAAGTATATTTTTATAGATCTGATTTGACTCTGTATTCTTGACTATTGATGCACTTTATCTTTCCACTCTTTCTATGTCGAAGATCCCTGCGCATACAGGAGGTTCCCTTGACATTTGTTGTGTAGGAACTCTTGGTATTTTTATCAAAATCTGTTGGTTCTTTGGTCTACACTCGTTCCTGCGGTTTCTGTTTACACGTGTAAATCACAGCTGGAGATTCTCCACCAAACATGCATCACACAGCTGGAACGGAGGTTGTAGGGAAGTATAAATACATAGCACCCAGGAGGAGGAAGATAATGTAAAGGTGACACAATGGAAATCTGTTTGTTTTGTTGGCTGTGCAGCGTGATTAGAGAATGAGGTAGTGTTCTCTGTGTCCTCTGTATTACATGTGTTTGAATGGAAAGCCACAAATGAAAAGGGCAAATGCAGATGGGAAGAAATCAATCTAAAGGAAATATGTGTTAGGAATCTTGTTTACACATTATTAGGTTGTAAAACATGAAGTTGCATTATGAACAAGGTATAGTCTTCAAAGCTTATGCCGCTATGGAATGACAATTCGGTCAGAGTTGTTCCTGAAAAAAGTTCTTTAGTGAGGTTTTAAACAATCTATTACTTCTTCTTCTTCTTTCGGCATTTCCCTTCAGGGGTCGCCACAGCAATTCAGCTTCTTCCGTCTAACCCTATCTGCTGTATCCTCTTCAGTCACACCAACTATCTTCATGTCTTCCTTCACTGCATCCATGAACCTCCTCTTTGGTCTTCCTCTAGTCCTCTTTCCTGGTGGTTCCAAATCCAGCATCCTTCTTCCTATGTACTCTCTCTCACCTCTGCACATGTCCAAACCATCTCAGTCTTGTCTTATCTCCAAAACATCTAACATGTGCTGTTCCCCTGATGTACTCATTTCTAATCCTGTCCATCCTGGTCACTCCCAGAGAGATCCTCAGCATCTTCATCTCTGCTACCTCCATCTCTGTTTCCTGTCTTTTTCTCAGTGCTACTGTTTGTAGACCAAACAGCATGGCCGGTCTCACCACGGTTTTGTACACTTTCCCTTTCTTTTTAGCTGAAACTCTTCTATCACACATCACACCTGATACTTTTCTCCACCCGTTCCAGCCTGCCTGAACACGCTTCTTCACCTCTTTTCCACACTCTCCATTGCTCTGGACTGTTGATACAAAAATGACAAATTCGTGTTGGTACCACAACGTCAATGAGAAGAATGACGAGAACTGATGAGAAAAACACAAAAACATGGTTGCGAATGAACAGACGATTGCTGTCACATTGCGGTTTTTTTTCCACTGTCTTTTTAAGCAACCGGTTTTTGATCTGGTTGTGTTATTCATTATGTGCTCATTATTTGAATAGCAGCTTCTACACTGTATGATTTGTGCTTGCAAGGGAACTGACCTGTTCTTTATGTGTCTCGTCCAGCTACATCTATGATCCCTCTGTGGCAGTGGACGTGAGGAAGAGCGACTCCGCCGGCAATTCCTTCTACCAGCCCCATCACCGCACCGGTGGTCGTACCAGCTTTGATCCACATCGCGGACAAGACAAACAGAAGCAGGGCTTCCACAACCTTGGCTACAACCGATCCAATGACAGCACACTTAAACTAGAGTTTGACAACAACCAGGTCAACAACAAGCTCCATGCCGCGCCTACACTTGCAAAGGAGTCACATCAGCAGCATGGTGCACCACCTACAGAAGGGGGGTTGTATATCATCCAGCCAGAAACACGTTGGGTTGAAAAAGGTCCCAGTCAGGTGCCGGTATACCCCAACATACAGGAATACGAGAACCAGCAGGGTTTCACCGAGGTGGACCATGGAGCCGGTTGGGATAGTTCCATTGTCACAAGTAAAGTCGGAGGTAAAAGCCAGTCAGTGGATGAGATAGACGAAGGCGTGGGAGGGACACCGGAATACCCTTGTGATACAGGGGATGAGGGCAGCATCTTGTCCGTAGACATTCACACCAGCACCACCAGTTTGTCTTCTGCTGGGACCCGGGATGAGCCAACTCTACCAAAGACTCCGGATGTTTCAACTGTAGAAAGTGGGATCTCAGTGTCAAAGAGCGAAGATTGGAATAAAGAGGAAGTAGAGAGTGTCACAGACTCAATGGTGGCAGAGGCTCTCGCTGCTCTAGAGGCCGCCACTGCCGGGGAGGACTTTGAGTGACGGTATATTATGTAAAACTTGACCATAACTTGAGCAAAATGAAACTCTGCCACGATTCTTAATGTTTTTTTATCCGAAGGCATTACGCGAATGAAGGAAAACAAAATGAAACTGTATATTTTTGAAGTTTTTAATCTATTTTTATCGCAATAGAATAAAATTGCTTTGTAAAAAAGACTGTGTTACCAAAGCATCGAGGTTTATATGAAGCTATTACTGAGCACCACCTCCAGGAATGTTATAGTGCACTGGACACTTTCCAAGGTACCCTTACCAATCGATTTGCCATGCACATTGTTCCCTTACTTATTTCTATCACTTTAGTACTCTCCAGAACTTCCTGGTTCATCATGAGTCCCCGCTTTACCAACCAAGGAAATAAGAAAGATGATTGCAAAAGATTTTTTTAAATCTGTACTTTAGGGGTTTTTGTTATTTATAAAAATCTACACATTTTTCATTTAATCCAATTTAACAAATGTTTTAAAACAACAAAGAATCAAGCAGGGAATAAATATAGAAATTGAATTTCAGTTCTCGTGATTGCACATTTCATAAAAAACTTTTTGTAATGAAGGTAAAGCTTTTTTGTTTTCTCCAGTTGAGTTTTCCTCACCTCCAAATTGAGAAAAAATTCCTCGCTGACAAATTTGCAAATTCAAGTTCTCAGCAATGTTGTTGGTTTTTTCTTTGCTTTCTGTTTTCTAGGTCAGGATTTATCTTTCACGCCTGAACATTAGTTCTCCCCATGTGTATAAAATGGACTAACAGAGGCTAACGAGTAGCCCATAGAGACATTTCAATGGAAGTTAAGGAGACCATTCAAAATAAGCTTTTTTGTTTCCTTAACTTACCCATTTTCTCTTGTTTGCTTGCCAAATAATTTCTACATATTTTATTAGCATTGTCAATAAAGCACAATAAAATGTTTGTGTATTTATTTCTTTGGTTTCATTTCATCTTCTGAGCTGCTTATCCCTAACGGGGTCGCAGGGGTCTATCATGGCTGATTTCAGGCGAGAGGCAGGGCACACCCCGGACAAGTCACCAGTCTGTTGCGGGACCATACTCACGGACAACCATTTACACACACATTCATTCCTCGGAAAAATCAACCTAACATGCATGTCTCTGGAGTATGGGGGGAAATTGGAATACCTGAGGAAAACCCACGCAAACACGGGAGAACATGCAAACTCCACACAGAAAGACCAGTGACAAGCCTAGACCCCATTCTGGGACTCGAAATCCTGACCTCCTTGCTGTGAGGCCACCGTGCTAACCACTGAATCATCGTGCATCATGAAATAGTAACTAGAGTTTAGAATCTGTATGGCCAAATGTTATATGATGATCAAGATATCTCATTTTTATGCTATTTTTATGCTACGTATGTTTTTATTTTTTATGACCAAATAGAGACCTTGAAAACAACCAGTCGCTGTTTTTATGAAGATGTGATTTTATAGTTTCATCCTGGCCGACTTCCGGGTTTTAGTCAAGTGGGTGAAAGCACTCTTTAACACAAGAAAGGTGCTAGACTGTCGCTAGTCGCTTTTTGAGCGGCTGAATTGTCGCTAAATTTAGTGTTAAAGTTGCTAAATTGGCAAAACTGACTTTCCATCATAATATATATATATATATATATATATATTTCTTTTTTTTCCCCAACACGTTTCGAGGTCGACTCGTGATCATTCCGCAATCTACCGATAGACCGCGATCGACTGGTTGGGCACCCCCGGGTCAGGGTAATCATCACTTGCTAAATTTACAACAAATGTCATATTTCTCCAGAAATTCATTGACCCCCACAAGCAAAAACTCAAATTGGAAGGCCAAGCAAGGCTCCAAATTGGCAGTTAAAGGCCACCCTAGGGATAGAACAAGGTAATTGGACCTGAAACTACCACCTCAGCAAGTTCCCAGAAATAAACAAGAGAAAAAAGCTCATGTTCAAAATTCAAGTAAGACACAAAAAGATTGAGTAAAACAACAACATAGAGATAAAAAAATTCACAATTTCTAAATTGAGAGTAGATAAAAGACATAAATCCCAATCACATCAACATAGACCAAAGCTAACAGAACAAGGTGGAAAAGGATTAGAACTATTATAATAATCCATCAGTTTTAAGCCTTTTATTTACTTTTCATAACAACAAATGTTTGTTTCTGAGAGCCTCCGTGTCTCCTCATAAATAAGTGTTTACAGTAGGATCTGGGAGCTTATATTTCACCATGGCAGCAGTTAGCGCCTCAGCAGGCGGTGGCACCTGGGACCCTCACTAATGAACACCTTTGGGTTTTTGCATGAGATGAAATGCGTGCAAAGCAGAAACACAAACTTCTAAATTCTGATCTGACTTATGGTTGATTCACAGCAGGAGCAGATGTAGATGTGTCTGTGCATCCACAAATCCCAGCACAGGAAACAGATGATATGATAACACAAAAATAGCTCCTCTAGAGGAAATTTTATCTATTTAAGTCACTCGAGTTTTCATCTTGATTTTACTGTGAACAAGCAAGTTCCATCTTATTCAAATTTAAGATTCCCACCAGCCTAAAAGTTTGTTATCCAGAACCAAACCTGGACATTACGATTTGGTCAGGTTATAAGGCAATGGTTGGCTTGCCTTGAATCACCTGATTTGGTCAAGTGACCAAAAAAAGGAAAGCAAACAAACAAAAAAAAAGAAGTTTGTTCACCTGGTTTGGTCAAGTGATCAAAGGTGATCTATTGAATCATCTATTTTGATCAAATCTTTCAACTCAATCTTGAAAGCTTTATTTTTACAGGTTCAGTTGACTGAAACATTGAACCTAACCAGCTCATTTTTTCCTAATTTTTTTTGTTTTATAGTCATCTTCTAAACCGCCCATCCTTAGTGGTGGAGGGTGCCGGAGCCTAACCCGGCCGATTAAAGGCGAGAGGCAGGATACAACCCGAACAGATCACCAGTCTGTCGTGAAGCCACACACAGAGAGACAACCATCCATACACACACTCACTCCTAGCGGCAATTTCATTGTGGCCAATTAACCCAACATGAATGTTTTTGGAAAAGGGGAGGAAACAGGAGTACCCGGAGAAAACTCATACAAAGACTAGTTTTCCTCGACTCGCCCCACTCCAGGACTCAAACCCCCAACCTTCTTGCTGTGAGGCCACTGTGCTACTCACTTTGTCACCGCCCAACCCCGTTTTAAACCATTACCCTTAAAATTCGATTGATACCATTTTCCAAGGTTGTGTAAAAGATGATGAAACTGTTGAGTTGCATTAGTGGAATTCCACCTTTAATGTTGAAGCTGAAAGTCAGTCAGCCAGCTAACCTTGACCAAGTAAATGTTTAACAAAGAGAAACTTAGTTTCACACATCTGTGTGTTTTGCTGAAAGTCGATGTGGCTCCAAGGGTGCAAAAACAAAAATACCAAAGAATTTGTGTTTCATTTTATGTAGGTCATTATACCGCCTTTCCTTATGAATAAAAAGATGTACATTGAATTGAAAATATGTTAGTGATCCTCAAAGGGAGTCCATAAAGAGATCAAGGAAATCAAACTTTGTGTTTGTGTAAGGAAACAATTCTATGCCAATCTAATAATCCAGTTCAATTCACCACAGTACGTCTGAACTGCAAAAAAATTATAGTTATACGTCTAGCGTCTAGCTTGTCCAACTAGACACATCACAATAGTATTTGCCGGCATCCAAAAAAGTCCCTCATGGCAACAGCCACATAATGAAAAGAGTAAATTCTAAAAAAAGATAGGGGAAACTCATGAAATAAGATATTTGTTCAGAGAGATTGATTGAAATTGACTAAAATACTTCAGTGTCAACCTGAAAAAATAAATTTATTGGTTCCGTTTCATTGTCTTCCACTTATCCGGGGCTGCGTCATGGGGGCAATAGCCTCAGATGGGAAGCCCAGGCTTCTCTCACCTCAGCTACATCCTCCACTTACCCGGAAGAATCCTGAGTCGTTCCCCGGCCAGCTGTGAGACATAGTCTCTCCAGCTGGTCTCCTCCTTGTGGGACGTGCCCAAAATACCTCACAAGCGAGGCAATTGAGAGGCATCCTTGCAAGATGCCCGAACCTCCCCATCTGGCTTCTCTTGACTTGGAGGAGGTGCAGCTCTACTCCTAGCTTTCTCCCAGATGGCAGAACTCCTCACCCGATCTCTGAGTGAGAGGCCAGCCACCCTGCGGAGGAAGCTCAAATTAATTGAGTAGACTATTTAAAAAATATATCCATAATATCTTCACAAAAAAATCTCCTTACGTCTATAAAGTGATCTATTAGGGATGTATCATGTTGTTTTGTTTAGGATAGTCAAGAATGTGCATGTACGTCTATACAAACATTTGCAAGTCCTCCCGCGCATCTGTTTTACTCTCTTGAAGCAAGTAACAATCTTCTACATGAGTTGTAAATCTTATTTGAGTATCTCTCATCATTTTAGTGAAAATAACTCTTTTGCAACAAGCCCATTTAAGCCACAAGCCGCTGTTGGCAATGAATGAGAACAACTACAGAATAATTTGTGTGCCAGATTCCTTCATGTTGTTTTTATTGGCTCCATTAGGCAGCTGGTTGTAGAGAGTCCCAGAGGTGTGTGTGTCTCTCTCTCTGTGTAATGTGTTTGTTTTTCTCAAGGCTTTGTTGATCTTAATGGTGTCGCCCTTAATAGTGGAACACAAACATGCCTCCCTATCTCAGGAGGAAAAGGTAGGGTAATCTACTTTTGGGTAAATTAGAATTGGTTTCTTATTTGGAGAGAGATGGTTTCAAACTAACCTAGTTCAGAAAATTAAAACGTTTAATGTGCAGTGGGTAGCAAAGTGGCCTTATAGCAACAAGGTCAGGGTCCGAATCTCGGAGTGAGCGAGGCTTAATACACTGGCCTTTCTGTGTGGAGTTTGCATGTTTTTCCTGTGTATGTGTGGGTTTTCTTCGGGTATTCCGGTTTCCTCCCACCCTCCAAAAACATGCATGTTAAGTTGATTGGCCGCTATGAAATTGCTCCTAGAAATGAGTGCATGTGTGGATGAATGTGTGTGGGTGGCCCCGCAAGAGACTAGCGACCTGTTCGGGGTGTACGCTGCCTCTCGCCTGAAAACAGCCAGGATAGGCTCTGGCACTCCCCAGACCGTATTACAAAGAAGCGGTTCAGAAGACAAAATTAAATGTTAGTGTTTACAGAAAAAATTCAACTGAAGATAAATAGTGTCATTATTAAAGCAGTGAGAATTTTAATTGAAAATTAATTTAATGTCATCAAATTGTGGCCTCTCATCTTTGTAATTAGTGTAAGTCAGCAAATGAGGTTGTTAAAAAAAAAAAAAAAAAGACGAAACCCTAAAATCGAACCTTGTGGAACGCCATATTATCCACTTTTAAAAAAAAGTGTTTTGCTTTAGTTTGGACCTTTTCAAAGCTGTTTCAGCTTCACTAGATTTTCACAACTAAGTTTTTTTATTTGAAAATATGTGAATTCACATTTTAGTATTTTATTTTATTTCCCAAATTTGAACTCAGAGAGTAGGTTTTTTTTTAGAAACTTTGGATAAACTTCTTTCTATTTTTGAAGTTCCTCAAAGCTAAAGGCACCATAAATGTCACCATTGAAATAATTGATCACCTTTAAAATGACTTCTCAAACAAACCAAAACAAAGCTTCCTCTCTGAGCGAGCAGCCAACCTCCTTGTTGGACGGTTAACATTTTACTCGGGTTAAATATTAAATATTTTACCAGGAAATCTTTTTTTCCCTCCAAATAACAGGGTGATGTTTGCCGTTTCAACTTTCTAAAGATAGAGTGTTAGCTCAGACACACACTGCTGGGTTCTCAACAGACCTTTAGAAGGAGCGTGCAACATTTTAGTAAATAAACTCTACTCCTGGGATAGAAATGAATAGTGAGTCACTTCTGGAAGGTCAGAGGTATTAAACATTGACTGGATTTTCTCCCTTTGGGCTAAAATGTTTCTACTTAAAAGAAAAAAATTTCCCACCAAGAACCAGAGCTGGGCCCTTTTGGCGAAAATCCAGAAACAAAGATAAGATGTGGAGCACTTAGTCTGGCATCAGCATGGGAACTCTGTCGCCTGGAGGCCTGAATAATTCAGTGGCTGAGATAAATTTACTGCTTGTGAAGTCATGCATAAGTCACATCGAAGCTGTACCTGCACACTCGGTGTGCACGCCTAATCAGTGGAATTTCTCATCGCTTTGTTGTTGTGCGACGAGCCTTACCCAGAAGTGATGACACCCTTTTGTTTCTCTTCCAGGTGGAAGCAGTGGGAAACAAACATACATGCAACAGGAGTCAGTATTTGCAACATATTCGTTTTTCTGCCCAATTAACCGCCGTCATTCTGGCAGATTTAAAACCCTGCGGCCATTTTTTGTGTTGTCGTGTGTGCTTTTAAAGGTGTCCCGTTGCCTTCGTAGCCATTTTTCTTAGATATGTAAAACATTCTTGCCTCTACATTAGACATCAAAATGCCCGAATGTAAACAATACAAGCAGCAATAAGATATCACTAATTATTAGATGTGTACATGTAGGTGGTCAAGGACTTTGTTGAACTGTAGCATCTCCGCATCAATGCCACCAAAACAAACAATGATCAGTGATTGAGTTCTGGAAAAAAAAGGCCTATCTTACCCTACCAGCGAACATCTAGGGAATTGACATTGAAAGGGTGGATGTCTTCAGATACCTGGACCGGTCAGATAACATTGGTGTCCTATACAAGAAGGGCCAAAGTCGCCTCCACCTCCTGAGGAGACCAAAGTCTTTCTGTGTGCGTGGACGCTACTAAAGACCTTTTGTGACACCATTGTTGCATCATCAAAATTCTATGCAGATGCAACAATGGTGCAAATTTACAATTTTAGACACTGGTCATTGGTCTGGTGAGAATTCTCCTCACCAGAAGAATTTTTCTGGTGCGAAGAATTCTTGACACCAGAATTCTTCTTCTGGTGTGAAGAATTTCCAGGAAGGGACAAGAGGAAACTGGACAAGTTGGTCAGGAGGGCTAGCTGTGTCAAGGACTGGTTCTTTGGACTCAGTAGGTCAGAGGATACTGATCAAGTTGCACAAAATCTGTAACAACTTCCTGCTCACTATATGAGACAGTGAGATCATTTTTAGAGAAATTGATGGTTGAGGAGCCAAATGGGGTGATTTGGGATTAAGATGGAGCCACCGAAGGAAGTCTGGGTTTCTCTGCTAAAGCTGCCGACTGAGGAAGCCTCCGCGCGTCATCCGTCATCCCCGCTCCATCAAGATTAGCCCATCTACTCATCCCTGTCCTGGGCATCACCGGGCTGAGAAGTCCCCTTTGCTGCTTAACCATCCCGTTTTCATCAGGATGAAATCCATCCACTCATCCCCGTCCAGGGCATCGCCGGACTGAGGAGTCCTCTGTGTTTCCATCGGGATGAAGAACACCTATTGACTTCTTTTAGATATTTAGCTCCCCCTCAATTTTAAATCCCACCTTAGACACTGAACATGGCACAATGGCACCACACACATTCCAAACTAAACTACACACAGAGAGGTCCTCGGGTTGGGGGGCAATGCCGCTTGGCAGCGACAGGGCCCGCCACCTGCAAACGCTCTCTCGCCCACTTCAATTGCAGCACATACATACACAGGTGGGACCGGGGGAGGGCGGCCGGTCTTCACCCGTCTGTGTCCCTTCGAGTCGGCCGGGATCTCGGGGCTCTGCTGCCTGGAGGGGGGCTGGGTTTGCGGGACTTGGAGGCCAGTCACTTCTGTGTTGCCCGCCTCCAGGGGGCGGGAGACACCCAGAGATACGGTTGTGTGGTTTTTGTATGGGGGAAACGGGCCCGGGGGCGGTCTCGCCTGGCCCTGCCGGGGCCCCTCGTCACCAGTTGGGGTTAAGAGGTGCACTGGGGTGAGCATCACTAGAGAGTTGGCAGGACTACAGTTGAGGGACTAGGGTAGTGAAGAGGGACATTAGGTGTGCAGAGGTGGTCTTTGGGCTGCCTGGGTCGGGCACCTGGCTGTGTGTTGGGCTGTGGCGGCTGCATGTGGGGTAGCCTGGCCCTGCTGGGCCCCCGGTTGAGCCCCGGCTCGGGGATTGTCGGGTCCCTGGGCCCTTGGGGTGAGTGCTCCCCTCTCGGTCCGGGCCTTGACTTCTGTCACCCTTGGGCTCGCCTAGGGCCGTGGGGTACGGTTGCCGCGTCTGCCCCGAGGCCTGTGGGTTCCTGGCATCGGGGAGGCCCGTGCTCCTTGGTGCTGGAGTGGCCCTGGCAGGGGTTTCTCTATGCGCCTTGCTGGGTGGGTGGGCGGCTCCTCGGCCCGGCCTCGGGGTCCCGGGATCTGGATGGGCGTGGGCCCGGGTAGCATGTGTCTCTGCCTCCCTCGTTCCAATCCTTTGGGGCTGGTGACAATCCGTTGGTCCTAATAAGCACATGGTTCACATCGGCAGCATGCATGTACTTTCACTCACACTCGCACACTATATCACTCTGTTTACTGTCCGCTATGTTCCTTGCTTTCAACCAATATTATTATAACTCTAGTAACATGTGTTTGTGTTGTACATCATTTGCTATAGAAGGTTTTGTTGTGTGTGTCAGTTTTATCACTGGTTTAAACTCTTGTTTGTACTTTTTTTTTTTTTTTTCCCCTCAGATAATCCAGCAGGTTGGTTGTGATGCAGAATACTACAACTTCAGATTTTCTTTTTACTTTCTCCCCCTCTCTTCTTCTTCTTCTGTACCATATCCCTCCTCTTTTTCACCCCACCTACCCACGCCCCTCTCCTTAGTAATTCCTGTCAGGTCCAGCGCAGAAAGCATATATATTTTGATTGTAAAGCATTTAAAAAAAAAAAAAAAAAAAAAGATATTTAGCTGTAAAGTAGAATAAGCTAATATTCAAACAATGGTCTTCCCGGGGGGAGGGATCTCTCTTTCATGTGGATCCCCACGAGGTTTCTTATTTTTTCCTCACTGATGAAATTTTTAGGAGTTTTTTCTCACCGTGAAGGAGAATCTAAGGGCAGAAATGTGCTAATATTGTTGGCTAGCATTTGTTAGTTAGTTTTCTTGCTGTGTATTTGTGTTTGTACATTCCTTTTTTTCTTGTTTTTTGTCTTTCTGAATCTGTAATGTGAAGCCCATTGAGACAGAAATTCTGTGATTTTGGGCTATACAAATAAAATTGAATTGAATTTAGGAACATGGTTAAATATAACTTAAAGAGATATTCAAATATAATGTTTTGAATATCTCTGAGCAAAACGAGATGGGTCGTTGCTACAGCTGAGCCTTAGAAGATCAAGAGAATACAAAAAATAATAATTTGAAAGGCTGTTTATCACTGGTTTTGAGCTAAAAAACATCTTTTATCTTGAAATAACACGGTAAAGATCTTTATGTCAGCAAATACAATGTGAGGAAATGTATTTTAGGACAAAAAGATCAAAGCATTGCTGAGAGTGTGGAAACAAAAACATGACAGATGTCTTGTTTAAAGGGTGGACCCTGCAAGTCAGCAAGAACACACCAGTGTGGTGAAAAATATATGAATGGAAAAAAGGGTGTGAGGTAAGATTAGTTATGCGGTAATTGCTTTTATTTTTTTTTCCAAAACAGATTCAAAACTATTCCATGCATAAGGAAATAAAAAGCATGACTCAGAATAGTCATAAATATGTTGGCGAATCACAAAGTTGACTTTTCATCGTGGAAAGAAAACAAGTCATATTACCAAATATGATCTCACATACAGTATGTACTACTCACCTCTGTCTGAAATTATACATGCTCTATTAAATACATTTAAAAAGCTTGCTGCATGTTAATAAATCCAGTTACAGTTCAAAGATGTGCGCTTTCCCTTTAAAACATTCAATAGGCCTCCTTTTTGGCACATTTCCTTTTACAGTTCATGGAAAAAAAGGTTTTTTGTTTTTTTTTTTACTTTCAATAAATAAATTGAACATTTCAAGTTTTCACAAAACTTTATCATAAAAATGCCTCGTCAGCATTTTATGTAATCTGATTTTTTTTTTCTGTAAATAATTTGATTTAAAAAATTTATAAAGCTCAACATCCACAAGATGGCTGGGCTCTCAAGTCAGCGAGAGGGAGGAGCTCTACCAAAAGGGAAGAGCTCGGAGAAGAGCTCTTGATCCTCGGAGTCGAGAGAAGCCAGATGGGGTGGTTCGGGCATTTGTTTGGGATGCCTCCTGAATGCCTCGCTGGTGAGGTGTTTTGGGAATGTCCCACCAGGAGGAGTCCCAGAGGCAGATCCCAAACCTGCTGGATAGACTATGTCTCACAGCTGGTCAAAGAACGCCGTGGGATCCTCCCGGGGAGCTGCAGGATTCAGCCGGGGTGAGAGAAGCCTGGATTTGAGACCGTCTGAGACTGTTGCCCCTGTAACCCAGCCCCGGATAAACGGAAGACAACAGAACAAAATTGTCTTTGTCTTCTGAGATGTAGTCTGTAGTTGCATTGTTGTTATGTCATAACAGGAGCCAGTCGTCACTTAAATCCACAAAATTTATCTTTTTTCTTTTTCATTTTTAATAGTTTAGTTCAATCTTGTTCAGACCAAAAAAAAAAAAAAAGAATCCCAAAAAATGAATAACTAAACCAAACAATTTGTAAGATTACATGAACATTTTTTTGTTTTTGGACTCATAAATACTGGAAGTTCTTTATTAAGCTCACACAGACAACATTAAGAAGCATGATTATAAGACACATTTTAACTTTACACACACTGCTGAAAGACTGGCTGACATTTTGGGCTTTTTTTTTTTTACATCGCTCATTGCGGACGAGGCATCAGGTTCTTTTACTTCCTGTTTGGGAAGGACGTCCTCTAATTTTGTCTCACGTTGATGTTCCATTGCCGTGATGTAGTGTTATAAATAAAACTGATGACATAACAAAAGAAACACACAAAAATTTCTTTTAAAAACGTATTTACACATGCACCAGTGACGACGTGGTCGTGTTGAGTTTGTGGGAAAGTTTAAAGCTTCCAACATGATACGAAGCAGCTGCCCTGTTGCCACTGAGCAAGGCACTATCATTGAGAATTGAGTGGATCTAACACTGTGCATAATTTCCACTTTTCATATTAAAGATCCATCAGCAGCAGCATGGGGTTTTTTTTCCGTGTGCAGCAACATCTTTTTGGTTTGTATTTTTCTTCTTCTGACGATGTTACAAATATATTACTTTGGGTTTAAAAAGTGTCCAGATGTTGATTCTAATCTCTTTATACAGCTGTGAAATTTAAGAAGAGTTGCTGTTAGATTTAATGGAAAAAATTAGATTAAAAATAAGATTAAAGGAACATGAGTTATACCTTGATTTTTATCGTTTTTCTTTGTCTTGGTTCTCTGTCGGCTCCTGGAAAAGAAAAAAAAAAATATTCTGAAAAACGGTTTATTGACATAGTAAATATTCTTTATGGTCCGATGAACATGTTTATTTTTCAACTTTGTTTCGCTTTGAGTGAAGGAGAAAAACTGGAGCAAAGCAGGATGTTTGTCCAGTCTAAAACAAATATGGCTGTCATGTTGATTCAATAAGTTTAATGAATTTCAAATGAAAGAAAAAAAAAATCAGAAATAAAGTTGTTTCATCCAGCTACAAATTTTCATCAGAAGAAATTAAACCGTTTATTTTCAGCTTCAACGTATCAATCAGATGTTAAAAAAAAATAAACTTATATCACTTACTTTTACTATTTTAAAAAATAGTTCATTTGAATAATCTTTTTCTGTGAATTTACATTTTTCTTTGTCTAAAACTTTAAAATACTGTTTGAATTTATTTATTAATTGCAATAGATAAATATTAAGTTTATTAGGGACTAATTTAAAAGTTTATATGTTGCAAAAAGAATTAGCTGTGTGTAAAAAGGGTGAAAAAAAACTTTTTACTTAGTTCATCAGTGCTTCGATTTGAACCGTACGAAGTCATACTGCTCATATCATTTTAAATTCTACTGCTGTAAACAATCAAATATGAAACATAGAGATATGAAAACCAGCAAAAACAAATGATCTTCTGATTTCTTCAGGCCTGATTTTCTCATCCTGTCCATCCTGGTGACTTACATGTCGTCCTCTAGAAGGGATTCTTTTGACCCTTAAAACATCAGTCAGGTCTGGGAACGTTATAAATTAGAAATATGTAAAAAAAAAAAAAAAAAAAAAGACAAACCGGTTGGGACTCTGATATCGTTCGGCTCGGTGGTCCCGCTGTTGTGGGTGTTGATGGAACGCTGCCGTTAGCGTCTAATAACACTGTCCGCCGGTCTCTGGCAGGTTTTTCACACTTTGTGACACGGAACCTAATCATAAAAAAAAAGAAGACAAAAAACCCCAATAATGCATCATAACTCACTAAAACATGAAAGCCTTCTCATCAAACCCCTGACACACAAATTTGTTCTGCAGATGTTCTGCATCCTAATTTGGTTTTTCACTCTCAGTGGAAATAATCGTCCCGGGGGAGGATCTCTCTTTTGTGTGGATCCCCATGAGGTTTCTTTTTTTTCCCCACTGATGGGTTTTTAGGAGTTTTTCCTCACCGTGACGGAGAGTCTAAGGGCAGAAATGTGCAAATATTGTCTAGCTAGCATTTGTTAGTTAGTTTTCTTGCTGTGTGTTTGAGTTAATACATTCCTCTTTTTCTTGATTTTCTTCTTTCTGAATCTGCAACGTGAAGCCCACTGAGACAGAAATTCTGTTTTTGGGCTATACAAATAAAATAAATAAATTTTTAAAGAAACAAAGCAAGCTGGCATCTCAGCCTTTAACCAACTTTGCTTCTTCATGGATAAAAAAAAAAGGTGCTGGATTTTAATGGGGGTAAAAAATAGCCTTAAAGAAATCAAACTTTCCAAACAATCTTGATTTGTTCCAATAAACTGCATGCTTGTGTTTTCATCACCATGAGAGGTAGTTTTGTTAGTGGAGCTTTAACACAGGTCACATAGCTCAGCAGGTTAACCAAGGTATTTCTAAATCTGCCTCCCCACCTTAAAGTTTGCTTTCCAGATCAGCAGTCAGATGCCACGAGGACAGCAGACCGTGGGAAGAAGTGAAACTTTTTCATTTATCAATAATCTAAGTTAATGTTTAAAACTGAATGGGATTAACTTTCCTCCTCGAGGGGCCTCGAAGTTTACTTACTCTAAAATCCACGCGAAAACCAACTATTAAAATTACAAATGATGCACCTGGTATGACTTTAGTGATGATTAAAGGTAGAAAAATATGATTAAAGTCCTCTTTAAAATCTCTCTTACACACCTTCCGACAGCCAGCACAGTGACCTCTCCGTATTGGCTGCGCCGCTGCTCCGCCTTACGGGCCGATGGTTTCCTGATCAGCGGCCATTTCTTCTGGTTGCAGCGTGTGCAGATGTTTTTGCCACTGACACCTCCGATGGTGTGCAGGTGGTTGCAGGTATGCTTCGCAGCTGTGGGGGGAGCACCGGGTGTAATGGGGGTCAACGGAGGGGTGGAAAAATCTACAGAAGTGGGCGTGGCTGGAGCACTAGGGAAAAAAAGAGCAGATGTAAAACAACATATTCTGGTGTATATTTGAACATTTTTGGCCTCTTTAAAGTATGGAATTTTTAAATACGGTTAGAAATGTCAAGTTTTATTGAGAAAGAAACATGTTTGTTATAAATAGAAGTTTACCCAAAAAAATAAATATATGAAGTACTACTATTTTTGGTTTAGATTTTTTTTTTCCTTTTTTTTTTTTGAGACAACTCACTTGTGAATTGTAAAATAATATTTTTATTTTTTGAAGACGAAGAAAATAACAGAATGAATCTGATTCCCGAATCTTTCCTTTAACAGTAACACACCTTAACCAACAGGTGTCAGTATGCACCGACTTTAACGTGGTTGTGACAGAAAACGATCCGTGTTCCATGTCCGTATTACAACCATGTCAGCAGCATTTCATCTCTAACTAGAAACCAACACTTTAGAGAAGAATTCACAAATCTTGCCAGAAACCTCGGCCAAAAAAAAAAAAAAAAACGGCATTCCCGTTGCAAAGGATTTCCTCGCACACTGTTCTGCATGAATATTTAATATTTAGGTTCCCTAAATATGAAAAAGATCCAGAATATGATAAAGAAGTGAGAGTTTTGTACAGAGATTCTGGATTAAACACCAAGGAGAGGTGAAGTTAAGAAGAAAATCTGGTGAGGCAGATAGTGATCCCTGGTCACACTACAGGTCTTTTCTTCTCCTTTCTTTCCCTCTTTTCTTTGAGTCTGTCTCTCTTCATGTATTCCATAAATCACCCCAAACTCTCACCCTGTAACCTCGCTTTTCACCATCTCTAAGTGATCTACTGGCAGGAAGCCCATGCTGGCTCACAGAAAGAGAAAAACGTTTAGATGAAATAGATGAAGAAAGAGGGAATACCACATAAAAAAAAACTGAAATGAAAGATGAATGAGCATCAAAGAACTTTAAAGAGAACCAAGTTTCAACAAAAATCTAATATATATATTGTTTCATGATCAGATTTAAATGTAAAATACTCGGTATTTATCCCAAACACAAAAAAGAACATCTCTCCTCTCTAACGCTTCCTTTCCACAACGATATGTAGCCGGGGAAAGGAAGATGACAGCCGGGAAGAGAAAGGGGGGGAAAAACACACTCCAGTAACTCGATTTACTTTGACTCCTCTGTCACAAGCATCTCCTCCTTCAATCTTTCCATCTGCCAAACTCCCTTTCCTCTTATCTCAGAGGCAAAGCAGCACCACAAGCACTCATGTGCTCAGCTCATTACTCTCAGATGACAGCTAAAAATATCCATTCTGAGGCAGCTCTTGGTTTTGCATCTAGGGGTCATTTCATAGTGACAATCCATGTTCAAATACCCCACTGAAGGTCTAAAATGACAATTTATAGATTTCACTTTAGAGCTGGTTACAAGTGAGTAAATGCCAGACTGTTTTTTTAAAAATATATATATGACTTTTTAAATTGTAATTAATATTTATTTTTTGTTAACTGTTTTCACATCATTCTAATTACTAGCAACCATTTCTTTAAGACAGTGTTTCTCAAAAAGTGAGATACACCCCCGTGTGATGCTAAGGAGTGCGTATAACCCAGGAGACCCTGCTTTTTTTTTTTTAACTAGAATAAAGTGTAATTGCACATCCACTACAGTAGTTGGCAGTGGCGTGCTCATTGTGAGAGTGTGCCAAGGAGTATTAGCTCTATGGTGTAGGGTTTTCTTCTTGCTATGAGGAGGGAGCAGAAGGGGCATAACAGAAAATAATTGAGAAGCACTAAGAGAACTGTAAGAGAACTGTAAGAGAATAAAACAATTTTCTGGGCAGCTAGCTAAACACTAAGCTAGTTAAGCATTGAGCTAGCGAAACAATCTTCTTTCGGCATTTCCCTCCAGGTGTCGCCACAACAAGTCAGTTTCTTCCATCTAACCCTATCTGCTGCATCCTCTTCGGTCACACCAACCATCCTCATGTCTTCCTTCACTGTATCCATGAACCTCCTCTTTGGTCTTCCTCTAGTCCTCTTTCCTGGTGGTTCCAAATCCAGCATCCTTCTTCCTATGTACTCTCTCTCTCCTCTGCACATGTTCAAACCATCTCAGTCTGGCCTCTCGGACTTTATCCCCAAACCCTTTAACATGTGCTGTTCCCCTGATATACTCATTTCTAATCCTGTCCATCCTGTTCACTCCCACAGAGATCCTCAGCATCTTCATCTCTGCTTCCTGTCTTTTCTTTAGTGCTACTGTTTCTAGACCAAACAGCATGGCCGGTCTCACCACGGTTTTGTACACTTTCCCTTTCATTTTAGCTGAAACTCTTCTATCACACATCACACCTGATACTTTCCTCCACCCGTTCCAACGTCCCTACACATGCTTCTTCGCCTCTTTTCCACACTCTTCATTGCTCTGGACTGTTGATCCTAGATACTTAAAATCTTCCACCTTCTTTATCTCTTCTCCCTGTAACCTCACTTTTCCATTTGGATCCTTCTCATTCACACACATGTACTCTGTTTTACTCTGACTAATCTTCATTCCTCTTCTTTCTAGTGCAAACCTCCACCTCTCCAGTTTTTCCTCCACCTCTTCCCTCCTCTCAGCTAGCAAAACAATTAGAAACAATAAGTGGTTAAAATCTAAAATTCCGCTCAGAAGTTCAACCACTAATCAAAACAAAAGAAATATGCTGTAGAAGAAATTGCTTTGTAAGCGATAAAAGTCTAAAAGTAAAAGCTATTATGTAAAAAATGAGAAAAATCACAGAAAAACTCCAGAGACTCGGTTTTTAGCTTTAGCCCTTAGCTAGCCTAGAAAACGTTAGGCATGAAGCCTACATAAAAGGTTGTTTCCATGTTCAAATATTTATTGGTTTTCCATTTTATTCCTGCATGTTTGAGTCATTTGAAAGCTCTCCTGTCTTGAACGCTTGGTAGTTCTTGGCCCCTCCTTTTGTTCTCAGCCACACCCACATCCTAGCCTAAGAGGGAAGCATTTTCAGTTCTCCCCTCAATACAAAATTACATTGTTGTGTAAATTCATAGCTTTGCTAACTTGATGCACTTTTTACATTGTTTAAGTGGCTTCAAACTCAATTCTAGCCGTGTCCAGGGGGAATAACTAATTATAAATAAAGTGATAGATAAGAATTGTCACCTCACAAAAGCACAATTACCCTCTCTAATAGAACATTTACCATCGCTAAGAGCACACATTAGCTACTTCAAGCAAAGCTGGCCGTCATGTTGATGAATTTATTAGACATGTTTGAGCATGCAGCAAAGACTAATCTATCGACTATTGCAGATACTTGAGCAGGTCTTTCAATCTGGCTCCTACAGGACTGATAGAGCTCGTTTGATATTGAAATTGTTGCGATTGTTCTTTTTATGTAAATGTTAGAAATGTGTTTACTTCGTTAGTACCACATTAAATTGTATTGAGTTCAGTGTGAATATGAAAAATCTATTACTTTATGTTCTTAACCACCCCAGATACAGCAGTGAAAAGCACATTTTTATGCAAATTTTTTTAGTCATAAGAGCTTAAAAATTAATTGACTGCGAGAACAGCAGACTACTAATTATTCACTGAATCGGGTTAAAAATTAAATAATACTTTGCTTTATATGTTTCGTCCTAGCCCCATCATAGGGTTTGGCAGAGTGCCAGATGAGGAATTACGCAGGCACCGCCACACAATTGAGCATAATAATCCCACAATGCATTAATATATGGCACAGAAACGTCTCCAGCTACTTGTCCTCAATAAAAAACTCGCCAATCTGGAGAAGAATCAGAAAAGAAATGTGGCCTTGCTGCTGGGACTGTTCTTGCTGGATGTGTGTAGTTATTCAGGAGGTTTAAAAGGAAGCCTGTTCTGCCACCTGCTGGATGTGATGATTCAAATACTGTGAGGGGATTTTCATTTACACCATACTCACCCGTCTGAATCAATGCTGTTCTGATGGACCATTGCTTTCAGAGCATCGGAGTTTGCTGAAGAGACAAAAGAAGCATGAAATTTTAAAAAGTAGTTTATTTTGAAGGAGAATTAATATTTATTTAATACAAATCAAATGTTAATATTAATCAAATATTGCCAATATTTTTTATTTCCTCTCATTGCTTATCTGATAATTGAGCTCCTTCTACCAGTGCAAATTTTTTCTGTTGCTGTTTTAGGGGGGAGGCAGTGGCTCCTAAAGCGTTCACCTGCGGACCGAAAGTTAACCGGAAGTTCGCGGGCTTGATTCCCACTTAGTTCACGTCTAGGGTACTTGGAGAAGACACCTGACCCCTGTTCATCCACCATTGGTGCCGTCTTGGCAGTCTACAGTGGTGTAATGCAGCGCACAAATTTCCCCGGTGAAGGATCAATATAGTATAGTATACAAAAAATACCTGTGCTGCTTTGCACTGTTATTTGCAAAGCAGCACAGCCACCGTCATGACTGCAGTCGGCAGCCATGACGGTGCCAATGGTGGGAGTAGCTGGGGGTTGAGTGTCTTCTCCAGGGACACTTAACCATGGCCCAGTGAGAATCAAACCGGCTTCTCCCAGGCCAAAGACGGACTTTCTACCACTGAGCTAACGCCTTCCACAGGTTATTTTTGAAACAGGCTTTTCAAAAGAAGTTGAACAAAGTAAAGAAAACCAAATAGAATGAGATAAGCCGACAATAATCCAAGTTTCTGGTGAGTAAAAAGTTGTTTTATTGTAAATGACTGAAGTTTAAATTGGGGATAGTTTTTACAGCTGTAAATGCAGTAGGGCACTTTCAACACTGGTTTTACTCATTTTTAATGTCCTAGCAATTTCTTTTATGTAATAATTCAGAATAGTAAGATTGTTTTGCAAGATTAAAGCACTAATTAAAAAAACTGATCAACTGTATACAGATGGAGCAGTACTGAAGGATTAAGTAAAAATGCATGCTCTGACACAATGATTTATCCATTAAAATAAAAAAATACACCCTAATTTGACTTTTAAACTATCCTGTCCTGCTTTTTGACTTGACCTGCTGCTCACAGCAACAAGGAAAGTAACATTCCTGGAGTTGTCAGTCCAGATATACATAATTTGCTCCAGAGCAAACACTTCCAAACTACCACACCTTGATGTGTTCACTGACCACACCGTGAGCGCACAAGTTTAAATGTGGAAGGAAAATATTCTGGCTTGATCATTGTATTCCTTTGTTGGAGTTGTTTTCATACCTCTGAAATCATTTTAAAATTTACATGAGATAAGAGGCATGTTTACAGAAAATTTGCAAGTTATTTTCTGGCCAAATAACTTTGTTTTTTCCTAAAAATGCTGGTCAACTAGTTCTTAATGTGGATAACCGAGTAGTTCCTTCATAATACGGGAGATAAGATTGTTAAACTTTACAATTTCAGCTTTTTAAACTATATAGTGACTTGTAATGTATAATCGAAAACACAATTTTTTAATTAGGACACTAACTCTGCATGCATTTTGGTTTTTCTAAATGCTACCTTAGACCTGCGCAGGATGTACCCTGCTAGTACAACCTCAACTCTGTGATGATTTAAGAGGTTTTGAACATGCAGGAATATGATTTTCAAGAGCATAAACACAAAAATTTCAGCTCAAATAAAAAGAAAGGTCTTAAAACTACACCCCTTTATTTTTCCGTACTGTTATATCTCTTATCTGAGAATAGCTGAAAATAAACCAAGAACACCTTCCGAAAAAATTGTCAATAAGTTACTAAAAAAAAACTCAAATCGACTGGTGGATGCATCTAAAATATTATAAAATTATCTAACGGAATTTATTTATTCATTTATTTATTCTAAAGTTTTTTCTTTGTAGGGTTGAACACAGTTTTTTGATCACCAATATGTATGCCTGCAAAATAAAGATGACCAGCAGGATGCAGTATTTGCTGTTTAATAATTTATTTCTTTTCTATTTACATTTTTTTTTTCAATTTCATACTGTTTATGGGGGAAAAAAAACTGTTAACAATATTTAATCTCATGGTCTGGGTTACGAAGAGAGTTCATCTTTTTAAAATCAGATGTTTGTATCTAACCAAGTGTCTGGATGGAAATTCCTTGTGTTGTCTTGGTGTGACCTGAACTTTGACGCGACAAGAAACCCGAGCTGCAACTTCTGACACGCTGACGCAACACCATATAGATAAATCCCCAAATGAACATAACTTCTGCTGCATAGTAATGAGTCACCTCATGAGACAGGAAGAAATAGATAAAAATAGCATCGCGGCTTAGGACAAAGAGCAACGACACGGCCGCACTCCCCATGTGTCACAACATGTGTTAGTCAGAGACAGTTTAGACTGGAAAACTAATGATACAATTAGACCCACACCCAAACGTGATCAATTTTAAGTGATCTATTAGCAATCCTTAATTTGAATGAGTAGACAACAGGAAAAGAAGGTGGAGCTTTTTAATTACGTGGCTTTAACAGTTCAAAACAATGGAGTGTGGAAAGGCCAGATTGAGATGGCTCAGATATTTTGAGAAGAGAGAGAGAAAGATGCTGAATTTATAACTGCCAGCCAGGAATCACAAAGAAAGACCAACGAGAAGGTTTATGGACACGAAGGTAGTTGGTGTGACTGTCAGGAGAGTAATCTGTTCCCCCTCTGTGTCCTGTTTCTCCCCTCCCTCTTGTCTGTGTGTGTGTGTGTGTGTGTGTGTGTGTGTGTGTGTGTGTGTGTGTGTGTGTGTGTAAAATTGGGCGGACCCAGCGGGGAGCTGCAACAAGTCACACCTGAAACTCATCTTCTCATCTGTTAGTCATCTTCTTATCCGTCTATCCCTTATGTAGTTGCAGGGGGTCCCAGAGCCCATCCCGGCTGATTTAAGGCGAGGGGCAGGGTACAACCCTAACAGGTCGCCAGTCTGTCGCAAGGGCACACACATAAAACCATCCACACACACACTCATTCTGGGGAGACGGCAGCACAGTGGTAAGCGTGTTCACGTGCGGACCGGAAAATCGCGGGTTTGCGGCCCGCAGAGAGCACGTCTAGGGTCCTTGGAGAAGACACCTAACCGTTTCTCCCACCATTGGCGCCGTCGAAGGGCAGCCTGCTGCAGTGTAAAGAGTGCAACAAACAAATTTCCCCGTTGAAGGATGAATAGAGTAATTCATTATTATTATTATTATTTCTTGGGGCAATTTTGGCACCGGTGAATCAACCTAGCATGCATGTCTCTGGAGGGTGGAAGGAAACCGGAGTACCCGGAGGAAACCCACGCAAACATGGGGAGAACATGCAAACTCCACACAGAAAGGACAGTGTTCCAAGCCTCGTCCCCACATGGGACTCAAACCCACGACCTTCTTTGCTGTGAGGCCACTGTGCTATCTACTGCGCCACCGTGCTGCCCATCTACTCATCTGCTGGAGCATAAATGGATCAGTTTCTCACACACTCTTCGCTAGATCATTTGTTTACCATGCTTGACCTGTTATCCAGTTTTTGGGGTCATGCTTCTACATCAGAACCTGCCTAATTAATCTGTTTTTGTCTTCTTTATTTGGACTTTTTATCAATCTAATAAATCTGCTTGTGATTTTTTCATCTGAGCCTGTCTGTTGTGTCAAGGGTATATTTTTGGCCTCAGCTCCACATCATGACAGTGACAAATGAAGATATGGAAAACAAGAGGAAAAGGAGATATGCACAACCATTGAGAACATTTAACTTGATGAGCTTTTTTAAATGTTCAAAATGCAGCCGGGGAGAGAGAGGCCTGGGCTACCCGTTTGAGGCTGTTGCGACCCGACCCCGGGACAAGCGGAAGATGACGGAACAGAAAAAATTAATTTGCAACTGTATGTAGGATATATTTTCATTCAGTAAGACTAAGTTACATCACCTAAAAATCCCCAGAAGGATTTTCTTCTTCCTCTTAGACTAGTTTAACGTAACAGGAAGCTAATTATTGAACTCAATGGCTCAATCTCCTTTTCCCCTTTAGACCATTTTCCCGGATGAGTTTCCACTTAAATCTTTAAAAGCATTGTCTGGTATTGCTGCCAAGCCTTAATGAGAACTTAACTTCCACGTTACGTGGAATGAGTGTTCTTACATGTTGTGTCCTCTCAGCGGCGTGAACCTTTACTACTGCGCTGAGATTTTCTGAAAAGTGTTACATGCTAATGTCCTTCGTCTCAGATCCAAACACCAAGTTTCCTTCCTGTATATCGTTTCCTTCCCAAACAACACACAGCAACTAGGAAGTTCCTAAAAGTTCACTGTAATCACATAAAAATTATATAAAAATGGTAGAAATTGAAATAAAGACGTACCTTCATTTTTCATGATGATGCGGACGATCTGCCCGACTGTGTCGTTTTCGCTCAAAGTGTCGTTTTGCTCTAAAAACACACAAAAAACAAACAGGTTCAACATTTTTTGACAAGCCATTTAAACATGATATTGCATGTGAACTAATCAAATTTATTGAGCTTCCTCTGCAGGGTGGCTGGGCTCTCACTCAGATCAGGTGAGGAGCTCTGCCATCCGGGAGGAGCTCAGTGTCGAGCCGCTCCTCATCCAGGTCGAGAGAAACCAGATGGGGTAGTTCGGGCATCTGGTCAGGATGCCTCCAGAGCATTGCTGGTGAGGTGTTTCAAGCACATCCCACCGGGACTGGACAAATATGCAGACCCCAGACCTGCTGGAGTGACTATGTCTCATAGCTGGCTGGGGAATGACTCGGGATCCTTCCAGGTGAGCTGGAGGATGCAGCTGGGGTGGGAGAAGACTGGGCTTCCCGTCTGAGGCAGTTGCCCCAGCGACCCGGCTCCGGATAAGCGGAAGATTATGGAACGGATAATCAAATTTGATCTAAAATCAAACAGCTTCAATCATGAAACCTTTAACCATGATTAATCGATTGTATTTCAGGGACTTTACACGTGACAAATTAGTAAGCTGTATACATGTGAGGATCGGTGTATTCTATAAATCTGGATGAAAAAGAAATAAATAGACCTTTTGGTCACATAAGTGAATATTTATTTACAACAAACCCCATCTCCTAAATCCTAAAGTCAAATCAGAACTACTCTGATACTTGTGGATGTGTGCTTCGTTTGAATAAAATAGCTCAAAGGATTTTGATGTATTTTAGTTTTCATTTAGTTCAAAATCCCTTTTTTATTATTTGGTTCCAGTGGAGTTTGGCAGGATGAAGGAAAAGCAGATCCAAACTCAGAGAAACAGGAAATGAGAAAATTCACACAAAAGATCAAAAAACACCAGACGGATGAGACACTGCCTTGAGGAACAAAAATTTAAAAAACAACTACAAACTAGCCGAAACTTCTTCAACAGACCTCACTGTAGTCATAAGTAACAGCTCCTCTTCACGGCGATTAATTCATTTGATTATTAAATGTGTGACTCAAACAGACGAAAAAATCTTAGCACAAACACTTATAAAGTTTTATTAGCGCCGCATCTGAGCAAGTTTGTTATGACTGAAAAATAATGCTGATGAATCAAACATTGGCTGATAAATCTTTAGTTGTAGTGATTCATCAAATGAGCCTCGATATGATGCAACGTTTTGCTCAAAGATAAAAAAAAAAAAAGTCGTCTCAAAATGTGTAGAATTAAATGATTGCATTTGACTTGCTTTTAAAATTTGATGCTTGCAGTCAGTTTTACTCAGTAAAACATCCACGTTCAATCTGTATTAATGAGTGTGGGAAGGAAAGAAAATCCTGTGGTATTTTCTCTTTCTTGAGAAACTAATGGGATCGGTTTCATGCACGAAGCCACGACATGAACAATTATTAACCCAGTTTCTTCACCGGAGAGCAGAACTTACACACTGCACACCCAAATAAGGGTTTAACTCCTTGGAGCTTCCTGTTCACTCAAATTTTCCCAGACTCTCGATAAACACACTTATCAGATTTTCAGGAATCTCTTTTTCTGGTACCTGGTGTTCATGCACAGAGACATGCAGAATTAAAGGGTGTTCAGGGGATAAAATGGGATCAAAAGGGATCGAGGCAACAGGAAATCTGATCTTTGTGAGAGTGGATTTGTTGAATGAGTGAGGTCAGGAGGCAAACGCTGTGGAACAGTGTGGAACAGAGAATGTATGTGGGCCTCACTATTATCAGACTAATGACGAGTTCATATTAACTCATGGTTTGTCAACATGTGTAGTGATAAAGATGTTCATCCAATTCGGAAGATGTTTCAGGACAATCTTCTTCGGTTAAAGGAAGTTTTGGATGCTCTATTTAGCACCTAGCTGTGGTGAACCACACAAATACCCCACTGGGGTCCAATGTTTTGCACACTAATGTGGAGAACTGAAAAACTCACACCTTTCTCTGTGGCACAATGTTAACTCTTCTCATGAAATTTCTCTTCTCGGGGATTTGACCCAACCTACCATTAGTACCAAACTGTATTTCCAAGAAAGCATAAACCTGAAGAAGGGGAAACCCGTACAAGGAAACTTGACGTCCAGTGAGATTTTTGTTTCCGCTTTCAAACGTCTCTGGTTAAACTGGAACATGAGGAATGACGACAAAAAAATACCTTTCTGGTTTACATAACTTATGAAGACAGTGCGTCTGTCTATTTGTAGATAAACCTCAGAAAATCTCCCATTCACAGGACTGCAGAGAAGAATATTCATGAACTGTAACAGAAACCTGTGGGTATTTGCGTCCTGGTGTGAAAATGTTGCTCTCTTCCTGACCTGTGACGATGAAAACACTTCAAAATACAGATTTATGATGTGGAACTAGATATGATGAATGCGGTCCTAAATATCTGCATGTTCAGATAAGCAGGTTCAGATAAAGCAGGTTCCCTTCATGTGGGGTTGTAAAGCTAAACAGGAGGAGGAAGTATCTCTTAACAATCACAATCAAAGCGTGAGGCCTAGGTGAGCTTTAGAAAGAAATCTGCCTCTATACACTCAAGTTTTTGGAAAGGAAAAATCTGCAATTACATGATGCCAGATTTAAATGCACTTCTTGGGATTTTTGCAAAATGACCAAAGCAAGTCCATTAAAATGGAAAAGAGGAGTTGGCACAAAGATTCATCTATTAACAAGAAGCCAATCCAAATGCGTTCTGTTCTCTTCCGCTCATACAGGGTCGGGTCGCGGGGGCATCAGCCTCAGACAGGTAACCCAGGTTTCTCTCACCCAGGCTGCATCCTCCAGCTCACCCGTGAAGACCCTGAGATGTTCCCCGGCCAGCTGTGAGACATAATCTCTCGAGCTGGTCCAGGGTCTACTTCCTGGTTTCCTCCTGGTGGGATGTGCGCAACACACCTAACCAGCGAGACATTTGGGAGGCATCTCAACCAGATGCCCGAACCACCCCATCTGGCTTCTCTCGACCCGGACAAACTTTAAATTCAAGTAAGTTCCTTATTATAAGTGGAATTTTTCTCTAGACTTTAATCAGAGTGTGTAAATTAAGAACTTCAGCCACTCCTTCTGTAATTGAAAGTATATTTCTAAAATGTTGGTATCATGTTTGCAATAACAAAAAGCGGAGGGTTGAGGTTGTTTCATTGTTAATGAACCTCTAACCCAAAGAGTCATGTAGCATTGGATTTGGGTTCAAGTTAACCAGAATCAGTTTATATTTTAGTCACAAGGAGCAATGATACGGCACTAAAAATGTATTTTTAAGTTTGATCCTCTTACCTCCACATAGCTCCGAATCTTTTTCTTCTACAGCGCAGATCTCTTCATCCTCCTGAGCAGTGGTGCACCGATAGCCTTTCCTCTTCAACACATGACAGACCAACACACCCAGCAGGCCCAGAACGAAGAAGAGCGACACAAGTATGAAGGCAATGTAGCCTCCTTCTTTCACTGTGGCGTCATCCTCTGGAAGGTGAAAAAAAAGCAAGATTAAGAATCATACATTTTCAAAAATTAGTGCTCATCAATCCCTCGATAGCAAGCCAAAATAAGCAGGAGACAGAAGACGTATGAGCTGAGAAAATTCAAACCTAATCAGCTGAAACACGTCACTTTCATGTTCCTCTCTTGGATTAATAAGCTTTGATCTATCCTCTAAGATTCAAGCAGTGGTGGATGAAGTACTCACTTTTAGTACTTAAGTAAAAGTACAGATAATTAGGAAAAAAAAAATACTTAAGTAAAAGTACCAATAAAAAAATCTACGTAAGTAAAAGTACAAAAGTAATTGGTGTAAATTTTACTTTTTAAGTAAAAAGTAAAATTATTCGACCATAATTCAAATGTTATTTGTTTGTGGATTAGGTCGCAGATAAATACTCTGCAGGGGCGGATCCAAGGAGTGTCCCCCACTCTCCTCTTTTGGTACACAAAAAAAAAAGAAGAAAGGAAATGGGACTAGTCAAGCTATCCCCTTGTGGGGCCAGCGGATGGGCCACCAAAATGCCGGAAATTACTCTTATTTTTCAAAATGTTCTGGGGAGTGGGCCCCCAGTCACCCTCTATTGGCTTTGTCAATGAACTCACCCCCTTCCCTCCCTTTACAAAATCCAGGATCCGACCCTGCTCTGTGTAATGATGGCTCAACTTTTCTATATAGAAGTAAACACAACGAACAAACAATTTTCTAACTCTTTTCCAATTTGTGCTTTATTTGATGTTAGTTTTTTGGCGGTAAATAACTGTGGAAAATTTTTGCTCTCAGTTCTGATTGGTCCTCGATTCATTACTTCTTCTCCCTCTTGGAGACCGCAGGCGATCAACTGTTCCCTTTCATTTTGGCAATGCGGCTACAAGTTCCGCTAAAAAAAACAAACAAAAAAAAAAAAAAAACTATATTTTTCAAATTCCTAACCGAAATGTAACAAAAAATGTAAAACACACTTAAAAAGTAGCACAGTAAAAGTACAAATATTTGCTCTAAAATGTAGTGAAGTAAAAGTAAAAAGTACAGGTCATTTTAATAAAGTAAAGTGCAGATACACTTTTTTTTTTTTTTTTTTTTAACCTAAGTACAGTAACAAAGTACATTTACTTCGTTATGTTCCACCACTGGATTTAAAGTGTACCCTCTCATAGCTTTGTTTCAATTTGTTTGAGAGACAAAAGCAAAGTTTGTTAATTTCTTTCTCTGAGATCAAAATCTTGAGGCACACAACCCCTGGCTTCATCTTGCAAGTTTGAGTACACCTGAAGTCATGTTCTATAACCGTTACAACAGAATGACCAAAGCAGTCGTAAAATTCATCTACAATCGCTTTTATCAGCTTTCCGGCTGTTTGAGTTCTCATTAAGGCTAACGTTCATGCTCCCTCTTCTAAAGACGTTCTGGGAGGTTTTCATAAGCCCAATGTTGTGCTGAATCACACACAGTTTGAATCAAACCATTTTATTCTTGTATATTTATCTGTGTGCTATAATTTTAATGTCCACTCATCTGTTTTTCAACCAAAACGTAGCAGATGTTTGAGCTGAACTCGCTGGCAAAAGCCAAAGCTAAATAAAGAAGCTGACTCATTGAGACGAGCAGCAGATGCCACAACATTCTGGATGGAAACACTTTTTTTTGTTCAGTCTATGACAACTGAAAAAAGGGATTCGTACGCACAGCTCAGCAGAAGTCAAAGCAAGGTTGCCTGGCAACCTGACAATAAGAAGCTGAAGCATGTGGAAGTAAAATTAAAAACACACACAAGGATTGCTGCGGAACTAGAAATAGGTTTCTTTTGAGGATCTATTTAGATTGTATTGCACATTTTAGGTGGAAGGTCAGAGTTTTTGATCTCTGGAGTGGGACAGAAATTTATGACCTCCTGATGACAAACACTCCTGTGACTCCAGCTATCATTGAATCAAGTGAACATTCCAGAAAAAAAAACACACAAGAGGGCTTTTGTATACATTTTTGTTCACTTTGGTGTATGCATAAAATATCAGAAGTCAAAGAAAAACTGAAAACTACCGAGTACAGTGACAAAAAAAAGACAAGAACAGTTGCCGAAAAGTGTCAAACATGCTAGAGTCTAATGAAATGATCCCACTTTTATTACGTGCTACGTGTACAAACATGCCCTGTATGTGAATACCTAACCATGTGGCACTCACCCCGCCCCGCACATGCGAGGATTTGTGCTGCTCTATTGTTCCAACTCGGCTGTATAAGACTGAACACACAGAACATTGTCCCTGGGATGACCTTGCTCTGCCCCATGCGTTTACAGGAGATGACCATTGTGGTGACCAGACTCATAGACTTCCCTTGCATAGCCTCATCCCTTTCTCCATCTGACTCAAACAACAACTGAGCAATCATTGAACAGCTTTAGAAACACTTCTGGTTCAGTCCCTGACTGTCAACATTTTCCCATGTTTTACAGTTTGCATACAGCAGCTTTTGGCTTGCCCCAAAGTTACGCAACAGTCAGTGCCCTCAGCACCTTCATAAACTGCCCAATTTGCATAGAATTTGGCCTACGCTCAGATTTGGTCATGAGCATGTTTCATATATGAGGCCTCAGATCCTTAGGGAGGGGCTTTATGTGTGTCATGACATAAGGAAGGACTCCTGCAAGGCCCAGGACATGCACAAAGAACTATTTCAAGCAGGCATTTCCCTCAGTGGGTTAGAAGAACTACCTAAAGAAAGGACAGTCTGTGTTTTCTCTTTATGTTGCTTTCCATATAAAGCTACCAAAGATAACCAGAGGACGACGTGGGATATAATTTTCAAACGGACTGTAGAGTTCTTGTAAAAAAAAAAAAAAAAAAAAAAAAAAAGAGAGAGAGGGAGGGAGAAAACTGTTTCAATTTGCAGAGTTTATGGCCTGAAATTTGGGGCTTCAGAAACGTGTGACCAAAGACGCTAAAATGACTATGTTCAGAAGAAATCTACTTCTCTTTTTCAGTCAACAATTTTCATAGTTATCAATATCATCTTATCGATACTCTTATTGATACTTTTCAGGCAAAAACAAGAAGAGGAAGACAAACAAATTGCCTATTGACTCAACAGCGCTGCTCTTCTCAAACACCGTGCATCTTTCCTGTTCAATATTGGACATTTTGGTGGGGTGTTTGTATAAATTGCTAGTTTTTCCATCTTTGCAACAACTTTTTGTTAAATTTCAAGCAACATGCGTTGTCTAAATTAACTTTAAAGAAAAGCAATCACACTTTTAATCTTTTTACGCGCTATCCGGGGGTGCCGCAGCCTATAAGCAGAAGAATATCAGCTCCATGGTCCGTTATTAACACACAAAACTTGCAAATCTTCTTCTTCTTCTTTCGGCATTTCCCTTCAGGGGTCGCCACAGCAAGTCAGTTTCTTCCATCTAACCCTATCTGCTGTATCCTCTTTGGTCACACCAACTATCTTCATTTCTTCCTTCACTATATCCATGAACCTCCTCTTTGGTCTTCCTCTAGGCCTCTTTCCTGGTGGTTCCACATTTAGCATCCTTCTTCCAATGTACTCGGTCTCTCCTCTGCACATGTCCAAACCATCTCAGTCTGGCCTCTCTAACTTTATCCCCAAAACCTCCAACATGTGCTGCTCTCCAGATGTACTCATTTCTGATCCTGTCCATCCTGGTCACTCCCAGAGAGATCCTCAGCATCTTCATCTCTGCTACCTCCATCTCTGTTTCCTGTCTTTTTCTCAGTGCTACTGTCTCTAGAACAAACAGCATGGCCGGTCTCACCACAGTTTTGTACATTTTCCTTTTCATTTTGGCTGAAACTCTTATGTCACACATCACACCTGATACTTTTCTCCACCCGTTCCAGCCTGCCTGCACACTCTTCTTCAGCTCTTTTCCACACTCTCCATTGCTCTGAACTGATGGTCCTAAGTACTTAAAAAATTTAAGAAAAATTTAAGACAAAACTTGCAAGTCCCGAAAGATATTCCATGTTCTCAGCGAGGTTGATTCATTTATTTATGCGAGATAAAAATACAACAAGGTTTTTTATTGTTGATCACAGCAAGAAGTTAAATTTAGATCCAGTAAAATAGTCAAAAACAAGTTTTTATATGCAAATTGTCACAGTTTAAAGGGGTTTAACCTAAAATAAAATGTTCCTGCTTGTCATTTTCAACAGCCTGAATATTGTTCTGGTGTACTCTAACCCAGAGTATATTTACATTGGTACGTCCCACACTGCTGCAGCGGAACAATGAGTAGATTTAGGACATTCATTCTTCAAGTAAAGCTTTTCAAAACATTTTCAGCAGCCACCTGTTATGAAACTCACGCTAGCTTGGCATGCACGCCAGAGAATAATAGTTAGATTGAAGTAAAAAACAGTTTAAAAATGCTTATTTTGTAGTCAAACTCACCACTTTTGACACCAAAACAGGTTATAAATCATTTTAAGGAGGTGGTTCCAACTCATTCAATCCAGAATAGTTGAAAACCAACATGAATGTGACCAACATTCTCTGAGTTCACAGATAAATTTACTGTCGCAATAAAGCGTGGCAAAGGGACAAATGTGGTTTCAAGAAGTTCTAGTTTGAAAAACAGCCCAAAGTATTGTCATAAAAACAGTGGTGACTTAGAGGGTTAAAAACAATAGTTTTCAAAACACAGCCTGATCTTTCTTTTTTATTCACACAACTAAAACTGGTCATGCATTGCCAACATTCAAAAGGGATGGTTTTACCAGAAAAGCTTTATGTTTTGCCTTGTTTCATAAAAGCTGACTATTATTCCAACTATCTCATTTACGCTAAAATGTGTGCCAAGTTATTTTTTTCTACGTAAGTTTAACATATGTGAGGTAAGAAAAAAGTCTTCAGTTCATTTTCCTTTCATCTTTTGAACTGCTTGTCCCTGATGGGATCGCTGGAAGGGCCAGAGCCTATCCCAGCTGATTTCACACGAGAGGCAGAATACATTCCGAACAGTTCACCAGTCTGTTGCGAGGCCACACGTTACTTCATAACAGTAAAATATTCACATGCTAACCAAATCAGCAGCAATCAGAGACACGAATGTGCTGCTTTTTACAAACAAAACAGTAAACTGATTACTAACTACTAAAAGAGTAGCTAGTTTGCATTTGGTTGAATATTTTTATTTTTTAATTTCATTTTTGCCTACTCTATTCATCCCTCACTGGGAAAATTTGTGAACTGCACTCCTACACCGCAGTAGGCTGCCCACGACGGTGCCAATGGTGGGAGAAACGGGGGGTTAGGTGTCTTCTCCAAGGACCCTAAATGTGCACTCAGTGGGATGCGAACCCGCGAGCTTCCGGTTTACTTCCAGTCCACGAAATATGTTGTATATTACCAGTAAGTGTCTTTGTATTGGTTAGACTGATCATTTTGGTCCAATCAAAAACTAATTAAGCTACAAGGTGAACAAAGTAATTGTTTGGCAAAGTCTGAAATATTTTTTGGACATTTTCCGTAGACTCTGTCAGAGGAGTTAGGATGAGTTGGTATCTGTATTTGTTTCAATATTAGACGGTATTGATTCTCAAAATACACAACCTCAGTTTCACATTAGTCTGGATTTTGAGATTTGATAAGAATAAACAAAAGAACTAGAGCAAACCTACCCGTTGCACAAGTAGCAAAGAGAAAAATTTGCACTTTAAACACTCGAGGAATTTAGAAACGTATCTCCAAATCACCAACTTTTACTTTGAAATTTAACCCTCTTCTATTATGAATAATAATAATAAATATCCACATTTACCAGTTTGTCCAGGGAAATAACATTTACAAGCAAATGATGTGTCAGTTTTAACACGTTTAATCACAAAAAGACGCTGAGTCACTTTCTGTAGAACACGTCGTATAAATCACTGGTTAACACATATGAACGTGAGGTTAAAGGACATGTCAAAAGGAAGACTTTCCTGTTTTTACATGCTGATCTCAGCAGAATATGACAGCACAACGCTGATTGGGACTTCTAGTTAACTAAAAAGTGCTTTTGAAATCTTTAAAACTTTAAATTTTAAAAGTTACTTACCCGCTGACAAAAATTTAACTATGTAAAAATGCATAGTTTTTACATATGATAACTAATATGATATCTTTCCTCATTTCTTACCCTTAAGTGACTCTTCCAGTCACTTTGGTTTTTATTTCCTCATACTTAGGAAGTTGCAAAAGTCTTGCTAATAATGAAAAGCAATGTACGGCTTTTCTTCTTTGAAATGAATGTGACCGCCTTTTACAAATCTAAGTTGGTTCATTCTCCAACTTCAAACCTTCAGAAGAACTTATGCCTCACGTTTCAGATTTACTATCATTCTGAATCAGACTTTAGAAAGAAAAATTAACTTCTCACAAAGTTTTTTCTTCTCAAACGTTGCCTCCTTTAGAAACAAGCATGGATACTTAAAAAAGTGAAAATCAGATAGACCGTTCCCTTGTGGATGAGATGCCG
This sequence comes from Neostethus bicornis, assembly GCA_902685375.1. NCBI lineage: Eukaryota > Metazoa > Chordata > Actinopteri > Atheriniformes > Phallostethidae > Neostethus > Neostethus bicornis. The sequence goes on along the minus strand of LR738558.1, from coordinate 10,497,905 downwards.
TGTTGGGACCAATAGGGGGGTAAGACATACATACAGTATACCCCCTTTTATAAAATATAAACATGTTTAATGTTGTCTAGTAAGTAAATATCTTTAAATGAATGTTTTACAGTTTATCTAGGTGTATTTTAGTAATGTCGAAATCAAGTAGACCATTGCCTTGTGGATTTGGTGCTGTGAAACAATAAGTGGGGTAAGAGTCTAAGACATATACCCCCTGTAAAAATAAATATATACATGCTTTCTAATGAGAAAATATCTTCAAATTAATGTTTCACAGTTTATCTAGGTGTATTTTAGTAATGTGGAACTCAAGTAGACCATTCCCTTGTGGATGAGATGCACTATTGGGACCAATATGGGGTACAAGACATATACCCCTGTATAAAAGGCATACATTGACATGTTGTCTAGTAACTAAATAACTTTAAATTAATTTTTCACAGTTTATTTAGGTGTATTTTAGTAATGTGGAAATCAGGTAGACCATTCCCTTGTGGATGAGATGCTCTATTGGGACCAATATGGGGTACAAGACATATACCCCTGTATAAAAGGCATACATTGACATGTTGTCTAGTAACTAAATAACTTTAAATGAATTTTTCACAGTTTATTTGGGTGGATTTTAATAATGTGTCAAGATAATGATGTAAAATTAGTTTTAAAAAAATCTATTTTATTGTGCTGAAGATTTTTCAAAATCAATGTCCTGAACTGTCAAAGGAAACTTTTTATGAGAAGAAAGTAAACAGTTTTTCTTCAATTTGATTTTAAATAGAATATTGATATTAAATCTAACATTTTTTCCCCTCTTATTATCATTTTACACTTTTTCCAATCAGTAAAAACACATTTCAAATGAATGCATTTTTGACTTAACTTTTTTTTTTCTTGTGTATAAAGTTTGTAATCTTATAACTTGAATGTTTTTTATCTTATTTTATTACTTTAACGCTACACACGATCATTCAAGAACTATTTAATTACAGCAATTAAAAAAAAAAAGTTCAAATAAGCTCAAAACAGATTTAATTTTTTGGATACAACACGAATAAAAATTAAAATCTTACGTATATTCGCAGTGGAATTCTCCATTGAGCTGGAGCCTGAAAGTTGTCAAAAAGGTAATCCTTACACCTCTAGACAAAACGTTCACTGCTCAAACTGAACTAAAGAAAAAATCTGGAATAGTATAAAACATCTTTCTATGTTTCCTGGTTTATTTGAAGGAGGGATACACCCTGTTCAAACGACTCCCTCCTTCTTCAAAGAACACTACCAGCAGAAACAAAGATGGCTCCCTCATGCTTACTTCCTCTTTCGTTTTCATTTTAAACCCACATTTTTAGTCGTCTTTTTTCTTCATAAAACTATCATTTTTTTTTTTTTTTTTTTTTTTTTTTTTTTAAATCAAAATTTGGACAAAATTTCAAATCCGACATTCCTACTATGAACTAGAATAAAAACGAACAAAAAAATGTATGTGTATACATGTGGCAACTACAAAATCAATACATTTATTCATTTCAAATGTGAGATTAAATTTGTATCAAATGAAACCCCAAAATGATAAGAAAGTTTATTTGTAAAGCACATTCCTTGTATTGAACAAAAAAAGAAAAAAAAAGCATCACATAAAGTTTTATTGCTGCTGGTGACCGAAAGAATGAGATCGCGGGTACAAGCGGCCGAAATGAGCTTCCTCCGCAGGGTGGCTGGGCTCTCACTCAGAGATCGGGTGAGGAGCTCTGCCATTCGGGAGGAGCTCGGTTTCGAGCCGCTCCTCCTCCAGGTCGAGAGGAGCCAGATGGGGTGGTTCGGGCATCTGGTCAGGATGCCCCGCAAGCGCCTCACAGGCGAGGTGTTTTGGGCACGTCCCACCGGAAGGAGACCAAGGGGCAGACCCCGGACCCGCTGGAGAGACTATGTCTCACAGCTGGCCGGGGAACGACTTGAGATCCTTCCAGGTGAGCTGGAGGATGCAGCAGGGGAGAGAGAGGCCTGGGCTGACCGTTTGAGGCTGTTGCCCCCGCGACCCGACGCCGGAACAAGCGGAAGATGACAGAACGGAACGGAACATAAAGTTTCAAAAGATTTCATATAAATTAACTTGTAAAACTGGTATTGTAAGTGTTTGACTTGTCACAAAAAAGTACATTACATAACAAAAGGACCAAACCCAGAGCAGATACATGGTGTAGATTGATATATCTTAAAAGAAAAATAATTCAATATGTTAAAGAAAAAGCTGCCCCACCGGCTCGAGAGGAGGCATCTGGTTCGGATGCCTTCCGAGCATCTTGCAGTTAGGTGTTCCAGGTACGTCCCAACAGGAAGAGACCCAGAGTAAGGCCCAAGACCAGCCTGACGGACTCTGTCTCACAACTGGCCGGGGAACGCCTCGGGATCTTCCCAGATGAGGTAGAGGATGCATCTGGGGTGAGAGAAGCCTGAGTGTCCCATCTTTTGTTTGCTTTGTTTTACATAGTTCCTTCAAAAAATAATCTTTTGTTCGCTTTGTTTTACATAGTTTCTTCATAAAAGAACGTCATACTTAAAAAAAATAATAATCACGGAAATAAAACAAATGTAATACCCTTTTTCAACGTTTTTGTATTGTGGTGAAAATTTGATTTGTTTAAACAGACTAAACATTGTTCTATTTTTAAGGATTTCTGAATGTCTTGTTTTTGCTTTGCTTTCAGGTTTTTCACTTCAGTTCATTCTGACATAAGTGGTCTCAGTGCTTGATGGATCCACATCCCCTTGACGGTTACTGGCTTACTTGTCTTGTGCCCTGTGGTCTATCTTACATGTTAGCTTAGCTATCGCCCTAATCTTCTGAATTCTGCTGTTTTCAGAAATGGCCCAGCAGAGGATGTACTTTCTGCGGCAGCTGAAGAAAGCCAAACTGCCGGCCCAGATGATTGTGCAGTTTTACATAGCGTTCATCCAGTCCATCCTCACCTCCTTCATCACCGTGTAGTACACTGGAGCCACAGTCTGGGACAAAGATAGACTGCAGCGCATTGTGCGCTCTGCAGAAAAGGTGATTGGCTGCAGCTTTCCATCACTCCATGACCTGCACGTCTCCAAACTAAATGCAGGAATTCTTTGAAAAAAAAATTTTGCTGTTATTAACTATTGGCTGTTGATCCTCAAAACTCACTGTGTGAAGCCCGTCGAGACAACTGTGTTGTTATGTACCTCTCAAAGATTTAAAATTGAATGTAATTAATATAAAATTGAATTGAACAAAAATTCCCATTTGAAATATTGTTTCCTTGAAAAATAAAAATAAAATGCTGATATATTTCCTTCAGTAGAGCCTAATAATGGTGAAAATTTGAAGGAATCTGGACACGTATATTCATGTTTGAGGCAATGAAAATAATTTTTAAAGTGGTGTCCTTCAGACCATCGAGTTCCATCTGTCATCAACAACTAATAAAACCCCCTAATGTGGAAAATTCTTGTGAACAGCAAAACAGAGTTGGCCACATAAATACATTCACCACTTGTTGTACCATGTATAAAAGAAACCTTGTAGTTAGTTTGAAACTAGGGCACAAGACAGGAAAGCCAGGGAATGTGGATCCATCAAAGGTTATATTGACTCTTTCGGCTTAAAAATCATCCAGAAAAAACATCACTAAATAAGAAAAGAGCAGTTACTTAAATTAGGAAATAAAAAGTGCTCTTGGAAGAAAACAACAACCTGTTCCATAATTCTTTTGGCTTCATAGAATTTTGATGGTCTAATGTAGCAATTTGAAAAAAATTGGGGGTCAACAAGATCAGAAAAAGCATGCAGAACTTTTTCAGAGCCAGAGCATGTTTGAACAAATTCAAATGCGGATACTATTATCAACATTGTCAGTCATTATTCATAAAAAATTTTTTTAGAAGGTGTAAATATTTGTTTGTCTATTTTTACAGAAAGCACATGCTAGTCCTAAACTATAACTGATGATAAATGAAAGAATAAATACGGAAAACAGAAGAGAAAAAAGATATTACAGGATGCTGAGGATTTTAGCACAACAAATCAAATTGCACTAAAATTAATGTAATCAGTCTTGTTTAAAATGTTTATTCAGTAATTCTGCGAAATAAAAGTTCAATGAGTTTGAACTTAGTCTTTTTCCTTTGCCACAAACTGGACTCTATAATCTGATTACTTGACTAACACTTGAAATATACTGAACCTTTTCTATATATTTTTAAAACTTTGCGATACAAATAGCAAAGACTAATCCTATCATTTTAATTTAATACAAACAACAATATGAAATGTATTTATTGCATGAGAATAACCTGACCCTGTTCACTGGAAGTGATGATATGCTACCTCCTGGAATGATCTCTAAACTGTTCCCACCGGTTATCAGCTGAACTTGACTTTTTTTGTGTCAGCATCATATAAAATGTAATACAAATCACTGAGAAATAATATGGATCTATTCAAATTAAATTGACATTATGATTATGATTTTTTTTAACTTAACAGGGAAAAGGAAAAGTTAAAACAAACATAAAGACATTTTAAATCCAGAAAAGGTCTCTTTTTTTTTTTTAACCTTTTTTAACTTTACAATAACATAACATCTATTGACTGCTTTAGATATTTAGCTGTATAGTAGAATAAGCTAATATTTAAACAATAATCTTTGACACATTGGTTGCTCGTCCCGGGGGAGGGATCTCTCTTTCATGTGGATCCCCACGAGGTTTCTTATTTTTTCCCCCACTGATGGGTTTTTTTTGGGAGTTTTTCCTTTTTTTTCCCTATTTTTCTTGCTGTGTATTTGTGTTAATAAATTCCTCTTTTTCTTGTGAAGCCCATTGAGACAGAAATTCTGTGATTTTAGGCTATACAAATAAAATTGAATTGAATTGAATTAACCTCAATCTGTTGTTGAAAGCTTTGTGTGCAATGCTGACCTCTGTTGGACACATCATGTTATTGACCAACGATTTCTGAGAAAAGTTGCAAAGGTAATTGGAAGCATGACTCATTCAGCATCTGTTTTGTACCTGCAGTTTTTCAGTGAAACACATGTTGATAACCATGCAAATTGACAAATCATGCAATAAAAAAAAAAGCTTATTTGTCAATGAAGAAAAATCTGAAACTATAAGGATAGCAACTAACAGTACACATCTAGTTGTTTTTCATGCATCAAATTTAAAAAACAAACAGTAAAGCATGTCAAATCATTCAGAGAGGTGGGGTTTCAGTGTCCTACATCCACCCTGTTTACAGCCACTCAGCAACCACACCAGAAGCCGCGTGCCTTTGGGTGGATGGGCATTAGGAGCAGATGACGTCACTGGGAGAAGCACGTTGAAGGGTCCATGCTACAGCTTTGCAGTTACCGTAAAAAACATAAAAAACGCACAGCAAAAAAATGTGCAAAGAAAAAAATTGTTTTCCAAACAAAACTTGGAAAATAATATTTTTTAAAACAATTTGATTGGTTAGAAAATAGATGCATTTAACAAACATTAAAATTTAATTTCAGAAAAGTAGCTGAATCATAACTATAACTCATCCTCCATTCGCACATATGTGCATTTTTAAAATATATATTTTTAATATCTTTAAACTATTGTACAGTATCTTTAGGTATTTTTTTGAAAATACACTTTCAAAAAATCCATTATTAGTATTATTATTTTAGCATTTGTTTATTTTATTAAAATAATATATCGATAATATTATTACATGTTTGTATAATATTTTATTAATAATATTGCCATTTCAATATTTAATAAATAACAAAAAAAACTAACCAATTATTAACCAATTATTTTTGCGATATTTTATTGCAATAGCAAAAATATAATTGTACAATATAAAGATATAATCATAATTTTTGTTATTTGTTTTTATTATTTTTTCTAAAAGAATATTATTCTTTTATATAATAATATTTGCATATATTTTTTAAATATTTTATGCATTTTATATGAACAATAATTTACTAATTAATTCCAATATTTGCTATATTATATATTTTTTTAATTATTCAAAAAGGTGTTATAGTAATATTTTTATTATTTGTTTGTAATATTTTTTAATAAAAAATAAAATATTATAATATATCTTATATATTTTTCTAACATTATCTCCTATAAAATAACAATAATTTGATTAAAAAAAATGTATATTTTATAATATTTGTATTATAATACTGTCCAAAGTTATTTTATTCCTGTTTTTATTATTTGTGTATGTAATTAATTTTCCTTTAAAAATTTACATACAATAATATTTATATATTTCAATAATGTAATAATTTAATACAGAATAAAAATAACAATTATATTTTTCATACTGTTTTTTATTTGGTTTTTATTATTTAATTATTTAACAAAAGTAAATCATTTTTTAAAAAAAAGATAAATATAATGAAAAATTAGTAGAAAAAGTTTCAAAAAAGTCTTCTGGACAGTTTAATTCTTCAACGAGACGTTTCGACTTCCATCCGGAAATCATTTTCAATCTGAATGAAATGGACTGGAACCTGGATCCATTTATACTAACCTGAGTAACAGGTAAAAAAAGTGAAAGAAGGGCTCGACCAATGAGAATGTTCCTTAAGATGGTCGTGAATGGCCCCTATTGTAGCCACAGACCAGTAAACAAAAAAATGCTAAAAGCCTAGTGAAAAGAGAAACCTGCTAACGAGAGGCGTGAAACTGAGTCACGAGGTGTCATCTTTAGTCCATGGCTTCAAAAGGCTGCTATAGATACCGGGCAAAACGTATCTAACGCCTCCATTCCGATTCAGTGAGGGATTCTCTTTCATCACAAAAATGGCTTCTTTCACCCCTCTTTCAAACCAACCTTTCTCTCTACTTAGAATCTTCACCTCACTGTCCTCAAAAGTGTGTTTGGTGGATTTAAGATGCAGATGTACGGCAGACTGTGGACCACTAGAGGCTTCTCTTCTGTGTTGGTAAAGTCTTTTGTGGAGTGGTTGCTTTGTTTCCCCAATGTAGTTTTCTTTGCAGCTCCCTTCACTGCACCGGATCGAATAAACTACATTGCTCTGTTTTTCCGTAGGCATCTTGTCTTTAGGATGTACTAGTTTTTGACGTAATGTGTTGACCGGTTTAAAGAAAACCGGGATGTCATGTTGTCTGAAGATTCTCTGTAACTTCTCGGACAGTCCTGACACGTAGGGAATAGAGACTCCATTTTTTCTCTTCTCAGTTTCTGTTTCCCTCTTCTCATGTTTCTTGGACGCTCTCACCCTATTCAGGGCCCATTTGGGGTAGCCACAGACCGAGAGGGCTTTTCGGACATGCTGTGTCTCCTTCTCCTTAGCCTCTGTGCTCGTGGGTACCTCCTCCGCCCTGTGTTGTAAAGTTCTGATGACACCCAGTTTGTGTTGCAAAGGATGATTAGAGTCAAACTGTAGGTACTGGTCTGTGTGCGTGGGTTTCCTGTATACCTCCAGTTGCAAATTCCCGTCCTCCCCTATGATCACAGCGCAGTCTAAAAAGGCCAACCGGTTGTCCTTGGAGTCTTCACGTGTAAACTTGATGTTCGGATCCACAATGTTGATGTGTGAAGTGAAGGCTTCCAGATCTTGCTTGTTGATCTTCACAAAAGTGTCATCAACATAGCGGAACCAGTGACTGGGTGGATTTCCTGGGAATGTGCTCAGGGCTTGCTTCTCAACCTCCTCCATGTAAAGATTAGCTACTATGGGGGACACTGGAGAGCCCATCGCACAGCCGTGGATTTGTCTGTAGAAACCACCACGAAACTGAAAGTAAGTGGAGTTGAGACAAATGTCCAACAGGTTGCAGATGTGTTCCGGAGTCAGTTTGGTCCTTTCTTGCAGTGTGGTGTCCCCTTGTAGTCTTTGTCTGACTGCTGTTACAGCTTCTTTTGTAGGGATGCAGGTGAAGAGTGATACAACGTCATAAGAAACAATGATGTCATCTTTGTCTATATGTACATGTTTCACTTTCTCTACAAAATCTTGTGTGTTCTCCACGTGGTGTTCTGTGTTACCCACTAAGGGGGCCAAGATGGTTTTCAGGTATTTGGCTACGTTGTAGGTTATAGAGTCAGTGCTGCACACAATGGGTCTAAGAGGAACATCCTGTTTGTGGACTTTGGGTAAGCCGTAGATACATGGAGTGGTATCACCCGGATACATTCTGAAGTACAAAGCTTTATCAATCATGTCGTCCTTTTCCAGCTTCTGTAAATAGTCAATCAACTTCTTTTTGTAGCCACTGGAAGGGTCCCGCTTGAGTTTTTGATAAGTGGAAGTGTCTTCCAGGAGGTTGTTCATCTTGGCTTCATAATCCGTGGTGTTGAGAATCACAGTGCAACGTCCTTTGTCTGCTGGTAGAATGTTTATGCTGTGATCTTTCTGCAGGGCTGACAGTGCTTTCCTCTCCTCTGGTGTGATGTTGGACGGTGGAGGTTTCGCACTGTTAAGTGAAGCGGTGACTCGTAGCCTTAGATCTGCAGCTTCTGATCCAGACAAATTGTTCTTCTTTATGGCTGCTTCTGTGGCTGTGATGAAGTCTACTGTGGGGATGTCTTTTGACGTAACTGCAAAATTAAGTCAAACGACGTCAAAAGACATCCCCACAGTAGACTTCATCACAGCCACAGAAGCAGCCATAAAGAAGAACAATTTGTCTGGATCAGAAGCTGCAGATCTAAGGCTACGAGTCACCGCTTCACTTAACAGTGCGAAACCTCCACCGTCCAACATCACACCAGAGGAGAGGAAAGCACTGTCAGCCCTGCAGAAAGATCACAGCATAAACATTCTACCAGCAGACAAAGGACGTTGCACTGTGATTCTCAACACCACGGATTATGAAGCCAAGATGAACAACCTCCTGGAAGACACTTCCACTTATCAAAAACTCAAGCGGGACCCTTCCAGTGGCTACAAAAAGAAGTTGATTGACTATTTACAGAAGCTGGAAAAGGACGACATGATTGATAAAGCTTTGTACTTCAGAATGTATCCGGGTGATACCACTCCATGTATCTACGGCTTACCCAAAGTCCACAAACAGGATGTTCCTCTTAGACCCATTGTGTGCAGCACTGACTCTATAACCTACAACGTAGCCAAATACCTGAAAACCATCTTGGCCCCCTTAGTGGGTAACACAGAACACCACGTGGAGAACACACAAGATTTTGTAGAGAAAGTGAAACATGTACATATAGACAAAGATGACATCATTGTTTCTTATGACGTTGTATCACTCTTCACCTGCATCCCTACAAAAGAAGCTGTAACAGCAGTCAGACAAAGACTACAAGGGGACACCACACTGCAAGAAAGGACCAAACTGACTCCGGAACACATCTGCAACCTGTTGGACATTTGTCTCAACTCCACTTACTTTCAGTTTCGTGGTGGTTTCTACAGACAAATCCACGGCTGTGCGATGGGCTCTCCAGTGTCCCCCATAGTAGCTAATCTTTACATGGAGGAGGTTGAGAAGCAAGCCCTGAGCACATTCCCAGGAAATCCACCCAGTCACTGGTTCCGCTATGTTGATGACACTTTTGTGAAGATCAACAAGCAAGATCTGGAAGCCTTCACTTCACACATCAACATTGTGGATCCGAACATCAAGTTTACACGTGAAGACTCCAAGGACAACCGGTTGGCCTTTTTAGACTGCGCTGTGATCATAGGGGAGGACGGGAATTTGCAACTGGAGGTATACAGGAAACCCACGCACACAGACCAGTACCTACAGTTTGACTCTAATCATCCTTTGCAACACAAACTGGGTGTCATCAGAACTTTACAACACAGGGCGGAGGAGGTACCCACGAGCACAGAGGCTAAGGAGAAGGAGACACAGCATGTCCGAAAAGCCCTCTCGGTCTGTGGCTACCCCAAATGGGCCCTGAATAGGGTGAGAGCGTCCAAGAAACATGAGAAGAGGGAAACAGAAACTGAGAAGAGAAAAAATGGAGTCTCTATTCCCTACGTGTCAGGACTGTCCGAGAAGTTACAGAGAATCTTCAGACAACATGACATCCCGGTTTTCTTTAAACCGGTCAACACATTACGTCAAAAACTAGTACATCCTAAAGACAAGATGCCTACGGAAAAACAGAGCAATGTAGTTTATTCGATCCGGTGCAGTGAAGGGAGCTGCAAAGAAAACTACATTGGGGAAACAAAGCAACCACTCCACAAAAGACTTTACCAACACAGAAGAGAAGCCTCTAGTGGTCCACAGTCTGCCGTACATCTGCATCTTAAATCCACCAAACACACTTTTGAGGACAGTGAGGTGAAGATTCTAAGTAGAGAGAAAGGTTGGTTTGAAAGAGGGGTGAAAGAAGCCATTTTTGTGATGAAAGAGAATCCCTCACTGAATCGGAATGGAGGCGTTAGATACGTTTTGCCCGGTATCTATAGCAGCCTTTTGAAGCCATGGACTAAAGATGACACCTCGTGACTCAGTTTCACGCCTCTCGTTAGCAGGTTTCTCTTTTCACTAGGCTTTTAGCATTTTTTTGTTTACTGGTCTGTGGCTACAATAGGGGCCATTCACGACCATCTTAAGGAACATTCTCATTGGTCGAGCCCTTCTTTCACTTTTTTTACCTGTTACTCAGGTTAGTATAAATGGATCCAGGTTCCAGTCCATTTCATTCAGATTGAAAATGATTTCCGGATGGAAGTCGAAACGTCTCGTTGAAGAATTAAACTGTCCAGAAGACTTTTTTGAAACTTTTTCTACTATGGATCACTCCTGGATGAATGAGGGACTACACGGATAATGAAAAATTCATAATTTTATCAGTTTGGAAGGAATTAGAAAAATTTAACGTGACATACTGAAAATTATTTATAAAAAAAAAAATCAGATTTTTTTTTTTTCTTATTTGTAAAGAGTGTGTGCGGTTTTATTTGAGTAAGTACGGTAAAGTCTCTGCTCTGAAGTGTGTGTATGTTCCAGATTGTTTGCAGATGAACTCAATGCCAGTCACTGTGCAACGTGAGCATCAAGCCCCGTGCAGAAAACCACGCCCATTACAACCAATCAAAAAACACCAAGGCGGGATTTGGGCGGAGACTCAACCTCAAACTGTCCAATCAGCACTTCATCACTTGCCAGACTGTGTGAAGACACGTGTTTCTATGCGTGTAAACTACAGTTTCTAGTTGAGACCAAAATGTCTGTAGATGCGACACTAAACTCTGAGTAAAAAATAATCAGCTTCCAAGATTTATTATTTTTATTTTATTTCAAGCAATTCTGCTGCTTTTTAAACTCATTTCTAAGGTAAGATTTATATTTTTGTCACGTTTTACTTTGTTGGCTAAAACTGCTAGCCTGCTAACTTTTCTTCAAGGTTACAACAGCTTGAAAAAAAGTGAAGCAAATGGTTAAAAATGTGATTTTAGAACCTCATGTGTATTGTTCTGTATATGTAGTTTTGGAATTTATTTACAATTTTATGCTAATTTTTGGTTTCTGGAAACCTGTTCCACCATTACTACACTGTTATTACACGCCTTAAAAAAAAAGCTGCTTACTGACAGAAAAGCTGCACAACTGAATAAATACTTTTTAAACACATCCTATTTAGTAAAGTTAAAATTCTATATTTTGTAGAGTTGTAAGGTTGCACAATCCAAATACTTCCCTTGATCAACATTTATTTTGATTGCATTGACCCTTTTTCTTTAATTTTTTATTTATCCTCATTGCTTTTTAGAAGAATGTCTTTCTTTGACTTATTGATGGATAAAATGTTAGATATGCAACACTCAAAGATTGCATTCTGCAAGTTAATATTTATCTGTGGGTGTGCATATAACAGGCTTGTAAGATTGTCAAAATATCTGCACTGTATAGTGTTTACTAGCTGGTTATTATTTACTTATGATTGTTTTAAACTGGTTTGGAGTCCTGTGAGTTTGTAGGCAGCTTTTTGCTACTTTTTTCCAGATTTATATCACTTTCTGGAAAGCTGAATATAGTTTTGATTAACTGGATAATCAGATGTTTTCATAGTTCTTGTGAATGCACTTGTATGTTTTCACAATTTACCACAGATAGCAGTTTGATGATGAGTGCAAATGTGCAAATCACATGCGTTTTGCTTGGAAAAAAAGCTGCATCCCACCTCTCAAGCTGTTGGACATGACCATAAATAGTCTCAGCCCTGAAACAAAAGGGCTATGCTATGTCTTTCTTTATTGTGAAGATTTTTTAACGCGCGGAAATGTCTCATATTGCAAACTTGAAAAGATGGCGTGATAGTTTTCAAATGATGATGATCATTTTCTGTTTTATAGTTTCATACATAAAATGGTAAGATCCCTTTTTATGCGTGGAATGCAAGTTGTTGCAACCAACTAATTTTTTTAGCATGTAAGGTGGTCATAAATTCAGGTAAATAACAATCACGGCACAAACAATGTGACACGCCTTGTTATCAATGACACACTGTGCAATTTATGAGAAAAAACAAACAGATGCAACCTTATTGTCTCTTCCATCTGCATCTCTCTGAGTGAATAAATTATAGGAAAAAAGGTGGAATCCAAGAATAATGGGTAAAAAAAGTTTTTTTGTTGTTGAAATGGTTTAATAGAGGATCGTTATTTTTCCATGATAACGAGTCAAAATGCCAGATCTCACATCAGCAAAGTATCACAAAGTGAGAGAAAAGGTGAGAATGTCAGCAATGTCAAAGATGATACTTTAACTGTGTAAGCATGTGTGCGTAGCATGATGACTCACACTAACAGCATAAACACAGTCTGTTATTCCCCCCTCACAGTGACACCTCAAAGTGAGAAGAAATGATTCAGCAGAAGTTTTAGAATCTCACTAGATGAGTGGTGACTTTCTTTGAACTTTTTCCGACGGCAAAAAAATTGACAGTTATGCAATAATGATGATGCCAATGAAGAGAGGAACGATTAGAAAGGATTAAAGCCCAAACTGAGCCCAGAATGATCTGTAAACGCCTCACTAGTTCAAAATAACTGTTAAGTTAGGTATGTGTGTGGGATTTAATTAGCAATACACATTTTCATCCACCAAAGTACCAATCTTATATCTCTAATAACAAGATGAGTTTTCTATCATATCCAAGAGTATCAAGGCTTTATTTTACACTCGTACTAACCCGTGATCATACCCTGTGGCTGTTATTGCTTCAGCTCATCTCGAGTTACCGTATTCTGTAGAGTAGCAAATCATTTAGTGATTAAATTTATCTGAGAAACTTTATTTTTAAATGTAACCCACTGATACTAATGTTTAGAAGGACTGGGCAGTTAACCGTGTTGTAACACTTGTTTTAATCTAGTTACGTTATCACCTCTGTGAAACATCTTGGCTTCTGTGAAGGCCATGATAAAATATACTTTTGAGAGCTACTTGTGGCTAAAGCTGTAAAAAGATGAGAATGAACAGATGAAGAGATTGGTTTTTGCTACTATTTGTTTCTGTCAAGCTTTGATAAAAGATTGAGCTGTTTAAATGAGATTAAATGAACACACAAATCGCTTGTGTTCTTGTAATTATATTTTTTACAACCTAGCACTTACTTTAAGAACGGCAAGTTAGTTTTATGTCGCGTAACAATTGTCATGCTAGCACAGGCGGTGCGGGCGGTATCATGCAAGACTCTTGAACTTTTTTGTGGTTGATAGACTTTCTAAATGAGTAACTGCACACTATCAGTGATGCCCACGGAACAAGTTGGAGATTCACATGTCAAGATACCCACTGGGTTTCCATTAATGCAAAAATGAAAAAAGATAGATTTCCCGCAACAACAAAAGCCATGTCGGACCATGTGTTCTTGCATCTTCACACCTAATCCAGGTTATTAAGTCAATGTGCCAAATTTAATTGACTGTTGATTTCACTTTATGTGCGTCGGCTATAATGAACCAGGAATACAATAAAAATTGTAAGGACACCGGGCCTCCAAGACCAAATCTTGACACCCCTGGTCTAATGACACATGTGGTAAACAACTTTTTAGATTTGCTCAAATAAAATCCTAACATAAAGCAATAAATGTAAAGCTATATAAAACCGGATCAATTTTCTTTTCCCTCCATCTCTCTCTTTGTACTGGTTCACAGATAAACAGACATTTGTTCTTCATTTTTCTATCTTTCTAAATAAAGCAGAACACAGCTATTTATTTTCTATTTAAATGATACCAACTGTAAAGATGTATCAAACTACTTTTTTTTCCCTCAAAGTTGAAGATTGTCCATATTCAGAAAATAAGCACACACACTCAGTGATATATTTTGCGGCCAGTACAGATTGACCCCATGGTCCATGGCTGGTCCATGACCCAGAGGTTGCGGAACACTGTTCTAGAATCAGTGTTGTACTTAGTTCCTTTGTAAAACGTGGATCACTTCACATCTAAGAAAGAAAGAAAAGAAGGAAGGAAGGAAAGAAGGAAAGAAAAAAGGAAGGAAAGAAGGAAGGATGGAAAGGAACGTAGGAAAGAAAGGAAGAAAGAAGGAAGGGAAGGAAGGAAGGAAGGGAACAAAGAAAGAAAAAATGGATGGAAGGAAGACAGAAAGAAAGAAGGAAAGAAAGAAAGGAAGAAAAGAAAGAAGAGAGGAAAGAAAGAAAGGAACAAAGAAAAAAGAAAGAAAGAAAAAATGGTTGCATTGCATCATCAGCATAAATGTATTTGATTTATTTCATCCTAATCTTTTCATAAACTGGATTCATATGAAAAGAATCACACCTTTTTTTCTCCCCTCTCTTAAACTCGTGTAAAAACACTCGTTTCTCCGGTCCTGTGCTAGACAGTAAAACAGATCTTGGATCAGTGTAGCGCGGTATATTTGGGCTCTACATTGCTTCTGACAGATCTCAGATCAGTGTCTAGCAGATCTGAGGACTATGCGGCGCAAGCTTCTGTCATTGGTCCAGAGCGCCGACCAATCAGAGACTGGCGAGACTCGCGGAAAACACCGTTACGGACACGTGCGGTGTGTGTATATGCGCGTCTGTGTGTGTATATGAGAAATCATCGCATGTCGCGGGGTTTGGGGAGTCTAGCGGTGATCGGCGTTTCCAAGGTTACACGTACAGGTGGAGGAAGAGATGAAACGAATCTTTTTAATGGTAGGTGATTGAATATTTCACGCGTGTTTTTCTCAGGCCTGTGAGGTTTCAAACACCACACCTACCTGAAGAGTCCGTTGGAAAATCGCAGCAGCCTCGTGTTTCTTTCTTGTTTTCTGGTTATCATCATTATAAGATAATCATTTAAATTTAAAATACTCGTATTGATAAAGTAATGCGTTACTATTCTGCGTTACTCCTCCAATGCTTGTTACGACAGTGATGTGTAATAATTGTGTATGTACATATTCATATTGTTTTCTAATCTATTAATTTATAGCCATCAGGAGATAAATTTTATGTTTAATATGAATAAAATATGGGAGTAATTCCATAAATGTGTAGGCATAAGATCCAAGTTGTGTCTATTTTCTCTTATTTTCTTTTTTCCCCCCATTCTGTTGTTGTTTCAGCTTGAAAAGTGTGACCTCCATGTTATTATCATCCAGCCAAATATAGCTGTTTATATGTCCTTCATCTACGACTTATTTCAAGAGGGCTGTTCAGACTTGTTTTCCATTTGGTTCAGTTTATTTTTCAAGAAAATGTTCCACATATTTATATAGTTCACGTAAAAATGCTTTACTCGACTAAAATCAGCCCTCAAATTATAGGCTTTCGTAATCTCAAAAGATGATTATCACATTATGCAAATAATCCGCTAGAAAAATCAGTAAATTCCGATTGATCGGAACAATGTGAGGGCAGTTTCGGTGAGTTATTTCTTTATCGCTTGGTTCTCTGTTTGCATGGGATAAACACTTGTGTTTTAGTGAACAGATTTGTGACCAACTGTTGGAGCAGAGGTCAACCATCTTCAAATGGAAGGGTGCTGTTTGAGCGGTCGGGATACTGTACGGCTGTGTTTTGCTCTCTGCATTGTTTGCCACTACATAGAGGATCTCACTGTTTCTATTTAGATGTGAATACATGTTTTTTTAATTTATTTTATGAGCAGACATCAGAGTAACTTGTTATCTAACAGTTCACGGTGATGTGTTTTGAGATGTTTTTGTGTTGCTCCAAAACCAAATGAGTCACTTCAGAGAGGTTGGACAACTTAAGAAATTGATTAAGGGTTTTTTTTTCTCACTAAAATCCATAAAACTTTTGCATATGTAAGCTCAGAATAAATATGATGCTGTAGTTTGCTGTCTAGCTTGACAAAATAGTGCAAATTAAGGTGAAAAATTTAGCACACTTTGACACCAAAAAGTGATTTCTTTTTTACCTGAACCAGGGGTTTAGACTACGTGACCATGCTATGCTCGGATGCATTTACAAGGGCAACATTTGACCACTTGATTGTTCATAAGTTTGCGTCATACAGTGCCGATTTAAACCAAGCTGAGGCTGACGTCCAGCGATGTAAAGTGTTTTGCAAAATGTTGCATTTGTGCCAGAACACACGCAGCTTTTACCACCTTACAGTCAAGTTGCCGTGTTATGTGGCGTGCCACTTCCCACGCCGAAATAGACTCTAAATTACATAATCATAAACCGGGCCTGCAGAGTGCATTTCCTGGGAATAATTGGAGAGGGTGGGAGGTAGAGTGGGTCAGTGATTTGCAATGTTACTTCACAGTCACAGGTTTAAACGCAACCTGACTGGTGGGCCATTGCAGCTAAGTGTTCACATGCTGCCCCACTGGTTTAGTTTACTTCTAAAGACGCACAATTCTCCTGATTGCAAAAACACTTGTGAAAAGAAGATTGTAGCTTTATAACTTTGATTTTTGGAGTACCAAAAATGGAAATTTTGAAGGCAAGAGGGCTCAGGTGTTTTGTCGAGGTCTTTTAGCTTGTGCACACGAGACTACAACCATCATTTTTGCTCTCTTTCTGCTGTCGCCATGGATGCATGTATGCCAGCCTGCCTCAACGCCCACCCACACCCTGCTCGCATATTCCTAGATTGGCCAGGACATACAGTTTGTCATGTGCAAGTGTGCGTTGTCCATCTGACCAAACATGAGGCTGATTAGCATTTCTACTGCCAGCAAGACGACATCTATGTTCCACTGAGGCTTTATTGTCTTCAACAACAGTCAATCGCTTCCTCCTTTTGGTCAAAGTTTTTAAGCCATTCTAGTTTCTTGTCGTCACCTGGTAACCAACTTATCAGACCTGATGAACAAATGCTTCTGCTGAACTCGTCCACTTTGGTTTCTGACGTCAGACATGAAGCTTTTTTGTCTGAGCTGTCTCTGCAGGAACGTCTTTAAAACGTAACCCCTTTCTGCAGCAAAAGCATCACCGCTCACCCGCTGGACGCCAGTAAAGGGGCTTGTGGGACAGCGAGGTGTAAAATTGAGAGGATTGACGTCTTAGTAGTAGCGGGCCTTGTCATGTAGTTGCGTCTGCAGGTCTTAAAGGATTATTGGGTGGCATCTATGCCCGGTAAATAAATAGTTTTAGACTCTTACTTGCGTAGGCGGTGGCTATAAATGGGTCCACAGAGTCACTATACACAATTAAACCTCAATATATCGCAGATTTTTGATGCTGAGCTTCTGCCACTCCTCTCTAAGGTTTATTTTGACTGCCTCCCAGGTCGAAGGGGACTGTGCAATGACGACTGGTCTGTAATTGTGGCATCACTTCAAGTTAATTCTTGATTCTATATTTAGATGAAAGCATACGCACTACAAGTATGCAAATAGAGATTTAAGATTATTGTACTTCTGTGTCAGATAGGGTTTTTTTTATTACGACATAATCTGTGTTAAAACCATCAGCTGGGACCCAAACCGCCACAGACGTTTCAATGCCACTCGCGCAAACATGGCCACGAAGACATCTCATGGCCATGTTCAGATGTGCTCTGGAGGACGACGTGATAAGATTAAAAAAAACAAAACAAGTTTTTTAAAGCTGCAGACCTTGGAGAAAATACTGGGGGAATCTTTGCAAAAATCTTACACTGCTTTTCTTTCTCTCTCCCGTTTTTTTTTTTCAAATTTCAGGTGGCCTTCAGTACTTAGAGCAGCAAATCTCCGTGGAGGCAAGAGGACTATCTTTTGCCGTCTCCAAGAACTATTTCTCACTTTGGATTTTTATTTCGTCTCCCACATGTTGGAGAACTTCTGACAAAATCCTTTCATAACAAGGAATACTTCTTATTGACGCTGTGCTGAAGATAATAATTTGACTTAACCTCTTGTTTATCATAAGGTTTTTTTACCCACCACCTGCACTCCCCAGAGGGTTTATACCCATATTTATTTAAGCTTTTAGTTTTTTGGGATTTCATTTCTTTTTTCAAATAACACCAACTATGTTTATTTCGTGCTTGCACAGTCCTACTTAAACTTAAGCAGCTCTCATCGGTTTTCGATCCGACCCCATCCTACACTAGTATGAGTTATGAAAGCTCCACATCAACGCCCAGCAGCAGCACCCGGGTGCGGGTGGCCGACGGCAAGGAGCACGAATCAGAACCGCGCAGGTTAAACTCGGAGGAACCCGACAGCGCCCACCTCCACTCCAATGGCAGCGCTCAAGACCAAAGCAACGGAGGCGGAGGAGGCTCGTCGCCCGAGGGAGGCTCCAGATCAGAAGACCGAAGGGGGACCAACTCGGACGATATGGACGGACTGTCCAGCGGGAATGATTCTGGGGAGAGGGAGAGCGAGGGCAGGCCAGACCGGGAAAATCGGTCGTGTGGACATCAGTCATCTCGCAGCTCCCACAGTCAGAGCTCCTCAAACGGAAAGGACTCTGGCATGATACTGGAGACCACGGAGAGCAACAAGAGGTCAGCAAGTTTATATGTTTACAGAGAACAAATACACGTGTGTTCCCAGAGCTAAAAAACTTTGTGCATAAACAAAATGAGTAAACATTTTAACATAAAGAAATACAGTATTACATCTCATTGTTACTTTAATCAGTGGAAAGTTGAAGTGGTTTATATAAATAATCAATGGGTTTTAACCATAGTAATTTAAGATCTGATCAATAATACTTTTGTATTATTGTTACATAAGAGGATGGTTAAGATTAAAGTGTGAAGATGAGTCATTTCAGAAGAACTGATCAAATCCAGCATACACCACAGACACACATGCGTGGCTTTGAAATCTAACTGTGCTCGTCTTCTTGAGTAACAAGCTGAGTTCAATCATCTATGTGGAAAAAGTAGGAGGAGAAATCCTTTGTTTATGAGAAGTTTGTCTATCTGAGTTTTATTCAGAGTTTTATCGTGAGTTTTGAAAATTGTTTCAAACAAAATTTGAAACAATTTTTGACACTGCAGAACTTCAACTTAAGTTCCAAGAACTTCTTATCTGTAATTTCAGCAAGTGAAACTGCAGCCTCTTTTGACAAGATTACTAGAAACAAGTTGTTTTTCATGTAATATTTACTAATGTACACAACAGCACACCCACACAGACGTCGCACAAATCTCACAAAGCACAGTTTGTCTAAATGGGTAAGTACCACCCTCCTTTTGAGTGTCTAAAGTTTGGATTGTTTTTCTTCATGCAGCTCCAACTCCCAGAGTCTATCCCCTCCCAGCAGCTCACTGGCCTACAGCCTGCTGTCCACCGGTTCGGAGCACGACCCTCCCTCCACGTCCGGATGCAGCAGCGACCAGTCGGCCAGGCTGCAGACACAGAAGGAGCTGATGAAAGCCATCAAAGAGCTGAAAGTCCGCCTGCCTTCCGAGCGTAAAGCCAAAGGGCACTCCAGCACTCTGAGTGCACTTAAGTACGCTCTCCAATGTGTCAGACAAGTCAGAGGTAAGGAAACATTTTTTAATCAAATGTGTGATGGTTCTTGAGGAAGTAGGTAGAAGATAAAATCTGATATGAAATCCTTGCAGCAAACAAGGAATACTATCACCAGTGGAGTGTGGAGGAGTGCCACGGCTGCAGCTTGGACCTGTCCACCTTCACCATAGAGGAGCTAGACAATATCACCTCAGAATACACACTCAAGAACACAGTACGCTGATCTAGATGTTCACCATCTCTCGCAAATCGGATGTTGTGGTAGAGTTCTTTAACTTTCTGCTCTGCTTTTTTCAGGACACGTTCTCCATGGCAGTGTCTTTTCTGTCAGGGAAGGTGGTGTACGTCTCCCCGCAGGGTTCCTCTCTGCTACGCTGCAAACCTGACTGCCTCCAAGGCACCATGTTTTCTGAGCTCCTGGCCCCACAAGACGTCAGTACGTTCTACAGCAGCACAGCCCCCTGCCGCCTGCCAACCTGGGCCTCCTGCATCGGCTCTGGTCAGCCTACAATAAAATGATAGTTAGCGCGTCTATGCTAGTCCCCAACCTACTCACCCTCCTTTTTCATCCTCAGCTTCTCCTCCCGTCGACTGCACTCAGGAGAAGTCCATGTTCTGTCGGATCAGCGCCAACCGGGCTCAAGGGGGTGAGATGCGCTACTACCCCTTCCGCCTGACCCCCTACCAGCTCACACTCAGAGACTCGGATGCAGCAGAGCCACAGCCGTGCTGCCTGCTCATCGCAGAACGAGTACACTCCGGTTACGAAGGTACGATTAGTTTATGACTTTATGCGCTTTTTGTCACTGGTCATCTTCACCTAAACTTACAAAGAACTCGCATTAACAACATTTATTGAAAATATTAGAATCAAAATATATGTTTAGATGAGCATCAGAAACTTTGGTTTCAGAGAATAATCAAAGATATTCATCAGTCGCAGATTTAGTCCCCATTACGTCGAGTTTTACCTTCTTTCTCTAAGTTGTTTGAGAAAGTTCAGATATTAGTTTAAGTTCTCTTCATCTCACAAGTGTTTCTAAGGATTTACGTGAACATCTCTGTTGAGGTCGTTTGCATTTGCTACTGGCATCTCCGTTAGCTAATGGGCATTGTTAACAAACAAAAACAGCCTGCAGTTTTTTATTTACGTCATCTCTTGCTTTCTCCACTTTTCTAGCTCCTCGCATTCCTCCTGATAAAAGGATCTTCACCACCAGCCACACTCCCAGCTGCCTCTTTCAGGAAGTTGACGAGAGGTTAGTTACCCAGCACAAGTGCCATGGTTACTGGTCTATTGCTTTAAACAATACTTTCCGTGTATGAATTGCCGATGAGCTGGTTTAGTGATTAATATTATATATGAAGAAATTACAGTAGTAAATAAGTGAAAATGATGTGTTTTCAGGGCGGTGCCACTTTTGGGCTACCTGCCACAGGACCTGGTGGGTACCCCCATTCTGCTCTACATCCACCCGGAGGACAGAGCAATGATGGTGGCGATCCATGAGAAAAGTGAGCTTGTTTTCTGATAAACGTCCCTCCTCTGTTCTTTCATGTACACCTAAACATTGATGCAGGTGGGAGTCTGTTTTGGTAAAATGCTTTTAAAGGTTGGTTGTGTTTAAATGTTGGCTTTTTTGATGGCTTTTCAAACCATCAGCTTTGGTTCCAAAAATTCTTGAACTTTTTAAGAATAAGACCCCTGTTAAACATTAAATGAAAAAAAAAAACCTACGGAATAGAAATTTGAGAACCCTATGTCGTTCCTGACACTTGTTAAGATTGCCACTTAAATTCATCACGCATTTAAAACAGAAGATAAATGTTTGTAAGAAGCTCAGAGTTAAACCTGAATTGTATCTTTCATGTCCCCCAAACTTGTTTCTTATATCCATCTTCACATGTTCTATCTTTTATTTCTCCCTTAGTCTTTCAATTTGCAGGCCAGCCCTTTGACTACTCGCCCCTGCGCATGTGCGCCCGCAGTGGCGAATATCTGACCATTGACACCAGCTGGTCGTCCTTTGTCAATCCCTGGAGTAGGAAGGTGGCCTTCGTCGTTGGACGCCACAAAGTCAGAACGTGAGATTTCTTCTCTTCTAACTTTTAAACCAACAATTTTTTTTACTGCTTACTTTAACAACAGTCAGGTACAGGAATTGAAAAAGTTTTAAACTCCAGATTAGAATAAAACTATGTAGCTTCAAGTTTCAATTTTTTCATGAGTTATTTAAAACCGACAGTAAAAAGTTGTAACATTTCCACTTTTCTCATCTCCAGAAGCCCTCTCAATGAAGATGTGTTCTCCATGCCACACGGCTACGAGAGCCGGGTGACCACACCAGATATTGTTCAGCTAAGCGAGCAGATCCACCGGCTCCTGGCACAGCCAGTGCACAGTGGCAGCTCGCAGGGCTACAGCTCGCTGGGCTCCAGTGGTTCCCGAGGGTCCCGCCATTCTCACCAGCAGCACCTCAGCGCCTCGGCCGCCTCATCCAGTGACAGCAATAGCCCGATTATGGACGAAGCCGCCGTCACGCTGCATAAACCCGTAAGTCACTGCAATGGTAGTTTCCATTCATCTTTTTTTTTTGTCCACATCAGGGAATGTGTACCATATATATGTCTTTGCGTTTTCCTCAGATGACGTTCCAGCAGATCTGCAAAGATGTCCACATGGTGAAGACTAATGGGCAGCAGGTTTTTATCGAGTCTCGTAATCGCCCGGCACCCAGAAAAAGCGGTGGCGCAGCAGGTAAGAAACATCCAATACTTCTGTCATCTCTGAGATGTGTACAATATTTCCAACAGCAACTAGAGTGTTTTTTCCATCCAGCTCCTGCAAACATCCGAGCCATCTCCAGCGACCCAGTCAGAGGTCTGATAGCGGACATGACACAGCCACCCAAAGCTCTGCTTCCTGCTCCTCTGGCACAGAAAGAGCCCACTACCGGCTACTCGTATCAGCAGATCAACTGCCTGGACAGCATCATTAGGTAGGTGTGCAACATCAAGCTTTTTATCTTTTCATCCCTCACTTTGACTCATCTGCTGCATTCCTGTTCAGATACCTGGAGAGCTGCAACATTCCGAACACAATAAAAAGGAAGTGCGGTTCATCCTCGTACACTGCTTCCTCCACGTCTGATGACGACAAGCAGCCGGACACCAGCGGCAACAACAAAGGTGCTTTTACAAAGTTATTTTATCCACATGAAACTAATAATTAGGTTTGGTTGATGAAGACAATCCTCAGAAGTTTCCCAGATCTCCTCATTTTCAACCTGCCTGTGTCTGTCTGAACTGTGACGATGATCTCTCCACAGGTGGTTCAGTTAACCTCGTAGGTGAACCACCTACTCTGCCGCCGCTCGCCATGGCCGCCAAGGCAGAGAGTGTAGCCTCAGTTACATCTCAGTGTAGCTTCAGCAGCACCATCGTCCATGTAGGAGACAAGAAACCTCCTGAGTCAGGTGGGCACCGTTCTATCACTCTCTACATGTCTTCACTGGGAAAGCACCAAGAAGCTTCTGTTTTCATCATGGATGGATCGATCAAGTTTTATTTTTTTATAAGTTTAACTATGTATTACACACATAACACAACAGTGTCACAACAAACTCATCTAAAAGGATTTCAAATGCAGTTTATCAAGCTTAAACACACAATCAAACCAAGTACTAACTAAACTAATCAAATCAGAGTGTTTTCTAACTTTAGATCCTTCTTCTCATTGAGGAAAAACTCCTAAACAGCCGGCTAATAAAAAAGGAGAAACGATAATGAGTGGTAATTAGAGATTAGATCCTCTAACTTAACAAAATGTAGTTACATGTAGAAAGTGGACTTCATTCAGATGGAAATAGGGTGTTGTTGAGGTTAGATTAGGGGAAGCTGTAATGAAATGAAGATCACAAATGGGCTGAGCTAAGGTGTGAAGGTCAGTGGAATATCCACTAGAAGTATCTAAAACAGTCCACTGTCCATTAGAGAGGTACAATATGTGAATATGTATCATATAAAATAGTGAAAGAAGACATGAAGATAGTTGACGTAACCGAAGAGGATGCAGGAGATAGGGTTAGATGGAAGAACTGACTTGCTGTGGCGACCCCTCAAGGGAAAGGAGAAGAAGATCATATAAAATAGAGAAAGGGGAAACAATAGCAGAGAATAAAAGAGGGGTGGTAAATGAAATTAGAGAAGAGGGAGCCAGTACCGCATACCTCTCAAGCTTCTGCTTTCTAGCTTTTATCAGAGCAATTTTGCAGGTGCCACATGTGTAAACTCATATTTTTGTTAAATTATTATCTGGCTCAGAATTGTTTGTGTGTCTTTCTGCACAAACACAAGGAGAGAAGATCAGACACCTGCTTGGTATCTGTATTTGGAAGTCCTCTGTAGCCATATTGTCTGCTGTGTCAACCCAACAATCTTGGAACAAGGACGGTGCCCGTGTAAACTACCGGGGGAAAGCCGGGTCCACTTCCTCATACAATCCAAATCAGAAAGTGATGTTTGATTAATAGAAAGTTCCAGAAAGTCATAAACAGACCGATGAGTAGGGCAACAGATTTGCTAGCTTGTGCTAGAAGGATATTTCATCTTAGGTCGTTCTAGTCTGGACAACTATTGAGAAGTAAACCAAAAAAAAACAGCTTGGTTTTTAATGTATTTCTGTCTTTATGTTTTTCTGTTTGAGGTGAGAAAATAACCTGCTGATGTTTTTCTCTCAACAATTCCTCCATCTTTCCTTTTCTATCACAGACATTGTCATGGAGGAGGCTCCCACACCTCCCACGCTCGCTCCTCCCACCGCAGCTCCTTTTACCTCTGTGACTCCTCCCACAGCCACCAACATTGCCATCGCTCCTCCCCCGCCACCTCCACCACCTCCTCAGCTACAAGCCAGCCAGTCAGAAAGGGAGAGTCGCAGGAGTGTGAGTGGAGGAGGGGGGCGCCTCGGTCTTACCAAAGAGGTGCTGTCCGCCCACACCCAGCAGGAGGAGCAAGCCTTCCTCGACCGTTTCAAGGACCTAAGCAAGCTGCGCGTGTTCGATCAGACTGCCTCTTCCACTGTGCACTGCCACACTCCGGCTGCGCTGCCCCGAGGTACATTCACATGCACAACGCAGGGGATAACAGGGATGAAAATAAAAGTGTAAAAATTTCATTCATTCGTTCATCTTCAGTATTGTTTATCCAAATCGGGGCAGCAGGGTACACTCTAGACATGTTGCCTGCATGTTGCAGATCTTTTGGGAAAATTTGATGCCGTTTTTTCAGGCTACAGTGAATGAATTTATATTAATTGTTTGTGTATCCTGTGCTTCTTCAGGGGTGCGCTGTTCCCGGGATTACCCAGCAGCAGGAAGTGGCAGCCATAGACGGGGACGCGGTGGCAAGCGTGTGAAGCACCAGGAAGCGTCTGAGCAGCACGGCTCTGTGGCCAGAAGCAGCACTGCAGCCGTTCCTCTTAGCATGGCAAACTCCCCGTCATGGCCCTCCCAGCCCAGCATCCCCTCCGCTATGCTCCCAATCTACCCTGTCTACCCACCCCTCACTCAGCCGCTGCCCGACCCCTCACGGTTCCCTCCCACCCCAATGGTACCCCCCATGATGGCCCTTGTTCTGCCAAACTACATGTTCCCCCAGATGGGGGCACCCATGGCTCAACAGGGCGCTGTTCCAGGACCATTCTACAATCCAAACTACAGCTACCCCACCCCTGCTCCTTTAGCCACCCCTGCGATGTCCAACCAGATGCCGTGCGGCCCTTCCCGTAGCAGCACACCACAGTCATGCAACCAGACCCCTGCCGATCGCGATGGCGCAGAGTCGCCTCTCTTCCAGTCCCGCTGTTCCTCCCCACTCAACCTGCTCCAGCTGGAAGAGTCGCCAAGCAACCGCTTAGAGGTTGCTACAGCACTAGCAGCCTCACAACAAACTACACCATCTGTACAAGGGGGGACTGCAGGCGGGCAGAACCCTGCCAACAGGAACACCGATGTCTCTAAGGACAATGAAAATGTAACCGCTTCACTCGAGTACAAATTCTCTTTTAGAAATTCTTCTGTTTATAAACAGTTTTTAATGTGCCGCTCAGGGAGAAGCAAACGAGTCCAACCAAGACGCCATGTCCACCTCCAGCGACCTGTTGGATCTCCTCCTGCAGGAAGACTCCCGCTCTGGCACCGGCTCGGCTGCCTCAGGTTCAGGATCTTCTGGAACCAGATCTTCGGGTTCTGGCTCTGGTTCTAATGGCTGCAGCTCTTCTGGAACCAGCGGAACCAGTACGTCCAAATACCTCGCATCATCTCACACACACTAACAGACATCATTTCTATCTTATCTAAATTTATCTTTTTGGACCAGAATCGTCGATTCCTAACAGGTTATTGAAATTAAAAGCTAAATCCTGCTTGACTGTTAGAATAACTTAAATATTTTAGTTTGGTGTTTTATTTGTGTTCATTGGAACAGAAACAGGTCCGTTTATCACTTTAGTTTTCAAACTGACATGAAAAGATTTCCTTTGAAGACACTCTTTGTATAAAAGCATGGATAGCTCTTATTGATCCTATTACTAAATCATTTCCAAAACTCGTGTTTGCATTATGGCTTTGAAGTTTTTGATTTATGAAGTCATTGACAAGAGAATTGAGTAGTTGTTCTTTATACAGAATTCACAGGAACGTTTGAATTCCATTGTATCATTTATCTGTCTTAAGAAGTTTGAATAAGGGTTGTTGGTGGTAAGGGGTTATAAAAAACCGAAACGAGCTGTAACCCCACTTTTGGAACTAACCAAAAACCAAAAGCAGGCGATAAACCTGAGCTCCTCAAAATAGAAAGCAGACACAAAAAGCCTTGACGCTTCTCTGAAAAAACAAAACAACTTATAAATAGATAAAGTGGTTCGAAACATGAATTAAATGGACGTAATCTTCATTTAAAAAATTCCAACCAAAACTTTTTCATTTCTATTTAGGTCTAACTTGACTGCTAGTGATAAAGGTCTATGATTGGGGAATCATTGCTAACACAACCAAACAACTTAGTTTACCTCCATGCTTCGCTTTGAACAGACACAAATGAACGCTTACATTTGTCATTATGGCGTCATCTCAATTTGCTGTTGGGGCGGATGTTTTTCTAACGTGTCACAAACAATCCTTAATTCGACTAATTCGACTTGGCGTACGAGTTGGACAGAAATTAAATTAGGCTTTAGGTGATGCCAGCCTGGATAGGTTCTACCATTTTCTACAAAAAAATACATTATTTCACATTGCTACAAAGCATAGCCGGAATTACCAAGTTTAAATACTAGTAAACACGTGTAGAACATCCACATCTGACCACAATTTAATCCCTTAACTTATATGTTCAGGCAGCAGCCAGGGTAGCCACACCAGCAAGTACTTCGGCAGCATCGACTCTTCGGAGAACGATCACTCCCGCAAACAGCCTGCAGGGGGCAGCGGTGGAAGCGGTGAGGAGCAGTTCATCAAGTGTGTCCTGCAAGACCCCATCTGGCTGCTGATGGCCAACACAGATGATAAGGTCATGATGACGTACCAGCTCCCCATCAGGTCAGACCTGCTCAGCATAGAAACTTCTAAGGTGGACATTGGCCGCTCACACACTCCGTCTTCTTCTATTTGACCATTAGGGACGTGGAGACGGTGCTGCGAGAAGATCGGGAGGCTCTAAGGAACTTGCAGAAACACCAGCCTCGCTTCACCGATGAGCAGAAGAAGGAGCTGAGTCAGGTCCATCCCTGGGTTCGTACTGGTCGTCTGCCTCGTGCCATCAATATCTCTGTAAGTGTCTTCAGCCCCTTCGCCCCATTAGTAATACAGAGTAGAGACAAATACTTATTTACCTAACTCTAAGTGAATTACATATGTTTTGGTTTTTATGTTTCTGTTTTTAGGGCTGCACAGGGTGCAAATGCCCCCCGTCCATACCTCCCGCTGCTCCGTTTGACGTAGAGATCCACGAGATGGAGCTGTGCAGCATGCTGAAGGCTCAGGAGGACAGCAGCAGCAAGACTGTGAAGAACCTCACAGAGACAATCATGGAGGATGCTCACTTAGAGGAGGAAGACGAGGAGGACGAAGAGGACGACACGAAAAGGCAATGTGACCACCGAGATATGGCGGCAGAAGATCAGGGAGAGACCTCAGAAGGCTTGAGAGACAAATCAGAAAGCTAAAAACGTTAAACAAGAAAAAGACTTGTGTTTACGCACCTTCCAGAAGCTTTTGTGTTTGGAAAACAAGAAAAAAACAACTGCGATGGAATGTTATGGTGGACGTTAACTGCCATTGGATGTTTGAGGAACCACTCAGGCATGATGTCTGATCCCCAATTGGCACACACTCAGTTTTAGCGAGTGTATTATTTTTTTTCTTTTTGTTGGCGTATTTATTGAACTTGTACAGAACTCAGAAAGGACGAAGGTGAATGTGTTACAAAACGGCGCCCCCCAGATGGAAGATACAAGCTAAAGGTGTTCATCTCTTCATTCGCAACTCATTTTATCGAATGTTTCTTGAATCCATTTTTAGTTTCAATCTTGTAAAAAACAAAAGTTAGAAAATATTGGGATAAAAACGTTGCTGTGAGTTACTTTAATTTAATAAACAAGTTGTACAGTGTAAACGACTCATTTTGTAAATGTGTGTATTTTTATACTTAAATTCCCTATAAAAATAAAAAAAATAAAAAATACCCAAAACTTAAACCTGTAATATAAAAGATGAAGATTAAAAATGTTCATAAACAAATAATATAATAATGTGACTATGTGACCGTCTGGAGGGGGAAGAGAGGATATGTGTCTAAAATGTTTTACAGTATTTTTCTAAAAAAAAAAAAATTCAACACCCGAAGCTGCGAACATTTCCAAACTAGAAGAAGTTTGCGCTACCGTCACCTGCTCGTGCTACTCAGCAGGTTTTTAATAGGTCTTTAGAGTTGAACGGGAAAAGTATGAACGATCATATCTTTTCCTCTCTTTCACTGTCTCTCTCTCCCTCTGTGGTACTGTCCTGGTCATGTCATACTTTCAGCTTTCGTAATATTTTTTTGTGAAGATATTTGTACAAAAATGAGAAATAAAATGACTAAATAAACTGCCTTTGATTATATTTTTGGTGCATCACTCTCCTTTGTATCTACTTGCATCTATTTTTGTTGTACGGGGCGTTGTGCAACAGTTGGCCAGGATGCAGAGAACAATCCAGAAAGAAGTGGAGAGCTGTAGTGAAGCAGAGCAGCAGCTTTCCAACTAAACCTCAGTCGTTTTCATTCTACTGCGGTTTCTACTCTGAGGGGTCACAGCAACTTTATAAAAAAGAAAAAAATAGCCCTATCCTTCCAAGAGGCCTCGTCTTGTCAGTTTCATCAAGGCCAAAAACCTTGACAAGACTGTGGAAATTTTATTAACATAAAACGTTACGTAGACCTAAAGTGACAAATAATAAAAAGCTATAATGAAAACTTAATTTGTCATGATGTATCATGCGTAATTTAAGACAGAAAACTACATTGTTGCTGGATGATTACTGTTTTGCTTTATGTGCTTTCTATTCTTTGCATCTCTTAAATCGTTTTGTCACCAGTTTAAATTCCTGCCAAGTTTTTAGAAAGAATTTTATTCCAAGCGACTATTTAAAGTTCCTAGTGTTTTTTTAAGAGCCTAAATCCGATGTCAAGTCAGCCCGAAAACAAGCCACAATTAACTTTTGAAATGATGGATTTATTTAGTTGGCTTCTGATTAATCCATAACTTCCTATTTTTGTCTGTTTAGTTTAAATTTTTTTCTCTTTAAACACCAGTCATTTTTAACTCGTTGAAATGACCGCAGCGTTTCCCATTGTTGGTGTATAAGCAAACATTTTCCAGCATTGGTTTAAAAACCAAACAGGCCAGGGGTAAGTCTGAAACATTTTCTAAGGGTGTTCAAGCACACTTATAAAAATCTACAATGTCACTTGTGGGGGAGACGGTGGCTCAATGGTTAGAGCGTTCGCCCTCGTACCGGAAGTTTGCGAGTTTGCATCCCACTGAGTTCACGTTTAGGGTCCTTGAAGAAGACACTGAACCCCTCTACCTAGCCCCACCTAGGTTAGGTAGGGACCTAGGTGGGTGGGTGGTCCCCCCCAGATAGGGACTGCCTACCTAGGTAGGTTAGGTGGGGTTAGGTAGGGACACGTTAGGTGTGGTTAGGTAGGTTAGGGACCACCTACCTATCCTAGGTAGGTTAGGTGGGGTTAGGTAGGGACACCTAAGGTAGGGTTAGGTGGGGTTATGTAGGTTACCTAACCTAGGTTGGTTAGGTGGGGTTAGGTAGGGACACCTAAGGTAGGGGTTAGGTAAGGTTATGTAGGTTAGGGACCACCTACCTAACCTAGGTCATGTCCTTACCTACCTAGGTTAGGTAGGGACACCTAACCAACCTAACCCTGCCTAACCCCACCTGTTGTAGGTGGGGTTAGGTGGAAGCCATTGGCGCCGTCATAGGTGGCATCCTGCTACGAATTTCCCGGTCAGGTATTAATAAAGTATATCAATTCAGGTTTGATGCCTGGAATCCAAGATACTTTTACGTATTATACAGTGAAATATCAGTATTTTGGGCCTGCCCAGCTGAGGCAGTTCAATTCAAATATAGATCGAACTATGAACATGCCGCGCACGCCCACTTTTGCGTCTTTTCAACTTTTGCATTCTTGAGCAGCGCTAAGAAATTGTTTCCAGTGGGCGTGGGTCTCCTACACCCACCGGTGCGGCGCTTCCGTGGCTAAGCGAGGTGCTGACGCAGGATTGAGAATTAGCTAGTTAAAGGCAAACAGAAAAAACAGTAGTGCCGCCATGTTTGCTTTTTTGCCCCGCCTCTCCGTCGATACCCTTTAGAATACCGTGAAGGGTAAAAGTTTTCGGTCCGGTAAAAAAATGGTATCGGTATCCCATCCCTAGGCATGAAAGTTGTTTTATTTCAATAATATTTATTAAATTACTACTGTAGCGTTCTCGTAACAGTTGTATATGAATAATAAAGTCTCAGTTAGCCGTCACAGCTAGCGAAAACGCTTATGTAAACGTAAAGCTAACATTAGCTGCTTGCAGTTTTGTTTGAGGACATAAACGAAGTACAATGAAATTGTATTCACAAAATCTAACCAAATAAAAATGTTCAGTTTCATTTGTGTAAAGTAATCCTCGAAATTAGAACGAGAATACACTACACAGTGCTCACGCATCGTAACTATTTCTGCGTGCTGGTAGATTCAAGATGGTGGCCACATTTCAGCCAATGTGGGACCTAACTCTTTATGTCTATGTATGCAACACTCAAGTCAGCATATGTTTCACCTTATATGGTCATTTCTTAAAATCTGTGACGTAACAGAGTGAAAAACTGTAACAGACCAACCTGAATCGAAATGAGGCATTCTATCCTAACTGAGCAGGAACAGAAAAGTACCAAGGATATTTTTGCTGTTACTTTATGGATTCAATTTAGATCTTGTGACAATGATCCCACAAACTAGTCTAAAGAGTCTCAGCAGGGAGGCTGGTATCCAGGCTAGCAGCAGATGAGCTTCATCAAGTCAGTGAAATGAAGGTCAGTCAGTCAGTAATCTTCTTATCTGTCAGTCCCTTTCAGGGTTGCGGGGGGTGCCGGAGCCCATCCCGGCTAATTTAAGGCGAAGGGCGGGGTACACCCCGAACAGGTCGCCAGTCTGTCGCGGGGCCACAC
This sequence comes from Neostethus bicornis, assembly GCA_902685375.1. NCBI lineage: Eukaryota > Metazoa > Chordata > Actinopteri > Atheriniformes > Phallostethidae > Neostethus > Neostethus bicornis. Next base: position 10,466,242 of record LR738558.1, on the reverse strand, counting down.
ATATACAACCATTCACATATACACTCATTCCTAGGGGCAATTTGGCACCGGCCAATCAACCTAGCATGCATGTTTTTGGAGGGTGGGAGGAAACCGGAGTACCCGTAGGAAACCCACGCAAACACGGGGAGAACATGCAAACTCCACACAGTGTTTCAAGCCTCGTCCCCCACCCGGGACTCGAACCCACGACCTTCTTGCTGTGAGGCCACTGTGCTACCCACTGCGCCACCATGCTGCCCTGAAATGAAGGTGAGTGTTCAAATGATGTGTAAAATGAAAGTGATGCATTTTGTCATGATCCCCTCACCTGCCGCCAGAGGGAGCCCTGGACCTGCCTTATCCCCCTTATTAGGGACACCTGAGATTGATTTCTGATGCCCTGGTGCCTGTTTAGGGCAATCACCCCGGACTTCCACATGGGGTCATTGACCATAATTGAACACTGTTATTATTTGAACTTGAGTTAATCCTGTGCCCTTTGCTTTACAGATTTACCTGAATTGTGTTCAATAAACTTTGGGATGTCCTGAATCTAAGTCCTCCTCCTTCCACAACACTTTGAAACTCTTAGTATATAATAACAACCACATGATGATGCAGTGCTTGGCACAGAAGCCTCACAGCAAAAAGGTCTAGGGTTCGAGTCCCAAAGTGGGGCGAGAGTTGGACAGGCTTGTAACACTGGCCTTTCTGTGTGGAGTTTGCATGTACTCCCCATGTATGCAAACGGTTTCCTCGCACCCTCCAAAAACAAGCATGTGAAGTGCATCTAGCCCAGGACACTCTTGAAAAAAAGATTCATAATCTCAATGTAGAGGAAGAAGACTGAAAGATATGAGAATGGAGGAAGAGAAGACAAAGACTTCAGTCATCTTCTTATCTGTCTATCCCTTACAGAGTTGCGGGGGGGTACCGGAGCCCATCCCGGCTGATTGAAGGCGAAGGGCAGGGTACACCCCGAACAGGTCGCCAGTCTGTCACAGGGCCACACACACACACATTCATTCCTAAGGGTAATTTTGGCACCGGCCAATCAACCTAGCATGCATGTCTTTGGAGGGTGGGAGGAAACCGGAGTACCTGGAAACCCATGCAGACACGGGGAGAACATGCAAACTCCACACAGAAAGGACAGTGTTCCAAGCCTCATCCCCACCCGGGACCCAAACCCACGACCTTCTTGCTGTGAGGCCACAAAAGACAAAGACTATTTAAAAAAAAAAAAAAAAAAACTCTAAAAGAAGTGGTCATCAGAAAAAAATTGTACGATATGTCCACATGCCAGATTATTAACAGGTCAATCTGACAAATCAGCTTGTTTTTGTTCAAATTTTTATTCATGCACTCTTTTACGTCTCCCCTCCCTTTTCAAAACTTCACCTCTATCCACGCCTCTGTTCCATTTTCCCTCCTTCTCCATGCTTTTTTTCTTCCTCTCCTCCACACACGTTTTTTCCCCATCTGGGAGGAGGACGTGATGGAGGACCGGGTGGCAAATGGGTGCCTTCTTGGTTTTTTGCTGATCTTTGGATGGACTGATGCTCAGACTAACACAACAAACCTGAGGTGAACCTATGTGTCTTTCTGTTCAATCTGTTTTCTTCCTTGCATGTGGCAGATGTGTGTGGGTTTGTGCTAAAATGTAATCATGAATTAATTTAGAGTAAAAACAATAAAACTTTTTACTGGCAAAACAATTTGGTTTTATTCACATGAACAAACGCACTAAACATTATTAAAGCAATCCAAAATCAGATTTGACATCATTTTGTGCATGTGTTTTGATTATTTTTTTAACTTAAGCAATTCTTTTTTTATTGTTTACTGGAGCATGTGCTGCCATCTACACACAGGTTGTAAATTGAACATGAGAGACAAACAAATGCCTGTGGGCTGCTGGGAAGGGAGGGACTCAACCACTGGGCTACTCTGCCAAATGTGGCCTTACGCTGCCACAGATAGAAGAACACAGAAAATCGTATAAAAGAACCTTGATGATCACAGAAGAAAACTTCTGTCACTAATTTTCAAAGGAACTTTTGGCCACAGATTTTCCACGGGCCAAAATCAATGATTGTGAAAGTAAATCAGAAGTGCATGTGATGTGGAGCTTTGGGTGTGTGTCTCCAAACTCCATGTGTCAGAGCTTTATTTTAAGTGCCTGTTTAGAGTCATATACTGTTGCAGTTAGCAAGGTACAGCTAGTCTTGTTGCTGTACTGTACATAAGCAGGGCTGCTGGCCGGCCTGATCAAGCAACATGAGGGATCACTGAAAACCCGCCATACAGGCACCAGCCTTGGAGAACAGAGTCCCACTGTGGTTTTCAGTGCATATGTAAACTTATGTGTGTTTGTGTGTGTGTGTAAAGTTATACCTTCAATACTCTTCAGTTTAGCTCCACTTTCTGGCCAACACGTCCGCTTAAAGAGGACTACACAGTTTTCTATCTTTCTTTCAGCCCCGTGTTTTCCTGCGGAGGTCATCTGGTGACAGATTCTGGCATCGTGGCCAGCGAAGGGTTCCCAAGTTACTACAAACCCAACAGTAAATGTACCTGGTATATCACTGTGAGTTCCAGTACACGCTCAGAGGTTTCTGTTTTAAATCTCCCAGCTACCAATTAAAAGAAATGAAGGGTTTCTGGTTTTAAATTTGAAAGGACATGCATGGTTTTATTTGGCACCATGGGAGAGCGAAGACTTAAAAATACTCTTACTAGAAAATAAGGTAATTTCATTCATGGAGTAAACTAATAAAAACAAATAAAATGTGAAGAGAATTAAATGGTTAAAAAGCAAAGCATAAGATTTTTACAGTTCTGTTTTAAAAACAGTGAAGTTTGGGTTAAAATTTCTGAGGATTTTTTTTTTGTTTTGAATTTTTCATATCATAATGTATTAATTCATTTTTGCCTTGGAAGCAGTGGTGGATGAAGTACTCACTTTTTGTACTTAAGTAAAAGTACAGTTAATTAGGCAAAAAAAAAAATCCCCAAGTGAAAGTACCAGTAAAAGTAATCTGCTTAAGTAAAAGTAATCTGCTTAAGTAAAAGTACAAAAGTAACTGGTGTAAATTTTATTTTTTAAGTAAAAAGTAAAAGTAATCGACCATAATTCATTTGTTTGCGCTGTACCATCACAGATACATACTCTGTGTATTGATGGCTCAACTTTTTATTTAAAAGTAAACACAACAAACCACAACCTTCTGACTCATTTTCAACTTGTACTATATTTGATGTTAGTTTTTAGGCAGTAAATGACTGCTGAAAATGTTTACTCTCGATCCTGATTGGTCCTCGATTCATTACTTCTTCTCCCTCTTGGAGTTGATTTAGGCGATACGGCTCCAAGATGCGCAAAAAAACCTGTATACATTTTTAAACTCCTGACTGAAAATGTAACAAAAAATGCAAAACACACTTTTAAAAAGTAGCGGAGTAAAAGTACAAATATTTGCTCTAAAATGTAGTGAAGCAAAAGTAAAAAGTAAAGGTCTCAAATTTTACTTAAAGGTCCCCTATTATGCAAAACTGACTTTTATGAGGTTTTAACCTTTTATTTTACTTAGTACTACCCCAAACAATCCCCCAAAGTGTGTTTTATTGTGATTCATGCTATTTTGAGATATTTAAATTCAAAGTAAGGGGCGTGTTCTCCAAACCTCTAACGACTGGTGGAACATAGTGACGTACATCTGTTTTTTGTTCAGCCCCCTGCAGCTCAAACACCCTCCCCCACTTCTACCTGCTCTCCACCCTGATATCCACCCATTTCCGTGCTTCACTCTACTGTGAAGCACACCTCGCCCCTCCCGCTCCACGCTGTGCTGGGTGGGTGGGGAAATCACAATGAATGACAACCAATCGCAACCAACGGGGCGGGTCCCGGGAAAAAAAAAAAGAAAAAAAGACTGAAACAAGCTGTTTTGAGTTCCGGGTATGAAACTGCGCTCCAAAACAGGCTAGTATTTCTAAACTTTTGTGTTGAGATTGTGGCGGAATGTAAAATTATGCATATCAGATACATAGCACAGGATAAAATAAGAGGAAAAAGGCATAATAGGGGACCTTTAAGTAAAGTACAGATACACATTTTTTTTACCTATGTACAGTAACAAAGTACATTTACTTCTTTACGTTCCAACACTGATTGGAAGAGTTAATATTTGACAAAAATTGACCTTTTTTAACACATAATTTGCCGATCCTCGCAAAGTGTCTTTTTCCACTCACCAGCTTACGAGTCAGACTGATTACAAACTGAAAACATTTAGATCAAATCACTGTTATTTTTTCTGTCTAAAGGTCCCAGAGGGTCATGTGGTCATGCTATCTTTCCGCCTCTTTGACATGGAGGCCGACCCCACCTGTCGCTATGACTACCTGGATGTCTACAACGGTCACACACGGCTGGTGCAGAAGCTGGGACGTTTCTGTGGGACGTTTAGGCCGGGTGCCCTCATCTCCACCTCCAATACCATGATGCTGGACATGGTATCAGATGAAAGCACTGGAGGGAGAGGCTTTCTAGCTTCGTTTAATGCAGGAAAGCCTCATATGGAAGGTGTGGATGTATGACATCACTGCTCCATTTGGTTAAAGTGTATAAAGTTGCTACAATTTGTCATTTGAAGTATGAATTCTTCAATTTTGCTTTTTTAAAAAACTATCACAGAGGAGCAATTTTGCGGAGGCCGGCTGACCAAATCCCAAGGCTCTGTGAAGACACCAAACTGGCCGAACTCTAATTACCCTGCTGGCATTAGCTGCTCCTGGCACATCTCTGTAGAGCCGAGCAATGTAAGCATTGATCCTATTTTACTTGTTTTCAGAATCACTGTTCTAAATAAACTGCATAACAAGAGAAACACTTTTTTTTGCAGTATAGCTTCTTGGAATGCACAGTATTTTCAAAATATCAAATTGAAAATTTTCTGTTTAGTATTGCAATATCAATTTGATATTTGAAGCTCCTGCAAATGCAAATAGCCTGACCAATCAGATGGCTGCTCTGAGTCGCACAGGCAGACGCCACGTGAGAGAAACAACAAACTGGGAGTGAATAAGAAAAAGTTGGTAGGACAATCAGAGTTTTATCCGATTAGCTAATTGCAGGTGTTGATATTTATATCTCTATATAATCATTTGATATATTGTGCAGCCTTACAGAGTGTAGTCTGAACCCGCTCCTGACCATGTTAACTTTTCTTTTACGTTTTGCTACATTCCTTTTTTTCTTTTGCTTTCTTCTTACGTGTTATGTTGGTTATGAGGAAAAAAATGACCAATGTGTTGATGTCCAGTGGGTAGCGTGGCACTATGATTCTACAGGGTGGAATGCACAAACAAAACAATGCAGCTTCCGTTTTTGAAAAGCTAGAAGGATAAACAACCAAAGGAATTTATGACTGTGCTTCAGTTCTGATCCAGAGAAATTAACAACACAAGCTTGTCACAAAAAAGCAATACTTTTTTTTCAGAATTCAGAATAGATTTTGTGTTGAAGGAACTTGCTGGTATCTGAACTAAGGGTGTTCCCACTTTAAATATAAAGAATAAATCCAAACACTGGTGTTCCTGATGAATCAGTACACTTACAAATATTTTATTGCTACAAAATGGTATTTCGAGCCCTTCAGAAACCATTGGTTTGAGCAACCGAGTTGTGAGCCATCTTTTCCATTGGTCATAAACTTGACATCCACGTAGAATAAAAAGAAAGATATTAGTAGGACTCAACAACCAAATTGCAAAAGATTCATTAAGTTTGATTACTCATTCACAGACATTGTGATGAATTTATGAATAACAGAAAGCCCATTCTGGAAAAATGAAGAAACTCATTGAGTTGGGCCATATGCCCAGACCAGTTGGAGGTTGAAAGGACAAGAAACAGGGGTCAACAAGATACATAGGCCAGGGACACTGGCTAAAAAAAGGAGAAAAGGAAATTATTCATTGATTATGTCATGTATTTATGTAATTATGGGGAAAGTGCTGAGAATGTTAAATAACATCCAGCAAAAGTATAAAAAAGTAAGCTTTGTTTGGAATCCCGGTAAAGAAGCATAAGTTAGGACTAAGATGTTGAACGATAAGCTTCCGCTTGTCTTAAATCCCAAACTCTACAAATAACGAATGCTTGTGGTTTGTGTGATAACAAAGTAGAAGCAGTTACATGTGTATGTTTTTCAAAGTTTGGAACTTTGACCTTTGAGAACTTGATCCTCGGTCATACGTCCTTGAAAACTTACCTCACCGTAATTTAACAATAAATTCATCGTTAAATAATAATGTATTTTAAGTAGGTGTTTTATCAAAGTTGAGACCTTTTTAAAATTGCAGACTATTTGTTCTCTTAGAGAATTAAAGAAAGAAAAAAATATATTTTATAGTATCTTGAGCGGCTCGGTGGCGAGCCGCTCCTCCTACAGGTCGAGAGGAGCCAGATGGGGAGGTTCGAGCATCTGGTCTGAATGTCCCCCGAGCGCCTCGCGGGCGAGGTGTTTCGGGCGCATCCCACCGGGAGGAGACCTAGGGGCAGACCCCGGGCCCGCTGGAGAGACTATGTCTCACAGCCTGCCGGGGAACGACTTGGGATCCTTCCGGGTGAGATGGAGGATGCAGCCGGGGAGAGAGAGGCCAGGGCTGCCCGTTTGTGGCTGTTGCCCCCGCGACCCGACCCCAGAACAAGCGGAAGATGACGGAACAATAGTATCTTGTTTTTTTCTTGTAAAACTGGGACCGCAAGATTTGGAAGTAAAGTTGCAAACGTCTTTGTTGGCAATGCAACTGGAGGTCTTTGAATGATGTTAATAAAACATTTAAACCCAAGAAAACACCATGAATCCGAACAATTTTCATCATTTCATGCTAATGTTTGCAAAAAACATGAAAAAAATGTTAAACTTGTGAAAAGCAGGGTGATTCTATATCCAGCAGTAACATCTATTTAAATGATCGAAGGGCCCCATTAGAAGGAAATGTTTCACCAAGTCTACCTCATAACCCGTCCGTGTAAGAGTGTGACAGCGGTACAGTAATGAAGTCAAAATGAAAGACTTCATTGAGTCTTTGCAGGCGTGTTCATTTGCTTCGTGAGATTGAATTTAAGAAAACGAGTACGGACCTGAGAGCAACGAGTTACAAGTACCTCTCTGTATTTTAAATCTCCTTCACTCCCAGCTTGCTCTCTAATAAACTGTATGAGAATCAGTCAGAAACATTTGCGTGCTTCTTGAGTTTAACTTGTTGTGTTGCCACATCTTTTCCAGGTTATTGAGGTAAAGTTTGAGAAGCTGGATCTTGAGTCTGATATGTACTGTCGTTATGATTATGTCGCTTTGTTTAATGGAGGAGAAACTGATGATTCGAGAAGGATCGGAAAATTCTGTGGCGATAGGCCTCCCGGGTGAGTATAAGACTCAAAATAGAAATGTTTTCTCGTGACTTGATTTAATTGTCCTCCTCTTCTTGCAGAACTATTGTAACGAATGGCAATGAGCTTCTTGTCCAGTTTGTCTCGGATCTCAGTGTGACTTCAGATGGGTTTATGGCCCACTACTCCAGCGTGCCCCGTGGGTCCCGCAGACCTACTGCTGGAGGTGACTTCATATATGGACCTCAGACGACCTCCATGCCCCAAAAAACAACTGTGAGGCCAAGCAAAACAACACCAAAACCCACCTCTAGACCAATGACAAAACCAACAACAAGACCAACAACAAGACCAACGACAAGACCAACGACAAGACCAACGACAAAGCCAACAATGAAGCCTGTCAAACCAAACACTAAACCAATCATCAAACCTACTTCTAAAATACCTGTCAGACCTCAACCTGGTCGCGTATTTAAACCTACTCCAAAACCTCCCAAAAAACCATCAAGAACTCCGTTGGTGAAGAAACCTCCACTTCGCAAACCCACCCCCAAACCCGCTATCAAGCCTACATCTAAACCAACAACAGTGAAACCCACACCGGCGAAACCCACAATGAAAGCACCCGTGAAAAAACCTAAAGCAACAGTTAAACCGTTAGTCAAACCCAAGATTATTAAACCAACTTTCAAACCAGTTGTCAAAGCGAAATCCACTCGTAAACCAATAGTAGTCAAGCCAACAATGAAACCTCGAGTAAAACCAGCAAAGCCAACCCCAAACTCTGTAAAACCAACACTAAAACCCAAAATGAAACCTACAAAAGTGCCAAAGCCTGTGCCAACTAAGAAGCCTACAAAAAAGCCTGTCGTTGTCAAAAAACGTAAGTACGAATGGAATGCATCTTTTCAAAATCCCATTTCTTGTTGCACCTGTATTGGATTTTAAGCACATGTACTGTACCTAGCATTCAGTTGTGTATTTGCTGTATGCATTTCCCGCAGCTTTACCACTGAACCCGCAATGTACACAACCCTGTAAGAGGACGGGAACTCTCCAGTCAAGCTACTGTCTTCACGACTTTGGTAAGAAAACCTTTGATTTTCTAAAAAAGGCCTTTTGCCAAAGTTTTCTTGGCGGTGATCAAATGGTTGCTAGACTCAACGCTAGCTCTCACTGACAGTACCCATTTTTGCTTTTTCTTTCAGTGATCACGGGCAGGATCACTTTTGTGACCAATAACACAGATGGCTCGGCAACATTTGACGTAGTGGTGATAAAGGCCCACAAAGCAGGACGTCTCAACATCAAAAAATCAGGACCAATCAAATCACTCACACTGACATCGACTTGCAAGAAATGCCCCAGTCTCATCAAAGGTTTGCATTGCTCTGTACATTCATTGTGTTTATTGTGACAAGTAACACTCAAGTCTGCACCATTTTTGTCCACCATTCCATATATTTTTTCTATTTGAGATCAAGTTGAATTTTCTGGAATAAATGGTTTGATTACTTTATTGATTAACTCAACAAACCCAAAAGACAAGAACACAACAAATGAAATAATATGATCTGCCGGGATGGGAATTAGCGCCTCCAAATCCGAGGCCATGGTCCTTGCCGGAAAGGGGTAGAATACTCCCTACAAATCAGGGACAGGGTCCTGCCCCAAGTGGAGGAGTTTAAGTATCTCGGGGTCTTGTTCACGAGTGGGGGAAAGATGGAGCGGGAAATCGACAGGCGGATTGGTGTGGCATCAGCAATGACTAGGACGCTGCATCAGTCCGTCGTGGTAAAAAAAGAGCTGAGCCCAAAAGCAAAGCTCTCGATTTACAAGTCGATCTCTGTTCCCGCCCTCAACTATGGTCACCAGCTGTGGGTGGTGACCGAAAGAATGCAAGAATACAAGCGGCCGAAATTAGCTTCATCCGCAGGGTGGTTCTGCTCTCACTCTGAGTTGAGTGAGGAGCTCTGCCATCCGGGAGGAGCTAGGTGTTGAGCCGCTCCTCCTCCAGGTCGAGAGAAACCAGATGGGGTGCTCGGGCATCTGGTCTGGATGCCCCCCGAGCGCCTCGCTGGTGAGGTGTTTCGGGCACGTCCCACTGGGATGAGACCAAGAGGCAGACCCCGGACCTGCAGGAGAGACTATGTCTCACAGCTGGCCGGGAAACGACTCAGGATCCTTCTGGGTGTGAGAAGCCTGGGCTTCCCGTCTGAGGCTGTTGCCCCCGCGACCCAGCCCCAGATGAGCGGAAGACGATGGAACGGAACAGTCTACACACTTAAAGACTGCAAAGAATTCACCAAAATTTGAAATCTCAACCATTGCAACAGACTAAGTCGAATATACTATTTAAACTTTTAAAACATTGTTGTAGACATACAATATGTACATCTGATAATATGTTGCAATCATTTATAGTTAAAATAATGCATTCTTTTCTTCTTTTCTTCAGGTCGCAATTATGTATTGATGGGAAAAGTTGATCCACAAGGCAACGGTCAGCTGAGTCCTTCCAGCTTCACACTTTTGCATAAAACTATCCACAACAAAGCACTGGACGTCCTTTCACGTAAATCATGTTGACAGCACAACTTGGTCCACCTCAAAAGTTAAAAATTTTGCAAAAGAAGTGACCTTTTTATATGAAGTGGAAATATTTTTGACAACACCTTTCAGTTTTTACATTTTATGAAGTTGCCAAACTTCAAATAGCTATCAAAAACATTTAATTTTTTTTCAGGACGTATTTTGTATGTAAATTAAATATGGAATGTTATATCTTTGTCACAAATGCACAATAAAGAACAAATGTTGGAAAAAGTTTCACCTTATTTTAATTTTTTAATGATGGCTGTAATTGTAAACAGCATGTCAAATAAAAACTTCACATTTTGAATTATTCTTCAAGAGATGACAAAAGAACTACTTGATTCTTCTTCTCCTTTCAGCTTTTTCCTCGTGAGGTCGCCACAGCAAGTCAGTTTCTTCCATCTAACCTTATCTCCTGCATGCTCTTCGGTCACACCAATTATCTTCATGTCTTCCTTCACTGCGTCCATGAACCTCTTCTTTGGTCTTTCCTTAGGCCTCTTTCCTGGTGGTTCCAAACCCAGCATCCTTCTGCCGATGTACTCCCTTTCTGAAAGAACTACTTGATAATACATTTTAATTTAGTGTCTGGGCAAAGCGGGCAAAAATTTTGACTCATGGGCCACTATAGGTCCTATAATGGGGACTAAAAGGCCAAACTCAGAGCCATGTGGGGTATGAATAGTTTAAAAAAAATTATTTCACAAAACAACCTTTTGGGGTTGTTTTGTGAAAAAGCTGGAGAAAGCTGGAAAACTGGAGAAAGCAACTCAGAAAGTCCAATACTCTGCCACCAAATGAAAGAGCCCCAAAATGTAAGTGCATAAACTGGAATATTCTGGAGGTCCAAAATAAAAAAACCCAATAAAGTTTGTTATGTAATGTCTTTATGTTTGGAGGGCCGGATTAAAACGTTTAAATGGCTGGATTTGGCCCTCGGACCATAGTTTGCCAACCCATGTTCTACTTTACACCATGTGTTTTAATTCAGGATAATTCAAACGCTGTTTAAGATGTTCATGAAAATGAAAGTAATATGACATATATATTGAAGGAGGAACTGAATTCTGAGTTTAACCATGATGTTGAAATAATTTTTGTAAGTTTTCTGCTAACCTGTGACAAACCAACACAACTGAAAACCACCTGCATGTATGAGGGTTCTCCTAATGCAGCAGCTTGGAGGTCTGCTGGTGGTTTGGTGTTTGGTTAAGAAGAAGCACCCACATACATATCAGTTTTCTGTTCTGTCACACTAATGATATTCTCCTTGCAGAAAGCTGGCAGACGGATGACACCACACGTTCATTCTACAGCCAGTGTCCCTGGAAAAAACTCACACATTTCAAAGTGTTTTTCTCCCTCAGCTCAATAATCAACCATTTGAGTCAAATTTTATTATATTTCTGTATAAATTAAACCAAAAGTTGGACGTATTTTTCTGAGATTTTGCCATGTTTGTGCACAAATAAATGAAAAGAGACTGATGATGAACTGACTTTCAAGGGAAGGCATTAGGGGCAGGTGCACGGATCAGGTGTCAGGATTACAGATGTGTTTACAGGTGTAACATGAGTCTGCTATTGTTCCTCATTTGCATGTTCTCATTTTCTACTGAAAACAATATTTTCAGGTTGGTGATGTATTTATATGTTCAGATAATTTTAAAAAATTGTGAAAGTCCACCCACACACACACACACACACACACACATACTTTACTGGATAGCTCAAAATGACAATGGCATTGTTTTACCCGTTTGTAGCTCCGAAAGTGAAGTTCATACTTTGTTGTGACTTTTTTTTTTTTTTTTTGCAAATCCTAGGCACTCTCTACTTGCCCACCTATGCCAGGGGTGTAAAGATTTGTTCCTGGAGGGCTGGTGTCTTGATGGATTTCCACTTGTTCCTGGTTGAATACAGCTTATGCACATAAAGTGAAGCCAACAGCCAATAGAATTTGCCACATTGACCTAATAACCTGGATCAGATGAGTAGATGGAAGAGTACACGACAAACCTTCAAGACACCAGCCCTCTAATAACAGAGTTGAACACCCTGACCTATGAGGATTGCTCCTTGAAGTGGTCCCCATTCGTTGCTTTTTTTAAAGATTGTTTCCCTCCTTTCCAGAGGCAATATTGTTGACAGTCTTGGGTTCAATTAGTCTTTATGTCAGGCATGCGCAAACTACGGTCCGCGGGCCACCTGCAGCCCGTTAAACATTTAAATCCGGCCCGCTGAACTTGAACAAATTAAATAAATAAACCTTGTTAATGTTTTCTTCCTCCTGCAATTCTGATGTTTCCTCACTAGATGGAACACTCTAGATTTATTGTCTTTGTTAAGAAAACAACAACACTGCTCCCATTAAAATGTGTGTCTCTGTGATGTGCCTGTTGTCAAAATAAACAGTGTGCACAAATATGGAAAGCCATCGGGGCCAATACACGCACATAAACAAGCGTGTTAAATGTTAAAACAAGCAAAATGTTACATCAAGTGCTTAGATTTCAAACCTAGCGCCGCTAAATGCACGTTTTACGCGCTATCGCACTAGATTTCAGACCTAGTGCACTCGATTTGAAATTTAATGCTCTTGATGTAACATTTAGCGTGCTTGTTTAAAATCTAGCGCCATTCTATCGGTCTAATCTATTGGTTACCGAAGCATACCATCCATCTGCTCCTGCTCCGGCCCCCTGGTCAAATGTTAGAACTCAATGTGGCCCGGGAACCAAAAAGTTTGCCCACCCCTGCTCTTTGTTCTTGCCTCAATTTTGATTATATGTTGATGTTAGACCAACCGTTTATGAAGCCGTTTGAGACAACGTTGTTGTTTTACTGACGTTACACATCTGAACAATCAGCCAACTCATTTGCTGATGAAACACATTTAATTCTTAATGAATAAAAAGGACAAAAATATTGTTACAGAAACGTAACGGATTCCCAATCAGCAGAATTTCTCGCCTTGAGTATCAAAATCTTTAAACAGCGACACGATACAGGTACAAGAACTTTATTTAACAACACATAATTAATAAAATCAAAGAGGTATCAGACTGAAATCATACCCCTGCAGCTGGGGCAGTTTATTTTTTCAGTAACCGTAATCCACTGCATAATGTTCACAAAACTAGTGATCTAAAATTCACCGTCAGCAGGACGACTCATGCACAAAAAACACTGTCATAAAATAACACATGCACTTTGGGTAGGGTCAATACGCCCCAACCGCCCAGAAAAAAACCCAACACAAATAAAAACAACACCTCCCTTCTAATTCTTAGTTTCCTTCCCACACCTCTTACAAAAGTACATAGCTAGCTAACTCGGCTGTGTCTCTCTCCGTCCTTCGTCCCTCCGTCCAACTTTAAAAATATTTCTAACAGTAGTGATGAACACGGTTACACAGCTGTATGGTTTTTAAAGAAAAATTTCTAAAAAACTGTATAATCAAAACAATTATTAGTGTTTTTTTTGTACAGTGAATAAAAAGTGTAACAAAATAAAAGATTCTTAATCATTAGAGCGTTGATTAAAGAAAAATTTCGCAACAACAAAATACTTCATTTGTTGTTTTTAATAAATCAAACACGCGCGCGACTTTTAACCATTTATCCCGTCAGTTCGAAAAAAAAAAGAAAATCGATCAAGTTGTTTTGTAAACAGTTAACACTAGTTAGATATGTGCAACAAAAACAGTGTCGTACAGTGTGTTTAAGAGTAGGTGTTTAAGCAACATCCGGTTCATCAGTACTGCAAAAACAACGACTGCAAGCGACGCAACAGACGAGGAGTAAGCCCAAACCCAGCAAGATGTAAACCAGTGTGGTGGTCCAGAAGGCAAACAGGTAGAGGGTCTTGTTGCAATACACCTGGGTAACATCCGTTGAGTTCTTGACGTAGTTGGGTTCATAAATTGAGTAGATCCACACGTTACCTTAAAAAAAAAAAAAAAAACACAGAACACAATTTAATATGAGGGGGAGGCGATAGCTCAGTGGTAGAACATTTGCCCTTGGACCAGAAGTTAGCGGGATTGAATCCCACTGAGTTTATGTCTAGGTGTCCTTGGAGAAGACACCTAACCCCCCGTTTCTCCCACTATTGGCGCCGTCGTGGCAGCCTGCTGCGGTGTAATGCCGAACACAAATTTTTCCATTGAGGGTTGAATAAAGTATACTTCTTACTTTTTTGTTTATGATGGAACAGATGTGAAAATGGGCTGTCCCAAAAATATTTAAAAATAGGGCCAATTTTTTTTTTTACCATTAAATGGAGAAAAATCAAGTTTATTTTGCATTTGGATCGACCCTAATTTCTTCTTTGCATTGTAGAATTTTAAATTTAGCGGGGATGAATCTAATGAATTGTCACTAAGCTCAAAAAAAATTTCCTCGTGAACAACATCTAACGTTGGTGTAGATTAGACCAGTGTTTTCCAACCAGTGTTCCGCTGCACACTAATGTACCGTGAGAGATCGTCAGGTGTGCCGTGGGAAATAATCCTTTTTCACCTCAAACAGTGATCGTGATCTACTGGTATCTCGGAAAGATTATTTTGGTTGATCACATAATGTTTGTGTAAAAAATGGACATATTTATTTATGTTTCTCATTATGAAATCTTGTTTATTATTTAGAGACAAACAGGGATGTCTTGCAGTATGTTGTTTACTGTAACCATAGCAACCCACTCTTCTATTCTGCTTTTTTGTTGTGAGCTGCAGTCCATCTTTCGTCAAAACTACCCCTCCTAGTGGATTGTAATTTTTACGTGTTTCTGAGACATAAGAACATTTAGGTTGAGTTTTAAAGCAGAAAAAATTGGAATTCTACTTAAATCTCACATTTTCTGCAAGACATGAAAGAGGTAAAAGTTTCTCTTGCATTCTGCGTAAGTCTTCTGATAGGCTCCTTGTTTCAAATCAAACACAATAATATGGGGAAAAAAAGGTGCAAAACGCTCACTATGACACATGGTTTCATATGATATTGCATTTGATTAAATAATTTAAATTTGCAAAAGAATAGTTTTTAACATGGCATGATAAAAGTCATGAAAACGGTTGAAAAACATTGGATTAGACGAATCGAGGAGAGGGAGCTAACTGACTCACAGAGGCAAGTCGTAAAGGGAAAAGCAATAAGGACAGAATAGGACACTAAACACATGCTCCCTTGCTTGGTCAGAATGCCAACAGATGGTTTTAGCAGCTTATTTCCGTTACCATGACAATTTTCTTCTACAATCTTCCTTCTAATTGTTTCCTGGTTGCAACACTCCAAGTTAAAAGTGGATAATAAAGCTATTTTGGTATAGAATCATTTGAATTATCTCCCTTCCAGTAGGTTAGAAACAGTTTGATGACCAGTTTCTGATCCCTGTTGTTTCTCCATAAAGACCTGAATGAAGTGAAGTTTTTAAAATGTTTACTCGGAGTGCCATCTACTGGGAAGTGTGGCAGCACTGCATGTCCACTTTGGTAGATCTTTAGCTGAGCAGACGTGCGATGGTCATTAAATGAACCGATCTGGCCTGTCGCTCTAGAGCATAACGACAACACCTCGTGTGCCATCGCCCACAAGCAAAAGAGCGGTCGCAGCGGCCTCAAACTCTGTGAGGGACACCCCCATTTTGTCAGTGGGAAAGGTCAGACCTTAAAGGAGCAGTAGAAAAATAAACATTGGGATTCCATGTCAGCCACTGGAGGTGGTCCAAGTGATTCCCAACTTTATGAGTTAATGATATTATTAATATTACTACTGTTAATCGTCTTTATGTGCAAGATGTGGAATATTTTATGGAAATAAAGGCACAACGGCACACGATTTCAAATTGATGCGGCGATTGACTTTTGGGACGCGGGTGTACAATATGTGATATTTGTATGTGAATAGTGAGTTCAATAGGTCCACCGCTAGTGGGCGATCATGTGGGTGTGTGTGTGTGTAGATACCAGAGAGTGTGAGAGCTGATCAGTGAGCTGGACTTGGATGTAAATAAAACGTTTGGTTCCGTCATCTTCCGCTTGTTCCGGGGTCGGGTCGCAGGGGGCAACAGCCTCAAACGGGCAGCCCAGGCCTCTCTCTCCCCGGCTGCATCCTCTAGCACACCCGGAAGGATCCCGAGTCGTTCCCTGGCCAGCTGTGAGACATGGTCTCTCCAGCAGGTCCGGAGTCTGCCCCTTGGTCTCCTCCCGGTTGGACGTGCCCAAAACATCTCGCCCGCGTGGCGCTCGGGAGGCATCCTGACCAGATGCCCGAACCACCCCATCTGGCTCCTCTCGACCTGGAGGAGGAGTGGCTCGACACCGAGCTCCTCCCGGATGGCAGAGCTCCTCACTCGATCTCAGAGTGAGAGCCCAGCCACCCTGCGAAGGAAGCTAATTTCGGCCGCTTGTACCCGCGATGTCATTCTTTCGGTCACCACCCACAGCTGGTGACCATAGGTGAGGGTAGGAACGTAGATCGACTTGTAAATCAAGAGCTTCGCTTTTCGGCTCAGCTCTCTCTTTACCACGACGGACCGATGCAGCGTCCTAGTTATTGCTGATGCCGCACCGATCCGCCTGTCGATCTCCCGCTCCATCCTTCCCTTCGTCCTTCATCCTTCGGGTGAAGGAGGAGATGGGTAAATAAAATGATCGAATAAAAAGTTAACTGGACTCGTTTGTTCATAGATAACCACACATTAAACATGGTGGCAGCGAGAGAGAACCTTGCCCAACATTTTTGTTAGTTGTTTGACGCGATTTGCTGCAGGCCAGCTTTTTTTTTTTTAACCACA
Source organism: Neostethus bicornis (assembly GCA_902685375.1). NCBI lineage: Eukaryota > Metazoa > Chordata > Actinopteri > Atheriniformes > Phallostethidae > Neostethus > Neostethus bicornis. The sequence continues at coordinate 10,449,466 of LR738558.1, read as the reverse complement.
GACATTTTTGTGATCTAATTATTTCCTCGAAGGTTCAAACACTTCCATTCACAGTCATCAGTTTCCTTTAGGGTTCTATCCGTAAGTGGTGTCTTTTTGCGATGATTCCTGTACAGCGTCTTCTGTCTAGGCTCATAGTCAACATCGCTAACATTTAGAAAATGCTAAATTTGCGTAGAAGTCGGTTTAGGGTTAGATTTAAGGGTACGCACGCTTTATAAATTAGGCTCAAAGTGTTTAAAACGGAGCATTAAAAGATTTTCACAAAGATAAGTTCATTTTTAACTTGTCTGTATTCATTTTGAGCTGTTGTGTTTAGTTAACGTTGCCATTTCTGTGTATTCATCAGGGATTTGATGATGACAAACCAAGTCGCTCACCTGCGATAAACCAGCAGAACAGAAAGATCGATGTCAATCCGTTCCAGACGGAGCAGAGACAACCAGCCGTGGACTGATCTTGTCCCTCTTGCTTTTTGAAGCACGGTAGGCAGGCAAGCAAGCCCAGTAGAATTGCAAAAGCTCCTGACACTATTAAATAGATGGGGATGTAGTCCTGTTCAGGACACTCATGCAGATACACCGCCCCTATCGGACAAAGAGGGAAAAGGCAGAACATTAAAATAAACGACCTCAGTTGATCCTGTTGGTCTATTTGTGGTTTTGTGACTCACCAATAGCAACCTGAGCAATGGGAAGAATGCTGAAAGCCAGCTTTGCACATGCTGCAAGATTAAAAAAAAAAAAAAATTACTCTTAATATGATAGGCTATTTTTTTGTAGCAAAAATAATACAATGAGTGTTTAGAAGTCTTGGTTATCAAATCCTACCTAAAACGGCTAGTGAGCAACCGCCCGAGTTAAGCAGAACGTCAGGGAGATTGTTGGATGACATTATCAATGAAGAGGACTCTAACCTGTGGAGGAATGTCAGGAATTGTAAGCATGATGTCATCAAAGATAAATAAACAACAACATAAAAACAAACCTGCACAAAAAATATATCTTATAATGATCGACATTACACACAATCTTACATTAAAAAATAAATACACTAAGATTACAAATGCCTAATTTAAATTTCATATATATCTTTGAAAATGAAGTGGGGAAGAATGGAGCAGGAGATAAACAAATGGATTGGTGCAGCATCTGCAACAATTAGGATGCTCCATCAGTTTATTGTGGTGAAAAAAAAGAGCTGAGCCAGAAAGCTTCCCTTTACATTTTATCATTTTTAACTGTGCTAGTCACTCCTCAGAGGAAAATTACTTTTGCTGCATTGCACCGCAGCAGGCAGCCATGAGGGCACCGATGGTGGGAGTAAAAGGGGGTTAGGTGTCTCCTCCAGGGGCACTTTGACATCGGCCCAGTGGGAATCAAACCAGCTTCTCTCAATCCAAGGACGGATACTCTTTCACTGAGCTAACCCCTCCCCTTGGTAAAACGATTTACCAGTCGATCTACATTCCAACCCTCACCTATGGTCACCAGCTGTGGGTGGTGACAAAAAGAATGAGATCACTGATACAAGCGGTCAAAATGAGCTTCTTCTGTACGATGGCTGGGCTCTCACTCAGAGATAGAGTGAGGAGCTCTGCCATCTGGGAGGAACTCGGAGTAGAGGCGTTGCTCCTCCTGGTCAAGAGAAGCCAGATGGGGTGGATAGGACATCTGGTTAGGATGCCCCCCCAAATGCTTTGCTAGTGAGGTGTTTCAAGCACGTTCCAGAGGCAGACCCTGACCTGCTAGAGATAATATGTATTACAGCAGGACAGGGAACACCTCGGGATCCTCCCGGGTGAGCTGTAGAATACAGCAGGGCTGAGAGAAGCCTGGGTTTTTCGTCTGAGGCTGTTGCGCCTGTGAGCCAGCCCCAGATAAGCGGAAGACGACGGAAAACATTGGTCGAATATATCAATCAAAACAATAGGAATTTAGGTTTTTGAGTCAAGCAAATTACAGAAGCTAATTTTGTCCTTCAGCCTCAGAAATATTTTAGTTGATCTACTTTGATCTGTGTGTATCTAAAAATAACATCCACATGTAACCACAACCCTCATGACTAAGTTACAAGGAAAAAATCTCTTACTGCACATGTGGGTTAAATCAGTGTCATATCACATTGAAATATTCACTACAGCTCAGATTTGAAGTCAAATGTAACAAATAAATAAGAAGAGTTTACGTGCGTGTATCAGACCCAATGGCTTTCCATATTTGTGCATGCTGTTTATTTTGACAGCATGTGCATCACTGAGACACACACATTTTAATGGGAGCAGTGTTTTTTTTTTTTTTTTTTTTTCAACAAAGCCAATATATCTAGAGTGCGCCATCTAGTGAGGAAACATCAGAGTTGTAGGGAAATAAAACATTAATGAGATATATATTTTTATATATACCTTTTATATATTTTTATGGAGGAGACGGCAGCTCAGTGGTTAAAGTGTCCGCACGCAGACCGGAAGGTAACGAGTTCGCGCCCCACAGAGAGCACATCTAGGGTCCATGGAGAAGACACCTAACCCCCGCTTCTCCCACCATTGGCGCTGTTGAAGGGCAGCCTGCTGTGGTGTAAGGAGTGCAGCACACAAATTTCCCCGGTGAGGGATGACTAGAGTAATTAATTTATTTATTTATTTCTTGGTGGGCCGGATTAAAACGTTTAACGGACCGCATGCGGCCCACGGGCCGTAGTTTGCCCATGCCATGTAGCGATTAAATCTTTGATTAGAAACTATTTTTTGATACAATGGGACAGAAATTTTCCTTCAACAAGGGTTCAAACAGCACATAAAACAAGCAGACATATAAATATTTAAAATCACATAGTAAAATTTAAGGAAAGTTACGGTTTAGGATTTTAAATGCGATTTTGCTCAGACATGACTTGATCGTTTCATTTTGATCTTGTGACAGACTTCTTTCAGTTTGAAAACATTCCTTTAAAAAAAGGTGGGGTAGATAAGTTTGAAAAATACCTTCCCCTCCAGAAACAACCGAAACTATTTAGTTTCACACCAATTATCCAACTAGTTTTCTAACTTTTCCGTACGTTTAAAAACTCGTCCATATGAAAATGACTGAGTTAGTTTAGAACTTTTGAAGCGTCCTCAGGTAAATGCGTCACATAAAAATCTGTCTCTGCTCCTAAAAACTAACATTTAACCTCAAAAAAATATTTCTAACAAGTTATAAGTCAACATTTTGAGCGAACTAGTGTTTTTTTTTTATTCCACATACCTTTAATAGTGAGTGTTTCCGGGTTTTCTGTTTCTTTTCTGCAGCTTTAAACTTAGAAACGCGTAGTGAAGGAAGAAGGAGGATCAGGGCGTTCACCAGTTTTAAGATGGTTATCGCAAAAAACTCCTTCAAATCTACGATCTCTCTACACGTGAAACGCATTTCAGGCAGGTATAAGCAGTATTCATCATAAAAAAAGACAAATTACTATCTATAGGATTTTTTTATTCTTGTTTTAGACGCTTTAAATTGACTGTATTACTAAAAATAAAAATCCATCTATTGAATACTGACCCCTGGGGGACTTAAAAAAACCCCAGCTAATCATTTCTTCAATTGTAAGCAAAAATAAAAAGGTCTCCCAGCTTATCATCAGCTTATTTGCTGCTGTTCCACCAAGCGGCTGTTCCAGCTCTGTTCCACCAAGCAGCTGTTCCAGCTCCATCCAACTCGTCTCCACCAAGCAGCTGTTCTGAAGCTGCTCAGAGATTTCTTGGAGTGCTTAGAACAGACATGTGCAAACTACGGTCCGCGGACCACACACGGCCCCTTAAACGTTTAAATCCGGCCTGCCAAACATAAAACTATAACATAAAACTTAAAATTAAATAAATATACCTTGTGAATGTTTTATTTCCCCTGTGATTCTGATGTTTCCTCACTAGATGGCGGACTCTGGATATTTTGGCTTGGTTGAGAAAACAACAACACTGCTCCCAGTAAAATGTGTGTCTTTGCGATGTCCATGCTGTCAAAATAAACAGCGTGCACAGCTATGGAAAATCCTTGGGCCCAATACGAGCATGTAAACAAGCGTGTTAGATGTTTAAACAAACAAAATGTTACATCAAGAGTTTAGATTTTAAACCTAGCGCCGGTGAATGGAGGTTTTTAAGCGCTGTCGCACTCGATTTCAGACCGAGCGCCGCTAGATTTGAATTTTAGCTCGCCTGGTGTAACATTTAGCGCACCATTTTATTGGTCTAATCTAGCACTTACCAAAGCATGCCATCTATCTGCTCCTGTTCCAGCCCCCGTGTCAAATGTTAGAACTCCATGTGGCCCGCGAACCCAAAAGTTTCCCACCCTTGGCTTAGAACTACAAGACACAATCATTTCCCCATTGGGTTTAATAAAGTTTACTGAATCTGAGTGCTGCACAGTGGTGCAGTGGTTAGCACAGTGGCCTCACAACAAAAAGGTTGTGTATTCAAGTCCCGGAGAGGGTGCGTGGCTTGAAATACTGGACTTTTTGTGTGAAGTTTGCATGTTCTCCCCATGTATAAGTGGGTTTCCTCCTTCACTCCAAAAACATGCATGCTAGGTTGATTGGCTGCTGTGAAATTGCCTCTAGGAATGATTGTGTGTGTGGCCGTGGAACAGATTGGCGACCTAGGGACTGTGTGATAGGATTAGTGATCCTGTTTCTCACCTGAAATCAGCCGGGATAAGCTCCGGCACCCTAATCAGCCCTTTCAGGGAGAAGTGGTTCAGAAGACGAAACAAAACCTATTCATTTCATAATCATTCAGATCGTAAAACTTTACCCAAACAAAGGTAACACAAGTCAGACTAAATTTTCATTCTCAACAAACATTTAGGTGACTATTATTGCGGACGAGTTACAGAACATTGACTTCAAATAAAGTCAGTGTAGCATGCTAGCTGCAGCATGCACCTGTTCTTTGTGTGTTTTGGTGTGGGAGTATTTGCGTAGGTGTGTGATACTAAATGCTTTTAAACTAGTCAGGGAAGCATTTTTTTTAAAACAAAAAAGAGGCTCTGACTTCTGGTCAGGGTGCACAATTGTCCCTTGTGCAGGAGAGAATTTAGACCATTTTCACTTCTTAAATTATTTCTAGTCCTTTAAAAGCAGTGCATTTTAAATCAAACCTTTCACGTGTGCTGTGAGGGCTTTTTAGTTTATACTGTATGATCATTCTTCTTCTTCTTCTTTCTGCATTTCCCTTCAGGGGTCGGCACAGCAAGTCAGTTTCTTCCATCTAACCCTATCTGCTGAATCCTCTTTGGTCACACCAACTATCTTCATGTCTTCCTTCACTGAGTCCATGAACCTCCTCTTTGGTCTTCCTCTAGGCCTCTTTCCTGGTGGTTCCAAATCCAGCATCCTTCTGCTGATGTACTCTCTCTCTCTCTTCTCTGTACATGTCCAAACCATCTCAATCTGGCCTCTCGGATTTTATCTCCAAAACCTCTAACATGGGCTGTTCCCCTGATGTACTCATTTCTAATTCTATCCATCCTGGTCACTCCCAGAGAGATCCTCAGCATCTTCATCTCTGCTCATTAACGGGTCCAAAATTGTCAAATTGAGTTTGTCATTATGTCACAATTTCACAACAAAGTTTTCACAAACTTACATAATGAAATTGATCATTTAGCATAAGCAATATAAAAATAAATCAAATAACTAAACAGAACCAGTCCTTTCACATTCTTAAAGCTTTATTTTTAGTGAGTAAAAACTAATAGTCTAAAGCAGCGGTCGGCAACCTCTGACACCGAAAGAGCCATTTGAACCCGGTTTCCACGGAAAAGAAAACACTGGGAGCCGCACATCTAAAATGAAAAAAAAAAAACTTCTACTACTTTACCGCAGCATGTTTCTTATGAAAACCACGTGCTACAGAGAAAATTACATTTTATTCATTTAATGAACACATTTTGAACATTTTGAATTCTTGAAAAATAATAACAATGAATGTCTCTTTCAAATAAATTAAAAAGCTGAATTTAAATTGTCCATGTAGCAAACGAAAGCAGAAAAATGCCATGAGGCGTCATCCTTATATCCATTTATCTAAAATGAAGATAACACTGTATATACTGCTTTTTCTTACCTTTACACTTTGTATAAACAACTATAGTGTGGTTATGTCTTATGAAGTGCTACGGAGAAAATTAAATTTTACCGATGTAATGAACACATTTTGAATTCTTGAAAAAATAATAATGTCTGAATGTCTCTTTCGAATAAATTAAAAAGCTGAATTTAAATTGTGCATGCAGCAAACAAAAGGGAAAAATCCGAGAGCCGTCATCCTTATATCGCCTTGGGCTTTCAAAGTATGCAGCGGAGCATACTTTATAATATAAAAACTAACACAAATAAAACACACTTCAATTAAATACAAAAAAAATTTTTTTAGTAATTTATTTTCCCAAGCCAATCAGAGCCGCATTATAAGGATGAAAGAGCCGCATGAGGCTCCGGAGCCGCGGGTTGCCGACCGCTGGTCTAAAGATACCTTTGTAGACACATCAAAAAAGTTGATTAGGTGGAACAAACGTAGATTTACAAGCTGCGTTCTGGTACAAAAGCAATACCTTTGTTAGTGTGGTAGAAAATTTTGGATTAAGTAAGGTTAATATTTACTTTAAAAACATCTTAATGACAATAGGTGTCTTTAATTAACTTGATGTGCTGAATCAAGACATCTATCTAACATCCATGATGTGAGAACACTTTGCCAGCCTGTTCACACAGACTCCAAGCTACTCAAGGACAAGCAAAGATACATTTTATCAACTCTAGCCAAATAACTCTGTCCAGTGAGTTGCAGGTGCAAGATAAGGACATGTTTAGTTTGCTCAGCCCAACCAAAGTTGCATAGCCTATCAGAATGCCTAGCAACGAAAAAGCCCACCCCGACAACGGGGATCCTTAAAACATGTGTGTGTGGGAAGTTCGTGGAACTTCTGCCGATCAATCTTTGATTTGCATGAACTTCCAATGCTGCAGCATTTAATCTTTTTACTTTATTAAATTCTTTATTTTCTCTTCTCATTTGTGTGACATCTTATTAAGAAAATTCCACAACATTACCAACTTTGTTTCTGAGCTTCTATCGGTTTTGTACTTCAGTAATGCGTCCCCATGAGTCCTTTGAGGACAGAGTAAAACATGCAAAAAAGGACGAGTGGAAGCACACATGCCAAAATGTAGATCAGTACGGTGGTCCAGAAGGCAAACAAATAGAGGGTTTTGTTGCAGTACATCTGAGTCACATGTGTTGAGTTCCTCATATAGTTAGGTTCATATATGGAAAAGATCCACAGATTACCTGGATGGGGGGAATAAAAAGAACGGGTTATTTAACGAAAGTCAAACCAAAAAAAAATCAGTTTGAATGAGATGTTCTAACAAAGTACATTCAAAATAAATCATTAAAAACAACTTAAGAACAAGTGTAGGTGTTGGTTCATTTTAAACGTTAAAGTTAAATTCTGTTCCCAGACAGATGTGCCTTTAATATGACAGATCAAATGATTAGCCGTTGATAAATGCAGCTTGCTAATGTATCCCAGAGGCAATCAGTGAATTTTTCAGCAAGATTGCACTTGCAGTGCATGATTAGTTTTAATCTAACAGTATTTTCTATTATTAATGTCTGGTAGGTTATTTCTATTCTTCCTAGTAAATTGGTGAAGACCCCTCAGATTTGTGGAAACTAACAAATCAGACCCATGAGATGCGTTTTCTGCATATTGTAACTGAGAGTTTGCTGAAGAAAAAGTATTCAATAATGATAGTAATGCTTTTTGTTACGTCGTCTTCCGCTTATCCAGGGACGAGTCGCGGGGTAAACAGCCTCAGACGGGAAGCCCAGGCTTCTCCACCCCAGCTGCATCCTCCAGCTCACCCGGAAGAATCCCGAGTTGCTCCCCGGCCACCTGTGAGACTTAGTCTCTCCAGCGGATCCGGGGTCTGCCTCTTGGTCTCCTCCTGGTGGGACGTGAACGAAACACCTCACCAGAGAGGCGCTCGGGGGCATCCTGACCAGATGCCCTAACCCCCCCATCTGGTTCCTCTCGACCTGGAGGAGGAGCGGCTCGACACCGAGCTCCTCCCACATGGCAGAGCTCCTCACCCGATCTCTGAGTGAGAGCCCACCCATCCTGCAGAGGAAGCTCATTTCAGCCGCTTGTATCCGCGATCTCGTTCTTTTGGTCACCACCCACAGCTGGTGACCATAGGTGAGGGTAGGAACGTAGATCGACTTGTAAATCGAGAGCTTTGCTTCTTGGCTCAGCTCTCTCTTTACCACGACGAACCAATGAAGCATCCAATTTATTGCTGACGCCGCACCGATCTGCCTGTCGATCTCCCGCTCCATTCTTCCCCCACTCGTGAACAAGACCCCGAGATACTTAAACTCCTCCACTTGTGGCAGGACCTTGTCCCTGAGCTTGTAATGCAAATGTGGCAAACTGGACGGTAAAGAATTGTTTTGTTACTACATTACAGATAGCTTAAAGCTGCACTAAAACTTGCAATGAAATATTTTATACTGTTAGTCACTAAAGTCTGCAAAAAGTTTCAGAATCAGGCTGGTTTTTATTAGATTATTTCTGTTAATTTGCCAAAACCAAAATCTATTTCTGTTAAAAACAAGCTGCGGGATGAAACAGAAAGCAAACACAGGCAAAGCATAGCCCCTGTTTGCTTTCTGCTTGATTAAATTAGATTACACACAAGCTATGGACCTACTGTCCGGTGATATCTCCTTTTATAAGATGAAAAGTATTTCCATTTGCATTTCAAAGATTGCTGAATCCAGAACTCGAACATATGTAAGTGTCACACAAAGAGGAGCTTAAAGGTTAAAATTGGCTCATCAAAGTCCTCAACTTGTCGTTAATTTGTTTTTATAAAATGCTTTTGATGAGATTGAGAGAATTTACTTGCAATGCTAAAAGCGTATTTATGATACCAGTTGAACATGTCTGGTTTGAAATAGAGGTCAAAAGCTTTTGTATATTTTTTTTTTCAATTTAGCCAGATGGGGTGGTTTGGGCATCTGGTTAGGATGCCCCCGAGCGCCTCTCTGGTGAGGTGTTTCGGGCACGTCCCACTGGGAGGAGACCAAGAGACATAACCTGGACCCCCTGGGTAGACCATGCCTCACAGCTGACCGGGGATTGACTCGGGATCCTTCCAGGTGAGCTGTAGGATGCAGCTGGGGTGAGAGAAGCCAGGGCTTCCCGTCTAAGACTGTTGCCCCCGTGACCTGGCCCCGGATAAGTAGAAGATGACGGAATGGAACAGAATTTAGAAGAGTGTGGGACTCGGTTTCTGCTGGTTGCAGGCAACCAAAAGCATGTCTTTTATTTTTATGGTAGTGAAATGAGGCGTCGCTCACCTGTGATAAACCAGCAGACGAGAAACACTCCCATCAACCCATTCCAGATCTTGTAAATTTTACTCATTAAGCATGGCAGGAAGATTAGAAGTCCCAAAACAATGCCAAAAACACCCATCACTATCAAATAGATAGGGATATAATGCTGCTGTGGACAGTCATCCAGATACACTGTCCCTATTGGAAAAAATGGAAAATGCTTTGTTACTAAAACATAATTACAATATTCTATTTAATCCTGTAACTTACCAATAACGATCTCTGAGGTGGCCCAAATACATAAAACCACTTTTGCACATACTGGAAGATATAAATATTCAGACAAAATCAGGTCAGTCTTTGTACAGAGCTTAAGCAATACTCTGAATATCTAGGATTCTTTTACTACACCTCACCTAGTACAGGTACAGGAATTCCAAAAAATTTGTCAAGTAGTCGGTCTGGCATTGTTACTAAAGACAACTCCAACCTGAGGAGGAATGTAAGGAATTGCGATTCATGGCACCACACGCCTGCAAAAGAAACGTGAGCTAAGACATTGCAATGTGTAAACTCAACCAAAAGAAAAGGCATGTTGATCGTAGAATTTGGTAAGAAGAAAATAGAAAAACATTTGATTGATAAATATATAAATTTCTTAAAATATATTTGAAATACTCAGCTTGGGTTTTTTTTCCCATTTTTTTTGGAAAAAAAAAATGGTTATAAACACTGGAAATATGAATAAAATGCAAATTATTGCTATTGTCAATTTTTTCATAGACTATTGAATGATTTTAGATTGAAAACATATCTAATTAGCCCTGCAACAGACTGGGGACCTGTTTAGGGTGTACCCTGCCTCTCGCTTGAAAGCAGTTGGGATAGGCTCTGGCACCCGCCGCAACTCCTTTAGGGATAGCTGCGGGGAGTTGCAGAAAACAAAACACATCTAACTCACCCTGCAACAGACTGTGGACCTGTTTAGGGTGTATCCTGCTTCTTGCTGGAAAGCAGTTGGGATAGGCTCTGGCATCCGCCGCAACTCCTTTAGGGATAGCTGCGGGAGTTGCAGTTGCAGAAAACAAAACACATCTAACTCACCCTGCAACAGACTGTGGACCTGTTTAGGGTGTATCCTGCTTCTTGCTGGAAAGCAGTTGGGATAGGCTCTGGCACCTGCCGCAACTCCTTTAGGGATAACTGCGGGGAGTTACAGTTGCAGACAACAAAACACATCTAACTCGCAACAGACTGGCGACCTATTTAGAGTGTACCCTGCCTCTCAACTGAAATCAGCCGGAATAGCCTCCGGCACCCCATTAGGAATAAGTGGTTCAAAAAACAAAATGAAAACCTTATCTAACCTCATAAATTTCATGTGAAGATGTTATTCTGACAAGTTTTGACCGGTTTGACAGAGTTTTTATGGTACAGCGCTGGAGTCATTCAGTACCTAATAACACAAATTTAAAGCTCAAATCATCTCTTTTAAAGCTTGTTTGGAACTGACACTAAATATTATACTACATCATTTGAAAATCAAATTAAATTTTCTCCAAAATTGATGACTTTTTCAAAGTAAAATATTTAAAATTCTGCCACCTGTTGAAGAAAAGTACTTGAAGCGCGTTGATGTTAACATTTACCAACCAGAGGTAACTTTTCACACCTAAAAATCAAACTGCTGTCTAAATCAAAACGTTTTTACCCCCACAAACAGTTGTAGTTTTCCAATTAATTGATTTACTTGTACCTCTTTATTTCGCGTTTTGTTTTCCTCCTCAGCTGCGTTCAGGTGCCTGTGCTTCACAGGAAGCTGCCTTCACCAGGATTAATAATGAAACTGATAGTTAACAACATCATTAAAATATTTCTTAGGTTTGGTGACTTTACTACCCAATTTTATCCCAAAAGGTTAGTGTGGAGGATTTTGTGCTTGAGTCCCCGCACCAGACTGGCGACCTGTTGGGGGTGTACCCTGCCTCTCGCCTGAAATCAGCTGGGTTAGACTCCCGCATTCCTCCGTGTCCCATTTAAGAATAAGCGGTTCAGAGGATTAAATGAAAATAAATAATGAATAGCAACAATAAATCTAACAAAACAATACAAAAATATTCAAGATTGTACAAAAAAAAATAGGAGGTGGACAATGTCTATATGTATTAATGTGAACATAATAATAATCAATAAATGATGGCTAGAAATATGATGCAGATCTTGAGTCAGGGGTGTCCAACTTCGGTCATTGGGGGCTGGTGTCCTGAAGGTTTTCATTGTGTTCCTGGATCAATACAACCAATCCACATAAATGAACAGCCAATAAGATTTGACACAATGAATCAATAACCTGGATCAGGTGTGTAGATGGGCAGCACGGTGGGGCAGTAGCTAAGTGGCCTCACAGCAAGAAGGTCATGGGTTCGAGTCCCAGGTGGGGACGGGGCTTGGAATACTTTCCTTTCTGTGTGGAGTTTGCATGTTCTCTCCGTATATACATGGGTTTTCTCCGGGTTCTCCAGTTTCCTCCCACCCTCCAAAAACATGCTAGGTTGATTGGCCACTACGGGATTGCCCCTAGGAATGTGTGTATGGTTGTATGTTTGTGGCACCGCGAAAGACTGGCGACCTGTTCGGGGTGTACCCTTCACCTCGCCTTGAATCAGCCGGGATGGGCTCTGGCACCCTTTACAACCCTAAAGGGATAGATGATAAATAAGGTCACTGACTGACTGAGGTGTGTAGTTGCAAGAACTAAAAAAAAACCTTCAGGAGACCGGCCCTTCAGGACTGGAGTTTGACACCCTTGTCTTAAGCAAATCTATTTTATTTTTTAATAACCATATGTTATAAGGACTAGACTTAAATTTATTGTCAGGACTAAGTATTACAATTAGGATAAGATCCCTGTCTAACAATAGCCATAATTATTACCATAATCACAAATGTAATATATAATTCTTTTTTTTATATATGCGACAGTCAGATGACATCGTTCTCATCCTTGTAACATGAGGGAGACATTTTTCTGAACTTGAGTTTGATTAATTTTTTATCAAATACTTTAACAAACACATCCAGCATAAAAACAGGGACTCAGCAAACAAATTCAGGGAAATATATAGATTTTATAATAGATATAACAAAATATACTGTGAGGGCCCTCGGCCCTTTCCTGCTGCTGTCTGTCTTTCTCTCTCTCTCTCCTGTGTGCAGGAGACTGTTGCTCCATTGCCACACAGTTCCAGAGAGTCCGTTGCCTCATGGTGGATGAATTGAGAGCAGCTGTGTCCTCTGCCTGCTGGCCTGGATCTCACATGCTCCAAGCTCTGCTCCCTTTTATTGTTGGTTATCTTAAGATTATTGTTAATAAAAGGCGTTAAACCGTCCGCCTGCCTTCCTCGTCTTCTGTTTTGTCGGGGTCTTGAGCCAAATCCCTAACAATACATTATAGCTAATAAAGAATTTATTGTATCTAATAAAGAACAAAATAAGCATACACTGGATTGTATGTTTTTATTAAATGTAAAGGCAGAAAATGTTTTTTAAAAAAATACTGAAAATAATTACATTTTGCATTAAAACATGCATAATCTTGAATAATTTATACTGCAGGATTGACAAAAAGAAAGCAGTCTTCATGGTTTTTGCAGAACATGCAACAGTAGTCATAAATGCGCAACAAGAGCAGATTCAGATTGTGTTAGAGCAGGGGTGCCCTTCTAGTTGATTGCGGTCTGATCTCAAGTCTACTACCAGTAGTGTATGGGAAAAAAAGCAATGACAGGAAATAAATGTTGCCAATTTAACAACTCTGGCGCTATTTTTAACGAGAAATTCAGACACTCTACCAACTCTTTTTTTTTTTTTTAATTTAATGAAAGAGCAACAATCTAGTGACTTTTTCTAGTGTCATAGAATATATTTGGAATTTGTGATGTTAAATCACGTTGTTAAACCTGTTCTCAATGAGCAGCGCCTGCTTCTGCTGTTGCCCCACCCCCTTCTAAAGTACTGTGTGGACGCAAAATGTCTGTCTGTGTATGTTTGTTTGTGAGAAGGAGGGTTTGTGAAGTCTAATGGTTGTGTGACAACAAAAAAATGTGTTTTGAGGGTAGTTTTACTGCAGGCTGGAAACAAACTGCGGGGTTTTCGGATGCTGACACTGGACTGGTAGATCTCAGGAGGTTTGATACTTGAAAAGTAGCTCTTGGGACAAAAAAGTTGGGCATCCCTGTGTTACAGTACAGCATAAACAGTGTCCTGTTATTAAAAAAACAGTTTTATTTATTCGTTTTGAACATTGTTAAAGTTGTTCTTGAAGTGATCGGCGCAGAAACAAGCAATGCAACAGGGGAAGATCAGAATGATGCACAAAAAGATGTAGACCGATGTGGTGGTCCAAAAGGCAAACAGGTAGAGAGTTTTGTCACAGTACAACTGGGTCACATCCGTTGAGTTCTTCATGTAGTTGGGTTCATAAATTGAATAAATCCACACATTACCTAAAGGGAAAAAATATGAAGTAAACTGGAGAGATTATTCAATCACCTTTAGGTTTAACCTAAGTTCTCCTCGGATGTATTTTTTATGTTACAGTAATCCGTAAAAGTAGGCATCGATCCACTGAAATATTTCAGAATACCAAAATTTACCATAAATTTGGTGGTGTTTACAAGTTTATAGAATTTTTTTCTAAATTTGCTTTCCATAAAATGAAGACAACTTCCCAGTTTGTCCTGGAGGTCTAATTGTGTTGCTGTTTACATTAGAAACCAGCACATCTTCTCTGAAATACCAGCACAATGACGATTCACTCACCTGTAATAAACCAGCAGAAAAGAAAAATTCCCATCAACCCATTCCAGATGTGGCAGGGTAAACTCATTGAGAGCGTGGAATCTCCATCTTTTGTTTTAAAGCATGGTATGCAGGCAAGCACCGCTAGTATGATGCCAAAGACCCCCATCACAATCAAATGCATGGGTATGTAACGCTGATGTGGGCATTCATTCAGATATACTGTACCTAGTGGACAAAGGGAAGAATGGTTGTATTGTACTGTACTTTTGTGTGGTGATAATTCATATCTCACAGTATATGAATGAAAATATGCTACCCTTTGATAGTTCAGACATGTAATTATTGCCCAAAAAAAGCATATAAATAAGTTTTTCCAGTTTAATTTTGCCTTTGCACAACAAAGCTTAAATTGTGTTTGAGGTTGCGAATTTATGGAAAGGAACTTGAGTAGTTCTTTCGGACATAGAGTGTTGTACCCCATGTCTAAAAAGCAGTGCTACTGGAGGTTATTTGTATCATTAGGTTTTTCAGTACGTTGTCTAAAGAAAACAACTGATTAGTTATTTTATTTTAATTTTATTAATTTTAATTGTGCACTAGATCACTTCCTGCTTAATTTCAAAAGTGGGCATTGTGAAGAAAAAAATCCATGGTCAAGAACAACCTGGTGTTTGACTTCTATTCAAATACTGAATGGTAGAGTTTGTAAATTACTCATAACATACATCTATTGAGATAGAAAACCACTTTGGTGTGTTTTTTATGCGGGAACAGCCTTCAAACGTGGTAGAAACTTCCGAAAAGTTTATCTAGCACAGGAGTGGGCAAATTTTTCAAACGTGGGCCACATTGAGTTCTAACATTTGACAAAGGGTCAGGAACAGGAGCAGATGGATGGCATGCATTGGTAACCGCTAGATTAGACCAAAGAAATGGGGCGCTAGATTTTAAACAAGCACGCTAAATGTTACATCAAGAGCATTAAATTTCAAATCTTGCGCGCTAGGTTTGAAATCTTGTCCAATAGTGCTTAAAACCGCGCACTTAACGGCACTAGGTTTGAAATCTAAGTGCAAGATTGTAACATTTTGCTTGTTTTAACATCTAATACGCTTGTTTACTTGCGTGTATTGGGCCGAATGGCTTTCTATATCTGTGCACACTGTTTATTTTGACAGCGTGTGTATCACGAAGGCGCACACATTTAATGGTAGCAGTGTTGTTGTGTTATTAAAAAAAACCAAAAGAACAATATGTCTAGAGTACGCCATCTAGTGAGGAAACATCAGAATCGCGGGGTAAATTAAAAAAACAAGGTTTATTTATTTAAATTTTTTAAAGTTTGGCGGGCCGGATTAAAACTTTTAAGGGGCCACATGTGGCCCATGGGCCGTAGTTTGCCCATGCCTGATCTTGCATAAATCTACTCATCAAGTTGGTCGAGTTGTGATTCTTATACTTACCAATGACAATCTCAGCAATGGGATAAATGCAGAATACCACCTTTATCCATGCTGCAAGGGAATAGATGAACAATGTCAGGTTATTTTTTGTATATACAGTAGCTTAAACATTGAGTATTTGGAGGGCGGTGTTATCTCACCTACTACAGCTACAGGGAGTTTTAATACTTGGGAAAGAATGGCATCAAATGTTCTGGCTGACATAGTCAGTAAAGAAGGCTCTGACCTGGAGGAATTTAAGAAATTGCAATCATGATGATAATTAAAGCATAAAGCACAATCAAGACTGATCAGAATTTTTTATCAACCAGAATAAAAAGTGGAAAAAGAAAAGACATAATACAAAACAGTAACATCTAGTGATTTTAAAAGTAAGTAAAATGACTAATAAAACTAATATAAAGATGTTTCAAATAACACAACAAAATTTTGGATTGAATTGTTTGCTTTCCAAAACATTGATAGAACATTGCCACACAATAATTCCCTCTAGAACTTCACCTGATTAAAATAGCAGCTGTATTTTTGTTGAACATTGGTCATTTAACCAATCAGATCATTGAATATTTTCAGAGTGCATCAAAACCTCATTTTAATAACCATCAGAGGTTTCAACTTAAGAAAATATTAATCAATGCTCTTGGTAATAAAAAAAAAAAACACAATGTGCGGATTAAAAAAATGCAAAAATAATCAACTAATGGAAAAAGGTGTAAATTTCTTGCAGTTTTCTTTTTTTTTTGCAGAACAACTCTATTTTGAGAGTGATTGATGATCTTTTTTTATTTGTCGTTGCTCAGGCAGCGATAGAATACTTCACTAATAATTAGTTTGAGGTGTACAAACAGATTCACGTTAACAGACAAGTGTTTCTCTTGAAGTCAAAAATGGTTTGACGACATTCCTGAGGTGCAGAGTTGGTGTAATTTCAGTTTAACAAAACGAATAGTTGAAATGACCTACTTTATGCTTCAACTACACAATAAGAAATGAACCAGTTTTCGACTGTAATACACAGACTAGTTGTTAAAAAGAGGATCACATGCAAATTTTTAGAGACTTATGTCACATTTGAATTGTATTTATGCATAAAAAACACATCTAAGGTGGGTTTTTATTTCTTTCAGCGTGGTTGAGACATTTTTAAGCTTTCCCGTACACTATTCAGATATTATGCAGGTTGTTCTTGTACTTGGATTTTGTTCGCTGCTACACCTACATTCCAGTAAGCGGGAAGTATTTTTCTTTTCACTTAGGGTTATACAACAGGGTTTCTATTTTAATGTTAATTCACAAACGTAGGAACATAAAATAAGATATGCTAGCTTTGCTTAATTGATACACTACATGGTGTACTTTGCAGCCCTTGAAGTTGTACTTGCACCTGCTCCATAGGGCGGGACTAAGCGAGGGTGGGCGAAATCAGTTTACACAATGGAAATGAAACTGACAAAAAAAATGCATTAATAGGCTTTTTTCAGAAAATTTTGCCTACTTTTTTTTAGACAATTATCAATATATGCTGAGTTAAAAATCATTAAATAAATAAAGCTTGATACCTTTTTTTTTTAAAGATTCAAATAAAATGTTGTTCATATGAAAAAAATAAAAATCTATCACATGTTGAAGGAAGGTAGTCAAACCAGAAAAGAGCTGTTTTTTGTTTTTTTAACCATCAAGGTACCTTAGATTACACCCAACACTCCACATCTGCTGTCCAGATGAAATTTTGGTGCTCAAGTTTCTGAGTAGTAGTAATTTTCTTTTTAAATGGTTTATGCTTACCTGTTGAACTAGACGGAGCAGTGCTTTGTTTTTTCTCTCGCCTGCTGCATCTCATAAATGTTGCTCAGTAGGAAGCATGCCTGCTTTAGGAGAGGCGTGCTCACAAGTTTACGTGGGGAAACAAAAAGAGAAAGACAGAAACTCTAAGAGTTCTGGCCCGATTCTGGGAAGGATGGCTAAGTGTGTAGGGTGACCGCCCTGTAACCAGAGGGTTGTCAGTTTGATCCCCTTCTAGGAGTTCATGCCGAAAACTGAACCCCCAATTGCTCCTGATGGTGGTTTGCACCTTGCATGACAGCTTCCACCATCAGGTAAAGTATGAATGTGTGTGTGAATTTGTGTGTGAATGTGTGTGTGAATGGGTGAATGTGAGCTACACTGTAAAGCGCTTTGAGTGCCGACACTGGTGGAAAAACGTTGTATAAGTAGAGTCCATTTACCATCTACTCATAACGAACTTTAAAAATGTTTCATTCAAATTTGACGGAGAAGAATTACTGCAAATACATGTACGTTTACTATTTATCGACCACTTTAGATCAACTTAGAATTTTATCTTATACACATTAAATATACTATATTTTAACACTGTTACTCATTTTATCTTTTTTACTTTTTTAAATATGATATATGATTGTTCACCTTTTCAAGTTAACAATTTCCTGATAGGCTGATGTTGACAAATAAGATATGATATGAATAGCATTCATAATTGAGTATAAAGACCTTCTTGGCAACAGACTGAGATGGTTTGGAGATGTGCAGAGGAGAGAGAGAGAGAGTACATCGGAAGAAGGATGCTGGATAAGAAGGATGCTAGATAAGAAGGATGCTGGATAAGAAAGATGCTGGATAAGAAGGATGCTGGATAAGAAGGATGCTTGGTTTGGTATAACCAGGAAAGAGGCCTACAGGCAGACCAAAGAAGAGATTCTTGGATACAGTGAAGGAAGACATGTAGATAGTTGGCGTGACCAAAGAGGATGGGGTTAGGGTTAGATGGAGGAAACGGACTTGCTGTGGCGACCCCTGAAGGGAAATGCCGAAAGAACAAGACAGTTTTCTACCCTGATACAACCAGACACGTTTTCAAATTTTAGAAGAAAAATGTCTGAAATATATTCATTGAAAAATTGTTGCTTCATTGTTCAGGCCAACGTTGTCAGACGTTTAGTTTCACCAACTCTCTCTTGTGGTTTTCATTTGTAAAGTTTGGCACCAGGTGGGATTTTGTTTCAGTTGCATTTTATTCCATTAATAACCACACAAAAGTACATTTTTAATGTAACCGTTATACAAATAGCATCAATATTATTTCAATAATGTAATCCATTTCTTTTTTGTTTGTTTTGTTTTAAGAAAATGATGTCATTCTAGGAGGTGGTCCTTCCTTCAACTGGCTCTCCATGAGGAACTTTGATTTTCTAATTTTTTTTCTCCCCAATGAAAGTGTGTACAGATACACATACCCCGGATTAGCTTAGTTTATTTACTACATGTTAAATTGTGTGCATGACAAAGAAGTGTTGATTCTATGAAAATAGATGGCGATGCAATCAAAATACATTTAATTGTCTTTTTTTGTCCAGTGAAGAAAGAAAAAAATACGGTACATTAAACTTCAATGCAGAGGCAAGACAAATAAAAATAAAGACATTACCACAAAAACTAGAAAAGTTAAAGAATGCAGAGCAGTGGCTAAAAAAAAACCTCTTAAAACATCAACAGTTTTTGGGAACTTGCAACACTAGCTGTATTAGTCTGCAATAAGCAAACTTTGCAATTAACTTTGCTTCTGAGGTGTTAGCAACCATATAATTTCTATTTACAGCTTACACAAATAATGAGTATCTAAGTCCTTAATCCCAAAACACGATGCTCCAGAAGGCAAACAAATAGCCGGTCTTGTTACAGCACATTTCGGTCACATGTAAAAATTTCTTGATGCCGTTTGGTTTCTAAGTTGAAGACATCCATGCGCTGTCTGTAAGAGAAAAAAATTCAAAGACTGTTTATTCTTAAAGAGGAGACGAAATACTGGCCAAACCTAAATTTAAATTAGCCGGAAAAACCATAAATAAAATATACAAAGTACCTTCAAATAAAAGATGCTAACTTATTTTGCATTTTAAACATATTTTGCATATGCATTTTACTTTTCTGAGTACTCTTAGTTTTGTTCAAATTAGTTTTGTTCAATTTTTTTTTCACCATAGTTTACACTTCTTATTTTTACTATTTTTCTATCAAGTGTGATGTGTGACAGAAGAGTTTCAGCTAAAATGAAAGGGAAAGTGTACAAAACCGTGGTGAGACCGGCCATGACGTTTGGTCTAGAAACAGTGGCACTGAAGAAAAGACAGTAAAGCAGAGATGGAGGTAGCAGAGATGAAGATGCTGAGGATCTCTCTGGGAGTGACCAGGATGGACAGGATCAGAGGAACAGCACATGTTAGAGGTTTTAGAGATAAAGTCAGAGAGGCAAGACTGAGATGGTTTGGACATGTGCAGAGAAGAGAGGGAGTACATCAGAAGAAGGATGCTGGATTTGGAACCACCATGAAAGAGGCCTAGAGGAAGACCAAAGAGGAGGTTCATGGATACAGTGAAGGAAGACATGAAGATAGTTGGTGTGACCGAAGAGGATACAGGAAACAGGGTTAGATGGAAGAGACTTGCTGTGCCAACCCCTGAAGGGAAATGCCATAAGAAGAAGAAGCATCAAGAGTTGAACGCTTTCTAATAAATTGTGTCCATTTTAATATCATTGGCATCTATTTTCAAATGTTGAGTTAGTTCACTGTAGCTATTTTTGTGTCTCTACAAACTTCCAGTCAGGCTTTCATTTCATGGTGCAGAAAGAGTAACTCACCTTAGAGATGATGGCACAAATAAAAACCAAAATTGTTAGGATGAATAAATAATCCAGTATGGTGATCCAGAAGGCAAACAGATAGACGGTCTTGTTACAGTGCAATTCGGTCACGAATTGTATTCTTGACGTAGTTAGGTTGATAAATTGAGTAGATCCACACGCTACCTGTAAGGGGGGAAAAAATAAACGTGTGAATTCAGAAAAAGAGATGTAATTAAGGCCAAACAAAATACCTGGGGAAAAAAAAACATTAGAAGTTACAATTCTAATCAAAGACATTAACTTTCATGTCACTGACCTGCAATAAACCAGCAGAAGATAAACAATGCCATCAATCCGTTGCAGAGAGCGCTAGCACAACATGCTGACTTTTTCTCCCCTAAGGAGCACGGCAGGTCCGCAAGCACCACAAATAGAGCACTAAAAATCCCCATCACGATCAAATAGATGGGGATGTTTTGTTGCAGTGGACACTCATCCAGGTATACTGACCCTAGTCAACAAAAGACAAAATGATCGGATATTTAAACAATTGTTCAATTCAATTTCAATTCAATTTATTTGTGTAGCCCCAAATCACAGAATTTCTGTCTCAATGGGCTTCACGTTGCAGATTTAGGAAGATGAAAAACAAGAAAATAAAAGAGGAATGAATAAATACAATACACAACAAGAAAACTAACTAACAAATGCTAGCTAGACAATATTAGCACATTTCTGCGCTTAGACTCTTCTTCACGGTGAGGAAAAACTCCTAAAAAAAAACTTCAGTGGGGAAAAAATAAGAAACCTCACGGGGATCCACACGAAAGAGAGATCCCTCCCCTGGGACGATCATCCAGTGTGTCAAAGATTATTGTTTAAATATTAGCTTGTTCTACTCTCCAGCTAAATATGTATCTAAAGAGGTCAATAGATGTTCTTCATCCTGATGGAAACGCGGGGGCCTCCTCAGCCCGGTGATGCCCAGGATGAAAGTGAGTAGATGCCCTTGATTAGGGGGTCTCATCAATGCAGAAAAGAAGAAAACCCAAAGGGCCTAAGTCAGTTTTTCTTTTCAGTTACGATGTTTTTGTTCCTCATGGCACAATCCGATAGATTAAAGCAGGGGTTCCCAACCTTTTTTGATATTTGTAAAGCAGATCTACTTTACAAATATCAAACCTGACATCTACCAGTCCCATGTTACCATCCCAAACCCCACAGATCGTTTCCAGCCTGGTGTAACTACCCCTACAACATGATTTGTAACATCCACACACGCACACACTCACAGCACTTTGTGAGGGGGAGGAGCCATCGATCGAGCCATTGATTACAGGCTTAATGACGTGATTTTACGTCACAGACTCCAAAAATCTCCAGTAACAGCAGAAAAGCCGCTAGATTGACACTTTTTTTTAAAGTTTTTTTTTTTTTAACTTTTTTTCAATGCCATGCGATCTACCCATTATGCCTTTGTGATCGCCCCGTCGTTCGCGATCAACCAGTCGTTTGCGATCGACATAATGGGAATCCCTGGATTAAAGGATGTGTTGGCATTAGTGATCGAAGTACGTTAGGGGCTTTGTTCAATAAAAAGCACCTTTTGCAAACGAAAAGAGTGTTTTTCTCCCTTTGAGAAAATTCTGCAATAATATCATTCATTCCTGTCCGTCATTTTCCCCTCAGCCGGGGCCGGGTTGCGGTGGCAACAGCCTCAGACGGTAAGCCCAGGCTTCTCTCCCCCCAGCTGCATCCTCCAGCTCACCCGGAAGGATCCCGGATGAGTAATAAATGATAATAAAAGTAATAAAAGTGAAAAATATCATCCTGATGGTCTCATTTGTGATGTTGTGACTTACCAACAATAACCCGTGCCACAGGCAAAATGCAGAGGATCACCTTTAAACACACTGCAAGAGAAATACAATCCAACTGTTGTTGATCAGTTTCCATACAAAGCTGAAACACTGCAATGAGTATTTGGTATTCTTTCATCACGTCTTACCTTTCAAAACTTTAGGAAGTTGAGAGACAATTTGAGAAATTTTATCAACATTTTGCTGAAAAAATTGTTCACCCTGTTGTCCTTCCATTGCTGGGACTTGAACCTAAACAGAAGTATAAAAAACTCTTCAGGAAAGGTCACCAAAGCTCAAGGAAACCATTTAGTTAATGCGGTGTGTGAGAATTCTTGTGACAGTTTTTTTTTCTGCGAGACACAAAAGATTTGTCACATTGCCTGCGGTGCATGGCTGGAATAATTCAGCAACAAAAAAACAAATAAATACAAAACTACTAAAAAGGCTGAAAACTTCGGGCTTGTAGAGTCACATTTTGCAATTACTGTGCATTGACTTAAATATTGACAACAATCAGCTGGACAGAGTGATTGAGAAATGTGCATCTGTAGTGGAGAGAAACGTGGACTCTGTTGGAGCTGTTTTGATGAGGAGGATGAGGGCTCTAATGCAGGGCATCCTGAATAATCCCCGTCACCCTCTGCATAATGGAATCACAACCCAGAAAAGTACCAGAAGCAACAAGTTCCTCTCATTGCACAGCAGGACTGAATGCTTTAAAAGGAAGTTTTACCTTCAGCCCTTAGGCAATTTAACCGAACAGATGTGCCTGGAAGAAATTTAGTCCAGTAGGGACAATCTCATTTACTAGTAATCATAACTTATATCATTGTATTTTTATTTATTTGTATTTGTATGTGTGATTAGTTGCTGCTTGGCGGCAAAATTTCTCCTGCAGGAGATTAATAACGTTTTTTTAAAAATCTATATCCAAAATTTAATCGTATTGGCGAACAATAGTGGAACAACAGGGTACAATCATTTTAAAAAAAAATTGTTGCCACAATAATACATGTCCCAAAACGCGCAGACCAATTGTCAATTTTTCTGAAGCTAAGTTCAATTTGACTGTTTTTAAAGAAAAGGTTGCTGATGAAAAAAAATCAAAGAAAAGCTAACCTTACCTTTAACCTTTAAATTATCTGCAGGAGAATTTTGTTCCACCAAAGACTCAGACGTCTGTGATTAAATATCTTCAAAGTGCTTTGTAGCTCCCTTTTTATGTGTTTCATGTAACTCACCTGGGCGGGATTCTGTTTCCTTATTTGGTCACTGCTCTGTCTTGTACAGTAATTTCCGTCTTGTAAGTAGCACAACAAAAAGTTAATGATAAAAAAATTACAAATGTATTTTAGACCAATTTTTTTATTAATGGTGTGGCCCTAAATGATTAAAATGTACCATCTAAGAAAGAAAATTACAGTTATTACTATTTAATGATCAATTTAAATATATTCAGTATCTCGTAATACAGTGTATCTCAGTCTCGGATTGGAAGTGAATGTTTTCACTTTAAACAGTAAAAAGTCACACATAACAAGGTCTTTTGTGTAAATCATCGAATTTTTTTTAAAACATTTACAAACAGTTAAAGATTTTTTCCCAAAGTTCAGTATTTCCCCACATTCCAAACAAAATAGGGCTCGTGTTGAAAAGTAACCTCATCCACATAAACTTAAAAATACCTTTTAAAATGTATCTGAAAATTACATTTTATTATGTCTTTGAAAAAATACAACTGATCGTTTTAATCGACAATGAATTAAAATTTCTGTTAAACGTGACTCTTGACATTTTGCCTTCAAATATTCTAGTTGGGAAGGTTGAGCAGGAGTTTTGACAATTTTCTGCTTTGAAGCACTCAGCAACATGCCAGCAACATGCACTATCATTTCAGATGAAAAGATAGGGCCAGTGGGTATGTACTAATCCTCTCAATGTTGTGTGAAATAAATTCAGGTTGTCATACGGGCCACTAGATTTGCCAATAACGTAATTTGATTTCCTTCATTACTGCAGGTCTGCATGAAACAGACCCACTAAAAGTTTAATGACTTGGAATAAAGAGTGGGCTTCTTTTGTCTTCTATGCTGATTTTAGACTTAAACTGCATGATTCAGAAGACATAAAGTGATGACCTTCATTTTCAGGACACTAGAGGAAAGAACATCTTTCCAAATCTTGATAGCCATGTGCCGGGGTGTCAAAGTCTGGTCCTCGAGGGCCGGTGTCCTGAAGGTTTTCATTGTGTTCCTGTTTTAACATAGCTGATCCATATGAAGTGAAATCAACAACCAATCAAATTTGGCACATTGACTCAGTAACCTGGATCAGATATGTAAATGCAAGAACACATGGAAAACCTTCAGGACCGGACTTTGACACCTGTGGCCTAAAGCATAGACATTTATTGTTTATTGACATAGACCCTCTGTTCAGAATTAGTAGTATGGTAACATTATTTAAGCACAACCAATCTTGTCAAAATACCAACAAATCTGGTTAAATCATCAATCCAATCTTGGTTTGACCCATCTCTAACCTGCTTTTGATTTCATACATCAAAAGTGGAGAGTCCAACTATATCTAGCCGGAACCGCTCAACCTCGTGCACAAGCTCGGGCTCCTTCCCCGCCAGAGAAGTGACATTCCACGTCCCTAGAGCTGGCCTATGCAGCCGAGGATCTGACCGCCAGGGTCCCCGCCGTTGGCTGCCACCCATCTCCTCTTTCACCCGACCCCTATGGCCCCTCCTGCAGGTGGTGAATCCGCTGGAAGGGTGGCCCATGTCCCCTGTTCGGGCTGAGCCCGGTCGAGCCCCATGGGTAAAAGACCGGCCACCAGGCGCTCGCACGCGTGCCCCATCCTCGGGCCCGGCTCCAAGGGGGGGCCCCAGTGACCCACGTCCGGGCAAGGGCAACTTGGCCATGTTTGATTTCTTCATAGGGGTATTTTTGAGCCACGCTTTGTCCGGCCCCTCACCTAGGACCTGTTTGCCTTGGGTGACCCTACCAGGGGCATTAAGCCCCGGACAACATAGCTCCTAGGATCATTGGGGCACGCAAACCCCTCCAGCACGTTAAGGTGGCGGCTCACCTATGATCACCAGCTGTGGGTGGTGACCGAAAGAATGAGATCGCGGGTACAAGCGGCCGAAATGAGCTTCCTCCGCAGGGTGGCTGGGCTCTCACTCAGAGATCGGGTGAGGAGCTCTGCCATCTGGGAGGAGCTCGGTGTTGAGCCGCTCCTCCTCCGCGTCGAGAGGAGCCAGATGGGGTGGTTCGGGCATCTGGTAAGGATGCCCCCCGAGCGCCTCGCGGGCGGGGTGTTTTGGGCACGTCCCTCCGGGAGGAGACCAAGGGGCAGACCCCGGACCCACTGGAGAGACTATGTCTCACAGCTGGCCGGGGAACGACTTGGGATCCTTCCAGGTGAGCTAGAG
Organism: Neostethus bicornis; assembly: GCA_902685375.1. Lineage (NCBI taxonomy): Eukaryota > Metazoa > Chordata > Actinopteri > Atheriniformes > Phallostethidae > Neostethus > Neostethus bicornis. The sequence goes on along the minus strand of LR738558.1, from coordinate 10,423,866 downwards.
GATGCAGCCGGGGAGAGAGAGGCCTGGGCTGCCCGCTTGAGGCTGTTGCCCCCGCGACCCGACCCCGGAACAAGCGGAAGATGACGGAACGGAACATCAAAAGTGATCTGGGGTTTTTTTTCTTAATACCCTTATTAGTCCCACAAAGGAAAAATTTCAGTGCTGCATTGCACCCACAGTGGCACCAATTCTAGGACCAATTAGGGGGTTGGGTGTCTGCTCCAGGGACACCGAGTGGGCTGAGGGGGATTTGAAATGGCTTCTACCAGACCAAGGATAACCACTCTGCCACTGAGCCAACACCCCGATCCCTCTTGCATCTGGGTCATTCAAAGCCTGTCTTAGGCCATGTCCACATGCAGGCAGGTATTTTTTAAAAACGTATATCCGCTGTTGTTTGTAATTTTATAATTCTGTAAAAAACACATTTGGAACTTGACTCTTAACACAATGTTTTTATTACACAGTTTCTACTGTTTCTATTTCTATCTGCACAGTTTTAACCTGACAAACAGGTCCAACTGTAAGTCAGAAAGGTGCATCTCACCATTTCAAGAGAAACTGATAGTTTTGTTTTTTTCTGAAGAAGCTTTCATTGCTTCATCAACCTGCCTTCTGTTTTTTTCCATCACCTTTAAAGATCATTATCCCCTCCGCTGTTTTTTCTCCCCATACGCTTCTCACATGCTGCTGGCAGAGCAGCACCACTTCCTTTTTACTGACAACAATAAATTCCATAGGTTTTCTGAATGTAATACTTATTTTGAGACGTTTCTGCTTGATAGGTTATCTGTGGATTGTGCAGATAGGTGTCCTTGTGGTTGATGAATCCCCAACATCAACTTGTCTTTCATCTTCTTTTGTCAGATTCTCTGTAGTTTTCTTTCATTTTGCCCTCAAATGTGGTTTTATTCAAGTTCTGATTGTGTTACCATGGAGATTCTTGTTAAGGGCGCTTAAGGAGCAGCAGGAGCCAAAGCCCACTCTCCAAACGCTGTAAAAAAAATACTTTCAACTTGACCTATAATATTGTGTTTCATAAAATACTTCGTCAAATCCAACAAAAGCTGCACAACGGTCAGTCAGAAGCATGCATCTCACCTTTTAAATATTTTTCTAAAGAAGCTTTTATTGCTCCATCATCAATGTAAACGATTTTTTCTGACTCACTTGCATCAATTAATTGATTGGTTAATGCCAAAGCTTTTTTGTGCAGTTTTTTTTTTCAATTAACAATTTTTAACACAGATTTTTGAGGCAAAGTCGTTGCATTGTTGGCTTTTATTTCCTCCATAACAAAAAAATAGAAACTTTTAATACAGTAGTTGTTATGTTCCACAAAATTACCTTTTGAGACGATGCTCTGGCAAGAAATTTATAATAAAAAAAAAAAAAGTCAAACAAAAACAGCAAGAATCTAATTACAAATGAGAACATGATGATTTTCTTCAATCGAGCAACTGTTTCCAGTTTATTGGTGAAGTTTTTTTGACGTTTGAATAATTTTGCTTGCATATCCATCCGACAAATTGGAGTTGTCATAAGTCTGTGAGGCAGCCGCTGGAAGACGTCTCGATGTACATGCAGCCTCTGACTCTTGAGCAATTCGAGATACCTCGCAGATCTAAGGCGTGATTCCGACTCTTCTCAGATGCTGTTGTTTTGAGTCGAACCCCTGCGAGCAGGGAGTCCCACAGCAAACCTCTGCTCCACAACTGCATTCACACACAAAAATACACTGTGTACACATGTTGACATCTGCCTTGTGTGAATTAAAATAATTTAACATCGTCAAACCTCGACTAATATGTGCTCCTCAGGGTATCTTCTGTAGAAGATGGTTCTTAGGTTGAATTCAGGGTTTTCTTCCTCCTTGAACACCCGTGTTCTGATGGTGTCATTCTCACATCGTATCACAGCGTAAACATCAGGAGCTTTAGATTTGAAAAGAACAAAAGAAATCGAACCGATTGATCACAAGCAGAATTGTGAAAATGCACGATACACGTAATACTCTATGTTTATTAACAGAGTTGCACATTACTGATGCACATGTGCAGGCTGCAGTGTGAATCCAACATGTTAAATTCCGAATTTTATTCACAATACAAGTATGGCAGTATAGAAGTCGGCATGACGTCACATCGGCCAATAGACAACACCCGCCATGACAGTTGTTTTACCGGTGTAAAACAAACTGTTCAAAACATGAGAAAGCAGCTAGAAAATTGTGCGTCTTACGTGTGTTACCGCCTAGCGTTATGTGTCAGTATGAAGGGGAATTATCACCAGGGATACGCCCCTGTACTGCTTGTTCGTGCTTTGTTTTGCGGCTCACGCACATAAGCTGTGAGATGACCAAAGTTCCCGGACCTCCGACTTCTTTAATACTGTACGTTCACCAAAAACAATACTGGCAATAGACCATGCAGATCGCGACTAGAGGTTTTCAGAAGCACAGCTGCAGCAACAGAAGATGCCATGTGCTTAGCCTCATTATACCTAATCATGTTCATGGAATGCACTATAGTGTTCATCATGCGGGAGTTTTATTAGCCTTGGCGGGTGAGTGTGAGATAGGTCCTAATTATGGGTGTCTCACGCCCAATGTGGGAGGCTTGGCATGTCTGCTGTTGTGTCAGCAAATTTAAAAGATAAGCTATTTGGGATTAATATTCTAGTTAATTAATAACTTTCATTTTCTGAAACCTCAGTTTCATAAAAAAATACTGCAATCATGCTGCTTTTTTGTTTTTAGCACAATTTTGGTCACTATTGGAATAATTATTCCATGATGAATTATACTCTGACTTTAGATCCCGGTGAAATAGATAGGTTGGTATTGAGTATTGCTGATGGAAATTATTAAATTGATCTGCAGGAGATCCACAGAACTGACTCACCGGTCTGTTTGGGGTTACTGAGTCCAGATACTCTACGGAGATGAACTGTGGTCACCACTGTGGGTTGAGGTAGAAAACATTGGAACAAAGATGGAGATGGCAGGTCTTCTCTTAGTTCCCTACATGGAAGGTAAAAGATGGAATAAAATGAGCTAAATATATGAGAAGAAAATAATTGTCCATTTATTGCCAACTCATTTTCCGGTAAAAGCAGTTGCGGTTTTTCAAATCTGTGAAGTTTCACAGTCATTTCCAACATTTTGAACACTTATTTAGAATAGAATAATGGTTTAGATTTCAGAATCCAAGTGATTCCCAGTTGTACTCCACTTAGCGTTAGTGAGTCATGCTTCCGCTTGCTTTTATGAGAATGTTTCACAAAGTGCCATTAAGCACAAAAAAAAAGAGTTGTGAATAAAATTCTAGAGAAGAAAATTTCTGTTCGTCTCAAATATAAATGTGAAGAATGAGGCATTTTATAAATTTGAGCAAAATAAGTTGGTTTGATTTTAAAATACAACCATATGATGGTGGCGTGAGTTACAGATTTCACTGGTTTCCTCAGAATGAGACGCACCTTCCACCACGAGTGGAAGAAGGTATGTGTCATTCACAAATATGAACAAAATGAACTTATCTGCCATTCATGTTTTAAAAGTGATTCATGTTCTTCAGGCATCAATGATTAGGTGGAAATAAAAGCTGCTCGTGAGGTTTTTCAAGCTTACTGCTTACAGTGAGAGAAATGGAAACTTACTCCCTTTATTGAGACAAATGTTTCCAACGTTTTTGCAATGTACTGAACTTATGAAGATTGTTTCCTATTTGTTGAGCAGCTAAAACTATTCATGTACCAAATACACATTTGTACTTTGGTAGATATGGGAGGAGCCAATTTGGTGTTCGGTATTTTTCCCAAAAACACTTTGGAAGTTTTTAAGTTGTTTAACGGATGCACAATGAGATTTTTTTATTTTGTATCAGAAGTGGCATGGTGGCACGGTGGGTAGCTCAGTGGCCTAACATGCAAGAAGGTTGTGGGTTGGAATGCCAGGTGGGGTTGAGGCTTGGAACACTGGCCTCTCTGTGTGGAGTTTGCATGTTCTCCCTGTGTCTGCGTGGGTTTCCTCTGGGTACTCCGGTTTCCTCCCACTCTCCAAAAACATGCATGTTAGGTTGATTGGCCAGTGCCAAATTGTCCCTAGGAATGTGTGTGTGTATGGTTGTATGTGTGTGGCCCCGTGACAGACTGGTGACCTGTTTGGGGTGTATCCTGCCCCTTTCCTTTAATCAGCCGAGATGGGTTCTGGCACCCCCTGCAGCTCCGTAAGGGACAGACGGTTAAGAAGGTGACTGACTGACTTAAACCATAGGTGTAAAACTCATTTCAGTCCAGCGGCTACATACAGTCTAAGTGGGCAAAAGCCGTCGATTATAAACCTATTAATGAATAAAACTCAATAAATTTTCAAGTTTGAATGGTGTAAAATGATATATAAAAGCGTGGTTGGAGATTTGATCAGGTATGTCAAATTATTTACAATAAAACTAAAGAAAATTATTTCTGTTTCCTCAAAAATGTTAGAAAATGAAAAGTAAGTAATTCAATCTTCTTTAAAAAAAAAAAAATCTCAGCTACATTTGTATCATATTTATGCACACACACATCCTTCCATGGCAAGGACTGCATTCTGTGAAAGGCTAATTTCGTCCCCATGGCCTCATGTTTGACAACACAAACACATTTCACACACCGGAATCTGACATGTGAGTGAGAGAAGAGGCGCAGAAGGAAACGCCCTGTAGTTCCTGGCAGAAAGGTGGTGGGCAGCACAACGTAGGAACCAGGGGTTAGAGTCCCTCTCCATGTCACACTGCGGGAGTCCATGTAAATGGAGCTGGCTGCTTGCTCCACCACACACTGCACCCGGCTGCGGCGGTTCACCTCTACCTGGTGATTTAAGAGTTTAATAACAGGATTATTTTTGAGGATTTAAAAAACTTGATTTTTCCAGACTGTTGTCTCTTACCTTCAGAACCTCAAAGCCAATAGGCAGGTTCTCTCCTCCTCCGTTTTTCCTCCACATACGCCTGTCCTCCTGCTGCAGGCAAATCAGCACCTCTTCCTCTTTGCTTTGCACTTCAAACATGAACTAACGAGACAAATTCCTTATGTTTTCTGAATTGTTATGTTCAGTTTGAGAAGTACCTGCCTAAAGGTTTACCTGTGGATTGTGAAGAAAAGTGTCCCTGTGGTTGATGCATCCCCCACATCGACTCCTCCTATCCATGTGTGCCTCGTAAACTCCTTCCACCTCATCTCCATCATCCTCCTTTGTCATATTCCTTCTATTCTTATTGTGATCAGTGGACATTTCTCTCTTTCGGCCATGTTGTCGACTCTCTCCAAGTCTGGTCTCTCTGCAGTTTCCCTTCTGTTTGGCCCCAAAGTTATTTTTTTTCAAGTTTTGATCAGTGTTACTATGGAGCTCCATGGTTGAGGATCCTTCAGGAGCAGCAGGAGCCAGAGTCCACTCCCCAAAACACTGGGTTTCTTTCCAGTGTGATTTTGGCCACAGTAGAGTTTTCTCCACCAGCCGGCACACGACAACATCTGTAAAGAAGCAGCAAAAGTCCTGGAAATCCATCCTGAAAGAAACAAATTAGAATAAACTCAAAAATAATTGCCAGATTAATATTGTATGTGTTTTAAATAATAATAAAAAAAAATGTCTCACCAGAATTCTCCAACGTCACGCACAACAAGCCCCATTTTTTCCCTTTCAGCTCGACTCAGTTGTTGCCACTGCTCCGACCTGCAGGGGGAGAACAAGAACAGAGCCGAGAGTTGTTCAGTTTAACAGATGACATGGCCCAAGATATATAAAAGTAATATTTCAACTTCTGGAAATGTTTATTGGACCTTTTTGACTATTTTCAGAGTTTCTCAGACTTTCATGATGCGAACAACAGATGTCTCCTTGTAAAACAATTCCCAAACTATTGTAAAGTGGATGAAATTGTCCGGAAAAGTTGCAATGGCATTGTAAATTTACTGTAAACCACACTGATAGAGGAAATGTCAGGAGACAATACAGTCTCTGGACTTTTGTAAAATCTACTCGGCAGCCACACGAGTGACCAAAAGCCAGAACATAAAGGATTGCGAGTAACCTCACCCTTGGCTCCAGGCTCCTCTCCAATCTGTCGTCCCCCACGGGTTCCTCATGCGTACCATAAAGAGTCGGGAAGTTTCGCCTGTTTTACACAGTCTCTCCCCGAGCCTCACCTTCCTCAAGGCGGTGATCCCGTAGGCATGTCCACGCACAAGCCCACAGTCTAAAACAGACTCTACAGTCTCCCCCTCAGCTGGCTGAGAAATATCAGACGCACTAAGAAACATCTTAATTTGCAATCAAATGACACAGAAAATGATAGGAATAACAACTCCGTACCCGTATAGAGCAGGTGATGAGGGACTTGCATGCATGGACCTTTGCTAATGTCTGAAAGAGCATCTTCCTCTGGTCACTGTGTAAGCTAAGGACGTCCCGATCCAGGGTGAGAGGTTCAGAGACTCCACCAGTAAAGTCTATGAGAGCCTCTGCTGTGTTTCCTCCTTCCAAAGCCTCGTAGCATCCGTTGAGTCTACAAGACAAAAGAACTTCTTGAAACAGGCTTGAATCCTATCGAATACTCTGATTTACAAAAACAATTTGTATAACATATTTATTAAGCTTAAAGGGTGGGATTGGTCAACGGTCAATTTCCTGGTGTCTCAAAAATCTAGATCAAGACTACAAAAGAGAGATTGTAGTACCCTTGCCACTATTTGTAAAGTGATTGTCTCATTGAGAAAGTTTCTGCTGTCTCTCACTTGGCATAGGCCTTTTCCAAAAGAGCACTCCAAAACTCTCTAGGAGTTGCAGAGCGGCAGAAGAGTAACACTCCATCTCCACTGACTGGCAGACGGTCATCCACCACAACATCAACCCATCGGCCAAAGCGCCAGAACCGGAAATGAAAGATTCCTGCATACAAGTCTGGACGCTTTGGGTTCCATTCCTGATCCGTATGGTCCGGAATGACCTGCAGAAGAAGAGAAAGATAGATGATGTGGAAGGATGATTAGAGTGTAAGGTGAAAGAGATGAACAGACATACAACCTTCTTCCATAGTGAAGGCTCAGATGCTAAACAGGAAATGGCTGCAACCATCCAACAGTTGCCCAGACTACCTTGATGCAAGTCACGAGTGCTGATGCCATCTACAAACAGACGCGGGTCTTTACAAATTTCCTGTGTTGGTATCAATAGAGAGAAGATGAACATTAATTGCAAGTCATCGTAAACTACCCAGTTGATTGGCCAACAACAATGCCACTGCAGATTCTATTGGATGCCTTCTATGTCCTACGTTCTCAGTGAGACTTGTAAAATTAGATCTTTAAAGTTCTCAAATCCTCACCTATGGTCACCAGTATTGGATGGTGACTGAAAGAACAAGATCATGGATAAAAGGAGCCTAAATGAGCCTCCTCTACAAGTTGGCTGGGCTTTCACTCAGACATAGAGTGAGGAGCTCTGTCATCCAGGAGGAGCTTGGAGTAGAGCCATTGCTCCTTCAGGTCAAGAAAAACCAGATGGGGTGGTTGGGGATCTGGTTGGGATGCCTCTCGAGTGCCATGCTGCTGAATGGTTTCAAGCCCGTACCCTCGGGAGAAGGCTCGCATGTCTCACAGCTGGTCAGTGCAAAACTCGGGATCCTCCCCGGGGAGCTGGAGGATGCGGCCAGTGTTAGAGAAGCATGGGTTTCTAGTCTGAGCCCCCGTGACACAGCCACGGATAGGCAGAAGACAACAGAACGGTAAAAAGTTCTCAAAACCTCTGATTAGGACAAACTAGAGCAGTTTTTGTGGCAAAGTACCAAATTTGAGGATTAGTATTAGATAGGGTACATTGGTAAATTACATACATAGTGGGTACATAGCGTAAATTGGTACCCAAAATTTACGGTTTGGAAATGATTTAGCAAGATAAACTGGCAAAACGGTTCGGCACAAACACCCCTGGTATTTGATCACCTTTACTTTGTTCCTCAATCTAACTTTGCTATGTACGTGCCAAGGGCACTTCAAGATTCTGAACGCTGTCCTGGAAAGTACTTTGCTTATTTAATGTAATTTGATTTTATTGTAGTTGTGAAACACTTACACTGGTGTTAAATAAACTGGGTCATTACTGAGAACATGAGTTTGTGTTATAGCAAAGTTTGTTGCGCTCCAACAAGCTGATTTAGAGTGACAGAACACTGCTGAGTCGGCATCTCCTCTCAGTGTGGATACGTCGATCGCGGGGTCAGGTAACCGTAGAAGTGCTGCCGGACACACACATGCAGAAAGACGCACCATGTTCATACCCTTCTAAGCTGAAACTTTAGAAAAGATACCAACAAGCTTAACATCTGATATTTTGTTCATGTGCAGATGAGGCCACCTGGAGAGGGAATTGGACAGTTATGATAACGGATTAGTGAGTTTAGTGGGTGTGTTTGCATCAGGTAAGTAAAAAGACAGATGTCACCTTATCATTCAATGCTACGTTGATACGCACTTTGAATACCAAAGTGAGGCACAAGAAACACCATACTGCTAGATGTTGCTCTTTTAGAAGTTAATGACAATTTAGGTTTGCTTCTTTAAGTTTATCCAATGGTTGAATATCACAGCCACAATGCGGTACGTACTAGTTTACATATTTAAACTAGTCAATATCAGCTATTCACCCAAGCAACGTTTTTTTAGCTTGTCTAGGCTAGCTTGGACACGAGGCAGTGTGTACACCCTGAACAGTTGGCCACTGTGCGACCATGCAGTTCGCCTGTGAAATTTGAATATTAAAACATCATTATTACAGAAGACTGAGATAGACTGGTGACATGTACAGAGTGCAGCCTGTTTTTTTCTCTTTTTTTTAGCTTCGATAGGCTCTGACTCAGTGACTTTTTGACTCTGACAATGCGTGATGGTAGATTGGTTCAGAAAATAAGTCGATGGGTAATTTGCAGGATAAAAAAAAAACTCAATCGTTCTTCATTGTTATATGCTGCCAAACTATTTATTCTGGACACTTTTATATCTAACCTTCAATTTCACCTCTAATTACAAGACCTTTTTTAAGTGCACACTACTCAATGTGGCAGCAATTCACACTTACATTTTTACAGTGCCACGTCCCATCACAACACTTTGCTAAAAACACCTGGGCTATTTTTGTTTGCTGCTGATTTTTCTGAGCTCAACTGTACACATACACACACAATCATACTAATTTAGACGTCTATCAGCAACTCACTCCAGGAGGACTTTGGTTTCACTGCCTGACGCCACTCCACATATAGAACAGGCTTTTTCTAATTTCATCAGGAGAAATGTAAGAGGATTCCTATACATCAAGGAAGAGAACTGATTTACTCGTCTAACAACGGCAGTGACTAATTTGTGTTTTTTATTCTTTCATTCAGGAGAGTCACAGAGTTTTAACAGTGAATGCTTTAGTTCTGTGGATTTTTTTAAACTCACTCTTGGCCTCTTCCAGGTCAAACCCAGAGGTGGTGTCCTCTTGTAAAACAGGGATTGGTTGGTGGTAGGGAAAAAAGGATCCTTGAAGAGTGCACCTCTACGCAGACATGCCCGCCTCAGCTTGTGGAAGCTCTGCCCTTGGAAGTCATTCACTCGTTCTGGCATTCTGGTTGGACCTAAAGCATCAAAATAAATCAGAAATGTTTTGAGGGAGGAATAAATTGAGAAAAAAGTTAATTCCATGTCTACAATGGAAGGTTTTATACATGATCATATTTGCATAAAATGTCATTATTATTCATTTGCAAAAAAGATCTTATTTAATAATTGCATATTTTTGCTATATGTTGATCAAATTATGTTGGATGGTCTTTTTTTTTTTTTAAACTGCTTTTTTGCAAACTGATGCTTGGCAATGCTGTTTTCAGCTTAAAGCCAGAACATTGGCCTTGTTGCCAATGTTCTTACAACATGATTTAACTTCAGCTAAATTTCATTCTATTCTGTACTAAATGAATTTTTCTACCTTGAAAAAAAAGAATGAATTATGTACAAAAATGTCTTGAACAAAATTGGCTGGACGTTCATTAGATCTGTGAAGGCTCACAGTTGGAAATGATGGAGGCCGTTCTAGTCATCAGTGATTTGAACTACTGAGGTCTCTGAGTCAGCTGTGTGTGTGCGCACGTGTGAGCATCACTGGAATACATCCATTTGGCTGTGTGAGTGCATGATACCAGCACCTTGTGTATGTGTATGTGTGTAGATCCTGGTGAGGTCAAATTAGGGTCTCACTGCATAAAGGAAAAACTCAGTCTGCTGCTAACGAATACCACACAGGTAATCCTGATCAACTATCAGTGAGGTGTTGGTTTTGTCTTGTACCAAATTCACAAAAATATACATGCAGTTCAAATTTATTTTTGATAAATGTAGAAGAATTTTGTTTTGTCGAAAACTGTTCAAGAAATGCAGTATTGTTTGGTGGTAGTACTTTACTAAACCCAAGAAGGATGATGACGGGTGAGAGAAAGATGAAGCGGGACATTTACAGACAAATCTGTTTGGCATCTGCAATAATTAGGATGCTGCATCAGTTGGTTGTGGTGAAATGAGAGCCGAACCAAAAAGCAATGCTCCTTATTTAACAGTCAATATACTTTCCCACCCTCACGTATAGTCACCAGCTGTGGTTGGTGAATGAAACTAGAACAATGCAAATACATGTACTAGCGGCCATTTGAGAAGAGGCTAGGATTTGAAGCATCTGTCGAGAGAAGCCATATGGGTTAGTTTGAGCATCTGTTTAGAATGTCTCCCAACACCTCTATGGTGAGACACCTCAATATTGAGGTGTTCCAGGCATATCACACCTGTTGCTCCCACAGCTCAGACTGCCCTTCTGTTTTGGGTAACTTTTTATTCAGCACTGATGCCCAGGACCCATGACTTTCCAGATTGGCTACCATATTACGCCTTCCTGGTAATCCTTAACCCTTCCCAACTGCAAATAAACTGGTTAAACTTGGGTCATGCATTGGGGTTATACATCTTCACCACATCCACTTCATCACATACACACCAAGTTTAATGATTGTAAGGTGGAATTGAAGTATCAATAAAATTTCAACATGGGATTTGACCATTTTTCTTTAGTCGTTGTGCTGGCATGCATATTTAGTTTGTAAAATGAGACCGCTGGCTCATTTTAAAGCAATGAATTTTTAATCTGAAATCAATCTTCATTTCACAAACAACTAAACTTTTGTTTAGGGAGACTATAGGCAGGCTTCAAGTATCATGTGTGGTCAGTACTTAGAATTTGACTTTCATCCAAAATGCAGCCTATGCAAAGAAAAAAAAACTGAAAAAATGAACTGTGAGCCTCAGAGTTTAACCAAGTTTTGACAATCATACACAAATTATTATGGGACACCAAACAGCTTCATGCATTCTGTCTTAAATGGATAATCAAGAATTAGTTCAATTTAAATATAATAGGATTTTTTTTACCTTTCAGTCACAACAAAAATGTGTCCAGTTGCTTTTTCCAAATTCTGTTCCAACTTCAAACAGTTCCAACTTTGTTCTGCCTCCCACAAACAGCTGGCATATGTCCACTCTTGTGATATGAACAAGTGTCAGCTCTTAAAGGCTGCCTGAGGATTGTTGCCACGGCAACTATTTCTTCTGAATCTGCCTGGCATGTTCCTTTCATCTCCTCCAGGTTTACTAACCCAGCCTCATCATTTCTTTTACCAGATATATATGTGTGCAAATCATGTGCCGAGCTGGTGGGTGTATCATCTGAGTGTGCGTTTATGTAACTGCTTCTAAAGTTGATGAGTGAGTGTGTGAAATTTTATCTCCCTACACAGACAATAGACAGACGGTTACCATGCTCGGTGACATAACACGACCTTTATAGCCGGGGAGAGCCTCACCAGGAAAATCTATGGTTACGGCAAATACTCTTGAGTTTCCGACACTTAATCCCATTACATATGTGTGGAAACTGTTGTGCAGCTCAAAAAAGACACATATGTGTCCAAAATGTGTTTGCAAGAGTAAATATCACTTACTTCTTCTGGTACTTTTTCTTTTGGTGATTGTACACAGTCTTTTCTCTCCTCCTCTCTGTGATTCTCATTGCTTTTTATCATAATTTTAGCAGCACTTGTGACCTGATGTCTTTCTGGCTTTCTATTCCTTCAGCAAACTTTATTCCTCCTCACAGACTTCAGACGATCTGTTGCTGTTGCATGTGCAAACCCTGACACCTGAGAAACCAAGAGCCAAGCACCCTCTCAATTAACCGCCTCACTGCCAAATACATCTGCATATGTCCTGCTATGATTCTACGTGTATTGTATCTATAGTCATCTATTGCCCGTAGACAAGCTAGACATAAATATATTTAAATATTAGAAACACATATTTTACAGATCCATAGATGTGGGCATAAAAATTTAAACAGTATACATATGTTACTGTTGAGTTAGTGACCGCTGACCGCTATAATTGGTATCAAGCAGGTCATGGACAATAGAGAGATCCAGCTTGAGGTCACCTGGAAACAGCAAAAAAGTCAGTCCACCACTGCTTCCCCCATGACTCATACTGCCTATCACATTTGCAGCAAGTTTGGCAGGAGCTGCAGCTCCTGCATTTGCTTATTCAGCCAAAGCCAACACTGCACAAACAGAAAAGTATCCAGGTGCTGTCTCAACTGTCTCTAGGGACATAAGGATGCCAATCAACCAACATATGTTACCAATCTAAGGTATTGCATAGAATAATAACAATAAATGCAGTTAAGTAACCTCCTTCTTCTTCTTCTTCTTCTTCTGGCATTTCCCTTCAGGGGTGGCAACAGCAAGTCAGTTTCTTCCATCTAACCCTACCTGTTGTGTCCTCTTTGGTCACACCAACTAACTTCATGTCTTCCTTCATCGCATCCATGAACCTCCTCTTTGGCCTTTCTCTAGTCCTCTTTCCTGGTGGTTTCAAATCCAGCATCCTTCTTCCAATGTACTCTCTCTCTCTCCTCTGCACATGTCCAAACCATCTCAGTCTTACCTCTCGAACTTTATCCCCAAAACCTCTAACATGTGCTGTTCCCCTGATATACTCATTTCTAATCCTGTCCATCCTGGTGTCTCCCAGAGAGATCCTCAGCATCTTCATCTCTGCAACCTCCATCTCTGTTTCCTGTCTTTTCCTCAGTGCTACTGTTTCTAGACCAAACAGCATGGCCGGTCTCACCACGGTTTTGTACACTTTCCCTTTCATTTTAGCTGAAACTCTTCTGTCACACATCACACCTGATACTTTCCTCCACCCGTTCCAGCCTGCCTGAATACGCTTCTTCACCTCTTTTCCACACTCTTCTTTTGAATATTTCTGTTTCTTAAATTACTTTATTTCATAATTTACTTTTTTTATGAATTCCCTTGTATTCAAAGTTATTATTAATACCAGAGATTCTTAGTAAAAAGCAGATGTGGAGGTAGCTGAGATGAAGATCCTGACAATGTCTCTAGGAGTGACCAGGATGGACCGGATCAGAAATGAGTAAATCAGAGGAACAACACATGTTAGAGGTTTTGGAGATAAAGTCAGAGAGGCCAGACTTAGATGGTTTGGACATGTGCAAAGAAGAGAGACCGAGTTCCTCGGCAGAACGATGCTGGGTTTGGAACCACCAGGAAAGAGGACTAGAGGAAGGCCAAAGAGGAGATTCATGGACGCAGTGAAGGAAGACATGAAGATAGTTGGTGTGACCAAAGAGGATGCAGCAGATAGGGTTAGATGGAAGAATCTGACTTGCTGTGGCAACCCCTGAAGGGAAATGCCGAAAGAAGAAGAAATTACTTTATTTCATAATTTACTTATTTTAAACTAATTCCCTTGTTATTAATGACAGAGATTCTTCATAAACAACAACAAAGAATCGTGGAGATTAAGCATAAATTTCTAGCCACCCTCAAAATCGATTGTCTTTTACATTTCTGGCTTGTGAACAATAATTATTGTACCTGTACAATATTTACACCTTTTTTATGATATAAAATCAATAATTATTTTTAAAAAAATGCACATTATATGATCATTTGAACGTATTCATCTGCCACATTTATTTGTCCGAGGTTTTCTTTCGGGTTTTTTTTTAACCCTGATTGCTTCCCGCTGAAAACGTGACGTCACACAGAAACAGATGTATGAGTGACATATGGGAACTCCAATCAAACATTCTCATTGGTGGGTTGCTTAGCAGCCTGTCTCTTTAGTCCCGCCCCTTCAGAGTACTTCTCTGGATTTCTTAAAACACTGCCTTACCAGTGTAGGTAACAGGTTTCATTCAACAGGAGAGAGATTAAATCTCATCGATAGACGCATAATTTTAGTTTAAACGGATTTACGATCATTTTTTTTCTTCTAAAATACGATAGTCTTACATCTCCTCACCTGAGAGCTCTGGCTGTTTTGCAGCGCACAACTGCGCAGGCGTGTCAGCATCTTCTGTGGCTTCTGTGAAAAGAAAACGTTTTGCTTTATTTTCTTTCGCTTTTACACTTTGAGTTTGTTTCAACATGAAAGTTTTTATTCTGGGTTTGTTTTGTGTGTGCAGCTACGCGCTGACATTCGAAAGACTTCCGACTAAATGCGAAGGTAAGAAGACTTCTTCTCCTTTCAGCAGCTTTCTTCAGGGCTCCCCGCAGCAAGTCAGTGTCTTCCATCTAACCCTATCTCCTGCATCCTCTTCAATCACATCAACTATCTTCAAGTCTTCCTTCACTGAATCCATAAATCTTTTTTTTTTTGGTCTTCCTCCAGGCGAGAACCTTTCATCAGGTGTGGCTCTTTAAATTCTTGCATCTGGCTCACAGATTAAATAAAATATTCTTACTTGGTCTAATCTATCAATTTTTCACTGTTTATGTCCTGTTCAGACCTGCAGGAACAATTGTCCATTATTTTTTGTTGGATGATACTGCCCTACGTTGGCCGTTGCTGGGTAAACAGGTAAACACCCCCTTTTGAATCAGTCTGCACGGCCATTTGCTCAAACCTAACCCTTCAACCAAGAAGATGGTGGGAAAAAACAAAGGATTTGTGGCAATTCTTCTCTCTGCTATTGATATCAAAATGAAAGAGGGGCTTGATGCATTTCATGTCATCTTTCTTTTTGACTTTAATAATACCATAAAGCTTCCTGGGTGAACAGAAGGTGAGTGAGTGGGGTAAATGAATTATGAAGATCTTCAAATATTGCACTGGTGTACAGTATATCATAATTAAACTACGTAAACCAGTTCTCTTTGTGAGATAGAGTGAGGAGTTCTGTCATCCCAGAAGAGCTCGGAGTAGAGCCATTGCTCTTCCGGGTCGAGATAAGTCAGATGGTGTAGTTCGGGCATCTGGTTAGGATGCCTCCCAAATGCCTTTTGGGCACATCCAACTAGGAGGAGTCCCAGGGGCAGACCCCGGACTCACTTGGAGAGACTATGTCTCACAGCAGGCCAAGGAACGCATCGAGATCCTCCCAGGTGAGCTGGAGAATCCAGCCAAAGTGAGAGAAACCTGGGCTTCCTGTCTAAGGCTGTTGCCTCTTTGACCCGGGCCCAGATAAGCAGAAGAGAACAGAACAGTTCTCCTTTTTGGTTTTAGATATGCAGCTTTTTAAAGGTAGGAGTCAAGTAGGGTCAGAGCCACCTAAAAACCGAGTTTCCATTGCTTTCAACTACAGGAGGGACTTTGTGCTCAGATGTGTGATTGTCAGTTTGGCAAAGTAAGCCTCCTGATCATTCGTGTGTCCATCTTTGTTTTTCCCAAGCCTTAAAGGATTGCCAGTTTAAAACACTGCTAGATGAAGTTGGACATAACTATCCTGGTCTGCTTTTGCAAAGCAATGTGAGTTGGTTGTCAAGAGCGAAGGTGTTCAGTCGTTTTGCGGCTTGCCTGAACAAAATCTGGACTTCTCTTGAAATTGAAATGGATTGAGCACCCGGAGCTGGCCGAAACTGAGTGGCTCCTCAAGTTTTACTATCTCGTAGATATGACTGAACATCTGAACCAGCTCACAGTGAAAATGAAAGGCATTGGAAATTTAGTGTTATCCCTTCAACAAGCTGTGTTTGCTTTTGAAAACAAACTAGAGCTCTTCATTATGAATCTTGAAACAGGTCATTTACTACATTTTGAAAAACTGAGCCAGTTTAAAGATGCATGCACAGCAAGTGAGCCAATTCAAAACTATGATTTCTCCAGCTATCTGGTTCATATCCATTCTCCTACGGTCCTTCGAAACACTCTTTGGAGAATTTCATGAGCACACTTGTCTTTTTAAGTTCATTGCCTATTCAAACAAGTGTTCACTGAACACAGCTGACCTGAGCTGTATTACTGGTGTCTCCATTAGAGATTTTAAAGCAGAAATGACTGACCTGAAGGCTTCAGACATGTGGCTGAACAAGTTCAAATCTCTGAATGAAGATTTGAAACGAATCACATGGCAGAAAGCAGAGTTGGCAAGCAAGCACATGTGGACAGAAATGAAAAAACTTCAACCTGAAGACCAGCTGATTCTCAAAACCTGGAACGCAGTTTGTGTCACATACCACACACAGCACCGTGTGAGTATTCCTTTATTGATCATGTTTTGATCTACATATGCATGAGAGCAGTCACTCTCACATCGTTCTACAACAACGTCTAACTGATGAAAGTCTCAAAGCTTACATGAAGCTTAACCTCACTAAGTACCAACCAGACTACAAAGACATCAGCAAATCCATGAAGCACCAGAAGTCGCATTAATGGTGAGTATTATTACAATAATATTTAAAAGGATAAATTAAGAGACTTTTTATACTGACATTTAGTTGAATTTACTTTTAAAACATATTATATGGCTTTCAAAATAATTTGCTGTCATGGCTTTCACCCCTGCTCTAGGCCTCCTGCCTGGCAATTCCAAACCCAGCATCCTTCTGCCGATATACCCCCTCTCTGTCCTCCTCTGCACATGTCCAAAGCATCATAGTATGGCCTATCTGACTTTGACCTCCAAAACCTCTAACTTGTGTTCCTCTGTTGTACTCCTTCCTGATCCTGCCCGTCCCGGTTACTCCCACAGAGATCCTTCATTTCTGTTTCTTGTCTTTTCCTCAGTGCCACTGTTTCTACACCAAACAACATGGCCGATCTCCCCACAGTTTAGTACACTTTTTCTTTCATTTTAGCTGAAACTCTTCTATTATACATCATTCTTATATCATACTTTTCTCCATCCATTCCAGCCTGCCTGCACAAATTTCTTCACCTCTTGTCCACACTCTCCATTGCTCTGAACTGTTGATTCTAAATACTTAAAATCTTCCACCTTCTTTATCTCTTCTCCTTGTAACCTCACTCCTCCTTTTGGGTTTTTTTTACTCACACACGTGTACTCTGTTTTACTCTGACTAATCTTCATTCCTCTTCTTTCTAGTGCGAGCCTCCACCTCTCCAGCTTTTCCTCCACCTCTTCCCTCCTCACACTACAGATCACAATGTCGACTGCAAACATCATTGTCCATGGAGATTCCTGTCTAACCTCGTCTGTCAGCCTGTTCATGTCTATAGCCAACAACAAATGACTCAGACCCCTTATACAGTCCCACCTCCACTCTGAACTCCTCTGTCTCACCTACAGCACACCTCACCACTGTGTTACGGTCCTCATACATGTCCTGCACCGCCTTAATATACTTCTCTGTCACACCAGACGGCCTCACACAATACCATAGTTCTTCTCTAGATCTATGAAGACACAGTGCAGCTCCCTCTGACCTTTCTTGTGCTTCTACATCTGGATCCTTAAAGCAAATATTGCATCTGTAGTGCTCTTTTATTTTTTTTAATAAAACCATAATGCTGCACACAAATTCTCACTTCTCAGCTTAGTCTAGCTTCGACAACTTTTTCCCATAATTTCATCGTATGACTGATTAGTTTTATTTCTCTGTAGTTACCACAACTCTTGTTTAAAAAAAAAAACAGGAACCAGCACACTTATCCTCCATTCATCAGGGATATTCTCAATTTCTGATATTCCGAATAATTAAGACCATTAAAACCATTAAAAGAACCTTAAAAATCAACCCTGAAATGCACAGGGAGCCAATGAAGTGATTTTAAAACTGGTGTAATGTGTTCCCAGCCCTGGTCCTGTTAGAAATCGTGCCGCCAAGTTCAAAAGTAGCTGTAAACTCTAAATATTCTTTTTAGGGAGACCAGAAAGCAGGGTATTACAATAACCTATTCTGCAAGAAATAAAAGCATACATCAGAACCTTTAACCATAAACCTTTAAAACCTGAACCTGTAATCACCCTAAATTGCTGCACATCCTTCCCATCTCTGTCTCTCTGTCTTGCTAACCTATATAGATCCATCTTTTCCTTCTTGCTGTTCAACCTAGCATGCAAATCATTGTAGGCTACTTGTTTTGCCTTTGCCCCCTCTACTTTGACATTATGCTGTATCTCCCTGTGCTCTAGTCTACTCTTCTCAGTCCTCTCAGTATCCTTTTTCTTCTTAGCTAGCCTCTGTCTTTGGGTACACTCCTGCAACTCCTCATTCTACCACCAAGTCTTCCTGTTTATCTTCCTTCCAGATGACAAACCAAGTTCTCTCTTAACGTCTTCCTGATCTAATTAGCTGTAGTTGTCCAGCCACCAGCGAGCACATCCTGCTTATCCAAGGCCTGTCTCAAAATTCAAGCAGCACTCTTCCTTTTTCAGCTTCCACCATTTAGTCTTCTGCACTTCCTTCATTATCCTAATCTTCCTCACAACTAGAGTCATCCTACAGACGGTGGTGTGTGGGTGGTGTGCTGTCTGGCTACACTGTCTCCTGCTACAACTTTGCAGTCACTCCTTCAGATTACACCGCCTACACAAAATGTAATCTACCTGTGTACTCAATCCTCCACACCACATGTCACCCTGTGTTCCAGACATTTCTTTGAGAAAAAGTTCACTGTAGCCATTTACTTTCTTTTTGTAAAGTCGATCACCATCTGTCCTTCTGCATCCCTCTTCTGGATACCAAACCTGCCCATCACCTCCTCATCCTCTCTGTTTCCTGCACCAACATGCTCATTGAAGTCTACCCCAATAACAACTCTGTCACTTTTAGGAATGCTGCTCAGAGTCATGTCATCAAGGTCTGACCAGAATTTCTCTTTTTTCCTCAAACTCACAACCTACCTTTTGAGCATACCCACTAACAATGTTGAACACCACGCGTTCATTTTCTAGTTTTCAGATAGTTTCTGATATTCTCTTTACCTCCATAACCATCCTAACAAACTCATCCTTCACTATAACTCCTACACCATTCTTCTTCCTATCTACGCTGTGATAGAACAACTTGAACTGCGCTCCTAGATTTCTAGCCTTGTCATCTGGTCTCCTGGGCACTAACTCTCTCTCTACCTTTACCTGTCATAGTCCCAACATTCAAAGTTCCGACTCTATGTTCTCGACTCTTGAGGTTTCTCTTCTCTGGCTTTCAATGTACATGCTTTCCTTTTCCATGGTTTTCTTTGGCACAGTTTTACGTTGGATGCCCTTCCTGATATAACCTCCATGTTTATCTGGGCCAATGCCTGTTTCACAAACATTTGAATGTGAAACAATGAGATGTTTCACAGAGGAGTGAACATCTAAATGTGCAATAAAATAATTAAAATCTAAGGATATACAGTATATATTGTGTGTATATACAGTATATATGTATATAAATATATAAAGTTTAACCTTACAATTGTTTTAATCTGTTTGTATTTCTGGTTTGTCAGTGTGTAAATTGTTGTCTGTGGAGGTGCAGAAAGCTCTGGATCAATTTGGCCACTCCAATGAAGTTGGAGAGATTGAATCCAACATCTCGTAAGTTAACTGAACAAGCCGATCATTTTTTTCCACTGAAAGAGTTTGATTTATGGGTTTAAAAAGTCCACTTAAATGGCTTTTCAATAAAATTCTTGCTTAACATGGAGATCAAGAAGAAATTTTAGAAATGCTTAAGTTCTCTCTAAGTTAATCAGCCTCTATTTATTTGTGTGCATTTAGAGAAACTATGTATGTGGAGGCAGTGCAGAACGCATGTGAACGCGTCCCACCATATTATGTTTGTGTAGAAAGGCCTGACGGTCTCAGATGTGACGAGGTATGTTTTCAAGAAGTCTTCTAAATGATCCAAGATACTAGAACGGGCAGATTTATTTGTGCATTAATATGTTTTTGTGTTTACAGATTCATTGTCAGGCCATGAGAGCAGTTAGAGGGCTGATCAACAGGGGCGTAAAGGTGAACTTGGGTATTCCATGTAAGCAGTGGGATCAATCCTCTGTGGTGTTGAATATTATGAAAATACAGGTGGGACAATAAGAAACTCTGATCAATTAACTTTTTAAATTTGAAACAGAATTTTTTTTTTAATTAAATGAACAAACTTAACTATATTGTCGCATTTAAAAGTTTCAAGTTATTTTCCAGTTGTTTGATGTCATTAAAGAAAATGTCTTATATGTGTGTGTGTGTAGTGTGAGACAATGGTGGTCGAGTTTGAGCAGGTGCTGTTTGACTGGTTTTTTCATCACCAAGACCAAAGACTGGAAATCTTTCTCTGTGAGAATCATGTCCTCGAATCGTCAGAGAGGGGTATAAAATTTTAATTATTTCTCTTTAACATAAAAAACAGAGTACCCAGAGAAAACCCACACCAGTGAGGTGCGGTCAGGTTTCTATTTGTCTGAATGATGACGCTTGTTGTTTTTTTTAGACATTTTTTGTTACATTTATCAAAGTCAAAAGTTTCCATACATTTTATTAGTATCTTGTTTTCTTCACATTTTCTTTTATTTTAAACATGTTTGAATGTTTTACCGTCATGTCTTTCTTCTATTTATTTTTACACTGCTAATGCAAAATAATTGCTCGAATTAAAAAAACATCTAATCCAAGAAAAACTTTCTGATTTAGTAAAAGCATCTGGTATAAAAATGATTTAATCTTTGAGAACATTCCGTGGTGTTTGAATGTGCTCATATTTAGTCAGTTTAGAATCAAAATCACAAGTACTTCATCGATCCCACATGTGGGAAATTTGTGTGTTACAGCAGCACAGTGATCACCAAAAAAAAAAAAAAAGAAATAGTACAAGTAATAGAGGAAGAACAACTACAGAAAAACAAAAAAAATATGGAACACTGTAAAATTAAGAAATAAAACTATCATGATCCCCTGAACTGCCACCAGAGGGAGCCCTGGACCTTCCCTCTCCTGGATTTCAGCCCAATCCCAAATACCTGTGGTGATTAGCCTGATGGTAATCATCTGTGTGTCGTTAGCCTGATGCCTATTTAAAACCAGTGTCCCCTTACTACCTCATTGGGTCATCCATCCTCATGAAAAGGTACAAGTTTTCGTTTTCTTCCTCTCGTGATGTCTTTTTGTATTTTGTCTTTTAGATTGTCTAAATGAGGCGTGGAAAGGAGACATGGGCAGCAAACAAGACGATAATGAGAACACAGAAGAGTTTCACTATGAACTTTGAGTTCAAGAACATGAAGAAAATATTACATCTTCTCAAATCAGTTAAAAATGTTAAAGCACATTTTAGCTCAGTTAAAAGTTGTGTTTTCAAAAGTATTACAAAGACAAGTTTTACTATTTGGTGCTCGTTTGTTAAATAGAAGTCACTTTAAAACATTTATGTCACATTAAAAATTATTTAAGTACTTTGTGATCTATATTTAGGTATTTTTCAGTGTATTTTGTATTTTGTCTGTTATGTATCGTATATCAGTATTTTTACAAAGTTCGTTTCGGGGTCTGGGTAGGATGCCTCCCTAATACTTTGTTGGTGAGGCTTTTCTGTCACATTTGACCTACAGGAGACCCCAGATGCTGGAGAGACTATGTCTCACAGCTGGCCAGGGAACACCTCGGGATCCCACAACCAGGCTCCAGATAAGCGAAAGACGACAAAACTTTATTACAGTAATGTGATGTGTGCAGTTTTGTATGTTGAATAAAAAGTTCTCTAAATAAGTTATGACTATTTTGGTTTGGTTGGATACATCATGTCAAATACTAATCACATATGATTAGCCCCCCTTTTGGGTCCACAAGAAAAAGAAAAGACCGAAAAGGGACTAGTCAAGCTATTCCCTTGCAGGGCCAGCGAATGGGCTACCGAAATGCAGGAAAATGACTCTTATTTTTCAAAATGTTCTGGGTGGAATGTCCCCAGCCTCCCATATACTAGCTTTGTCGATGGCCCCACCCCCTCTTTTGAAAATCCTGGATCCGCCCCTGATTACAAAGACAAGTTTTACTATTTGATGCTCGTTTGTTAAATAGAAGTCACTTTAAAACATTTTTGTTACATTAAATATTATTTAAGTTATTTGATCTAGATTTAGATATTTTCAGTGCTTTTTGTAGCTTCTCATCTATTACGTATCGTACATCAGTATTTTTACTTCAGACTTTATTACAGTCTGATGTTGGTTGGGGCATCTGGGTAGGATGCCTCCCGAACGCCTTGCTGGTGAGGGGATTTGGGCACGTCCCACCAGAAGAGACCCAGAAGCTGGCCCCGGTGTTCCGACAAGATCTGCGACCGTCGAGAGTTGCAACTCTGCGCTTTCTGCGCATGCATGCCCAGAACGCGTCATCCACCTCCCTTCCAGATTATCTAAACGTCGAGGGCTGCGACCAGCATGATGCAACCAAACAAGACTATATCTGCCAGCTTGCCGCGGAACTCCTCTGAATTTTCCCGGGTGAGCTGAAGGATGCAGCCGGGTTGAGACAAGCCCGGTTATCCCTTCTGAGTCTATTGCCTCTGCGGCCTGGCCCTGGATAACCAGAAGACAACGTAACTTAATTATGGTAACGTGATATGTGCAGTTTTGTTTGTTAAAGAAAAAGTTGTGACTGGTTCGGTTTGGCAGCATGGTGGCGCAGTGGGTAGCACAGTGGCCTCACAGCAAGAAGGTCGTGGGTTCGAGTCCCGGGTGGGGACGAGGCCTGGAACACTGTCCTTTCTGTGTGAAGTTTGCATGTTCTCCCCATGCTTGCGTGGGTTTCCTACGGGTACTCTGGTTTCCTCCCACCCTCCAAAAACATGCATGCTAGGTTGATTGGCCGGTGCCAAATTGCCCCTAGGAATGAGTGTGTGTGTGCATGGTTGTACTGTATGTGTGTGGCCCCGCAACAGACTGGCGACCTGTTCGGGTGGACCCTGCCCTTTGCCTTAAATCAGCCGGAATGGGCTCCGGCACCCCCGCAACCTTGAAAAGGACAGACGGATGAGAAGATGACTGTTTCGGTTTGATTAGATCCAATATGTAAATCACTAATCACATCTGATTAACAGTCTCAGCTGTGCCACCACCTGATTTACACACACAAATTATCTAGAAAGGAACCATATCCACGCACAAAGCAATGTTTCCTGCTGTTTCCATCTTTTCTATTCATATTTTGTCACATTTGGTGACAGTAAGAAGTTATTCTTATCAAACACAACCACTCTACCTGTCCTATCCTGAACTGGCTGCCATGGAAGCGAGCTCTCACTCTGAAAACCAGCTCTACATGGTGAAATGTTATGAAGATAGCATTGAGGTCAAAATCAAATCCAATTTTTTTGGCGAGAACGCACGGCTGAAACTTGGAACTGCGACAGTTGGTGAAGGTCCCTGCTCTGCCATCGTGTCAGGAGATGGAGATTATATTATTAAAGCTCCACTGGATGAATGTGGGAACACAGTGATGGTTGATGAACTTTTTTTTTTAAATCACCAATTACACCTTATTATTGTTCCACCTATTGGTGTAAACCTGATTGCATCTCCATGTACATCAGTTTACAGAGAACACCATTTTGATCAGCAATCTGCTACTTTTCTTCTTCCCGCCATTTTCACCCAATGATGCTTTTCAGATTGGAGCTGCTGTTCCTGTACAGTGTGAATATGAAAGGTATGTTTAAACCTCTTCTTAAAGGGATTTCACAAGATATAAACTTGAGGCTAGTACATTTTTAGTCATTTGTGATGCTCACTTGGGTGATTTTAGTTTGATTTTCATGTTGTTTTTTAAAAAGTATTTTTCCCTCCCACACAGAAAGTATAAAGTGAGCAGTGGAGCGTTAAAACCAACCTGGGCTCCTCTGGTTTCTGTCCAGTCAGCTCATCTCAACCTTGATTTTCATCTCAGACTGATGAATAGTAGGTTACTTTAACACAAATTTGAAAGAAAAAAAACCCCATCTGTTTAGAAATGAACAGTTTTAAAGGCAGAAATTATAAAAGGATTAAAAAAATGAAAATTTGGATGGGAAATATCCTAATGTAACCTTCTACAGTAAGCACTAGATATCTATAAATTGCCGTTTTTTCGGATTATAAGTCGCACCAGCCAAAAAGCATATTAAACAAGGGAAAACATATGTAAGTTGCATTGAAGTAGCTATAGGTCACATTTTGGGGGAAAAGTTCCCGTCTTCCGCTTATTCGGGGCCGGGTCGCGGGGGCAACAGTCTCAAATGTATTCGATAATATCAAACACCAAAAACAGACATGTCATCTTGAAAGTCAAATTTAAAATATAAACATAAAAAAAAAAAAAAAAAAAAAAAAACAAGAGGCAGAATAAGTGTACGGTAATAATAACGTTACGAACTAAGAACGTGCCCGTCATTTTGACGTAACATATTAAGATTTATTCAGATATATATAGCATATAGAACACGCTACCAAGTTTACCAAACCATCATTTCCAAATCTAAATCCAATAAAATTTTTATCCCTAGTGTCACTTTTACAAACAACGCTTCCAAAACCGGAAGTAGACTTTGCGCTTCCTCTTCTACGTCGTTTACTCCAAACTAACTCCAAATTTTCTTTCTTCTGCTCGATATCCGTTTTCAGCAGCATATTACTCTACTTGCAGCTTGTAATCTGCAGAATATGATTTTCTTTTCGGTTGTTTTTATAAGGTACCGGCAAAGTTTAAATGATCACCACAGGCCTAGAGCGCCCTCTTGCGGTTCATTGTGGAAAAAAACCCATGTGAAATGATGATAAAAATGTTACTAATTTCACATACAAGTCTCTCCTTAGTATACGTCGCACGTCCAGCCAAATAACGGAAAACTGCGACTTATAGTCTGAAAAATACAATTTCTCCCCCTAATTTTTTTTCTTTCAGGTGACTGGTCCGATGAGAGAGAATCACCTGTTTTCTTTATGGGTGAAACAGTGAACATTGAGGCCTCAGTCGACCATTACCACCCTTTCCGTCTGTACATACGTGACTGTGTGGCCACACCAACCCCTGATGTTACTTCTAAACCTCAATACCCCTTCATAGATCACCAGGGGTAAGTTCTATAATTTAAAGTCTTCTGTACTTCCTCTTCTTTAATTTCCTAATAAAAACCATTTCCTGTCGCCATAAAGCGTTCTAGTTGCTAGAATTTTCAAGGTAAATAAAAACTGTAAGCCAGAGTTGAATCTGATATCGATTCGCTTGTTCATTACAGATGTTTCACGGACTCCCAGCTGAGGGGTTCCAGCTCGTGTTTCCTTCCTCGAGTCCAGGATGAACTCCTCCACATTCAGCTGGAGTCTTTCCTCTTCCATCAGGACCACAGACACACTGTAAGCAACAAATCAAGCATTCATTTTTTTTACAAGAAAATATCTGAACACGCTTCATTGTGTCTCCTGCAGATCTACATCACATGTCTTCTGGAAGCTGTTCCTATTTCAGACCAGAACTCTGAGAAAAAAGCGTGTTCATTCATAAATGGAAGGTCAGTTTGTAAGTTAAAAGGGTTTTTTTTTACAAATATGTTTTGAAACGGGGCTGTACGATGGCATGGCGGTTAGCCCAGTGGCTCACAGCAAGAAGGTCGGGGTTTGAGTCCGGGGTGGGGGATGAGGCTTGAAAGAATGGCCTTTCTTTGTGGAGTTTGCATGTTCTCTTTGTGTATGTTTTTCCGGGTACTCCGGTTTCTTCCCACCCTCCAAAAGCATGTTACGTTTATTGGCCTCTGTGAAATTGCCGCTGGGAATGAGTATGTGTGTGTGTGTGTGTGTGTGTGTGGGTGGTTGTCTGTCCGTTTGTAAATGTGTAGCCCCGCTACAGACTGGCGACCTGTTTGGGATGTACCCTGCCTCTCGCCTTAAATCAGCCGGGATAGGCTCTGGCACCTCTTGAAGACACCCTGTTAGGGATGGACAGTTCACAAAATGAATGTTTTGAACCTATTGTTTGTTCTCAGGTGGAAGTCAGTGGACGAGGACGACCAAATGTGTGAAAGTTGTGACTCTGAGATGCTTCCCAGCAGCACTACAGAGCACACCCAGGAGAGGGTGCAGAAGACTAAAAGGGAGGCTGTACATAATGGTGTGACTGATGTTTTATTAATGCGAGAACCACAGTTTGATACGTAGATGATTGAAGTGACTAACCAGAAAGTCCTGTTCTTGCAGAGTTGCAAAGCGAAACAACTTTGGGTCCAATCATAATTCTTCCCCAGCAGGATGACAACTGTAACAATCATTTAAATCTAGATTTATGAGTTTAAATAAAGACCTTTGAGCGTTTCTGTAGTTTACTTTTTTACAGGGATTTTCATATCCATCTTTTTTTTTTTTTACAGTCATTTTCCAACACGGAATTGGATCTCTGCTTTTTGCGGATGATGTGGTCCTGTTGGCTTCATCAGACTGTGATCTCCAGCTCTCACTGGATCGATTTGCTGCTGAGTGTGAAGTGGCCGGGATGGGAATTGGTGCCTCCAAATCCGAGACGATGGTCCTCGCCAAGAAAAGGGTGGAATGGCCCCTGCGAGCCAGGGACATGATCCTGCCCCAAGTGGAGTAGTTTAAGTATCTTGGGGTCTTGTTCACGAGTGGGGGAAGGATGGAGCAGGAGATCGACAGGCGGATCGGTGCGGCATCGGCAATAACCAGGACGCTGCATCGGTCCGTCGTGGTAAAGAGAGAGCTGAGCCGAAAAGCAAAGCTCTCGATTTACAAGTCGATCTACGTTCAGACCCTCACCTATGGTCACCAGCTGTGGGTGGTGACTGAAAGAATGAGATCGCGGATACAAGTGGCCGAAATGAGCTTCCTCTGCAGAGTGGCTGGGCTCTCACTCAGAGATCGAGTGAGGAGCTCTGCCATCCGGGAGGAGCTCGGTGTCGAGCCGCTCATCCCTTAGGTCGAGAGGAGCCAGATGGGGTGGTTTGGGCATCTGGCCATGATGCTCCCGAGTGCCTCGCAGGCGAGGTATTTCGGGCACGTCCCACCAGGAAAAGACCAAGGGGCAGACCCTGGATCCCCTGGAGAGACTATGTCTCCCCGCTGGCCGGGGAATGACTTGGGATCCTTCTGGGTGAGCTGGAGGATGCACCCGGGGTGAGAGAAGCCTAGGCTTCCCGTTTGAGGCTGTTGCCCCCGCGACCCGGCTCCGGAACAATGGAAGATGACGGAACGGAATGGAATTTTCCAACACTACATTTCAATCATTAACACATGTGATCCTTGTCTTGTGGCTACTGAATTAATAATTTTGTGATCTGAAAACAGATAAATGAGACATGCCATAATTTTTTTATTACAGTTTTTTTTTTAAACTGCTCACAGTGTACATTTACTGCCAGTCATGAGACATTAATTATCCAAAATCTAGTTCAAATGAACAATGTTTCTGTTTGGATGTCTGCTTTCTGACAATACCAACACAGGCCAGGGAAAGAAAAAAAAAATTTATTGATGAAGATTTGTTTAAGAGTTATTTATTTATTTAATTAATAACACCAAAAACATTCACACAATTGATTTTTTTTTTTTTTACAAATTCTATATTTGGTTTGTTTGGTTCAACCTAAAATGTACAGGGATAGATTAAGATTTTGTCAGTCGGTCATGGTATACCCCGAACAGATCTTAAGATTTTGTTTTAAAGACCATTTCATATTTTTTTCAGGAGATCCATTTGGAACAGAGACATAATGGTGTTCTTTTTAAAAACCTAAAAAATATTTTTAACACCCATTCTGACAAAAAAAGGAGCATGCTGTACACACATTCTGGCTTTTTGATAGAAGGAATTCGACAAGAAAGATAAAGTAGCAAGCTAAAAGCAGTTTGTAGTGAAACTGATTGTGATCATGATATTAGAGCATCGCTGAGTCGATGACATTAGTGTCATTTTTTATTTTGACTCCAGAAAAACAAATTAACAATGTTCTTTTTCTCATTATAATCTCTCCGTGGCTCTTTTTTTTTTTTGTTGTTGTTCTTTTTCTAAATTTGTTGCATAAATGGTCAAACATATCCAACTTTTTAAATAAATTTAATTGAACTGAGAATACTTTATTGTTCCCCAAAGAAAAAATTCTAGTTGTAACAGTTGTTTCTGGTTTTTCTGTTACTTCTTAGATTTCCTAAGAAACCTCCCATGGTTTTAAATCCTTTCAGTGTAGAACAGGGTATAAACTTTTATTTTTATTTGACAAAACTTTACTTCTCAGACTTTTTATGGTGTACTCCCAGTTTTTTAAAAGGATTCAGAAACTTTCGGCTTTCAATGTCATGAAGTTAAAAGAAAAGATACAGTTTCAGAATTCAACTTTTTTTTCTTCACCAGCTTTACGAAAGCTTTTTTTTTTTAGAAGAAAGTTGTTTCTTTAAAAAAAATTTATTAGGCGAAATACCAAACAAGATGTGACAGGAGAATAGAGTCAGTGAAGGGGTTTGGATGACCTTGACCGGCATCTTGCTACCAGGATGTTCCGCCGTGATAAATACTTGACCTGATGAATTCCTGGAATCTTTTCTGACTGCAAAGTATTGTTTTTGTCATTATCTGCTCAAACTAAACCATTTCCGCATGTTCATCTTGTCTCTTGAGCATTGATCACTGATCTCAACAAGTTTACTCTCTGATGATTTTTGTTTCTTGTAAAAACTCCCATCAGCACACAAAGTGAGAACAAAAAAAGAGATAAAAAAAAAAAAACGATCCATCAGAATTCATAAGATCTATTTTGCTCTCGATGCCAAAACTCTTTGTTATGATTGTATTAAATCAGTCAAAAAAGGAGAAAAATGGCCAAATAGATTTTATCTTTTAAATTGTCTTGATTTAAAATCAGATAACTCTTTTTTTTTCTCTTTAACTCCAGGTTATTTATGTTTAAACAGCCAAAAAAAGGGCATGAATTTTTTTTTACGTAATTGAAAAACTGTAAGAGACAGTCAGTGTAGGGTTGGTTTGCAGGGCTGCTTTCTTTTTAATGAAGGGACATTTATCTTCTGCCAATGTGCTGACATTATTGTTAGATTAAATAGATATGCCTTTTTGTTTTCAATGCCATGCTGCAAAAAAAAAAAAAATCATTAATATAATTACTGCAAACCAGCTTGCAATGTAAAAAACAGCAAGTGCATCTTTAAAAGTTGCAGTTTTTGACATAATCTTATAACTGTTAGTGAAACTTTAGAAAAAATCCAACAATCAAAAGTGCAGATTATTTTGTTGATAAGAAAAATGCAAAGTTAGTAGTTTGGCTAACTTTGAAAGTAGAGGTAAGAATGTTACACAACTTATCACAAATGATTTATAACCTGAACCACTTCTTACATGGATGAATAACTCGACTTGACTTAAACAAACAAGAGATTTTGGCCTGGTTTTCAAACAAAAGTCTTGTCTTGACTCATCTGCAAAAACACGCTTACAGTCGACACAGAAACCTACAACACAAATCATTTTTCTGGAAGATTTACCAGTTATAATAGCTTTCAACACCTGCATACAAAACAATGTACTTTCATGTTAAATTAAAGTCCCCTGTGATTTGTCGAGATTTAAAAAAAATTTTGCAGTAGCTGATGTGCAAACTTATCCAATATTTTCTCATTTTTATGGGAAAAATGCATAATTAACTGGCATTATGGTTTGCAATATAATTTGTGCATAAAATACATAAAACATTCAGCTAATTTTTATGCAGTTTGTCAAAGAAGACATGTTTTTATTGCCTTTTGTCACTGTTTTAGCTTTTTATTTGACTGATTTCTTGTTAGGACAAAGTGGTGACTTATCCAGGGTGCACCCAACTTCTCACCTGTTGCAACCCCTTAGCTTATGTTGTGTAGCTGTTTAAAAAAAATAGATGTATGGATTACTGCTTTACAGCTTTACAAATTTCTGTTGTTTGTCTGTCGGAGGACGGCATAGCAACGTCAAATCAAAATTGAATACTGTTATTTATTTAAGCTTCTCGGAGTGAAGACAATCCGTGTATTGTATGACTTTCTGATGAGTTATGACTGTAATTGCACATGGTTGGTATTTAGTTTATGGGAATTGTCTCCAAGCACCCGATTGTCACCTCAGGGTGTTTTGTTTGGCAGCACAACTCACCTGTTTTGCTTATTCAAAACATTCCTATATCATTTTAGGAATTATTTTGTTACCAATTAGCATTTTTGTGATTTCTAAATGGTTCATTAAAAAAATTGAGGATCTACCTTCACACCTTCCTGTTGAAGTCTTTTGTATTTCTCTCGTTAGTTGCTAAAGCGTGTTATTGACACATAAACGTGCCGTTTCACCCCACAATTTACTTTATTGCACTTGTGCTGCGTCCAAGGATAGCATTTCTTAAATGCTCCGTGACCACGCACACACACGCAGAAAACACACCTGGGGAAACATTCCTCGAGGGAAGCCATCAATCAGTCTTATGTCTTTCTCTGGGAAAGTTTCCTCCTTCCCAATCAAGCGTCTTCCCTCTTTCCTTTTGCCTTCATTCTGCCTATATTTCCATCTGTATCAGCTTTGCTTCACATCTGAGAACTATCCAGTCCGGCCAATTAACTTCAACCGTTTCTCTTATTCCACTGAAGGATAATTGGAGCCAACCAGAGAGCAGGACCTTTGCCTGTTCAGTGGGAGATAAGACTGCAAGCAATGGAGGCTTTTTCTCTCTTCTGAAATTTGCCTGCCAGTGGTAATAAACTTGGAGTTGGCGGATGTGCTCATAAAAAAAAGTTACTAACAAGCCATGAAGTGTTCGACAAAGACTGGATATGTTAGTTTTTTCCTTGCATGTGTGGGTGACAAAAATACTGGTTCAATTTTTTTGTAAGCCAAAGCTTCTCACAGTTGATTAGTCAGGAACACACAATCAAACTCAAAACAATAGCATAAGCATTCTAAACTTTATTCAGACTGAACCGTAGGTTGACAAGGATTTGCATTGAAGAAATTGACTTTGTCGAAATGACTAGATGTAAAATTTTAATGACATGTGTTAATTAAGACGTGGTATATGGATATATTCTGAAACTGGATTATTGTCCTCAATGCCAGTTCTTATAAAGAATTTATTTGTTAGAAGAAACATATTTATATCATTATCTTATGTAAAAATTATGTAAAATAGGTTTTATTGATCATTTTCATCCTGCCTTCATGCGGATCCCCATGAGGTTTCTTCATTTTTTTCCCACACAGGTGTTTTTTTTTTTTTTTTTTTTGGAGTTTTTTTTTTCTCTGTGAAGGAGAACATTATTAAGTTAGTTGTTTTGTTGACATATTGGCTTTTCATACTAGGGAGGGATCCTTCCTTTGCATGGGTCCTCATGAGGTTTCTTCTTTTTATCTCCAATGCTGTTTTTTGAGGTGGTGAGGAGGTTTTTTTTCTTTTCTCACCTCTAAGGAAGATCTAAGACCAGGAATGTGCTAAAAGTGTTTTTTTTTCCTTTTGTACTTTTTTCAATCTACATTGAGACAATTATTTTGTGATATTGGGCTACACAAATAAAATTGAAAATTAATTTGTCTGAGTGTTTCTGACCAGTGGTGGACACTTTTAGCCTGAGGTGAAGGATGTTTCTTTCTTGGCACAAGTCCAGGAAGAGACACCCTCCCTACACCCCTACTCCCCTCCACCCTTCAGCTGATCCTGTTAATTTGTAACCTCCCTCCCGTCCCCTCCTCTCCTCCTCCTCTTTCTCCCCTCTTTCTCCGCACGCTTTCAGTGCGCCTGTCAGTTGCTGTTGTGCGGATTTGTGCTAGATGTGCGGACAGTAGGTGCTCTGCTGCGGATGATCGGGAGGCACCCCGGGGCCAAAGGGAGAAGGAGAGTCACTGGGACGCATATGGTGAGACACAACTGTGTTTTTTAACCGTCTATGGATAAAACTGTAGTTTAAAGTGTTTCAATGGGATCACAAAGGAGAGGATTTACATTTATCAGAAAAATGTGAATTAAAGTTGATAAATTGTTTTATAATTAAAGTGACTTTGATAAATATCGAACAACTGATTTATAAACTATAATAACAATCTATAATAATAATAATAATTTATGATAGTAAAGTTTTACAGTCCAAGATTGTCTTCAGGGTCAAATATTTTCTGTTTTAATTTAAATAAATTAATCATAAGATCTGATAGTATTTTTTCATGTTATTTGTATATGTTTTTATTTATTTTGTTAATATTTTATGTTGATTTGTCCAAATAAACATTGATATTGACTAAACAATCATATTATATTTTTGCAGAAAAATTTTCAAATATCACTTAATATTTATTAACCGTAATCGTTAAAGCAAATATTTTTGATAATTGTTGATAAAATTTGAACAAATTTGTAAACTTTTTAATTTGTTTTCTAGCATTAAGGTTTTTTTTTTAAAGAAAGAAAATTCTTTAAATTTTTTTTTTTTTTTTAAGAATACATTTTTACATAATTGTTAAACAATAAAAATGATATGTTTGATAATGAGGCCTTGATTATCAGCATGTAATTTCCTCCCAAATGTGGCTTGATAATTAACACTACACATCTGCATGATTAAAATATTAATCATAACATATAATCTCGCTGTTTGAACAGCCGTGTTGCCTTTCTGTGTAAATATAGTTTCTTTTCAAAACATATCTAATTGGCTGCAGTCAATTTCAACTCAACAAGTGCAATTAGCCGAGCAATTTTAGACCTGCCTTCACTCTCAGCCTTTGCCAAAATAATCAGACTAAATATAATAAACATTTCTGTCTAATGAACCGCAGAGAGTGAGGGAATAGTCTGGAGCTTCAGAAAACCTGGAACTGCCTCTAGGCTGTTTGTCTTTTTCAAGTCCCTTTATTCTTCATTGTTGCTACTCTTTGTGTTCAAAAGGAAATAATAAGTCATTTTTTCCTTTGCTCCTTTTCTTTTTTTCCTTTTCTTTTTTTCTTTCATTAATTACATGAGTTTTACAGTCGGATGTTGAGCAAGCTAATGAAAAAAAGCTGTGTTGCTTGTTAAATTTTTATTATCTTTTAAAAAAAAATCCTTTTAGATAAATTAGCCGACATGAGTAAGAAGTGTTTTTATACGTTTCTGTTCTCGTGTCCAACTCCAACCTCACTGTGTCCTTATTTATTCCACCGCCTGATTTTAATTATTTACTTGCTATGCTGCAATTTAATTGACACATTATTACAACCAGAGGTGGAGTTTTTTTTCCTCTCTCTTTTCAATTTTTTCTGCCATCTCGGCCGTGGTTATCGTTGGCTGGACTTCAGCATAGGATCAC
The DNA here is from genome assembly GCA_902685375.1 of Neostethus bicornis. Classification (NCBI taxonomy): domain Eukaryota; kingdom Metazoa; phylum Chordata; class Actinopteri; order Atheriniformes; family Phallostethidae; genus Neostethus; species Neostethus bicornis. The sequence goes on along the minus strand of LR738558.1, from coordinate 10,390,206 downwards.
AATGATTTCATCTCCATCTGTTTTTCAATATCATCATGTGAAGCCGGAGCTGAAGGGGAACCTCCTGCCAACTTGAGTGAGGCTGTAAAAAGGGGGAGATTTTTTTGTGAGGAAAATTGCCTTTAAAAATCAAGTGTAACATATGTTATTTGATTTAAAAATGAAACTCCGGTACGGGTCAATGCAAAGTCAGGAGCACCTTTTGACTCGGCCCCTTGAAGGCCTTGTATACGCATCAAGTGGCAGTTTGTCAGGGGTGCAAACTTGAAGGCCGGAGGCATTCGGCTAAAGATACAAGCAGTGATAATCCATTTTGTGCTCTCTGGCACTTCTACCTCCTGGGCAGTCCCACTAAAATTAGATTATTACACCTAAAACAGAACTGCTTCGTGTGGAATAACACACACCGGTTTTTGACTGGGTTGGCAGGAATGCAGTTTGGGAATACAGGCCACATGCATGGACGCCTTCTTCTCACCCAGAGTCGATCAGGACTGAGGACAATTGTAAATTAACAAAGGTGTCAGTTTGGTAACGCACACCAACAGGTGCTTCGGTGGAGCTTAAAAAAACAGAAACTAAAAGCTTATAGAAATGATCAGATTAAATGGAAGGCTTTGTGTTTTGGGGCAGAAATGCATAACTTCTGGAAGTCTTCCCAGCGGCCCTGTGTCTATTGAAAATACACAATTTTGAAATTTTTTTGCAACGTTCAGCGGCTCACAACTCATCACAAAGCAACTTCAAATTGACATTTGCCTCAGTCTGCCTGGCTGAAGCTGATGTCCATGACGAAGAATGTTAAAATGTGAGAGACAGGCCAAATCCAGCTCATCTGCTGGACAGAACTGCTACCAGACCTTCAGGAGCTCCGCAGCTCTGAAGGTCATTGGCAAGAAAGGCAGAGAGTTTCTTACAAAAATACGTGCAGAATATTTAACATTTTCTAAAATGTTCTTATCTTACTTTACTTTTTTTACAGCCAGATAATGTGAAATAAAAAAACAAATAAGCTCATAGTATTTGTCTATTTGGCAAATACTATTTTATTTGGATTTATCATTTTTGAAAAATTCAAACATGACAAAACATGTTATAATTCACTTTTCTAAAGTCAACACCCTTGTAGAGGAAGAATAGTGGAACCAGATTAAAAGAAAATAAAGCACTGCAAAGTCTGAACACGAGCGTAGCTCTGCTCTCTCCTCATCTGTTCGGCTATGCTGTAAACATGCCCCCAGGTTGTCAGCAAGTATTTTTCCAGCCCCTCGCCGGCCAAGCATAGCTGCTTCTACAGATCAGCCGCCAGAGACGTTGTTGATCTCATCATACCACTATTCGGCCATTTCTGCTTTTTCAAAGAAAACGTTTCGCTCAAGGATTGTGACCCATTCGTAACAGATACTTCAATTGTCAAAGAGAAGATACTTTGATACCTCAAAGGATCATTGAAAAGTTTACTAACTTCTATATGCTGTGGAATGGGCTTCTGACGTATTGTGTGAATTTATGGAAAGCAACATAGAAAACCCGACGAAACTGTATCTGGCTGGTTTGACTTAGCAGTAAGAGACAGAAGATCTAGTTTCATATGAGGAGCGAGTCTGGATTTGACTGATTAAGAATCTCAGGGGCCTCTCTGAGATGAGCATTCGTTAATCACAGCCTTCACGATGGGCTGAAGTTTAATTAGATTTGATACGCGACAAAGACAAGTGGACGTCAAAGTGGATGTTTAACAACCTCTCTGCATTCTCTGATAACCTGGCATATGTTCATCCTCACCTGGTACTCAAACATCCAAAGTGAGCATGAATACTTCAATAAAACCCCAACAATGTCCCTTTTCCTGGGTTCTCTTGTAAACCTTTCTGGGTTGACGTCTTTGAAGTTTTCTTCCTTTCTTAAGTCACCAGGATACTGACACCAAATGAAACACGAGAACTAATTAATCAACCATCAACCTGCGAGTCTTGCTTCTTATCAGTGCATTCGGGTTCCCATGGGGCATGTCTCAACATGCCAGGAATGGCTAGCTGCGGCATTCTGGACCCCAGGAATGTGACTTGGTGGAACCAGGGTCACAGTCAGACCACTCAACGCTGCACTTGTAGCGTTTCCTTTAGCAACACCACCAAACACAGCCGGCTGAAAGACAAATAATATTCCCTCTTTTGTCCCCAACCAGATTTAACTGATTCACCCTTTAGTATGCCGTTTGCTTGTGGAGGTCAGTAGCAACGCAGTTTGTCCAAAGTAACAGAGGGAGAGCCATGACCAGAGCTGTGTGGTCCCGAAGGGGAGCCTCATATTTCGGTTGTTGGCTAATTGAGCGCGATGACGAGGACAGAGAGGCTCTCAGCAGCGTCCTCTCCTACAAGTTTGGTTTATGCAGCCCTGCTGACTTTGCTGTCAGTGTCAAACGCTTGTTAGGACATCATCAATCTCCAAGCAGTTAAGAATATTCCCAGAGCAGAATGAAGGGGGCAGGTGATAGATGAGCAGACAGATAAGAGGGAGAGAGAAAGTTGTTTGAAATGTGCAAGAGGTGTGTAGAGGGTTGCAGAAATGAAAAAGACAAATCAGAATTTCCCTAAAGTCCAGCGGAAAGGTGTTGAAATTACTTTACAGGAAATAAGAAATGGGCTTTTGGGATTTGCCTGAACTGTAAAAAATACAATAAATCACTGGTTCCAGAGAAAATAGAGGGTCTGTTCAATTTTTCACATACAAAACCAAGTGCCCCTTCCATAAACTTAGACAAAATTTACAGTTACACCAGTTGTATGAAATGGGAAGGGATTTGTTCACACTCCGGACCAACACAAGACTCAGTTTGTATTCACTACGGAAGCAACAAAGTAGGGGCTCAAGTCAAACATGCATTTCAAACCATAAATCTTTCTTCCCATCCTCAAAACTAATCTCCACCCCTTCTATGCCCTCCTGTCTTCTTTCCTTCCATTTTCTCATGTCTTCCATTCAGTTCATGATTCCTCACACTGCTCATGCACGACCCCTCACTAGCCTGCAGCCCCGAACAATTTGAAAAGAGAGCAATAAAAGTGATGGATGTGGTCCAGCTCTGGGTTTAGCGCCAGCTGTTTTTTGTCATTCCAGATAGACCTGCCGGGTGCGTGCCCCTTTTCACCCTCACTCATCTTCTCTGTTCTTGGTACAACGGAGTTTTAAAATGGATACCTTCTTACAACTTGTCAAAACGTTGGGTTCAAGACAGTGGAGGACACTGATGTGAAGATCTGGATTACATTTTTATGAGATGAAGTCTTTACTGGAATCTACGGAGATCAGATGAGGTGCCGCTGAAGTGATGCGGTTGTCTTGTATCATCTGCTTGTCATAAAGGCACAGGTGTCCAATCTCATATTTTCTTATTCATCTTCAAATGCGAGTTGTATAAATCAATCAGTTTGAAGTTTTTTTTTCCTTATGATCTACTGGTTGTAAATTTCTCCTAAAATATTCTTTTTCTTCTCCCGCAGGCTCGATGACATGATGTTTTTATCCTTTTCCCCTCTCCTCCCTACCTTTCTCATTCGCATTTTCCTTCGACTCTTTCCTCTCTTCCTACTTCCGTCCCCCATCTCTTCCTCTTTCTCCCACACCCCGCTGAGTTGGACGTCGCCCCATGAACCCTGCTACCACCTAAATGGCCGCCCCCGATATTGCATGTCAGAATTTATCAATGCCGCCTACGGCGTCCCGGTCAATGTTAGCCACTCCTCCCACGGAATGGAATCTGATGGTAATGTCACCACCTTGACAGACCTCCACAACCCTCATAATCTCACCTGCTGGATGGGTTATGTAGAGGCTAATACTGGAGATTGGGTGTTCTCACTACCATTGGGGCGCCGCTTTGAGATCACCTATATCAGCTTGCAGTTTTGTGACCAAGGAGAACAGTTGGATCCTCTTGCTATTTCAATTCTAAAATCAATGGACAACGGACGGACCTGGAGGCCAATGCAGCACTATTCTAGTGACTGCTTAAGATACTTCAAGCAGCCTTCTCAGACCATTGCTCAAACAAGACACCAAGAGACAGAACCTCTCTGCTCAGACCCTCGTCCTCTTCAGAAGCAGCGCGGGAGCGTCATGCTTGCGTTTTCAACACTGGATGGACGCCCATCTTCTCCAGATTTTGATTACAGTCCCACCCTTCAGGACTGGGTCACAGCTACAGACATCCGTGTGGTCTTCCATAAGGTGTTGAAAAATTCTATGGTGGACATCTTTGATAAGACTGAAGAAGAAATTCAATGGCTTGATAGGACACACCACGCAAATAAGAAAGATGCTTTACAGTGGAGACCAGATGTAAAGAGCCAAGCAAGAGAAAATACTTTAGCTTTTTTCGAGAAGGAGATGAAAACCTTTGTGCTAAGAGGAAGGAACAAAATGGACAGAATTAAAGATAGCCGCCATACAGAATTTGGTCGAAATGGAGATGTGCACAATGTGACCAGCAAGGAAGGGGAGGAGACTTCCAATACAGGCTCGTTAGTTTTGTCGAATAGAGGTGTCAAGGCCAGGGCTCACGGTCGTAAGAAGGAGAATAACAACTGGGCACCATGCCCCAATGGTGACTGTGACTGGACAGTGGAAGGCCAAAAGAGGAGCAACAGGGGACGGGAACTGAGGAAAAGGAGAAACAACAATTTAAACACAAAAAACATCCGAAACCAAGACATGGAGCAGCCATCTGCCTTATCGGCTCCTTTGCGAGCTTCTCTGGCTCTAGCTGACTTCCAAATAGGAGGCCGGTGTAAATGCAACGGACACGCATCCAAGTGTCGTCGAGACGACTCAGGCCGAGCAATCTGTGTGTGTGAGCATCACACAGCTGGGCCCGATTGTGATGTTTGTGAGGATTTCTATTTCGACAGACCATGGCATCGAGCTACACCTCTACACCCAAATCCATGTGTTGGTGAGTCTCAGTTTTGTTACTCAAATAAATGTTAAAATTGGAATCTAATTTAATGTAGATGCTTTCAACATGGATCATCTAAACTAAGATCATTCTCTGATAATTATAAGAATCAAACTTTCTCATTTTTTTCAACTCACAAAAGATTATATAGTGATGTTTTTTCACTTACAAGCTGATTCATAAAACATTCAATTTGACACAAAAAAGAACATTTTGGTTAGGTGGAATATTTATTCTTTGAATGGAGAATTGTTTGCAAAGTTAAAGAGTTTAGTGTGTTTTTGTCTATGGTCGCACGAGTTGGAAGCTGTGGTGAAGAGGTGTGAAGTATTCATTTGCATCTAAAGTGAGACGTAAAACAAGCTGTAGTTTTAGCCAAAGGTTACAGATAGTAAAAAAATAATAAATAATGACAATTATGAAAAAAATTAGGACCATAGGACAGGGTATTATGAGGACTATGTAGAGTGCAAACATGTCAAAACACATTATGAAATGATAATATATTAAGGCATTCTCTAATGTGTAAGTCTATTTTGTATGAAAAAAAATAGTTTTACCAGCAAATGTCATGAGTATGTGCAATAAAAAAAAATAAGACAAAAATTTATTTTGGATTTGAATTTGACTGGAGTTTTGAGGGATGCTTTCAATGATAGGTCTGATTAACAGCACCTGTAAGCATCCACTATGCTTCAGCAACCATTTGGTCTCCTCATGCCATGATACAATTGACAGATTTGGATGAAAGCCACGGAGGAGATAGAAAATAAGATTGGCTGTCTCCAAACCCAAATTGGAGAATTGGAGGAATATTCCAGCATAATGAGCATGAATGGGTTTTTGTAATTATTAGGAAATATCAGAGATGACATGCAGTATATTTATTCACCCTTTTGCAATTCAAAGATGTCAACCAATCAACTGTAATTTTACATGATGATTGATCATCCTTTACCCAGATCATCAGGAATAAATTGTATATGGGGCTGTTTTTTAGTGACAGACTAAATTTCTGAATACGTTCAATTCAAGAAATCTTTATTTGTCCCACAATGGGGAAATTGCAGTATGCAACAGTATAGGCACAAGAAGAAAAAAAAAGGTCACGACAAGTATGCACAAACAAAACAAAAAAAAAAGTCTAGATAGACAAAGGACAAAAACATGCATTCAAAGTGAGTGAGCTACTGCATAGTTCTGGTGAGAAATAGCAAAAAGAGCACATGGTTAAAATTGCTCATTGTGGACGCAGTCTCACAGCAGAAGGAAGGAAAGACCTCCTGAATCTCCCCTTCACACAGCGAGGGTTGAGCAGCCTGCCACAGAAGTTGCTTTTTAATGCAGACAGAGTGTCCTGCAGGGGGTGGGACTTGGTTTGTCACCCACAGTCTTAAATTTGTTCTTTGATAGAATGCAATTTATGGCCAAGTGTAAACTAATATAATCCAAGTAATCCAAATTAAAATTCTCTATCTGTTAGTTTTTGTATACAAGAAAACTAAGTCTTTCAATTGTCACTGCAATGATAATTGAATGCAGAAAAGTATTATATTTTCTATCAAACTAGTTCCATTTATCAAAACATTTTAAGTGGCACTGTCCGTTAGTCTATGCATCACCTTACTCCAATAGATTCATGCATTTGCTTTCTTATTGGCAAATCCTAGAAATTGTCTTCAGAAACTTAAATGCAGGTCAATTAAGACACAAGATACTAAGCAAAACAGCTCATATAACTCTGGGTAGCAGGGCTACCGGAGTTTAGTGCGAGGCGCCTTGAACAAGTCGCTAGTACATCGCAGAAAGAAATTTTAAGTTTTGTTTAAAAACTTGCACGTATAAACTACTCCCGACACATTTCAAGTCATTTCAGAACGTTTATCCCACATTTGTTTTATCCTAAACCAAACTATTTTTAATATAAACCATAGAGGTGAAGGCTGACAGATGTTTTTGTTCGTAATGTCTGTTTCAGCCTGCGAGTGTAACGGCCACTCAAACAAATGCCGCTTCAGCATGGAGGTGTTCCAGCAGTCTGGACGACTTAGTGGGGGTGTGTGTCAGAAATGTCGCCACCACACAGCTGGACGCCACTGCCAGTACTGCCAGAACGGATACACCCGCGACCAAACCAAGCCGCTCAACCACCGCAAGGCCTGCCAACGTCAGTAACCAACATCTGTTTGCTATGTGGTTTTTGTGTCTTTGTCTGAGCGTACAGATGTTTTTATAGTCCTGGCAGGATTGTATAAGTATATAGCTGAACTTGTTAGCATAGCACACAGAAAAAAAACACCCACTAAGCTGCCACCTGTATCCCCATCGTTACCACCGTCAGGCATCTGCCACAACCCCTGACCTTTGACAGGTCACAAGTGACTGTGACACTCCGGTATGCTCAAATGGAGGCCTGAAATGAGGCTCAATATATCCAAGGTTAATGGTCTCTTGTAGCCTTGAGGGTGTAGAAGAATGAAAAAAGACCAGCTTGCTTTAAATGCACTTATATTTAATACAAGAAGCAGCTGAAACATTAAAGTGTCACAGTGTAACATCTCGGGTTGGGTTTATTTTATCAATGCTATACTTCACAAAGTACCTATTCGCAGGGAAAGAGGTAATGTAATTATTCATTTTCCCCAGTCAAGCTTGTTTAGATTCGTAGTAAGGATCTGCGTAAATGTTATTTCAGCGTATCCAGAGTTGGTGAAGTGTGGCTTCCTTTCTCCATCTGTCTCCCTCAATTTGCTCTTATACCATGATGGTGGGTAAATAATTTGCCTCGCTGTGTAAACCATGATAAATCCGTGTATTAATCTAAACTATTCTAGGCCATCCTGGAGGAAATTGTTTAGGATGCAACATTTGTCTAAATTTGTGCGATGGTCGTTTATCTTGTCCATAAGGAAATCTTTCTGCAATGTGATATTTTTCTGTAAGCCTCTTGGAGATTTATCTTCATTTACCCATCAAGGATGTATGGGTTTTATTGTAGTGGGACTGGATTTGTTTAAAATAGGACCAGTCTATAAGATAAATGGTTCCCGTTTTGCAATGTGTAATCCATCCTCCGTCACAACTAAGTGATTTCCATCCTATTATTGGTCTGTTCATTGATGCACAGGTAATTTATTCATTGGTGCTACAATGTTAACCATTTCAAAAGCCAAATTTTTTCACACATCAAGAAAATTCTTTAAGACGAGGCACTTCAAACTTATTTTGTGATTTGAACCAGCTTAAGTTTGTTTCAGATCACATAGACAAAAAAATCCAAAATGTTTAATTCTGCCTGAAATAGTAGTTTTAGTAACAGCAGTTGGCAAAAAAAATGCATTGGATATAAAAATATTTTACTTAGAGTGAGGTGTTTCAGGCATGTCCCATCTGGAGGACACCCAGAGGCAGGCCCTGGACCCGCTTGAGAGACTATGTCTCACGGCTGTACAGGGAACACCCTGGGGTTCCCTGTACAGCTCCGGGGTGAGCTGGAGGATGAATCCGGGGTGAGAGAAGCTTGGGTTTCCCGTCTGAGGCTGTTGCCCCATGACCTAGCCTCGGATAAGCGGAAGACAACAGAACAGAACTTAGAGTACAACCACTATTGATCTGTTTTATGCCTGTGTCCTGACGAGATCCGCGACCAACGAGATCTGCGACTTTGCGCCTCTGCGCATGCTCAGAATGCGTCATCGACCTCCCCCTCACTCCCAAAACATGTCCTCCCCCTCCCTTCGAGATGATCTAAACATTGAGATCTGCGACCTGGTTGTGTTTTTTTATTAGTTTAATGTGTATTATTTTTAGGTTCTGTGACCGGTTTGTTCACTTCTGGTTCACTTCCGGCTGTTTAGATCTGCAACTGGTCGCAGACCTCGATGAGGCCGCAGATCTCGATGAGGCCGCAGACCTCAATGAGGCCGTAGATCTCGATGAGCCCGCAGATCTCAATGAGGCCGCAGATCTCAATGAGGCCGCAGACCTCAATGAGGCCGCAGATCTCGATGAGCCCGCAGACCTCAATGAGGCCGCAGATCTCGATGAGCCCGCAGATCTCAATGAGGCCGCAGATCTCGATGAGCCTGCAGACCTCAATGAGGCCGCAGATCTCAATGAGGCCGCAGATCTCAATGAGGCCGCAGATCTCGATGAGCCTGCAGACCTCAATGAGGCCGCAGATCTCGATGAGGCTGCAGATCTCGTCAGGACACCTGTTCATTTAGTTACCACCATTTGTTGCAATCTAATGTTTAAGTTACCGGTTCTTTGTAACCCTGAAAGTTTATGAAAGTTCTTATGAATGGAATACAAATTTGCTATTTTGTCTTAAACTTTTTTCCTCAGCATGCCAGTGCCATCCTGTGGGGGCGGTGGGTCACTGGTGTAACCAAACATCCGGCCAGTGTTTGTGTCGAGAGGGTGTGACAGGCCTCCGGTGTAATCGCTGTGCATCGGGATACAAACAGGGCAAGTCTCCTCTGAGGCCCTGCATAAGTAAGTTTGACTCATTATTTAGTTTAAAAAGAAAAAATTCAATGACCAGTCGCTGATTTGGTTTTTGTCATGTTAAGGTGACCTCTCCTTCAGTTTCCTTTGCACGTACCAAGATGTTTAATCCGTCTATCTTAAATTCGCTGGATTTAAAAGGTGCCGCAGCTCTTCTTGCTAATTTAGCTCAATCATTCATCACGTCTTCTCTTCGTCATCCCTAGAGACCGTTTCCACAGCAGTGTTAACATGAGCTCAACGAGACAAGGAAACTTCATCTCCACTCTGATCGGAGATCAGTGTCAGATCAGGAGGATAGCTGCTTACTGCCAGCGAGGAGCTAAAACGACTTTGATTTAATTATCATAGAAATCCCAGGGTGATGAAACGAGAGCAGACAATCGGGCAGTAACCCGTTCAAAGTCCCAATCAGGTGACATCGGGAGTCGGAGCCGGAGGCTTCACACCTGTCGCATGGCTCAGAACTCCTCTTTGCAAGTCCAGACTCATAACTCTCCAAGCGAAAGGAGGGAGTGAAAGAAAACCTTGTTTGTTTTTACTGCCAGACTACCTCGGGCTATCTATAGCATCTTTTAATCCCGAAAAGCACCTCGAATACCACGCTTCCACTTACAGAAACACAAAGAGCAATAAAGAAATGAAGATAAAACACCTTGTTTTCTGAACTTTGAATATTTTGAGAAGGTTTAAAATATTTTTAACCACAACTACGTCTTTAAGTTTAATCTAGCTGTTGCTAGAGTAGCCTCACAAAGTATTTTTGTTTTATAATATTTGATTTACAAACAGAAAGATGATGATTAAGAAAAAAAAAAGAGTATCAAAATAATTATTATTTCACTCGTTTTATTTCATTCGAGATTATTGATCAGCATAGTTCCTCAAAGAATAGCATGTAGTGCTTTTATAACCAACGTACTGATGTTTCGATTGCTCGTCACTTGCAGTAGAAAGATCAGAGGAAGTAGTTATAGTAATTAGAGTTGAAAGAAATAACTGATCTCTTAAAGAGTCTAAATTTGTGGAAACAGATTTAGACTTGCTTGAAGGTTTATAACCGGCACTGATTCCCATCCTCACCACTTCACACACAGCAGTCTGGTTCAGCAAAAGTTATAGATTATGGCCAGATGAAGTCAACAGGAGCATATTATATGCAAAAATCTTGAGATCACCAAGCTGGATTGTAATGTTGACCGCAACAGAAAATTTTATAAACTGAATCTGTAGCAATTTCTGACTCCTAGTGGAAACAAATTTGACCTACGACCAGTTATATGGACCAAGTAGGGGTGGGCAAACTTTTTGATTCGCGGGCCACATTGAGTACTAACATTTGACAAAGGGGCCGAATCAGGAGCAGAGGGATGTATGCTTTGGTAACCACTAGATTAGACCGATAGAATGGTGCGCTAAATTTTAAACAAGCGTGCCAAATGTTACATCAACAGTGTTAAATTTCTAATTTAGAGGTGCTTGGTTTGAAATCTAGTGCGATAGCGTTGAAAAACGTGCATTTAGCAGTGATAGGTTTGAAATCTAAGCACTTGATATAACATTTTGCTTGTTTTAACATCTAACACGCTTTTTTACGTGCGCGAATTGGGCCCGATGGCTTTCCATACCTGTGCACACTGTTTATTTTGACAGCGTGCACATCACAGAGACACACACATTTTAATGGGAGCAGTGTTGTTGTTTTCTCAACAAAGCCAATATATCTACAGTGCACCATCTAGTGAGGAAACATCAGATTTGCAGGGGAAATAAATCATTAACAAGGTTTTTTTATTTAATTTTTTTTAAGTTCGGCAGACCGGATTAAAACTTTTAATGGGCTGCATGTGACCAGTGGGCCGTAGTTTGCCCATACCTTATATAAACTTTCTGTATTGTGCTCAGTATTTCTGACCAAAGGAAGGATTTTAAAACAATTGAACTGGGTTGATTTTCAAATTTGGGTTGAAAAGAATACTCTAAAGTATTACTCAAATTTTCTATTGAGCATGATGGGATTAGAATTCTATAATAATTTAATCTTTTTATGGTAAAAATAATTTGGATTTAAACTACGCGGTGGCTTTTGTGTTAAAAAAAATTGTGTTTACACTGATTTATATAAAAAGTTTTCTTTTTTTTTTTTTCAATTTTAACCATAAAATATATGATTGAATTGATATAAGATCAACATGCATGCCGTTTTTTACCATTTATGAAGGGTATCCCGAGCTACATCGTTAAGACTCTTCATACCCACAGCACTGAAATACAAACACACATCATCTCCTGCCTTTTAAAACGTGGGGTACCGCCAGCTGGGCAGGGGTGTTATGTGTCACCGGTCAAAAAACAGAATAGCCGAAGGACATGGTGTGAGCTTATTTGGTAGAACTAGTACACTCCCACACTTTTACAAGCGGTCTGGGAAATGTATGTCCAGCCGACCAAATAATTCATTTCATCCCCTTACCTTCACACATACAGGGAGTCAGTAACTTTACTAGACCCTGCTCACTGTTCGAGACAACACCATACGACACGTGAAGGTCTGACCTTGTTAAATCACTAGAAGTAACATTACGTCTTCCACGTGTGTGTTGGAAGACGCCTCATATGTGTGCTTCTGAACCATAAAAGGACCACACATTCTACTTTTGACGTTTGCTTATCTTTTGTGGGGGCATGCCTGCGTTCCGAGAGGCGTTGAAACACAACACGTATAAAACACAACCCCAATAAACTGACAGCTCACGTTGGAGGCTTGAAGTTTCTTTCTGCATTCAACACCATCATGAAAGTGTGTTAATGTTTGCAGGAATTCAGGAGGATACTCCCACCCCGATGTATCAACCTCAGTACAGCATCGGTAAGTAAATCCATCAGATGTGAATTTTTTTTCTATAAATTCTCAAATTTCTTTTATTTCAATCCAGCACACATGATTTGATCTATTCTGTACCTTTACAACATTCCAATGATACCAAGACCCATAAATAAAGAAAAAATCCTAAACAATCCCAACTGTGGAGAAAAAGTTCTTACAAAAGCCAACTGTCCTTATTTAATGTTTTTCTTTTTTTTTAATTTGCTCATTTTTTTCAAATTATGTTTTAAAAAAATATACTACAATGATTTTTTAGAATAATAATACTTTTATTTGTTCCACAATGGGTAAATTGCAATAGGTTACTGCATTGAACCTCAACACGCAGCCATGACACCACCAATGGTACCACCAATGGTGGGGGTTAGTGTCTGCTCCAGGGATACCCAGGCAGCTAACTAGGATTTGAACCGGTTTCTCCCAGTTCAAAGAAAAACACTCTACCGTTGAGCTAATGCCTCCCCCAAAACACTTTGTGCATTGGCCGGGAATCGAACCCAGGCCTCCCGCGTGGCAGGCGAGAATTTTACCACTGAACCACCAATGCTGATGATGGATGCTGGATTGTCATTAGAATTGTCATTGATTTTCACAACAATGTTTTTTTTTAAAAATGTAAACTAACATTGATAAATTGTGTAAATTATTCACCAAAATCAAATAAGCCACGACACCGCCAATGGTGGGAGCAAGTGGAGGGTTAGTGTCTGCTCCAGGGATACCCAGGAAGCTTACTAGGATTTTAATTGGTTTTTCCCAGTTCAAAGACAAACACTCTACTATTGAGCTAATGCCTCCCCCAAAACTTTCTGTGCACTGGCCGGGAATCAAACTCGGGCCTCCCGCGTGGCAGGCGAGAATTCTACCACTGAACCACCAATGCTGATGATGGATGCTAAATCGTCATTAGAATCGTCATTGATTTTCACAACAATGTTTTTTAAAAAAAAAAAAAAGTAAACTAACATGGATGAATTGTATAAATTGTGTAAATTACTCACCAAAATCAAATAAGCCACGACACCGCCAATGGTGGAAGCAAGTAGAGGGTTAGTGTCTGCTCCAGGGATACCAAGGCAACTCACTAGGATTTGAATCAGTTTCTCCCCGTTCAAAGACAAAAACTCTACCATTGAGCTAACGCTTCCCCCAAAACATTTTGTGCATTGGCCGGGAATCGAACCCGGGCCTCCCGCATGGCAGGCGAGAATTCTACCACTGAACCACCAATGCTGATGATGGATGCTGAATCGTCATGAGAATCATCATTGATTTCCACAACGTTTTTTTTTTTTAAAAAACTGTAGACTAACATGGATAAATTTTGTAAATTATTCACCAAAATCAAATAAGCCACGACACCGCCAATGGTGGAAGCAAGTACAGGGTTAGTGTCTGCTCCAGGGACACCAAGGCAACTCACTAGGATTTGAATCGGTTTCTCCCAGTTCAAAGACAAAAACTCTACCATTGAGCTAATGCTTCCCCCAAAACATTTTGTGCATTGGCCGGGAATCGAACCCGGGCCTCCCGCGTGGCAGGCGAGAATTCTACCACTGAACCACCAATGCTGATGACGGATGCTAAATCGTCATTAGAATCGTCATTGATTTTCACAACAATGCTTTTTTAAAAAAATGAACTAATATGGATAAATTGTGTAAATAATTATCCAAAATCAAATAAGCCACGACACCGCCAATGGTGGAAGCAAGTACAGGGTTAGTGTCTGCTCCATGGATACCCAGGCAGCTCACTAGGATTTGAATTGGTTTTTCCCCGTTCAAAGACAAAAACTCTACCATTGAGCTAATGCTTCCCCAAAAACATTTTGTGCATTGGCCGGGAATCGAACCCGGGCCTCCCACGTGGCAGGCGAGAATTCTACCACTGAACCACCAATGCTGATGATGGCTACAGAATCGTCATTAGAATCGTCATTGATTTTCACAACGATGTTAAAAAAAAAAAAAAAAAAAAAAAAAAAAAAAAAAAAAAAAAAAAAAAAAAAAAAAAAAGTAAACTAACATGGATAAATACAATAGATGGTTACTTTTTAAGCATTATATTTTTCTCCTGCAGAATTGATTGTTTCTGTAGACGTTATCATGCTTTGCTTTAACAAAACAGACTTCAGCTGAGTTTTTTATTCTCTGTGTAAAACCCTGTCCTTTTATTTACTGACAGGCAGTTTTTCTCAGAAAGACTCTCCCTTAGCTTATTTTCTGTAACCATAGCAACCAAACTATTCAACCCGCTCACGTTTTCTGCATCTCCTCCGTTTGACACCTGAAAACAACTCAGTGAAGCTCATGACTCATAATTTATACATATTTTTAGATATTGAGAAAAATTTGTTTCGCATCAGAAAACTTGCTCTAATTTGTGTTTACATTAGCCTCATTTATGAAAATTTGCCTGAAAAAAATTGTGTGTATAACACTGTGCTCAACTGCATTTCTCAAAAAGACATGCATCTACAATGTTCACATTTGCAGAACTAGATCGAGCAGTTGTGTAAATATTCACCAAAATCAAATAAGCCACGACACCACCATTGGTGGAAGCAAGTAGAGGGTTAGTGTCTGCTCCAGGGATACCCAGGCAGCTCACTAGGATTTGACTCGGTTTCTCCCAGTTCAAAGACTCTAGCATTGAGCTAATGCCTCCCCCAAAACATTTTGTGCATTGGCCAAGAACCGAACCCTGGCCTCCGGCGTGGCAGGCGAGAATTCTACCATGAACAACCAATGTGGATGATGGGTGTGAAATTGTCATCAGAATTGTCATTGATTTTCACAACAATGTTTTTTTTTTTTGTTTTTTTTAAAAAAAAGTAAACTAACATGGATAAATTGTGTAAATTATTCACCAAAATCAAATAAGCATGCAAATGACGAACATTGCCATAACAGACTTACCACATCATGTTTAACTACAACATGCATTTTAATTTTTAATAGTTATAGAGTATGTTGCTGAAGCTGCTCTTCAGATGGTCCACAGATTCATGAGGAGGCTGGGAGGGATTTTGCATGATTGATGACAGTTTTGCTTTTATAACATGGAAAGCATTTGGCACCTGCTATATTTTTATGTAAATTATTATGAGTTGGTCTGGGGTTTTTTGTTTGTTTGTTTGTTTGTTTGTTTGTTTTTTTAACGTTGCTCACGCATTAAGCATTAAATGTGAAGGAAGCTCTGTTCTACGTGCACATTTTGAGCCACACTGCACATTTATGTGCTCTATAAGTTGTGCCTCAAACTGCTAATTTTTTTCCTTTTAAATTAAAATTTTTATTTAATCAACTATTGTTTTGTTCAAATTCTTCTCCAACTGCTTGTGCATGAGTTTTTTGGGGGGTTACTGTGTTACTGAATACAAAGGTTACTTTTTCATCTAGATTTTCAAAGCAAAATACAAAGTTTGCAAGTCAAAAGCAACAAAAAAAACAAGACAACAAATAGATTTTTGGTTGTAGATCTACAACATAAAGATCAAGTCCATGCTTCCTTTTCCGATGTCCCCTTTAAAGTAAAATAAAAGGCACCGTGAGTCCTGGACTGGTTTGCTTGCTAAGCTTACTCCACATAAAATAACTAACCACTTCCTCCTAGCGGTAGCTCTAAGAGCATCCCACCCTCTGCAGCTGGGATCATGTGTTAGTCAGAGGATACTGTGATGACAAATAGGAGAAGCCATATTGTAATTAGGGGTAAAGACATGTGCTGATATCCATGCTATGAAATATCAACCTCTCATTTGCTGCTCTCCTTGTTTCCTTTCTGTCTTGCAGCTGAGGAGTGTGTTTCCTACTGCCAGCCCTCTCAGATTAAAGTCAAGATGAATTTAGACACTTATTGTCTTAAGGATTATGGTTAGTGCCATGTTTGATTTCTTTTTAAATTGATCCTGAACTGCGTTGATGTTTTAAGGCGAAATATAAAATGTGTGGTGATTGGAAATAAATGTTTTTTTTTATTTTTGTTGTCAGTGCTGAAGGTGCAGGTGAGAGGGATGGAACGGTCAGGTCCCTGGTGGCAGTTCTCCATCTCCATTCAAACAGTCTTCCGTACAGGGTCTAACTCTCGTGTCCGCAGAGGCTCCCAGTCGCTCTGGGTTCCCGATCGCGATCTCAGCTGTGGTTGTCCTGCCCTCCAAGTAGGCCGGACGTTCCTTCTCATTGGTGCTGATGAAGGAGAGCGTAATTGGAGCCCAGGGGAGAGTCGGTTGGTGGCAGACCGGTCCACTTTGGCGCTGCAATGGCGGGAACATTGGAACCCTAAACTCAGGGGCTTTCGTGGGCAGGACAAGAAGGGCCGATGTGTTCCCATTGCTCAAAATAGTCAACTCCACCGGAGAGAACACACAAAAACTCACACTGCATATATCCCACCTCATCTACTGACTGATACCAAGCCTCACGATGTGAACACACATTCTGTAAAAGAAGAGACTCAGACATCAACCACAATTTCTCACCAGGATGAAGACGTCAAACCCACAGAGACTCCATCTTTTTCTTCTGTCCCAATCTGCACCACTCAAAATCCCAAATAAAAACGTACAAAAAAAAAGTCCAACATTTGACACTTTATCCGCCACATGCAAGGAAACAAAGGCAAATCCGATTGAGCGCACTTATCTACTGTTAACTCATTTATTGCCCTTTTTGGGGGGGGGGACGGGAATTTTTAAGTTAAATTTGAAGAGAAATAAATAAAATTCCTCAATTCTATAAATAACAAACTCCATTACTAATGATGGTGCTATGTAAATGAGTCATCAACATTTTTTTTTTATTTGAAAAGTCATACAGAAATTTTTGTTTGATGAATTTAAAAATCATAATGTGTGTGCCATATTTATTTATTGAATTATTTTATATGAAGAAGGAATTTCAACATCAATAAACACTTTTTGCAGTTTCATCATTTATTTTTGTCCTCACATTGATCCATCAGTTAGAGGATAAAACTTCTGTCTCTACTTTTGTGGTGTTGCGACCATACGTGTGATAAAATATAATATGGATGGTTGATTTGAAATAAAACAAAAGGGTAAAAAAAAAAAATTAGCTTTCATAGAATTTTTTTTTTTTCTATTCACGGGCTGAAATATGCCAGATTAGTCTGTTTAACACTAGGCCTACCAGAATTCTAGAACAACTGGAACTCCCACGACCGTCAATTCGACGATTAGCACGATGGTGTTGATGTCATACACGGAAGTGATTCAGTGACTGACAAACGTCTTCTCAAAACCATTTTTGCTTACCTAGATTTATTTTCATTTTAATATACTTTATCAATCCCTCACCGGGAAATTTATGTGCTGCATTTCACCGCAGCAGGCTGCCACCTATGACGGCGTCAATGATGGGAGAAACGAGGGGTTAGGTGTCTTCTACAAGAACCCTAGACATGCACTCAGTGGGATGCGAACCTGCGAACTTCCGGTTGACTTCCGGTTCGCGGACGAACGCTCTAACCACTGACCCACCATATCCCCTGATTTCACCTGAGTGGCGCCGCAACGGTTACTAGGCAACAGTATCCGCGCGGGAAAAAAAATGTATTTAATAGAAGCGTTAAAATGACAGGTGTGGGAGTTAGAGGTAGAATTACTCAGAACTCGTTTTTTGTGTTTTATTTCGGTTGAATTACAACACAGGAACAATTTACGAAGAAATATAAATAAAAAAGTCAACAGCAAAGGAACATCAAAGATCAATGTATCTATAGTAATTAGACGTCAACTTCTGAGAACCGTCAAATTGACGGTTTTAGTAGTTCTGGTGTTAAGGACTTACTTTTATTTTTGCTTTTATATTAATTATGACTATGATCATGCAAAACAAAATCTCACCTTTCATATGCTGCTAAATAATGGTCTAAATTGATTTTATCTACGATCTATTTCCTCACTGAGCAGCTGAACAGACCTAAACACTACCCTCGTTTAGGAATCCTCTGATACGCATCTAAAAAAACATCCGTTTACACTGTCGTCACAACTTTTGTTTTCATTTGGGAAATATGGTATCATAACTCATGGGAACTGGTTGTGGGGTATCAGGACAGATGGACGAGCTCCTATTAGCTGAGTAGACGTGTTGTTTTGGTAGCACAGTGTTGGCTATTGGCTGATTGAAAATAAAAAGAGAAAAATAGCCTTGCTGAGTGATGACCTCGGAGCAGAGCTGCACATACTGTCCACACACAGCAGAACTGGAGCGTACGGTTAGAGGCTTTTCTCAGTTGCTATGAGGTCCAACCAGCTGGTAGATTATCCAAGCCCCAAACAACCGTATCACAAATTCCTGTTCAGTTCCTGTCTGAAATATCTCAATAAATAATATCTCAATATCTACTCTGGGATTTTTTCTGGAATGTATTCTCAAATAGTGCAAAAATTTCTATTAGTTTAAACTTGTTTTTCCTTCATCATTTGCTTGAAATTTATTCAGCAAAAGAAACTTTGAGAACAAATTGCATTTGATGACTTTGGAGTAGTTCATGTTTTTTTTTTTAAGTAAAAAAAATTGTTTTCATTTTTACATTTATTAGCACTTTTCTTCACATTTGATCAATATAATGTTGACATCCTCATCAATTCAATTCAGTTTTATTTGTATGGCCCAAAATCACAGAATTTCCATCTCAATGGACTTCACAAGAAAAAGAGGAATGTTTAACACAAATACACAGCAAGAAAAATAACTAACAAATGCTAACTAAATAAGACTAGCACATTTATGCCCTTAGACTCTCCTTCACGGTGAGAAAAAACTCCTAAAAAACCCATCAGTGGGAAAAAATAAGAAACCTTGTGGGGATCCACACGAAAGAGAGATCCCTCCCCCGGGACGAGCAACCAATGTGTCAAAAATTATTGTTAAATATTAGCTTATTCTAGTCTACAGCTCAATATCTAAAAAAAGTCAATATTTCATCATTTTCAATAAAGAGTTCACATATTTTTTTAGATAAAAACCAACAAAAATTTGCTACATTTTAGGATTTTTTTTTTTTATATATAATTTATTTTGCCTAAATGTTGAGTAAGTGTAAAGTTTTAAAATGTTTTTTTTTCCCGTGAAAAAATAATAACAATGTTCTAAAATTAAAATTTTTAAAGTTGTGAAAAAGTTAGTCAAAGTTAAATCGAACCAAACTATTGGTATTAAATTTTTCGAAAGAATTTGGCAGCTGGTAATTTTGTAATAACTGGTTTCTATCTAAATATTTGTAGACCTTAACATGATAAGACAAAATAAAATTAGCTATGAAACCAAAAAAATGACCATTTAACAAACAAAATTGCATATTTGACACCAGTAAATAAGGATTAAAGCTGCTTAAATTGGTATTTTTATCATACATTTTATCCCATCTAAACACAGACAAGAATAAGGGTAAAAAAAAATCTCCTTTTTTGCCTCCTCACATGTACAATTTTTTCTATGACTATACATAAATGTAATTGTCATCCAAAAAGCACAATGAAAAAATTCAATTAAATACATCATCATCAACAATAAGACGTGAGAAACACCAGAACTTCACGGTGACCATATGTCTAACATGTGATCTGTTTTTTCTTTAAATTATGTGGAAAAAATTTATTTCTGGAATTTTTATGGTCTGTCATATTAAACCACATGTAGCCTTGAAACCTTACCCTTGAAAGCTGAAGAAAGGAGAGCGACGAAAAAAGGGGTAACAAATCTGAAGAAAAGAAAAAGTGTCCCTTAGATCCACTGTAGACTTACGGTGGTCATAATGATGTCAATTTAGTGCTTAAAAAAAATTCACATTTAAAATTAGTCAATACATAGTTTTTCTTTAAATAAACTAAAATTAGGTTAGCTAATTTGCAACAGCAAAAATACTTTTTTTGTGTGTCAAATTTCTCTTTGGGGTTTAAGAAATTATTTCATTTCAATTGCTGTTGCTGAAAATGTATTTCTTGGCATGTCTTTTTATCGCTTTTTCATACAATGTTTTTAGTCAGAGTTTCAATAGTTTTATTTGCTTTTGTGCTGAGTTTGTACTAAACCAGGTATGGGCAAACTACGGCCCACGGGGCACAGGCGGCCCGCTGAACGTTTTAATCCAGCCCGCCGAACTTGAAAAAATAAAATAAATAAACCTTGTTAACGTTTTATTTCCTGTGCAATTCTTATGTTTCAGCGCTAGATCTATAAAAAGTAAACAATTATGATGTGTTATGATTATGTTATGTGTTACGAATATGTGTTATGATTATGTTATATGTTATGATGTGTTATGATTATGTTATGATGTATTATGATATTACAAAGTATTATGTTATGTGTTATAACAATTATGATGGCTTAGTATTTACTTATGTCTTTTTGCTTTTATTATGACATAAAAAAAAAAAAAAAAGGGTCGGCGTAATAAGCGTTTGCTTCAGCCGTTACCTTTTCGGTCCTTTGCTGGAATATGGTTGTTTTCTTTATTTCATTGATATGAGGTTGCACTGTGACCGAAATAAATAAATAAATAATAATATTGGCTTTGTTGAGAAAACAACAACACTACTCCCATTAGAATGTGTGAGTCTTTGTGATGCGCACGTTGTCAAAATAAAGAGTGTGCACAGATATGGAAATCCATCACGCCCAATACACGCACATAAACAAGCGTGTTAGATGTTAAAAACAGGGAAAACGTTACATCAAGCGCTTAGATTTTTAACCTAGCGCCGCTAAATCCAGGTTTTTAAGCGCTATCACACCAGATTTCAGACCTAGCACCGCCAGATTTGAAATGTAACGCTCTTGATGTAACATTTAGCGCGCTTTTTCTAAAGTCAAGCACACTATTCTAGCAGTCTAAGCTAGCAGTTACCAAAGCATGCTATCCATCTGCTCCTGTTTCGGCACCCTGGTCAAATGTTAGAGCTCAACGTGGCCCGCGAACCAAAAAGTTTGCCCACCCCTGTACTAAACTGTGTGAATTAATAGCTTGCTAAATGTGTTTTGCGAAATATCAATATAAAAAAAAAAATGGCAAGTGGCTAGTTATTTTGAGTATGTATCTCTGATTAATGGAGATCAATTAACTTGACACATCAGTTTCTTTTACTTCAGTGAAAACGTCAATCCTCACATCATTGCGGTTTACTCCCTGGGTGGGTACTTGATGGGTGGGTGACCAATATCTGCTTTTTGGTCGGACCAGATGCAATGCTTGTTTTTGCACTCCAACAGTCAATGTTCTCCAAATTCAGAGTATAAATATTAGGGATGCTTCCATGAACAGGGATTGTTCCCATTTTTGTACCATAAACAGACATGAATTTAGGTTTGACGCAACTACATTATCTTTATTTGCTGATTGAACGACTGTTTTTCTAGGGTCTTATGAAAAATGTGCGACGTGTTAGTTCCTAACCTAGTAGCTGCAGTGAATTCAAATAAAGAGAAAAACTAAGAGAAAAGGCCAGCATGGTGGTGCGGTGGCTAGCACAGTGGCTTCACAGCAAGAAATTGTCCCACCTGGGTTTGAGTCCCAAGTGGGACAAGGCTTGAAACAATGTTCTTTCTGTGTGGAGTTTGCATGTTCTCCCTGTGTATTTGTGGGTTTTCTCCAGATACACCAGTTTCATTCCACTCTCTAAAAACATGCATGTTAGGTTGATTGGCCGCCATAAAATTGCCCCTAGGAATGAGTGTGTATGTGGATGGTTGTGTGTGTGTAGCCCTGCTACAGATTGGTGACATTTTCGGGGTGTACCCTGCCTCCCACCTTAACTCAGCTGCAATAGGCTTCGGCACCCCACGCAACAAAACATAATCTCTGATATTTAAATTGCTGTAGCTTAATGACAGAAAGTTGGTAGTCGGGCCAGAAATGTTAAATATTAAGTAAAAAAACAAATTGTCGAAAAGAGGGAAACCAAGAGGGAAACCAAACACATGGACATATCAGGCAGGCCCACATGCAGCAACTACAAGAGTTAAGTTTAGCATGTAGAGCACAACTTATGTGTGTCAGGGGCGAAAGATGGGGGTGGTAGACAAAGTGTGTGTCAGTACATGCACAATCATGTCTCGCTGGTAAAGTATCTGCCTGTGTGTGTGTGTATGTGTGTGAAGCACCTGCTGCGTTGCTACAGGAAGCACCTGTCATTGGTCGTCTCCTCTTGGCTAGTTCTGTCGACATGAGGGTTTGATCCTAAAACTCACCAAAACACACACTTACACAGACACTAACAGACAACTTAAGCTGGCCCCAGAGTGAGGCAGCACTGTGGGTGCTTTGTTCGCATCACGCTGGCCACGCTTTATTTTCTGAACCAATACGATTGCTAACATACGTTAGCGTATTCTTCTACGGTAATGGAGGCACCAGTGTGTGAGTGTGTGGTATTATGTTTACGGCTTGATCAGAGTGGTTTTTACGAGAGGTGACTCGTCTTGCAGTTCACCCAGAGCAAAGTTCAACTAGACTTCTTGCAAAGACACACACACACATTCTCTTTATTCCTGTGCAGCTTTACTTTTATTTGATTAGCTACACAAACCCTTTTAAATTTAGTTTTTTTTTTTTCCTACAAGAATTTATTTTTTGTTGTTTTATTTATTCTTTTCAGGACCCACACACACACATTTTCACACACAACCCTTACTTCTGTTAACCTGAGAAGCTGAGGGTCAATCCCTGTGATCTGCAGCCTGCATGCTTTCCATAGGGACACGCCGCCGACCCGGCAACCCGACTCCCTGCTAGATTACAGCTAATCTAGCATGGCAGAGCTTTGGGCCGCAACACCCTGGCACACAAATGCACACACACAACTAACAACCTGAGTATTTTGTAACACGGACATGGGGAACGTCTCCGTTTCCAAATTATACGTCAAATTAAGAAGAATTATATTAAACATACAGATGTTATTTTGGTCAGCGAGATGTGGACTGCTAAAGTTTTGTCTCGGTTTTTGTTTCTTTTTGCATAATTTCATAAGTCATTGAAAAAATTTATACTTAATGTGGATTGATATAATCAGTCTTAAATTTATTTCAGACAGAAAAGGTAGAGAAAAAAGACAAACAATTTAAAGTCGTACCTCTTAACCTTGGCCAACTTTGACCTAACAAAGTCTAATTTGCCATCGGTCTTGCATCGTGTGTTTCGAGTGGAATCTTTTACCCCTTCTTGTATAATTTGACCGGGTTTTTTTACTGGATTAAACATGCTTGCTTTTTAAAAAAGCTGTGATGAGCAAATGCGACGAAACTAGTTGTTGTGACTTCTAAACCTCGACCCATCTCGGTGCAAAGACAGCACCACGGTTACGCATCATAAATACTTTCAATGGTCAAAACAAGACAAAAAAAGTTTTAAGTTTAGATACTTTGTTTTTAAACTAGCATTTGCCATTTTTAATTTACCCAAAAGTAAAAAGACACAATTAATTATTTCTTATCCAAAATTTCAAAAGGGTGAAAAAAGAAGCATAATTTTGAAATATTTAATTCAATCCATGTTAAACCTTAATTTAAATCTGCATCTTTACATTTTGAAGATACAGGTCAAAGCCGAGGTTTTTTGTTTCTACTGCTTCATAAAAATGTTGTCATGACTTTACTGTGTGAGGATGTCCGCGTGTTTGCCACTGTGTAAAGAATCTCCCAGGAGACACTGAGAACCTGCCATCTCATGGCCTTAACTTGACTTCTCCTTTTAAACATTTTCCCAGCAACTCCAGGTGTTGTGCAGCCGCCTAGTTTCTGCAACGTCTCAGGCTTTCGTCAGCTTTGTTGTCGGCAACGGGACCCCGGTTTTGTCTTTGTAGTCGTCAAGTGGAACCTTATCCTGGCAGCCACCGTGTTAGAAGGGACAGGTGATTTATGCTCTCCCAATCCGTTTCCCCCTTTCCTTATGTCTACTCATTCTGCTTGCAGAACACACACTCTGGTCTGTTAGTATTCTGAGAGCCGGACTCAGAGGTCCAGGATTAGTGATCAAAAACTTGGTGGGGGGAGGTTTTAGGGTAACAGGAAACAGTAACCCGGTCTTCCCAGGTGGCATGCTTAAAGATCGACACGGATGGGTTGAACATGGAACATGTATTTCTGACATTTATGGGTCGTACGCGTTTCGGTAAAGTTCAGCTAGTTGGGTTTGAACCTTGACCAATTGGATTTCAGGCTCAGTGACCTGACCTTGGACCTTGACTGGATCTGGACCTTTTTGCAATGATCTTAAGTTTTCCTCAAGTACATTTTAGGTTCACATTAAACTGTGCGCCACTTGGTGTATGAAAAAGTTGGCCTTGACGATGAAAAGCAAAGTTTTAAAACTTTTTAATTAATATATGATACAACAGTTTTTTTAATTGTATTAAAATTCTTTTCAATTTACTGGTGTTTTAGTATTAATTATAATAACATAATATTTTATTTAGTTAAATTTAATCTAATCATATTCAAATGTATTTAGTGAGAATTGTATTGACATTTTTTTCTTTCTAAATAAATTTTTCAAATTTTCCATTTTAACGGTATCTGATTTGAACTTTTTTATTTAATTCATTTAAATTTTTTACAAATGTTTTCAAATAAAAAATTTGTAAACATGTTTAATGTGTTTACAAATTTAAATGTAAACAAATATTATTGTTTTAATAACAATAAAACAAATATTATTGTTTTAATAATCATCACAAATCATATTACTTATTAGTAGTACAAGTATAGATATTATTGTTTTAATGATATTACATCAAATATTGTTGTTTTAATGTCTAACAATAATATTTTCAAGTAATTAAGTGATTTGAATTTAATTTGTTTTTATACTTTTTTTTTTGCAGCGTTTTCTTTCAATCATAAGCTATTATAATAATAATTGCAGTAATAAATTTCATCCAATCGTCATTAAGAAACACAAAGACACCGTTCAAAATAATCATAAGAGATTAAAACAAATAAATGAAAAATAAGATAAAATCGTATCAACTGGATGGATGAACTGAGGTAAGTTTTAATGTTGAATTTAAATAACGAGAAAAACTCATTATTTAAGTCGCGAAACTCGAGACTTTGTAGCTAATTAATTTCACTTAATTCACGTTTTAGTCACATTTTATTCTTTTCTTTGTAATTTTATTTTAAAAAGGCATTTTTTCCAGGTTACTTGTTAAAAAAATTTTTTTAATGTTTATTGTTCAAACTTTTTCAAACACATTTGACTTTTTTAAATTGTTTTAATATAAAAATTGATAAGCAGAAAATACAAAAAAATACATCAAATGTTCTTAGACATTAAAAAAATCAATCTACTCAATAAATATATCTGTTTTCTGAGTTTGGAGTCAGATGTTTTTACTCTTAGAGCATGTCTCACAGATGGCGAGCTCACAAGTGGGTGGTCTCTTCTTCTGGTTCTGCATCGTGTGGCAGAGAGGTTATGGCTTCTGGAAGGTTGTTACACTGCAGGTAGGAGTAGACCACCTGAACCTAAATGTAAAAGCAGAAAGATGATTATGTCATAAAGACGAAAGCCTTTCTTCCGTTCCGTTGTCTACCGCTTATTTGAGGCTGCATTGCAGGAGCAAAAGCCTCAGATGGGAAACGCAGGCTTCTCTCACTCCAGCTGCATTCTCCAGCTCCCCCGGGAGGATCCCAGGGTGTTCCTTGAGGCCAGCTGTGAGACATTGTCTCTCCAGCAGGTTCGGGGTCTGCCTCTGAATCTCCTCCTGATGGGACGTGCCCAAAACTCCTCACCAGCAAGGCACAAGCAACCACTCCATCTTGCTTTTCTTGACCCAGAGGAGCAGTGGCTCTACTCCGAGCTCCTCCTGAATGGCAGAGCTCCTTACTATCTCTGAGTGAGAGCCTTTGTTTACACATAAATATTCCTAGCAAAGAAACAGCTTATAATACACCAATCAGGCGTTTTCATCACTGCAAAGTAAAAACATTCAGAGAAGAAGTATACTTCATTCATCCCTCAACAGGAAAATTGTGTGCTGCATTACACCGCAGTAGGCTGCCATGACAGCACCAATAGTGGGAGAAACGGGGGGTTAGGTGTCTTCCCCAAGGACACCTAGATATGACATCAGTGGGATTCGAGCCCTTAAACTTTCAGAGAACTCCTGGTTCAAGGACGAACGTTCTACCACGAAGCTACATTCATACAGCAATGTTTTTAAAAATTATTCTTGTATATTTGAAGAAATTTGAGAAGTCATTTATAATAAATAAAAACTTTATACTGCTCGTCACTCTGCTCACCTGGACCACCACCTCCTGGGAGATGTCCACACCCGACTCGATGATCCCATGTCCAACCACAGGGAGGCGTATCAGGCTGGGACCAAACACTGTGGCCAGGTTCAGATGTGACATCTTGTTAACATCCTGTTTCTGTGCAACTCTGAAAAAAAACATTTAGAAAAGATGAGATGATAAGAATGAAAGGTCTTAAAGAAAACTTTGTGAATCAGAGTGGACATTTGTTTTATTAATTAATTACTAATGAATGTTTTTAGACTACAAATAGCATCATTTATCCTGATTTTTAAGATTTTACATGTATTTTAAATTGATGTATGTTTTTTTTTTTTGTTGTGCCAGACCGTTGGAGGTGATGAAGCAGATAGACGAAGGTGTGGCGGTTGGCATCGGGGCAGTGTTGAAGCAAAGACACCAAAAAATCCTGCCTTGATTTTAAATCCTGGATCTCTGTGGAGATAAAAACAAAAAACATGCAGTCATGTATGATCGTGTAGATAAATTTTTATAGAAGCATGTTGAGTAAATACGGTTAACCAAAAGGGGGAAATTTTGACCTTGAAAAGGCATTCTTTTAAATAAGACTTTTTTTTTAATGAATGTTTCATCCTTGTGATTTTTCTCTTTGTTTTAGGGTTGTTATTTTTTTGTCTTTTATTTTTTTAAATAAGACTTTTCTGCTAAGGTATCTTGCCCCCGTCTTTAATGGTCACCGCCTCGGTTTAGATGTCTGTCACCTTTTTGTCTGAAATCCCTTTTTTTATGAATCAAAAGTGTTAAAAAGAACATGTGAATGATTTCAAAACGCAATCTTCTCCATGCAACCAGTGGTTCAAAAACACAACGTGGGAAATGATCAACCATTTGAAGCTTTAACCATGGCTGAAGTTAATCAAATTCAAGTAGTTTTTAATTTGATATTTAGATTTTCCCTCTGGGTAGAAGAAAAGTTGGGGTGATGATGTGCAATATGTTGGTCTTACCCAGAGCTTCTGCCAGACTCTGAAACATCCCGGTGGGTATGAGCGGCTCGGGCAGCTCTCTGAAGTAAAGTTTGAGAATACCAGAAACGACGTTGACCTCTGCACTTCTCAGGCTGGTAACTGCTTCCCGTAGGTCTGAGCAAAACAGAGAAGATAATTTTATCATTTGAAACATGGCCTCTCTTTAATTGAAAGACTTTTTCCTAATAAGCATGAAAAACATAGGTGTTGATGATGTAACCAGCAGAAGAATTTTAATTAATGTGTAACTAATTTATTGTGTAAGGTAAATTAATCAAAGTGGGAGGACATTTAGAGTTTTTTCCAAGTAATTTGAAGTTGTTGTTTTTCATCTACTGGCATGAAACTCCTCGACTAAAAATAATCTAGTGTTGATTTAAAAACCAACCTCTAATTACGAGCACCAGAAGAGAAACGTTTTACTGGGTTCTGGTTTTTTTCACCAAGAAGAAGGATCTAAAGTTACAAATTACGCTATCAAGAAAATATTAAAAGGAAGAAATTTTCATGTGTCCATGTCATGATCCCCTCACCTGCCACCAGAGGGAGCCCTACCCCTTCACTCATCACCCTGATTGAGAAACCTGAGGGTGATTATTCTGATGCCATACACCTGTGGACCCTGCTGCCTGTTTAAGGGCAATCACCCCCAGACCTCCACTTCTGGTCATCGTCATCCATCTCCATCAGGTTCTCCTATCTGCTTGACCAAGTTTATCTCGAAATTTGTTAAATTTTGGCCTTAAAGACATTCCTTTGGATTAATCCTATGCTTTTGCCTTAGAGACTTGCCTGACTTCTGTTAATAAATGTCCTACATTTGGGTCCTCTTCCTTCCATAATACAACAGTTTTGGTATCCAAGCAGCCCAAAATCAGACTCATTTTCTCTGTGCTCATTTTATCCTCTGCATTATTGATGTCAGATGATTTTAAAGTTTTACTGCTTGAATTAAGCTTGTTTTGATTAAAGTAGTAATTATTTTAGAAGGATTTAATTCCTTGACCGACTTAATTATACCATAGAAAATAAATCATAACTAAAACTCTGTTTTTTAGATGAATGTGCCCTAAAGTCCATCCAATAAAAAATAAAGCGAAAGTCACCCTCATACAGACGTTTGTAATCAGATTTTACTGGGCCACTTTATTTTATGTAAACATTGGAGGGCTTTTTTTTTTTTTGCATCGGCTGGGTTTCAAACTACCCCATAAACTAAACACAAGGTTGTCTGTTTGAGTCGTCACATATTCCTGAAACTATGTTGTGTAACATCTAACTGGTGTAATAACCCAGTCAAAGTTCTGAAATCAGACAAGGTTCAGTCTGGTTTTGTTCTTTTCAAAATCAGGCTGAAGTGCTGTAATAAGAATTTAGCGGTAAATGAGGAAGTGGAGAATATTGAAAAAAAAAGAGAGAGAGAGAGATAGAGAGAAATAAAAACTCCTCAAAGAGAGAAAGTGAAAGC
This sequence comes from Neostethus bicornis, assembly GCA_902685375.1. NCBI lineage: Eukaryota > Metazoa > Chordata > Actinopteri > Atheriniformes > Phallostethidae > Neostethus > Neostethus bicornis. The sequence continues at coordinate 10,361,102 of LR738558.1, read as the reverse complement.
ACAGATATGTTAAAAATGTTTTCCTGTCTCACTGATAAAAGATGCTCCATCAACTTGATGATTTTTGGTTTTATAGATGTTTCATTTCATCTTCTGAACCGCTTATTCCCTAACGAGGTCGTGAGGGATGCCGGAGCCTATCCTGGTTGATTTCAGACAAGAGGCAGGGTACATCCCCAGCAGATCTCCAGTCTTTTGGGGCCACATCCACAAACAACCATCCACTCACACACACATTCCTGGAAGCAATTTTATTGTGGCCAATCAACCTAACTGCATGTTTTTGGAGAGTGGGAGGAAACCGGGCTATCTGGAGAAAACCTACACAGACACGAGGAGAACATACAAACTCCACACAGAAAGGCCAGTGTTTCAAACCTCGTCTCACGTGCTGTAAACGTACTGTGGTAACTGATGCACCACTGCACAGCCCTTTTACAGATGCAACTCCAGAAATAAATAAAATAATGTTCCGTCGTCTTCCGCTTATCGGCCGGGTCACGGGGGCAACAGCCACAGACGGGAAGCCCAGGCTTCTCTCACCCCAGCTGCATCCTTCACCTCACCCGGAAGGATCCCGAGTCGTTCCCCGGCTAGCTGTGAGACATAGTCTCTCCAGCGGGTCTGAGGTCTGCCTCCTGGTCTCCTCTTGGTGGAACGTGCCCAAAACACCTCGCCAGCGGGGCATCCTGACCAGATGCCCGAACCACCCCCTCTGGCTCCTCTTGACCTGAATGAGGAGCTCCTCCCGGATGGCAGAGCTCCTCACCCCATCTCTGAGTGAGAGCCCAGCCACCCTGCAGAAGAAGCTCATTTTGACCGCTTGTATCCGCAATCTCATTCTTTAAAATACTGTAAAAATATTATAATAATTCTTTCCCAGCTGCACAATAAAACATCTGGAGTAAAACAGAATATTTTGGATTGGTTCTTACTGCTATTGAACAAAGCTTTGAGCGAGCTGATGTCACCGGCGGATCCAGAGATACGGTAGATTCCCACTTCATCCAAACCTCTCCTCTCCACCTCCTCCACGCAGCATCGCACCACATGAGGGACCAGCACTCCCTCCTGTCTAAAACGAAGTGAGGACAATCAGAAACTTGCAGTTCTTAATTTGGGACATATTTGTCTCATGGAGACTTACTGTGCAACGGTTTCTATAGAGACACAAAAGACAGGAAGCTGTGAAGCAGAGGTGCTCGGTGGCTGAAGTGGGTGGGGTGTGAACTTTATGGAGAGGCTCAACTCCACATGACCAAGTTGTAGCAGCAGTTTCCTCCATCGCTCGTTCAGAGTTTTACAGTCGAGCTGATAAACACACAGATTGCAAGACATAATGACTGAGAAGAGGAAGGAGTTTTTCTCTTTAATAACAGATTTGTTCAAAGACTTTGGGTTTTTCTTTAATAAAAATAAAGTAGATATAATCTTAATTCATCATCATTTCTTAACCTGCACATTGCAGGTATTTTTTTTTATTGTTACTGTAAACTAAAGAGTACGTATTCATAAATTTTTATTAATAGTACTATTCGAGATGTTAATGATAATGATGTTTGCAGATGACATTGTGATATGTAGTGAGAGGAGAGAAAAGGTGGAGGAAAAGCTGGAGAGGTGGAGGTTTGTACTAGAAAGAAGAGGAATGAAGATTAGTCAGAGTAAAACAGAGTACATGTGTGTGAATGAGAGGGATCCATATGGAAAAGTGAGGTTACAGAGAGAAGAGATGAAGAAGGTGGAAGATTTTAAGTACTTAGGATCAACAGTCCAGAGCAATAGAGAGAGTGGAAGAGAGGTGAAGAAACGTGTGCAGGCAGGCTGGAATGGGTGGAGGAAAGTATCAGGTGTGATGTGTGATAGAAGAGTTTCAGCTAGAATGAAAGGGAAAGTGTACAAAACTGTGGTGAGACCAGCCATGCTGTTTGGTCTAGAGACAGTAGCATTGAGGAAAAGACAGGAAGCAGAGATGGAGGTAGCAGAGTTGAAGGTGCTGAGGATCTCTCTGGGAGTGACCAGGATGGACAAGATCAGAGGAACAGCACATGTTAGAGGTTCTGTTCAGAGAGGCCAGACTGAGATGGTTTGGACATGTGCAGAGGAGAGAGAGTACATAGGAAGAAGGATGCTGGGTTTGGAACCACCAGGAAAGAGGGCTAGAGGAAGACCAAAGAGGAGGTTCATGGACGCAGTGAAGGAAGACATGAAGATAGTTGGTGTGACCAAAGAGGATACAGCAGATAAGGTTAGATGGAAGAAACTGACTTGCTGTGGTGACTCCTGAAGAGAAATGCCGAATAAGGAGGGGAAGAATTCGAGGTTAAAAATGTTGTGTATTCCCATTAACTACTTGACAGAACTCAAAAGGGCCCAGACAGCTGCCAAGAGGTCCTATTTATAAAATACAACAAAGTTTTTCTTATACACGTTTTTTTTTTTTTTTTTTGCACATGTTCAATTGTTAGACACTTGACATTTTTAGAAATTGTCTGACAAGCTGTTTATTTGGGTTTATTTTGCACTTCTGTGTTATACTATTTTTAAACATAATCTTAACTTACAACCACATAATTTTGCGAAGTCATTTTGCGTGTTTCAGTTTATGATTATTTGTACCTTCACTTCGGTTTTTCCTAGAACTTGGTCTTCTTCTTGATCATTCTGACTCACACATAAAACTTTCATACTCTGTGCACTGTCCACCTGGAAGGACAGCTCCTGTTTCAGAAAGAAGAATGTCAAACTAGCTGATAGACAAATTTTTCAAAGTTGGACTTTAATTCGCAAGTATAACCGTCCGGACGATCAATTTTATTTTACGAAGTCTATATGACAGACTAAGCTTTAAGCATTCTAAAATGATTTACGGTCCCGTTCCGTTCTGTCGTCTTCCGCTTCTCTGGGGCCGGGTCGCAAGGGCAGGAGCCTCGGATGGGAAGTCCAGGCTTCTCTCACCCCAGCTGCATTCTCCAGCTCACCCAGAAGGATCCCGAGTTGTTCCCCTACCAACTGTGAGACATAATATCTCAAGCGGGTTTGGGGTCTGCTTCTTTGTCTCCTCTTGGTGGGAGGAAACACCTCAGCAGCAAGGCACTCGCGGGGCATCCTGACCAGATGCCCGAACCATCTGCCTTCTCTCAACCTGGAGGAGTCCAGTGGACTAACCACCTGCAGGAGGGGCCATAGAGGTCGAGTGAGGGAGGAGAGGGGTGGCAGCCAACGACAGCGACCCTGGTGATTTACGATCCCGCTGACTAATTTTCATATCTATATCTTCAATAACCTAACTTGGGTTAAATTATAAGCTTCTTTACAAATCGCTGAGAGACATGCATACCTGGTCCCAGTGTGGGTTGAGGCTGCAAACTGAAGAGTGAGTCTGGGTCTGTCTGTCATAAAATTCATAACCATCTACTTCCACACACACATACACACCTGAGACAGAGTGAGAGAAACAGAAAGAGATTAATTAATCAAAGCCCAAATAACGCTAAATATTTTGATTAATGCATGAATAGTGTAACAAAGAGGATTTATACAAGCTGGTTTCTGTAGTCCAGAAGCCGAATGGATCGCCACGCTTAGAGTTCCACACAACGTGTCCAACTCTTTTCCTGGAAAGAAACGCAAACTTACACACTGACAAAAAAGGCTAAGACCAGCTCAGACTGTGAGCATATTGTTTCAGACAGAGGATGTGAAAATAGTCTGACATGTTACCAGCATGGCAGCTGAGAAGAGGTGGTTGTTGGGTCATTCTCAGTTTCACACATGCGCTGGTAAGAGTGAGCAAGTCTGGAGGAACAGTTTCAATATCTGGAAAAGCAACATGTCAGGTTTCAGCTAATTGTGACTGCAAAATTACTCAGAAACAACAGGATTGTAAAACAATCTGCCATGTCTGCAAAAAAATGGTCACATCTCATGCTAAATATATGTATATTTTTTTGTCGTAGCTCATAAAATTGACATTTTGGATTTCGTAACATCAACTACACAACAGGAAGGATCAGGAAGTGTAAAAGCCTGGCTATCGCTCATCCCCTGTGAGTCCAAGTTGAATGGCCCATCCTCAGCCCAAGTTATAGAATGGAGAGGAGCATGCAGAGGTGGGGAGAGAGTGTAAAATGCTTCCTGCTACAAAAAAAGTGTCACAGCTGCAGCGAGTCGCATCATTGCTGTAGCAAGTCGCATCTTCGCTGTAGCAAGCGCTTGTTTGGTGTCACGTCGGAGACAGGCAGACATACTAAGACAAGTTTTTTACACCACTAAGTATCCACAGTGGTAGTCAATAACACTCAACAAACGTCATTCTGTTCTACGACGCATTTTGGCTAGTACCGCCCATTTTCAGGCAAACATGCATTGAGTTTATATGGCAACCCACTTGCGTAAGAAACACCTTTTTTATGGCATGTTAGTACAGAAACAGTATGAAACTTCTTTTTCCCCTTCAGCTAAACGCCCTGTATAATTCTGCCCGTGCATCTCAATGCGACAAAACAGCGGGTTTTTTTACGTGGTTCTTTTGAAAGACTTCACGTTGTGATATTTGATTTTTTTTTTTTTTTTAATTTGCAGTTCTTTCCGTGCGTCTTTGAAACAAATGCTTATTTGCTTAATGTGGTTATACAACTGTATATTTTGAAATTAGGGGTCCTATGCCTTTTGTTAAAATGCATGTCTTTTCAATGTCAAATTTGGACTCTTTACTTGCCGTATGTCTTCATTTGGATGTATTGCAAGCCAAGGTTGAAAGCTCTATAAAGTTTAGTTTGCTTGAAACGAGATCTTTAAAGCTGTTTATGAACTGAAAGCACAACTCGGACATGTTTTTTTCTATGGTTTACTGGTTTTGTCACTCAGGTTGCTAAAAGAAGCTGAGGCAAGTTGAAGAAAACAGATCGTATCACTTAAAAAGATAGGCCACAGGTCACGAGCTGTCATCTTGTGGTTAGTTCAAAGTCTATTTTCTTTCTAAATAATTTAGTTTGCGAGACATAATCTTTGTCCAGTTAGGGTTAGGGTTCAGTGTTTTTTTTACCTCAGTTCTTGTGATTGAAAAGTACCGTAATTTCACGACCATTAGGCGCACCGTACAAAAAGGCGCAGTCTCAGTTATGTGCCCCATTGCTGTATTTAACACACACATAAGGCGCACCGTACGAAAAGGCGCAGTCACAGTCACACACCGCCTTACAACAACACACACGCAAGCATGCAAATGTGCGTATTAAAAAATAGATCGGGAGCAAAACTGAGTTTGGTTGTGCTTTATTTAAGTAGTAACGATACTAAACAAGCACATTACGGTAATAGTCTTTATTCAAATCCGTCAAAGTCCTCATCCTCTGTTTCGGAATCGAACAGCTGCGCAAAATCCAACAGAGCAGGTCCACTTCGCTCCTTGCTGTCAAAGTCACTGTCTGTACTGTGCGGCTCTCCAGAAAGGATACCGGCTTTTGCGAAAGCTCGGATAACGGTACTAGTCTGCTGGTTAGTCCAAGCATCTACAATCCATTGGCAAACTGTAGCGTAACTCGCCCGGCGCTGCCTTCCACGGCTCGATTCCCATGTTCCTCCTACTTCGGCTTAAACTGAGCGTCATAAGCGTGTCTCTTTGCCATTTTCAGGGTTAAAAAAGCAATGTTGTGCATACAGCACATACCTTTTTTATACACAATCCACGCCCACACTTCACTCTTTAACGTCCTCATGCCTTTTCTTTCAGGTCCGCCTCACGGGCACCGCTTTTTCTTTTAGGTCCGCCTTTTCTCACACACAAGGCGCACCGCACGAAAGGGCGCACCGCTCATTTTGAAGTAAATCTAAGACATTTATATGCGCCTTATGGTCGTGAAATTATGGTACTTGGTACATACGGAAAAATTTGTTTTAATAGGGGGGGTTTCTTTTTTTGAGGTTTGACAGAACATATTTTGATGTGATTAAAAAGATAAGACGTATTTTACAACTAAATCTAGGAACGAGTATGTGTGTATGGTTATGTGTGGGGTCCTGCAGACTGGCGACCTGTTTGGATTCTACTCCGCCTCTTGCCGAGATAGGCTCCGGCACCGCGCGCGAGCCTTTTCGTGAGAAGTGGTTCAGAAGACGAAATATAAAAGGGAAACTAAATTTGTTTTGGAATTAATCCCGGCCATTACACACATCACAGGTAAGGTACATCCTGTACAGGACACAGTCTAGCTCAGGGCCAATATTCTAACTTCATGCTTTTAATTCATTTTGCTGGGTCAAATTCATCTTTCTAAATCTGTGCGATAGAAGTGTAAGCGTCTGTGATCAGTTGGGCTGTGATTTAAGTCTGACATAAATTTACCTATCAAATGACAAAGTTGCATGTGTTGATAATAAATAGCAGTGGTTATTTTGGTGCTGAATGTTCTCAAAATGTGATAATAAAACACAAACATGTTGTTCCAGAGAAATAGAAGCAACATTTGGCTAATCAGTAACAGACACATCTCTAATGCACCAGCATGTTTTACAAGGTTAAGCCACAGACCCAGCAACAGACTTGTAGAAAGCCTTTTATTTTTATCTTCTTCTTCTTTCGGTATTTCCCTTCAGGAGTCACCACAGCAAGTCAGTTTCTTCCATCTAACCCTATCTGCTGTATCCTCTTCGGTCACACCAACGATCTTCATTTCTTCCGTCACTGTATCCATAAACCTCCTCTTTGGCCTTCCTCTAGTCCTCTTTCCTGGTGGTTCCAAATCCAGCATCCTTCTTCTGATGTACCCTCTCTCTCCTCTGCACATGTTCAAACCATCTCAGTCTGGCCTCTCTGACTTATCTTCAAAACCTCTAACATGTGCTGTTCCTCTGATCCTGTCCGTCCTGGTCACTCCCAGAGGGATCCTCAGCATTTTCATCTCTGCTACCTCCATCTCTGTAGCAGACCTATATAAATTTAATCACTTCAATCACATCTAATTTAGCTGATTGTTGTTTAAGAAGCTTCAATTTAAAATCCAGTTGGCACTTACAGTGGCGTTACAGCAAGGAGGTTGTTGGTTCAAGTCCCAGGTGGGGACGAGGCTTGGAACATTGACCTTTATGTGTGGAGGTTGCATGTTTTCTCCAGGTACTCTGTTTTCCTCCCACCCTCCAAAAACATGCATGTTAGGTTGATTGGCCGGTGCCAAATTGCCCCTAGGAAAGAATTTATGGTTGTATGTGTGTTGCCCTGCGAAAGACTGGCGACCTTTGCGGGATGTACCCTGCCCCTCGCCTTGAATCAGCCAGGATGGGCTCTGACGCCCTCCGGAACCCCGCAAAGGATAGACGGTTAATAAGGTGACAATTTAAAATCCCACATACCGTCTGATGTGAGTTTGTAAAGTGCTTCTCTCCATTCTTCCAGCTCGTACAGTGAGGAGAAGAGGAGGTTGTGACTCTACGGAGAGAGAAATAAACACATTTAGGAGGTGACTTTATATTGATTAAAGACGCTAAATGGACTGTAAATTTCTTTACGTGTGTGAGTGTGAGCACCTTGCCGTTGGGGCTGTGCAGCTCCAGTCTGTAACCAGGAGAATGTATGAGCTGCATCAGCTCAAGTTGTTCCAGTTTCTTCCTGGTTCGAGCTGCAAAGGCCTGAACCCTAAAACCCTTTTTCATACAGATAAATCTAGGTTTTAATCATCTACTTAAAGTGTATCTTCTCCAGTTCTTACTAAGTCCTTTTTATACGTACCAGATGTTGTCGTAGCTGGTGACGTATAAGGTACATCTTTGTTCTCAAGGTGTGTAAACGGATGTTCGTGTCAGCCTGTCTGTGTTGGTCTGCGACCCAGTTAAGTTTGAGACCTGCTAGGGGCAGATACCAACAGAACCTGTACTGGTCCGGCTTTCTGCAACAAACCAACGTATATAGCTGATTATTTTTTGTTGTGAGGCTTTTGTGGGCACTCAGAACAATACAGTTGACTTTGAAACTCAAAAATACTGGACCACATTTCTCAGAAACCCCCCACAAATGCTTTTTAGTTTTTGGTACTCACTCACCCTTTGGTTGCCTGTTTGAATCGGGTGCACAGCAGGAGGTCAGTGTAAAGGAAGAGGTGACGCAGGCTGCGTTCATTGTCACTTGCATCCACTACAAAGCCATCACGTATCAATTGGCGCCTCTGAACAAAAGCATCGTTGAGTTTTGGGGGTTTTTATTCATTTTGTTTTAGTAATTTTGTTACTTCGTAAATTTTGACGCTCACCATTCCATGACTAAGCGTGACCTCTCGCCTACAATGAAAATTCTCATTTATCCCCGACAAGAAACTGCGAGATAACCTCAGAACTTCCTTCAAGGGTGCGTAATCCTTGTGTTCCTCTGGTGTCGTCTTCAAAAGCTCCTACAAGACCACAGAGATTCTCTGAAGTCACTCAGGATTTTATGATCAACAAAAAGCATCAACAAAACTATCCAAGGCTTTCTTACACCAAGGACTAACGTGGTGTTGGTTACTCGATCCAAAGGCCTATACAACAGAGCTGCAATGAGAAAAACAGCTTTGAGGCACTGGAATCCACACATGTGGTACGAAAAAAATGCATATTTCAAATACAATCTACCTTCTAATGTGTATTTAGTCCGGGTTTTGTCTTCACCATTGTTAGATGTCATGCTCTGCAAAAATAACCATCAATGCAACAAAAGCTGCATTAAATTGCGTTCATATATTAAGGTATAAAAATAATCAATGTTTAGTACCTCTGCAAGAGTTCGAAAGCGAGGATCAGAGTGCATGCATTTCCTCACCACATCAACAGCTTTCTCGTAGTTCTCAATAAAGCCTCCATAAAGGCTGATGTGGTTTACCTACAGGTGTACAAATATGTGAAAGGTTGGCTACTGTTTTTAACTTTTTGTATTCCTGTGAACTACAGACACATAACTGTCATGGACTTTTTCTTTTTAATATTGGGAAGTTCTGTTACAGGAGTGTTACAGGTCTCCCAAATGTACACAAGAGTGAAACAGAAACCACATACTTACCATTTTTAGAAAAATATCTCCCACTTCCAGTTCTAAGAGATAATGTCTCATTCCTTTTTCTGTGTCAGATTTGAGTTCTGTTTGTGTGTAGGTGCTCAGACGGTCTTTCAGGTCTGAGTAGAAGTTTTGGTGAGCTTCTCTAATCTCAGGAACCTGGTAGAAAACGGTTTGGACCTGGGAACTGGAAAGCACTGGCTGAGAAGTTCCAGCTGAGGCGCGGATAGCCTTCATGGGCTGAAAGAAAATGAATTCAAACTGTATTAGCTTAATTTTAAAGTTACGTTCCATTCCATTGTCTTCCATTTATCTGGGGCTAGGTTGCAGGGGTGCCAGCTTTAGACGGAAAACCCAGGCTTCTCTCATCCTCCAGCTCACCCGGGAGGATCCCGAGGTGAGACATAGCTATGAGACATAGTCTCTTCAACAGGTCAGAGATCTGCCTCTGGGTGTCCTCCCGGTGGGACATGGCCGAAACACCTTACCAGCGAGGCGTACGGAAGGCATCCTAACCAGATGCCCGAATCACCCCTTCTAGCTTCTCTCGACCCGGAAGAGCAATGACTCTACACTAAGCTTCTCCCGGATGTCAGAGCTCCTCATTTTATCTTTGAGTGAGATAGAGTTAGATAAATAGTTTTAAAGTAATTAAAAGAAAAATAACATTTAACACAAATGAATAAAAATACTCATTCCGTGATCTACGTCCTCGATCTGCAAACAGCAACGTTAATTGACTATTACACATTAACCTTCTTTTACTTCTCACATTTGTTTTGCTCTGTTTCTTTTAAATGAGTCGTAACTTTTCAGAAAAGGGAAATGAAAATTCTTTTTTTTGTTGTTAATAGCTGTTAGCCAAGAAGAAGCAATTGTTCATAAAAGTCTCAAATGCCCAAAATTGCCTCATCATTTCCTGCAATCAAATGGAAATATTTTTGGCAAAAAAAAAATGTCCCAGAGTGAAAACCAGAGCTTATAAGGTGACTCTTAACAATCATCTACTAACGCGCAATGTACCTTGTAATTTATTTTTAATGTATAAACCAACATTATTGGTGCTAAAGTAAAAGCACATTTGTGACCCAATGTCACTTTTGGTTTATTAAATTCTGACATCTGCTGTGTTTTAGCTGTTTCAGTTTTATATTAACTCTTGAGTTTCTTCAGTCCGTAAAAAAACATTCAACTTTTGCACTCGAAATGAGATTCCTCCACAGAGCGGCTGGGCTCTCACTCAGAGATCGGGTGAGGAGTTCTGCCATATGGGAGGAGCTCGGTGTCGAGCCGCTCCTCTTTCAAGTCGAGAAAAGCCAGACAGAGTGGTTCGGGCATCTGGTCAGGATCACCCTGAGCACCTCGCTGGTGAGCTGTTTCGGGCACGTCCCACCGGGAGGAGACTAAGAGGCAGACTGGGACTCGCTGGAGAGATTATGTCTCAAAGCTGGCAGGGGAACAACTCGGGATTCTTCTGGGTGAGCTGGAGGATGTAACTGGGGTGAGAGAAGCCTGGGCTTTCCGTCTGAGGCTGTTGCCCCGCAACCCGGCCCCAGATAAGCAGAAGACGATGGAATGGAACTTTTGCACTCTACGTAAACCATCACGGTTATCTCGCCCACCACCAGAGGGAGCCCAGGACCTTCCCTCGTCTGCCTGATTCGAGACACCAGATGGTGGTTGAGCAGCTGCCTTTAAAAAGGCAGTCTGCCTTCCCTTCAGTGTCGGGTGATCACCCCTGAGATCAATAACCACAGAATAATCCTCTGAACCATGTGTTTTTTCTTTTTAGCTTGACTGGACTGCCTTACTCAATAAATCCTGTTTATTGCCCTGCATTTCCTCCTACTTCTGTACCCTCATCTTGACATAAACCAAGCAACAAAATATGAAAAAAATGAAATAATCAAATACTAGGCTGTTACATTGCATGTCACAGTTGGCAGTAACTTTGAAGCCAACAAACAAATCAGGGGAAAAAAGAAACAAAATGGGAACAAAAACACAAATTTTAAAAAGGGCTAACTATATGTCAGAGTAACTCATAAAGTAAAAGATTAATAACAATGAAGTAAGAATAGGAAGTGAAACTGTATGCTGTTTATTCAAAATGTTCTCAAATAAAATACCAAATAAAAGTTTGTAAGTAAATACTGATAGGAGTCATTTGTGGTTGATTTTATGTAAACAGAACTTTATTTTTGTTCTGTTTTGTGTTTTTACGTTACCATCAGCAAGGTGTCCAGTTCTCTGAGATAAACCTTCTCACTCTCAAGGAAGCCAGTAAGGACCACAAATCTCTTCTCTAACATGTCCTCCGGGCAGTGTAACGTCTGAGTAAAAGAAAAAAGTGAATGAATGAAACATTCTTCACAGAATGAATAATAACTGTTAAAATTTTATAGTTGTCTAATCATCTTTGAAAGAAATCTGGTTCTAGATTTTATGATCCCCTCACTTGCCACCCGAGGGAGCTCTAGACCTTCCCTCATCACCCTGATTGAAACACCTGAGGGTGATTATTCGGGTGCCACACATCTGTGGACCCTGCTGGATATTTAAGGGCAATCACCCTGAACATCCATGTCGGGTCATACAATCCCTTCCATCCAGGTGTCCTTGGTTGCCTGACCATCAACCATTCTGAACAATAACCGCTTGCCATGCCACTAAAACTTTGTTTTTCTTTCATAGCATTACTGGACTGACATTCTCAAATAAACCATGTTGTCTGTCTTGCGATTGGGTCCTCCTCCTTCCATATGCACACCACTTCATGACACTAGATTTTTAGGTGAACAAGAACTAAACTGGACGTAAGGATGATAACATTTCAGAAATCTTCAAAATCTTCCAAAAACATTCATGCAAAGGGAGGAGGCAATAGCTCAGTGGTAGAATATCCACCCTTGGACTGGGAGAAGCTGGTTTGATTCCCTTTGGGCCCACGCGTACAGTATGTGTCCTTGAGGAAGACACCTAACCTACCCATTTCTCCCACCTTTGGCGCCATTGTGGCTGCAGTGCAATGCAGCACAGAAATTTTCCCATTTGAGTAATGAATACAGTACATTAAAAAAAAAAAAAATCAGGCACTTCAAGATCTACCTGAGGTGATCGAGACATGACTGAAAGAGTACCGGTAATTAATATGAAGGAAAAATATTCCAAATAATTTTCAGTCCAAATTTGTTTTAAATTATTATTGATTTGCAACTAGAAATTTCTAGAAATTACATTTTCTTTGGACAACAAAGCCACCTGTGTTGTCTGTCGTGGGATTAAATGAGCATATTCTTAGGTCGTTCATATAAACTCTCCACATAACAGTGAGAGTTGCAGGGATACAAAATTACAAAAGAAATTTACAAATCTGAGGCTGAGTTAGATCCTCGTCTCGTCCTCCAGATACAAAAACAATTATCCCTAAACAGGCTTCTTTGCATGTTATGGCAATCTAGACAATCCAAGGTTAAAGAGGTATTCTTCAGTGATTAAATTTATTTAGAGTTGTGTTACGGAGATGGATCAGCACTCAAATACTCTCCTAGGCAGAATTTATAATCATCAACTCACTTGATATGCTTGAGTTTGGTAGGTGCGAGAAAAGCCGAGTACTCACAGAGAATCAACGCATCCGCAAAGATGAAATATTTTTAAAAGTATCCGGATAAATTAATCAATACATCAAATCCTCTTAGAGTGGGCTCCCATTCAACGTATCATGCTTTTTGTTTTTGTTGGTCTAACTGACATAATGGGATGTATGAAGAAAAAAGGGAAGTAAAAACCAATTCATAGCAAAAAAAAAAATGCTCTCAGTCTGACAAAACATTTTAATTTCTATTTTAAAAACAACTTCCTCAAGGCTTTAAGGCTTTATTTTCAGAGAGACTACAGATCAAAATTTTTGGCTTTGGAATAGTAATTTGTAATAGTAATAGAATAATAGAACAGTAATAAATACACATTCATATACAATAAAATTTGACTTTTAGTTGTAATAAAATACAGCTTATGTCAACAGAGTTTTTAGTTGTAGTGTACCCATTCAGCTCAGGTTCCTTCTCAGTTCACCTGCTATTATGGAAATTAGAGAGCTAATTGACTGAATGCTCTCATGAGAAAATAAAAAACTGGATCCACAGAGTGATAGAAACATTTGTAGATTTGAGGTGTTCTAACCGGAGTGTCTGGGAATTCCAAGCTCTCAGTTTGAAGAGGCGAGAGAAAAGAGGCGACCGCTTCCTCTTGGAAAACATCCTCCTCCAAAATATCTGTTTCTTCTTCCACTGCAACAAATTTACAAGTAAAAAAAATCAATAATACATTTTTCAATTACCCTGTAATATAACATCACTCATGAGATAATGATCCCATTTACACCATGACAGATGACTTGCAATTTTTTATCTAAAGACATGCGAGATTTTTTCAAACAAACAAACAAGCATCATTCTCTTCTTACTTGGAAGTTGATTAGATTCCAGATAAAATATAGCTTCTTTATAAAGATCCATACAGCAGAGAAGAGTCTTATTACACGGCGGACAGAGAACTAAAGATACATTCTGTGAGCATTCTCTGAGAAAGAGAGAGAAAAACTTCCTCTTTTGGTTTAGAATGAGCACAAAAGGGGAATAGCTGCTTCCTGTCTAAACTAAACTTGATGAAAGTTTAGAACTAACCAAAGAGATTTAGATCACTGTTTGTTTACTATTACATGTCATTACTACTAATTTAAGATCATTGGAAACTCTGTTCCTTATTAAATTAAACAAAAACAATGTGTCAGCTTGTTGGAATGCAATAAAATTACAGACTTCTGTAAATGTGTGTTTATTTTTGCTATAGTGTGTCATTAATTGCAAAATCAGTCCAAAAGAATTGTAAATGTAAATGATTAAATAACTTGTAATAACTGTTGTTATAACTTGTATTTTTAAAAAGTTGTTCATTGACTTCACATTTTAGTTCATCACCCCCACTTAGAGGACAAGAGCTGCTGTTGCAGCTTTAGAAAACCATCTAAAATGCAGTTTTAAAATCTTTTTAAAAACTGTAACTAGAGACAGTGGCACTGAGGAAAAGACAGGAAACAGAGATGGAGGTAGCAGAGATGAAGATGCTGAGGATCTCTCTGGGAGTGACCAGGATGGACAGGATTAGAAATGAGTACATCATAGGAACAGCACATGTTAGAGGTTTTGGAGATAAAGTCAGAGAGGCCAGACTGAGATGGTTTGGACATGTGCAGAGGAGAGGAGTAATTGCCTTGAGGATACTGATAGAGAAGTACAGAGAAGGTCAGAGGGAGCTGCACTGTGTCTTCGTAGATCTAGAGAAAGCGTATGACAGGGTACCTAGAGAAGAACTATGGTATTGTATGAGGAAGTCTGGTGTGACAGAGAAGTATGTTAGAGTGGTCCAGGACATGTATGAGGGCTGTAAGACAGTGGTGAGGTGTGCTGTAGGTGAGACAGAGGAGTTCAGTGTGGGGGTGGGACTGCAGGAAGGATCTGCTCTGAGTCCTTTGCTGTTTGCTATGGTGATGGACAGGCTTACAGACGAGGTCAGACATGAATCCCCATGGACAATGATGTTTGCAGATGACATAGTGATCTGTAGTGAGAGGAGAGAAGAGGTGGAGGAAAGGCTGGAGAGGAGGAGGTTTGCACTAGAAAGAAGAGGAATGAAGATTAGTCAGAGTAAAACAGAGTACATGTGTGTGAATGAGAGGGATCCAAATGGAAAAGTGAGGTTACAGGGAGAAGAGATAAAGAAGGTGGAAGGTTTTAAGTATCTAGGATCAACAGTCCAGAGCAATAGAGAGTGTGGAAAAGAGGTGAAGAAGCGTGTTCGGGCAGGCTGGAACGGGTGGAGGAAAGTATCAGGTGTGATGTGTGACAGAAGAGTTTCAGCTAGAATGAAAGGGGTGTACAAAACCGTGGTGAGACCGGCCATGCTGTTTGGTCTAGAAACAGTAGCACTGAAGAAAAGACAGGAAGCAGAGATGGAGGTAGCAGAGATGAAGATGCTGAGGATCTCTCTGTGAGTGACCAGGATGGACAGGATTAGAAATGAGTACATCAGGGGAACAGCACATGTTAGAGGTTTTGGGGATAAAGTCCGAGAGGCAAGACTGAGATGGTTTGGGCACGTACAGAGGAGAGAGAGAGAGTACATAGGAAGAAGGATGCTGGATTTGGAACCACCAGGAAAGAGGGCTAGAGGAAGACCAAAGAGGAGGTTCATGGACACAGTGAAGGAAGACATGAAGATAGTTGGTGTGACCAAAGAGGATACAGCAGATAGGGTTAGATGGAAGAAACTGACTTGCTGTGGCGACCCCTGAAGGGAAAAGCCGAAAGAAGAAGAAGAGGAGAGAGAGACAGTACATTGGAAGAAGGATGCTGGGTTCGGAACCAACAGTAAAGAGGCCTAGAGGAAAACCAAAGAGGAGGTTCATGGTTATAGTGAAGGAAGACATGAAGATACTGTAGTTGGCGTGACCGAAGAAGATGCAGCAGATAGGGTTTGATGGAAGAAACTGACTTGCTGTGGCGACCCCTGAAGGGAAATGCCGAAAGAAGAAGAAGATTTGAGAATGAAGGCATTTACTTCCAGTAATGTTTTAAATCATTAATTGGTCTCATTTGGTTTCACCGTCAAAGGATGAGCTATTCTTTAGCTTTAGAAAACCATCTAAAAACCATTCTAAAGTAGTTTCTCTAACTTAATCTGCTCACTTTTAGATGTTTTCCAACTCCAACACTGTTTTTTATTAATCATTTGTATGAACTATGCACAATAAACTCCTTTTTTTACTTTTAGAAGTCAACGTTTTACTTTTGCAGAAACCCCATTTGTTAAATTATGGGGCCAAAGTGTTCTATTTCCAATCTAAGAACACTAGAGTGCAGCAAATTCCTTCCTTGGGAAGTTTAATGTTTCATTCAGAAAAAGGGCAGGGACAAGTGTAAAGTTTCAGTTTGACCGGTTGTTGCTGCAGCCAAGGGAATCTGAGCTCTTCTATGGGAAAACAAGAATCTCCCATTGCACAATTTGAATCAAAATTACACG